>JAQPPZ010016927.1:8400000-9000000 GCA_028583015.1 Wollemia nobilis
TTAGGCTGACCACCATGCCTTAGGCATGGAATGGCCGTAAATGAAGTATGTTCAAAGGTTCAAGATCCTCGTCACCATCAATGGAGGCTAGACGATAAGTTTTGGGTCCTATTTTACTAGTAATGATATAGGGACCTAACCAGTTTACCATAAATTTATCCCTTAGATGGGGCAAAAAATTATAAATTTTTTGGTTCTCCTTCTTCCTGGTGAGAAGGGCTATGTAATCAGCTTGCTCTTCAGGGGATAGAATTTTCCCCAACTTGATAAACTATGGATTCTTTGGATCTGAGCCAATATATTTATCAATCGTAGGCTCAATTGACATATGCGACCCCTCCTCCAGCTAGTGGGGGGTAGGGATCAAATGGATGTCATCTGCTAGATTTAGATCATCAATGGGAACCTTGGGTCCCTCTTCAACATGGAAGACATCATGAGATGGACCTGGGGAGAAGTGAAATTGTTGTAGAATCTCATTGCAAAGCCAATACTAAAAAGGTGATGGGGTGAATCTCCCTGATCAAAGTCAATTACCCCCAAGTTGAGGTGCAATGGCATTAACGAGTTATTAAGATCTTGCAAGGTCTCAAATAGACCTATGAAAATCATATTTATGGACTGATGATTTCCCCTAGGTGGTTTGTGGTGATCATGGAACTCTAGATGCAGCATGACCTGAGGAGGTGGCTGTGGAGGCGGTGGAATGACAAGCGGTGGTCGGTGTGGCTGTAGGTGAAATTGCTGTTCATGAGGTAGAAGCTATCTCAAAATGGGATCTTATAATGGGAACATGCACAAATAGTATTTATCATCATCATCCCAAGGGATGACCTGTATGTATTCTCAATAAGAACTATCAGAGTCAATCGATGCGACTCCATAGTCTGACTCATCATATGACATCCACTCATAAAGGGACCCTAGATCTTCTTCCTTACTATCATGGGGAAGAGTGCACAAACATTCACCTCTCTCATAGGATTGGATAGCATCATGAGGTGGTTCATTGTCTTCCAAGGGCATAGGGAAATAGTCCCCTAGTGAGTAGATGTGATTAGGGTTGTCAAAGGGATCTCGGGACAACTCATCTCTATGGTTTAAGCTTAGGCACTCCAGACCATCTATAAGAACATCCAGGGGCAAGGGGTGATTATGTCCTAATCTCAATTTATCATATGGAATCTATTACTGGGGTTGAAACGTAACCCGTGTGCCTTTCTCATACAAGCGTAATCCGTAACCATGCCAATTACAAAGGTCAAGGTACTTCAGGGCGAATTCAGGGTTATACAAGTAGTTGATATATTCTGTGAAGGGCTCCTCATACTACTCCTAATATTTGTAGGGTTTGATTCCGTAGTCAAGTCCCCCATAGATGAATTTTTTTTTATTAGGGGGGATGCCTAGGGGTACAATAGTTCCTATGGGAATACGGGGTCGACCCATGTCTTGCACCAACTCTATAACAGGGGTAGTGTTAGTCAAAAAGTGACTAGCTACAGAAAAACAACTGATGCACCTTTTTTGCATATTTTTGAAGAAGACCAAAGTGGCCCATATGCTAAAGATCAAAGAAAAAGCAAAACACCGCAAGGAGGAAAAAGTGTCGCGATATTGCGACATGTTGCATTTTTACGGTTCAAAGTGAAGAGAAGGAGCAAGGAGGTAAAAGTGTCGCGATATCGTGACATTTGTATTTTCGTGGCTTAGAGCAACAAAAAGGAGCAAGAAGGTAAAAGTGTCACGATATCGTGACATGTTTTATTTTCGTGGCTAAGAGCAACAAAAGGGAGCAAGGGGGCAAAAATGTCGTGATATCATGACATGTATTTTCATGACTAAAGAGAAGAGAAAGAGCAAGAAGGAAAAAGTGTCGCGATATTGTGACATGTTGTATTTTTGCGGTAAAAGAGAAGAGAAAGAGCAAGGAGGAAAAAGTGTCGTGATATCACGACATGTTGCATTTTTGTTGTCCAAAGCAAATAGAAAGAGCGAGGAGGAAAAAGTGTCACGATATCGCGACATGTTGCATTTTCGCGAGCAAAAGCAAAGAGAAAGAGCAAAGAGAAAAAAGTGTCGCAATATCGCGACATGTTGCATTTTTGCGAGGAAAAAGTAAAGATGAAAAAGTGTCACAATATCGCGACATGTTGCATTTTTGCGAGCAAAAGCAAAGAGAAAGAGCAAAGAGGAAAAAGTGTCATGATATCGTGACATGTTGCATTTTCACGGCTAAGAGCAAAAAAAGGGAGCAAGGAGGCAAAAGTGTCACGATATTGCGACATGTTGCATTTTTGTGGCTAAGAGAAACAAAAGAGAACAAAGATGCAGAAGTGTCGTGACATGTCGCATTTTTGCGGCTGAAGGTAGCAGAAGAGCAAAGCAAGAGACAAATGTCACGATTTCATGACATGTCTCATTTTCATGGTTGGAAGTGGTAGAAAAGCAAAGCAAGGAAAGAATGTCATGATTTTGTGACATGTCTCATGGCTGGAAGCGACAAAAAAGCAAAGCAAGGAAAGAATGCCATGATTTTGGGACATGTCTCATTTTCATGGCTGGAAGCGGTAGAAGAGCAAAGTAAGAGACGAATGTCGCAATTTCATGACATGTCTCATTTTCATGGCTGGAAGTGGCAGAAAAGCAAAGCAAGGAAAGAATGTCGCGATTTCACGACATGTCTCATTTTTGTGGTTGGAGGCGGCAAAAGAGCAAAGCAAGGAAAGAATGTCGTGATTTCACGACATGCCAGCTGTAAAGGAATAGAGTATATTTTTGGCAAGCTGGGGACATGTACTGACATCAGGTGCTGATTTTTGAAGAATGGTCTATTGATTATAACCTGGCAGGTCTGCTGGATGATTGCAGAATAAAAGGCTCACCTAAAATTAGTCAGAAGGAAATTTATCCAATCTGCGAGAAATCCCTTGTATATTATTAGAAATTGTAGACAATTACTTGTAATTGATTAAAGAAATTAAATGTACATGGTAGAAGATACTCTTTTTAGGGTATAAATAGGAGTGAGTCGACCAAAAAAAGGGTCGGCTCTTGGACGTTTACAAGCTTGATGCACATGTACTGGATTACAAGTAATAAAAGATTTCTTCCTCTGGCTTCCAAAGCTTCTGTGTGCTTGTATGTATCTGGTGTTTTAACTTTTATTCACTCTAAGTTTTATAATGTATCTATTCTGAAATCTAGACTGTGCACGTATAAATCTTGTTTCTAGAGTTGAACATTAAAAGATAGTTACATGCTTTTAGACGAATATCTAAAAGTTGCACTTAGGAATTCATGTTTTCTATAAGAAGATATAAAGAAAACTCTGAAAGTAGTAATTTGCATCATCAATGTTTGTTGTTGTCTAATCTGTATCGTGAGAAAAGTTCTAGCTTAGGCTATATTTCCCTTATCTCTTGTTCCCATTTTCTCTAAAAACTCAAAGGAACCAACCTTCTCTGGAGACTAGACAGATAATCTCAAGAAGGATCTGTCTATTCAATGTTGGCAAAGTCTAAGGTGCAACAATATTAACCGAAGATAGATTTTGTTCCAACAATTTTTGGCACACCCGATGGGACAACAATCCCATAGTATTGTATAAGTTTTGGTGTTTCACCTTAAGAGCCTTTTTGTTTGAAAATCTCAAGAAAAACCACCTGGCGACTCTGTTGCAATTTAGACCATAAAAGAAAGACCTTGTATAGAAACCTTCTGGTTTAATAGCCATATGATAACTAGATCCCAAGCTAGAAACTCTGAAGAACCTATCGAGTTTTTTGAACTACATCTTGAAAGCCTAAAAGCACACACTGTGCTAGCTGCAAGATCAAATTTGCCCGACACCATTAGCACCTATTTAACACCCACTGTAGAATCATATGTTAGCAATCCTATAGTGGTTGTAACTCCTTTAGCAATCATGGCAGCCACCCCTGCCCCAACGCATCTTGTATGGAATCAAACTGACCCTTTGAACTTGGGAACACACCACCAAATTCCACAAGATACACTAAAAGCATTACCGACCTTTGACGAAATAGGAAAAATAGTAGATGAGCACTGTTTAGATGTATCAACACTAGCATCTGTTTACAACATCACTCAGGAAGATGTAATGGTTAGATTATTGATTATATCTTTGAAAGGAAAGATGCTCTATTGGTAGAGAGTGCTTCCCGCTAGATCCATTACTTCTTGGGAAATACTGGCCAGCCGTCTGGTCAATGAATTTAATATACATGTAGATCCTTTCACATTGCTGAATCAATTCACTGTCATTGAGAGGCACCCACAAGAAGAAATCCAAGATTTCAACATCAGATTTACCAGAACTCGTGATAGAGTACCACAAGGCCTAAAGCCCATGGAAGAACAAGTTATATGCTATTATTTTAGGGCTTTTGATTCAGATCTCAATATGATAATAAGGCAATCCCATGTAACCAATTTTCCTGGGATCTATGTAGAGGCAGCAAAGGGCGAAGCTGATCTCATCGCTACAAAAAGATATCCATCAAAAAGTCTATTGCCAATTTTACCAGAGCTTTCCCAAGCATTAATTTATAAATTGTCTATACTCCCATCAATGCAGGCCCTCCCAGCTATAGCTGCACCTCCTACATTCCTTGCATTACTAGCCACACCCCTTGCATTAGCTCCCCCCAATGATCAATACACGACCATAATTGATACAATGAAGATATTGTCAAATAAAATGGCGTCCATGAAAAAGAGAGAGGCAGAATGGAATATCCAAGCAAGAAGATTTCCACAGATACAAAAGGAAGGTGCTTCAACAAGTGGAAGAGGACAAGATAAAAAAAATGTGGTGTATGCGAATGAGATAGGAGATAATGGAGAACCCACTAATTCTGACTCATCGGTGTACCACTTGCAATGATCCTCATGGAGAAGATTCATGCATGATTCATTAACATCATGTGCAAGCGATTATTAATGAAAGAGCCAAAGAAACCGGTAAGGGATAGGTGAACATAATCAGAGAGGTCCACAACAATTTGGAAATGCCATCAGTGGAGCAAGTATCAGTCCTAACAAGATCAGGAAAAAAGTTATTACAAGCTGACCCTAAGTAACTCCAACCATTAGGTTTTCCTCCTGCTCCCAGGGCAACTTCGTAGAAGAACCTGTCCAGTGAGAAAGGACATTTTGATCCTCCTCAAACTTTTGCGACTACACCAAGAAAATAATTTCCTCCTAGAAAAGGGAGCGAGGCTCAAGAGCAAGCGAAGGAAAGACTTAGATTTCCTTCATTGACAAAAAGACAAAGAACAGAAGCTATGCAGGTCTACAGAGACAGATATGATGCATTGACTAGTGGAAGGGAGAAAAGTGCTGAAGTATCCCCAGCTGTAACTCTTTTGTTCAAAATTGTAGAAGAAATGAAGAGGACCCCATCCAAAATAAGCATGTATGATGCACTGCAAATTCCTGGTCAAATTGACCTCCTCCAAGAATATTTAAATTTAAAGAATAATACCTCTTCCTCAAATGTTATACAAGCAAATGTTGTGTCAACCTTTGGAAAAAATAGACCGCCCCCATTCTATTTATATTTACAAATGGAGGGGTGGATAGTTCACAATTGCATGATTGATTCAGAGACCACAACTATGATGATGTCGAAAGCCGTATGTGACATAATGGAGATGGAATATACTCGAAGTCATCCTGGTGTGTTGCAATTGGATGGTACTCCAGTAAAAACTATCGGGGTGATCAAAGATATCCCTATTCAACTCCACAGAATTCCAAAAGTAGTCATCATACAAGAAGTAGTCGTTGTAGACTTAGAACCATATTTTGGTATGTGTTTATCTAGAGAGTTCACAACCAAACTGGGAGGTTATCTGTCACTAGATTATTCACATTTGGAGGTACCTTTCAAAGGTAAAAGAGTCAAGATCTACAATGAGAAACCATCTACTTTTCATGTGGAAAGACTAGAAGAAACAACTACTGTCAACATGATGTCCAAGGAATCTGAGAATATCTATTTAAAGGTGTTGAGCAAGGTGCAACATCAATATTGTCATTTTTGTCAATCCAGTCAGATAGATCTATTTATGTAGTGGACAGGAAGTTCAAAAGCTATTCATGCAGAAGACAGGAGCTCAAAGGTTACTCAGAGTTTGTACAGTGATTTTCCAAGAAGACCGAAGTGGCCCATATGCAAAAGATCAAAGAAAAAAACAAGTAAGAGAAGTGTCGCAATATTGCAACATATACAACAGGTAGGAAAAATTGTCATGATTTCGTGACATGTTTGAAGAGAGAGAAAAAATAGGAAAAACTATCACGATTTCGCGACATGTTGGAAGAGAAAAAGACAAGTGGAAAAACTATCACGATTTCGTGACATGTTGGAAGAGAAAAAGGCAAGAGGAAAAACTGTCGCGATTTTGCGACATGTTGACAGAGTAAAAGGCAAGTGGAAAAACTGTTGTGATTTCACGACATGTTGGAAGAGAAAAAGGCAAGTGGAAAAACTATCGCGATTTTGCGACATGTTGGCAGAGAAAAAGGCAAGTGGAAAAACTGTCACGATTTCGCGACATGTTGGAAGAGAAAAAAGCAAGTGGAAAAACTGTCACGATTTCATGACATGTTGGCAGAGAAAAAGGCAAGTGGAAAAACTATCGCGATTTCGTGACATGTTGGAAGAGAAAAAGGCAAGTTGAAAAACTGTCACGATTTCACGACATGTTGGAAGAAAAAGAGAAAGCAGGAAGAAGTGTCACAATTTCGCAACAAGTTTGAAGAAAGAGAACAAGTTTGAAAAGTGTCACGATTTTGCGACATGTCGCATTTTCGTGACTAAAATAGGAGAGAGAAAGTAAGTTGGAAAAGTGTCACGATTTCATGACATGTCGCATTTTCATGACTCGAAAAGGACAGGAAGGCAGAGAAGCAAAAGTGTCACGATTTCTTGACATGTCACAGTTTCGCAACTCAAGAAGGGTAGGCAGGCATAATAACAAAAGTGTAGCAATATCGCACAATGTCGCATTTTTGTGACAAAGGAATAGAGAAGATGTACGGAGGCAGAAGTGTCACGATATTGCGACAAAAGAAAAGATGAAGTATACGGAGGCGAAGTGTCACGATATCGTGACATGTTGCAGTTTCAGGGGCCAAGGCAAAGAGAAAGAGGAAAGAGAAAATAGTGTCATGATTTCACGACATGTATTTTCATGGGCCAACGCAAAGAGAAAGAGGAGAGAGAAAATAGTGTCATGATTTCGTGACATGTATTTTTGCGGGCCAACGCAAAGAGAAAGAGGAGAGAGAAAATAGTGTCATGATTTCGAAACATGTATTTTCATGGGCCAATGCAAAGAGAAAGAGGAGAGAGAAAATAGTGTCATGATTTTGCGACATGTATTTTCGCAGGCCAAAGCAAAGAGAAAGAGGAGAGAGAAAATAGTGTTGCGATATCGTGACATGTTGTATTTTTGTGGGCCAAAGCTAAGAGAAAGAGCAAGGAGAAAAAGTGTCACGATATCGCGACATGTTGTATTTTCGCGGTCTGATGCAAAGAGAAAGAGCAAGGAGAAAAAGTGTCGCGATATCGTGACATGTAGCTTTTTCGTGGTCCGATGCAAAGAGAAAGAGAGAGAAAGTGAAAGTGTCACGATATCGCGACATGTATTTTTGCGGTTAAGTTGAAGCCGATGAAGACCGACGAACAATCGACTAATTTTAGGGTTTTTAGTTGTTATGCAAGCCGACTAAGATTAGGGTTTTCATCATGAAAATGTTGTTATAAAAGGAGGGTTGTTTGGAGAATTGTGCAGAGGTTGAATAAGTCATCGAATGCATGTCAAAGTGTGAAACGTGGCCGTAAGAGCGCAAAAAGCATAGAAGAGGTGAGATTATGGTGAAGTACATAAAGTGAGCGAAGAGTCGTGTCAAATTGTCCTAAGTGCGGCTATGATTGCATAGAGAAAGCAGAAGGCACAGAGAGTGCAAAGGGTGAAGACGAACACAAAGTGCAGCTGTAACGAAGCAGAGTGTGCGAAGTGATTGTGCAGAGAGAGCAGAGTGCGCAGAGAGTGCAAAGGTGAAAAAGACCAGTCAAGGTCTTGTAAAAGCAAAGGTATCTTACTGTCAAACTTATAGATTCAAACTAAAGTCCAGGTTGTAGCTTGGCATCAGGGGTTGATGCTCCTTCTAGTTGGTGCTGGTAAATAAGGGGTTGGTGCTCCTTCCAGTTGGTGCTGGTAAATCAGGGGTGGGTGCTCCTTTCTGCTGGTGCAAATAAATCAGGGGTTGGTGCTCCTTCCAGTTGGTGCTGGTAAATTGATTATAAAGTTGTTGCTTTGCAAAGGCTAGATTTGGATGGTAGTCCAAGCAGTCATTCTTGAGGAGTAGCCAAATTGGTGAACCTCGTTAAATATTGTGTTGTGTGATGTTCTCTTGTGATACTTGCTTTATCTGATTTTAAGGTTTCATTATTTTAGTTTTAAGAGCTGTGAATTTAAGTTTAAATAACTACACTAATTCACCCCCCCTCTCAGTGCCATTGTAAGACTAATAGGAGGAACTCCAATCTAAATATTAGTTTTCAATGAAATACTTCAATGCTATGATAGAGATAGAAATGGGAAGCTATTCCATTGAGAAACCAAAAAAGCTCCCTATTGTTGTCCCTAAAACAGATGATTCAATCAACCAGTTATGGAAATTGTACTTTGATGGGTCAAGGTGCAAAAATGGAGCAGGAGCTGGAATCGTCCTGATTTCACCCACTGGAAAAGAAAAAGTCTTTTCATATAGGTTTACATGGAGTTGCACCAATAACGCAGCTGAGTACGAAGCCTTGTGTTTGGGACTCAGGAAAGCTAAAAAATTGGGTGTAAAATAGCTACTGATCTATGGAGATTCAGAGCTGATCGTTAAATAGGTTACTGGCAAGTGCATTTGTAAGCAACATTACCTAAGGGCTTACAAAAACAAAGTGTTAGATCTATTGGAAAATTTTGAAGCATGAAATATGAAATCCATTTCCAGAGAGAAGAACACACATGCAGACCTGTTAACATCAGTAGGATCAAATTTTTACCTAGTCAGTAATGTTATTCAGAAGTCTAAAACAGTTAGATTTATATACAGGCCTTCTGTGCCCGACAAAGACATTTTTTGGAAAGTATTCAAAAACGATGAGCAGATCCTAGATTTTCTAATTCATGAGATGAATTGCTCTACAGATAGAGCATTACAAGAAGAGGACGAAGAGAGCCTTATTCAATTGAAAAACAACCATATCCCCAGGGGACTAATCACCCTGGAGAGCCTTTTCGACAATAGCGATAGAGCTGTAGGTTGAAGGATCAAGGTAGATGAACATCGATATAAAGAAGTAGAACTAGAACCGAGAAAAATGATCAAAGTAGGGACCGATTGTACAATGGTAGAACTAGAGAAAATAAAACAGTTATGTAGAGAGTATCCAGATATAATAGCCTAGACTTATAGTGATCTGAAAGTGTATAGGAAAGAGGTCATTCAGCATACCATTGAACTGGAGGAAGGAGCTAAACCTTTCCTCCTCCAGTTCAATGGTATGCTGAATGACCTTAATGTTGAAGCCTTAATATTGAAGCCTTAATGAAACAAGAGTTGTTAAAACTCCTGCAGGCTAAGATAATATACCCAATCAAGCACTCTACCTGGGTGGCAAATTTAGTTCTAGTTCGTAATAAAAATGGAGAAATACGACTATGCGTCGATTTGAGAAATTTGAACAGAGCCTCTTTAAAGGATCACTATCCTTTACCCTAGATTGAACCAACCCTTCGTACTATGGTGGGAGCAGAAAGGTTTTCTCTGTTAGACGGATTTTTTGGTTACAATCAAGTTTGGGTGAGAAATGAAGATCAATACAAGACTACGTTCACCACTAAGTGGGGAACATTTGCATACCAAAGGATGCCCTTTGTATTATATAACGTAGGAGCAAATTTCTAGAGAGCCATGGACGTAGCCTTTGGGGAGCTTGCAAACAAAATTATTGTCATCTATTTAGATGACATGACTATTTTTTCTCACAACAAAAAGGACCATGCCACTCATCTGTAGCAAGTATTTGAGAAATGTAGAGAATTTGGGATATCACTAAATCCTAAAAAATCTATTTTTGCTATGGAAGAAGGAATACTCCTTGGGCATGTTATTTCTAAATTTGGTCTGTGAGTTGATCCTGATAGAGTAAAGGCGCTTCTTGAGTTGTCACTCCCAGTTAAAAAGAAAGGTTTGCAGTCTTTCTTTGGGCAAATAAATTTCGTCAAAAAATTCATTGTAGATTTTGCCCAAAAAGTTAAGCCAATGACTGAATTATTGAAAAAGGACGCTCCTTTCAAATGGACAGAGCCAAGGAAAGAAGCTTTTCAAAAAATTCTAGAAGCCATCGCTCAAGCTCCTATGCTAGTCAACCCTGACTATTCTCGAGGTTTCATACTAAATGCTGTCGAAGAGCAAAATAGTTATGCTGCAGTTCTCACTCAGAAAGGAGCAGATGACGAAGAAAGACCCATAGCCTTTCCCGAGTTCCACCATGCACAAACATGAGGAAAGGTACAACTTCATAGAAAAACAAGTATATGCAATTATGAAATCATTGAATAAGCTAAAACACTTCTTATCCCAGAGTCGGACGATGGTGTATGTTATTCATACCACTGTAAGGAACTTCATAATTCAAGGAGAATCGGGTGAAAAAAGAGCTGGATGGGTGACTCACATCCAAGAGTATGTTGTAGAAATACATCCTACTAAAATAGTCAGAGGGAGAGCTTTGTGCTAGGAATTGGCCAAGCAAGCTGCAAGTGGATATGGGGAGAGCCACCCCGTCATGGCAAACACAGAGCAACACCAAGACAGAGTAAGTTCGGGTTGGATCGACAACTTTGTGAGGTATTTTCAGACTGGGTCATGTCCTGAAGATATGAACTCTTCCCAGAGAAGGAGATTCAGAACCCAAGCATTGAAATATACCCTTCGAATAGAGGGGTTGTACAAGATTAACATCGATGGTGTATTGTTAAAATGCGTTCCCGATAATGAAAAGTAGAAAGTGTTAGATGAATTTCATGGGGGTTTTTTAGGGGGACATTATGCAGGCCAAACTACAGCTTTGAAGATCCTTAGAGCTGGATGTTATTGGCCTTCCATCTTCCTAGATGCGTACACAGTGACCCAAAGGTGTGACCAGTGTCAGAGGTATGTGGAAAGAAATAGGAATGCACCTATGCCCTTAAAAGCTATTCAAGTCGAGGAACAATTCTAGCAGTGGGGGTTTCATAGGGATAATAGAGCCAAACTCATAATCATGCCACAAATACATTCTCACTACCACAAACTACTTCACCAAGTGGGCAGAAGCAGTGCCTATGAAGAAAGTTGATTCAGAAGTAGTGATAGAATTCATCGAAAGTCTAATCACAAGGTTTGGCATACCAGATTCTTTGGTTACAAACAATGGATCCCCTTTCACTAGTGCAAATATGATTGAATTCGTCAGTAGATATGGAATTTACTTGAAGACTTTCTCTAATTATTACCCATAAGGTAATGGATTATTTGAGTCTACTAATAAGAATCTTCTAAAAATTATAAAAAGAACATTAGAGGACAATACGAAGAACTGGCACTCACTCCTGAATCAAGCCCTGTGGGCCGACATAATCTCAATCAAAAAATGAATCAATACTTCGCCATATGCTTTGGTTTATGGCAAAGAAGTTGTTCTGCCGATTCATATGGAGATACCCGTGTTGAGGATGCTAAACCAAGTTAACAAATATGAAGGTCATCCAATGGATGCCCAACTGATGCAACTTTTGCAGCTTGAAGAATCTAGAGAACAGGCCTACGATCATCATTAAAAGCATATGGTAAAAATAGCCGGGTGGTTCGATAAGAAAACCACTTTTAGAAAATTTAAAATAGGTGACCTAGTATTAAAATGGAATTTCAAGAAAGCAAAGCCAGGACACCATGACAAGTTTGATGCTTTCTGGGAGGGGCCATTCGAAATTGTTTTAGAAAAGCAATTCAATGCCTTCCAGTTAAAATATCAAAATGGATGGGTTCTACCCATCACGGTGAATGCTTTTCACCTAAAATTGTATTTCCAATCAAAGCTACAGATCAACATTATATGTACAGTATATTATAAGTTTGAAGTTTTGTAAATATTTCCCTTTTTATGGTCTAATAAGAATCAAGTGTGCAAAACTTATCAAGAGATAATTGTAGCCATTGACAGAATCAGAAGATCTAAACATCAGGGGTAGCAGCCAGCAGCTAGAGCTGGGACTAGCTCCCAGAATTGAATCATTCTTTTTCTTTTGTTTTTCAGCTCAAAATTTTTCTTTTCACAACTGTGCTGGTGACTCCGCTTCCTAATGGATGAAGGCCTGTTCTCTATTTTTTGCTAGCAAAAATTCCCTTGGAAGGTGCAAAGAATGTTAGTCAAAAAGTGACTAACTACAAAAAAATAGTTGATGCACCTTTTTTGCATATTTTCCAAGAAGACCAAAGTGGCCCATATACTAAATTTTAAAGAAAAAGCAAAACACCGCAAGGAGGAAAAAGTGTCGCGATATTGTGACATGTTGCATTTTTGTGGTTCAAAGCGAAGAGAAGGAGCAAGGAGGTAAAAGTGTCGCGATATCGCGACATGTATTTTTGTGGCTAAGAGCAACAAAAAGGAGCAAGAAGGTAAAAGTGTCGCGATATCATGACATGTTGTATTTTCGCGGCTAAGAGCAACAAAAGGGAGCAAGGGGGAAAAAGTGTCGCGATATCGCAACATGTTGTATTTTCGTGGCTAAAGAGAAGAGAAAGAGCAAGAAGGAAAAAGTGTCTTGATATCACGACATGTTGCATTTTCACGGTCCAAATCAAAGAGAAAGAGCGAGGAGGAAAAAGTATCGTGATATCGCGACATGTTGCATTTTGGCGAGCAAAAGCAAAGAGAAAGAGCAAAGAGGAAAAAGTGTCGCGATATCATGACATGTTGCATTTTCATGGGCAAAAGAAAAGAGAAAGAGCAAAGAGGAAAAAGTGTCGCGATATCGCAACATGTTGCATTTTTACGGGCAAAAGAAAAGAGGAAAAAGTATCACGATATCATAACATGTTGCATTTTCATGGCTAAGAGCAACAAAAGGGAGCAAGGAGGCAAAAGTGTCATGATATCGTGACATGTTGCATTTTCGCGGCTAAGAGCAACAAAAGAGAACAAAGAGGTAGAAGTGTCGCGATATCGTGACATGTCACATTTTTGTGGCTGAAGGTAGCAGAAGAGCAAAGCAAGAGACGAATGTCGCGATTTTGCGACATGTTTCATTTTCGTGACTGGAAGCGACAAAAAGCAAAGCAAGGAAAGAATGTCGCGATTTCGTGACATGTCTCATTTTTGTGGTTGGAAGTGGCAGAAAAGCAAAGCAAGGAAAGAATGTCGTGATTTCGCGACATGTCTCATTTTCACGACTGGAAGCGGCAGAAGAGCAAAGCAAGAGACGAATGTCACGATTTCGTGACATGTCTCATTTTTGCAACTGGAAGTGATAGAAAAGCAAAGCAAGGAAAGAATGTTGCGATTTCACGACATGTCTCATTTTCGTGGCTGGAGGCGACAAAAGAGCAAATCAAGGAAAGAATGTCGTGATTTCGTGACACACCAGCTGTAAAGGAATAGAGTATATTTTTGGCAACTGAGGACATGCACTGACATCAGGTGCTGATTTCTAAAGAATGGTCTATTGATTATAACTTGGAAGGTCTGCTGGATGATTGCAGAATAACAGGCTCACCTAAAATTAGTCAGAAGGAAATTTATCCAATTTGCGAGAAATACTTTGTATATTATTAGAAACTGCAGATAATTACTTGTAATTGATTG
This sequence comes from Wollemia nobilis, assembly GCA_028583015.1. NCBI lineage: Eukaryota > Viridiplantae > Streptophyta > Pinopsida > Araucariales > Araucariaceae > Wollemia > Wollemia nobilis. The sequence goes on from JAQPPZ010016927.1 coordinate 8,413,940, forward strand.
AATAAATTAAATGTACGTAGTAGAAGATACTATTTTTAGGGTATAAATAGGAGTGAGTCGACCAAAAAAAGTGTCGGCTCTTGGACGTTTACAAGCTTGATGTACATGTACTGGATTACAAGAAATAAAAGATTTCTTCCTCTGGCTTTCGAAACTTCTGTTTTAACTTTTATTCACTCTAATTTTTATAATGTATCTATTTTGAAATTTGGACTGTGCACGTATAAATCTTGTTTCTAGAGTTGAACATTAAAATATAGTTACATGCTTTTAGACGAATATCTAAAAGTCGCACTCAGGAATTCATGTTTTCTATAAGAAGATATAAAGAAAACTCTGAAAGTAGTAATCTGCATCATCAATGTTTGTTGTTGTCTAATCTATACCATGAGAAAAGTTCTAGCTTAGGCTATATTTCCCTTATCTGTTGTTCCCCTTTTCTCTAAAAACTCAAAGGAACTAGCCTTCTCTGGAGACTAGATAGATGATCTCAAGCAGGATATGTCTATTCAATATTGGCAAAGTCTAAGGCACAATACTATTAACCGAAGGCAGATTTTTTTCCAAAAGTTAGCCGTGACATTCATAACCATGTATTCTCCTAATCCGGTGGAAGCCAAGTGCATTGTCACCTAGCTCTTCCACTCTAAAACAGTGTTTCCAACAATGGGAGATAGTCTAAAAATTAGCGACCTATTCCATATTGAGAAAGTACCCTATTCTATCTAAGGTATCTAGGGGGAAATTTGGTGGAAGGAGGTGAAATCCAATGTCACCAGTCTAAATTGGGGGTTGGTGATGAAATACAACCTTACCAATGTTATTGTGATACATGCAAGTGTGTGTGTTCTTTTAAACTTAAAAGAAAGCAAACAAGGAATCACTCCATGATATTTCACTAGATGAATGCAAAATGTGTGTTTAATTTCAAAAATTTAGTATAAAAAGGAACTCACAAATGTATCTAGAAATGCAAAACCCTAAATGTTAGCCTACCCATTAGGTAGGCTACAAACACGCAAACCATAGAGATGCATTCCTACTTTGAATTTGTTTTGATTTTTATCATTTTATATGTTTTTTATTTTTATTTTACATTAAAAAAAAGGAAACTAAATTCTAAACTTCCTAAACAAGCAAAGATGCGAGAAAAACCAGATAATACGAAAAATAAACAATTTCTGTAAATACAAAACAAAGATGGAAGACTCAAGGACCTACCTCATCACTGCCAAAACTTGCTATTTCTAGAATTCTACTTTGAAAAACTTTTTGTTTCTATTCAATATAGGGTGGGATGAATAGCATGTATATACTCATCCCAGGGTGGGATGAACTTGCATTCATCCCAAGGTGGCACAAATAGCAGGTCAGGGCTCGTTTCAGCTCAAAACGAATAGCACCTGCAACATAAAAAGATGAAGAATGAGTTCAAAAATTCACCTAAAGAAAAAAGAGATAAGGTCCCACCGTGATTTACAAATGATGCACCAAATTAAAATAAACAATATGCATATCTATTCCCTATCACTTATAAGCATCAAACGGAAGCATACAAGTAAATATGGAAAAGATAGAAAATAACAAGAAATGATACAAATAAAATAGATTTATTATTAATTGAACTGATAAAATTCTATGTTACAATGCATCCCCTTGAGGGATCAAAATGGGTGATACAAATTTTTACAACTCGGGTGCCCAAGTATTGAAATCCTTCAAGAAATTCGGGTGCACATCCAATGCCTTTCCTCGTACCCACAATCGAGGTGGGAGGGCTAAGGTTTCCACTGTTTATCTCTTTGATACAGATGTCTTATGATCCTTCCCAATTCTCTATAATGATCTACACCTACATGCAAGGAAACCAAAAATATCAAATAGTGAGTGCGTGTGATAAAAAGCATGCAATCCCCATAGGGGCAAAACGGCTAACAATGAGAAAATGTATCAAATAAAATCCAAATAACATAAAATTGCATATAGATGTAAAAAAGAATTTTTTAGGAAGATATCACTAGAAATTGCACCGAAATTGCATCTGATGAGGCTTCGAAACTCGAATGACCGTTCACAACCTACAAAACCCAAAGCAAGCAATTTTTGACCCTACGCATATCCAAAATGCATGAAAATTGGATAGAATACATAAAATTCTATTATAAGAAATCCCATTTGATAATATTTACAATATAAGTAATGGTTTAGGTGTTCTCTCAAATGACCACTGGATACTTGCAAGAGACCCTACAAAACACTAAAAATGCAATATATCGGCCAATATAGCTCAGAAATACCTAAAATTTGAACTGAAGCATAGTAATATCATGTGGAAAATAAATAATTAAAAATATTAAAAATATAATATATATATTTCTATTCATGATAGGGTGGGACGAATAGGACTGCCACAAATTGGGGGGCACCCGGGTGTGGGACGCCCACCGTTTCTACCTAAATGTTTCCATAAATTCCACTTAGAATTTATAAAAAATAATTTAAGGGGTATTTGAATCAAATTTGGTGTATAAATAACTTAGATGTTTCGGTTTTGTAACAAATTGTGCCTCCTAGTTCATTCGCAAACCTCCTTCGCTAGGTAGAGATTTCGAGGAAAATGTGGTCATAAAAGGTGAGGTGAAATCTTAGTAGCACTACATTGCATAAAATGAGAACTTCTAATTTTTTTGTGTGGAGGATGCATCCACTTTATAGCCCAAGGAGGCTTCATGAGTCAAAAGACATGCGAGGGAATGCGAGGCATAAGGCGCCACTTGACCACTAGGGTGACATGCATTGGAGGGGGAAGAGAAACTCATAATTTGACCTCCCTCATGGGATGGAGCATTAAGATACTATGTGCTCTAACTTCCTAGGCATTGGAAAACATAAAAATAACTTTTCCATGTGCTATTTGTCCAAATATGACTTTTTTTTGGTCAAACCTGCTATTCACTCCCCCCTAGGATGAATACTACTATTCATCTTGGGGTGGGACAAATAGGTTCTGTATTCATCCCAGGGTAGAATGAATAGTAGCAGGGTGTCCAAAAGATCCCAAAAGTGGCCTAGAACCCTTAAAAACCTTGTACAAAGTGGTTAGAACCACTATATTCCTCCTAAGGGTTGCCCTAAGGGCCTTGGTGTGTCATGAAGTCGTTGCTTATGGTAGCATAATCGGATTGACCAGATTTTAGTGTCTACATATCCAATCACAAATCAATTCTGTAGGATCTACCCCAAACATTAACTCAAGGTTTGAACAAATAAATCAATCAACTCTGCTCTCAAGTCTTCTCAAAGACTTGTCTCAAATCTGCCTTGTAAGCTTACACAAAAGCTCACACTAATCTATCCACAAGTTATCCCTAGAACTTTTCCAAATATGCTCAATAAGTCCTCATTAGAACTTATCCAAATCAGCTCTCAATCTATATTGTAAGCTTCCACAAAATCTCACACAAATATTTTCACAAGTCTTCTCAAAGACTTACCTCAAATATTCTCAACAAGTCCACACTAGAACTTGTCCAATCTCATAGAAACATAAGGAGAATTGTTAGAGACTCAATATGCTTCACATTCAGAACAATTCTCAATCACTTTCAATCACTCTTTTAGAAACATATAGAGAATTGTTAGAGACTCAATATGCTTCAAATTCACCTCAATGCTCAAACACTTTCACTCACTCTTTTAGAAACATATAGAGAATTGTTAGAGACTTAATATGCTTCACACTCACAAATTCTTAATCACTTTTAATCTCTCTTCTATCACAAAAAATTATAGAGAATTTTTAGAGACTCAATATGTTTCACACTCATCAACACTCAAGCTCCTTATTTTATAAATTTAGAATATATAAAAATTTGTTTCATAGAACTTGAGTTATCACTTCACACATCCACTTGAATAGGTTCAAACAAATCTACTCAATAAATTATTCAATGATATACTCCTTTCTCACAAACCCTAGTCCAAACATATGAACACTCACTCAAATATTTCTAGCAATGCTTGTCAACCAATTTCACATAACAATTATAATCATGTTATTTGCAAACCCTAGTTCAAGTTCTTCACTCAACTTAATCACTTCAACAACAATGCTTATAAAACAAGGTTATATAAACAACTCTCAATTCAAAAAAATATTGAAGCATTAATTAAAACACACTCAACAATGCTTAACCAAACAATCCTTTTCACTCCAACTTTTCATTCACAATTTTCAACAATATCTCACTAGGAAGAATATGCCCATACCTTTTGTTGGATATAAAAGTGCCTTTAGAAAAACTTGTCTCAATCACAATTTTCTTCTTTCCAATTCCAATGGTTAGACACAACAATATTACTTCAACACTTTCTCAAAAGTATTCCTTAGACACAAAATAATCACAACTCAATTTATGCCTTATTGCTCCCTTTTAAAATAACACTCATCATACCATACATGAAAAATAATTTCTTTGATACACCTTATAAACTCTAACTTAAAACAATATCCAACACCACAAGTTTTCAAACAATATTCCTAAACACCTTACTATCCTTTCCTAAACACTAAAGTAAACAACTCAAAAACTTAATTTTGCATAAGCCTTATAACTCCCCTTTGCAACATTACAAACCAATTATAATATGCAAAAATTAATTTCTAAATGCTCAAACAATATTCTCGAAATTTTTGGTGCCCAAGATTAATGCATAACTCTTTCTTCCCTAAAAGGGATTTCGGCGTGATTCAATCCACCATATCCCCAAGCCTAAGTGACTTAGCGCTTGGGAGCCCACCGTGTGGGCTATTAGTGCCCACATGAAGTAAGGAGTAGTCCCTTCCTCTTATGCCTCCATCGCCATTGAATTTCCTTGAAATCACAAATCCTTTCTTCTCTTGGATGTAGCACAATTCGCAAGACTCACATTAATAATTTAAAGGCATGGTAAGTATGGTAAGGTGGGTAGTCCCCCCTTTTATACACGTTTACAATTTTCTCCTCACATCGGTGCTTATAATTCAAAATTGAATTTCAAATTTAATTTAATAACCCACCTTAGGGTTATTTAACCTTAGCTTAAATTAATTTATAATTAATAATTAAATTTATAATTAATAACTAAATTAATTAATAATTGATTTAATTAACTTTATAATTTAAGTAAATTAACTAATAAATTAATTTAAAATTAATTTATAATTAATTTTAAACTTCCTTTGTATAATATTATAAAACAATATTATAATATTATTCACTTGGGCTTTTTCTTGCACTTTGGACCTCATTTGATTTTCTAAAATGAGTTATCCTTTTGCACTTATTGGAGAACCAAACTGACACTGCCAACTAAAACTGCCACTGACTGGTGCTGAAAACTCAACATCAATGATCACTCACTCTTGACATCAATGACAATTCATCTACTCAAAATGTCCAACATGAGCAATGTAAAAGGTTTGTTATAAAAACCCAAGGAGGCCTTTAATTTCAAATTAGAAAGCCCAAGGAAGTTTTAATATATAATTTATAAATATTTAAATTCAAATTGAATTTAAATTTTATAAATAAATATTATTTATTTGAAGTGGCAAAACCTAAGTTTATTCCACCGATGTGCAAGTCGAAGACTTTCCCCCGCCTAAATGATGGAAGTGATAATAAATAAATAAATAAATAAATAAATAAATAAATAAATATATATATATATATATATATATATATATATATATATATATATATATATATATATATATATATATATATATATATATATATATTTGCTAAGGCCAAAAATATATGTGATATATTTTGAAAAACACGTTGTAACTTGTGGAGGAAACATAGTGGTTTTCATGTGCTGCGTAAATCTGAAATTCAGTGTGTGTATGGCATCAAGTTGCTTAGTTCCTAGAACCATCCGGTGGCTAGCTCAGGTGGCATTTGACTTGGTTCTTGTGGTAGAGCGGTTACGGGTTCGAAACCCGATGGCAGCATGTTTGGAAGCCTTTTTGCATTTTTGCTTCAACAGTAGCAGAGATGGTGATAGAGTGCATGGGCACTCTAGCTCCCATGTGAGTGCCTAGCTCACCCGACAGCCAAGGATGCAGCTATGGTGCTTGGGGACACAACATCATGGGTTTAAAACCCACTAAAGGCAAAGGTACATTTTTTAATTTAATTTTCATTGCCCTAAGGTTTAACGTGAGGTAGTTGGGAGGCATAAGGATTAATTAAAGTTAAATTCTTGTGGTGATTTTTCAGGGTAAAAGAGTGAAGGGAGTTATAAGGAGTTTGATCTTAATTTTAAAATAAAGTTTTAATTGTTATATTTGCATATTGGAGGAGTAAGCCTATTAAAGTGTTGATTTTATTTAAAAGGACTTTTTGACAAAGGGAGTATTGTGAAAGTAATTGTTCTAATCTTTTTAAGGTGTTGGATTTTGTTTTAAATATGGAGTGATAAGGTGTATTTGTGTTTGATATTATTTTATATTATGATTCTTTGAGAGAGATTATTATCTTCTAACCTCCTTGATTTTGGCAAAGAAGTGTTTATGATTGTGGTAAATTTGCATGGTCTACTCCTCATCAAGAAAAATGTATGGGCACATTCTTCCTTGGTGAGTTGATTGGTTGGTTTTCTAGAAAATAACTTTGGAGTGAAAAGTACTTGATTAGGTTTCCTTATTGAGTTGTTGAGCTATTGTGAAGTGAATGCTATGCATCTTGTTTTATAAGCATTGTTGTTGAAGTGAATGGTTGAGTGAAGAAATTGAACTAGGGTTTAGAAAGAACATGAGTATCATTGTTATGTGAGATTGGTTGATAAGAATTGTTGGAAATATTTGAGTGAATGTTCATATGCTTGGACTAGAGTTTGTGAGTAAGGATTATTTCATTGAGTGATTGGTTGAGTAGAGTTGATTTAGCCTAGTCAAGCAAATGCGTTAAAGTAAATTTTTCAAGTTCTATGAATCAAATTATTCTATATTATAAATTGAGTTGAGGAAGTGATTGAGAGTTAGTGAGTGTGAAGCATATTGAGTCTCTAACAATTCTCTATATGTTTCTAAGAGAATGATTGAAAGTAACTAAGATTTATGATGAGTGTGAAGCATATTGAGTCTCTAACAATTCTCTTTATGTTTCTATGAGATTGGACAAGATCTAATATTGACTTGCTAAGAAAATTTAAGGATAGATTTGAGGACATATTTGAGAATAGAGATTGATTAGAGATTTGAGGACATATATTGAGGATAGATTTATGCTATACTAAAGGACTGTGTTTAGTGTAGATTAGAGGATAGATATTGATGATAGATTTGTGCTAGATCGAAGGACTATGTTTAGTGCAGATCAAAGGATAGATATTGAGGAAATATTTGTGCTAGACTGAAGGATTGCATTTAGTATAGATTTGAAATAGGGCTTTGAAGGTGATAGAGTATAGATGATGACAGTATCTAGTGGATAGAGATCCATTAGCTAGTGTAGTGAGGAAAAGTGTCTTTAGTGGATAGAGATCCATTAGCCAGAGCAGTGGGAGCAATAGTTCTTCTAGAAGATCATTAGCTAGAGCATAGTAGAAAGGAGTTCTCCTATGGATAGAGATCCACAAACTTGATTAGGGGATTGGTATCTCCTTTGTATAGAGGTCCATAAAAATTGTAGGGAAAGGATTCCCAAGAGAATTTATTTGAGAAAAATTTATAAGGAATATTTTCTCCGTGGAGTAGACCACATTGGGTGAACCACATTAAATCATGTCTCTCATGTGTGTGATGCTTTGTGTGATGTTTACTAATTTAATATTATTGATGGTATCATTTGGATTAAAATGCAAAAAATTATATATTATACTATTCACCCCCCTATTTGTATAAGCACATGTTATTCAATTGGTATTAGAACAGGTCTCTCCGTGAAAAGACTAACAACTTGGAGGAGGATCCATAAAAAATACACATGAATTCAGAAAATAAAGAAGAGACCATGTTTGATATAAAAGAGGAATTCTTTGCTGCTCTCAAAAAATTGAAAAGAATTATAAAGAAGAACTCAAGCCTGAAGGAACAAATTCAAGAGGATAAAGAAGCAAGTATGGAACTTCTACAAAATCTCACAGAACTTGAGATAAAAGTAGAAGGAAAGAAAATTGAGCAGGATATGATAGATCTGTTGAGAATAAGAGAAACAAAATGTAAAATATTGGAAGCAAAAATTGTTTATCTAAGGAATGAGATTGAAAGGACCAAGGTACTACAAGATGTAGAGTATGATAAATAGAAAAAGAAATAAAGTCTTCAAGAAGTAGAAACTTCAAATAAAGATAGGAAAGCATAGGATATCAGAAAGGAATAAATCAAAGAAGAACCTTGAATGAGAGTTAATCACAAGAGGAGAAGCACTCCACCACAATATCAAAGGTATCCAAATAGGTTACATAATTTCTTCCATGGTCATTTCTTTTATTGTAATAAATATGGTCATAGAGCTATACACTATACTGGTCATGCAAGAAAAAATGTCAATAGAAATTCTAATTCTTTTGCACCTCTTATGGATGATGATATTATATATTACAAATGCAATAATTTTGGGCACAAGGCTAGATGGTGTAAAATGATACTTCATGCTCAAGATAAATACGAACAATGGTATCTTGATAGTGGTTGCTCTAGTCACATGATAGGAGATAAAGACAAATTCATTGTACTAAAAGAAACCAATAGAGGATTAGTAAGTTTTGGTGATAATGGATCAACAAGGATTGATGGAATAGGAACTCAGTTTAGAAAATATGAAAAAAAGAATAGAAAATGTGTTGTACGTTAAGGGGTTAAAACATAATCTACTAAGTGTAAGTCAGCTTTGTCATCAAGGACATCTAGTTATTTTCCATCGAGATAGATGTGAGATAAGAAAATCAGAAACTAGAAAAGTCATTGCCAATGCAAGAAGAACCCCAAACAATCTATACATGCTTAGTGAGATCAAAGGGGAAAAGTGCTTTCTATAACAAGAATATGAGAGTTGGTTGTGGCATAGAATATTGGGTCACTTGAATTTTGACAACATAGTCAACATAAGAAATAAGTAGGCTGTCAGAGATTTACCCAAAATAAAAAGACCACAAAACACAATCTGTGCACCTTGTCAACATGGAAAGCAAACTAGAACAAGATTTAAGTCAAAAGGATATATGTCATATGAGCCATTGAGTCTAATACATACTGATCTATGTGGTCCTACCAGAACACATAGTATTCAGGGTGAGACTTAATTTATATTGTTTATAGATGAATACACTAGAATGGTTTGGGTAGCTTTCTTGAAAGAGAAGTCATATGCTTTTGAAAAATTCAAAGCATTTAAGGAATTGGTTGAAAATAAAACCAATAAGAGAATTAAGTGTTTGAGATCTAACAGAGGAGGATAATTTACCTCAAATGAATTTGTAGATTTTTGTGAACAACATTGGATCAAGAGAGAATACTCAGCAACAAGAACTCCTAAAAAAAATGGAGTAGTTGAAAGGAAAAATAGGGCTATTGAGAATATGGCTAGAGCTATTTTAAATGCATCTAAGCTCTCATATGGATTTTGGAGATAAGTAGTCAACACAGTAGTACACATAATCACTAGGGCTCAAATGAGGGTAAACCATCACAAGACTCCATATGAGTTGTGGAAAGGAAGATCGACCATTGTAAAACACTTCAAGGTTTTTGGAATCAAGTGCCACATAAGACGAGAAGATAAAAACTTAGGAAAGTTTGACCCAAGATGTGATGAGGTAATTTTACGTAGTTATTCCTCTAAGAGTAAATCCTATAGATGCTTCAACAAGAGAAATCGCATGATAGTAGAAAGTATAAATGTGACAATTGATGAGAAGATATAATCAAGAGAACCAGTTCATCAAACTGTGTATCAAGAAGATGGAAGTTATCAATAATAGTTTCAAAAGGAATCAAATGAAGAAGAAGAAGAAACATAAAAACTTCTTCCTAAAACCCCATCCAGATATGTACAGAAGTATCATCCAAAAGATCTAATCATTGGAAATCCATATGAAAGGCAGACAAGGAGAAGGATAATAACACCATATCAATAAATAAACTTTTCTTTGTTATCTATGATTGAGCCAAAGTACTTTAATTAGGCAAGTGGAGATGAGTTATGGATTAAGGCAATGGATGAGGAATTAGATAAGATAGAGAAAAGCAAGACTTGGAAACTTGTTCCATGACCAAAAGATAAGATTGTGATCGACACAAAGTGGGTTTTCAAAAACAAGCTAAATAAATATGGAAAAGTAGTAAGGAATAAAGCAAATATAGTGTGCAAATGTTATGCATAGGTAGAGGGAATTGGATTTGTTGAAACGTTTGCTCCAGTTGCATGAATTGAAGCCATAAGAATATTTTTAGTCTTCTCAAGTTTTAAAAACTTTAAGGTATGCTAGATGGATGTTAAGTCAACTTTTCTAAATGGTGTTCTAGAAGAAGTCTAAATTGAACAACCAGAGGGATTCATATTATCAGATAAACTAAATCATGTATGCAGATTGAAAAAGGCAATGTATGGTCTAAAGTAGGCTCCTAGAGCATGGTACTCAAGATTGGATAAGTATATTCAAGAATAGGGATTCAGAAAAGGAATAGCAGATAACAACCTATACATAAAAAATGAAGGGAATAATCTACTAATTGTGGTTTTTTATGTTGATGACATAATTTTTGGGGGAAACAATGATAAGATGTGTAAATAATTTGCTAATAACATGTAGAATGAATTTGAGATGTCTATGCTTGGTGAGTTGTCCGTCTTTCTTGGACTTCAGATTTCACAATCAAAGAAAGGAGTATTTCTTTCACAAACCAAGTATATAAAAGAAATGCTAAAGAAATTAAAGTTAGAATATTGCAAACCGGTAAGTACCCCCATGGTCACAGGATGCAAGTTAGGTAAGGATGATGAATTTCCATAGATATATTAGAGATTATACAAATCTATGATTGGTAGCTTGTTGTATGTTACAGTGGCAAGGTTTCAGGCATCACCTAAATAAACACATGTGGCAGTTGTAAAGAGAATTCTTAGGTATCTAAAAGGGACTATGGATTTTGGGCTTTGGTATCCCAAAAATGATAGTTTTACACTCACAAAATATACAAATGCATATTGGGCTGGCAACATTGATGATAAAAAAAGCACAAGTGGAGGAGTATTATTTCTTGGAGACTGTTTAGTCTCTTGGCTAAGTAAGAAGTAGGTTTTAGTATCCTTATCTATATCAGAAGCATAATATATTATAGTAGTATCCAATTGTACATAGGGTTTATGGATGAAGTGAAATCTAGAATATTTCAAGATAAAACATGATAATCCTATTCCCATACTATGTGATAATACAAGTGCTATAAGTATCTCAAAAAATCTAGTGATGCACTCTAGGACAAAGCACATTCCGATTAAAATATCATTTTTTGAGAGAACATGTGACAAATAAATAGGTTAGGTTGGAATATGTTACTACAAAGGAACATATAGTAGATATTTTCACTAAGCCACTTTCAAAGGAGACCTTTGAGTATCTTCGAGGAAAACTAGGAGTAAGAATCCCATTTCAGAATTAACCACCTCAAGAGGAGGTGGGGGAGGGGCTAAGCTAAGAGACTCATTCTTATCCCCAAGCCCCAAAAGTGACCCTTTGCCATTGATTTCAAAGGGGGAGAGATTTAAGTAAGGGGGAGAGATTTTGTTTAAGGAGAGAGCATTGAGTTAGGGGGAGCAATATCCTAGGGAGAGCAGAACAAGAAAAAGGTCAAGTTTTTGGTAAAAAGAATTTGAGTTACCATCAATGACAAAGGGGAAGATTGTTGGTCATTTTGAGTAGATAAGTTGTCATTGATGTCAATATTGACTGGTCATTGATGTTAAGGAATAAGCTACCATTGATGCCAAAAGGTCAAAAGGAGCAATGAAAAGGTTGATGGAAAAAGAGCTTCATAATATTTATTTTTAATATTATGTGAAGCATAAGTAGAAGGTTTTTTATTAAAACCATGGATTAGCAAATTAAAATATTTTTTATTAAAACCATGAAGGAACAAAATAAAAGGTTTTTATTAAAACCATGGATGAGCAATGTAAAAGGTTTTTTATAAAAACCCAAGGAGGCCTTTAATTTCAAATTAGAAATCCCAAGGAAATTTTAATATTTAATTTATAAATATTTAAATTCAAATTGAATTTAAATTTTATAAATAAATATTATTTATTCGAAGTGGCAAAACCTAAGTTTATTCCATCGACGTGCAAGTCAAAAACTTCCCCTCATCGACATGATGGAAGTGATAATAAAGGCATATATATATTGCCTTTGCTAAGGCCAAAAAATATATGTGATATATTTTGAAAAACGTGTTGTAACTCGTGGAGAAAACATAGTGGTTGTCATGCACTGCGTAAATCTGAAATTCAGTGTGTGTAAGATGTTGAGGTGCTTAGTTCCTAGCACCATCTGGTGGCTAGCTCAAGTGGCATTTGACTTGGAACTTGTGGTAGAGTGGTTACAGGTTAAATAACCGGTGGTAGTAAGTTTGGAAGCATTTTTGTGTTTTTGCTTTGATGACAATAGAGAAGGTGATAAAGTGTGTGGGCACTCTAGCTCCCACGTGAGCGCCTAGCTCACACGAAAGCCAAGGCTACAGCTAGGGCGCTTGGGGAGACAATGTCATGGGTTCAAAACCCACTAAGGGCAAAGGTACATTTTTTAAATTTAATTTTCATTGCCCTAAGGTTTGACGTGAGGTAGTTGTGAAGCATAAGGATTAATTAAATTTAATTTCTTGTAGTGATTTTTCATGGTAAAATAGTGAAGGGAGTAATAAGGAGTTTGATCTTAATTTTAAAATAAAGTTCTGTTGAGTGGTATTTTCACCCGATTGTGAAAACACACTCTCCGATAGGATTTGGGTTCTAAATCCTCTGCTTGCAAAGAAATGATTTCTCCAAGGTTCCTGTTATGTTAGAATTCTGCATTTGTGTATTAAAGATATTTAATTAAAATGCTGGGAATACCTTAGTGGTTGCAAGTAACTGAAAACAAGGGGCACTGTGGTTTATTTTACTGTGAAATTTAATGATTGTTCCTTGAACCCTTAATACAGTAAATGTGATTTGATCCTTAAATGACCATGTTGTAAAAATAAAATTTAATGAAATGCCATGGAATTATTTTTGGGTTTTGAAGTTTTCTTTTTAATTTTTATTTTATTTTAATGCTTAAAAAATAAAATTGGAGCTTCTGAAAATAAAATACAGCAAAAAAGAGAATAAACTATAACAGAAAAAGAAATTAAATTTGCATTCAGTCTGATGCTATCCCGTCCTGGAAAAACCGAAGATGTGAGGTTTCCATGCATGCAACCTAACTTATTGAACCTACAAACATGCACAATCCCGATAAGTTAAGTGCTAGTCTCCTAGGGTTTGAAATAAAAATTCAGATTTCAAATATTCGCATAATGCAACCCACAAAAGTGGCATTTAACATTATCTATAAATCTAAAATCTGAAAACAACAGAATAAACATTAAATCCATTAGCATGCACAGAAGATCTCCTTCTTTCTTGCCAACAAAATGCAAATTTCTGAATATTCTTGCATTATAAATAAATCCTGTTACAACAACAGAACATCTGGTTTTCTCAAACCAGAAAAAGGAAGGAAAACAGCCTCAAAGCAAGCCCAGAATGAACCTCTGGCCTCTAGCACTGCAACTCTACTCTAGCGATTTTTTGACCCCTGTGCCAATTTGTGCTTCTGCATTTATACTTGCTAGTCAATTCGCTTCTCCTTCCACGACGGTTCATTTCGTCTTCTAGCTCGCTTCATTTCATATTCCCCGCCTTTTGTTGCTCTTGAATTTATGTTCTATGTTGAAACGTTTAATATTTTCTATAAATGTAACATTTTTGCAGCTTTTACCCATGTACGCCACGTGTTCCACACTTTTTTGCATGTTCGTAACCGCCTCGTGCAAATCACGACAAAAATAGCATGTAACACTATTTTTCCACTTGCACCGCGATTGCGAAATCATGACACTTTCTTGCCAGCAGCCTTTCTCGCCATCGCGTCCAGTGAAAACGTGACATGTCATGATTTCGTGACATGTCACGAAATCGTGACACTTTTCTCCTCCTCGGGCTGCTTAGCTGCTGTCGTTGACTGCGTTGACCGTGATTTTGTGACATGTCACGATTTCGCTACGCCTTTTTCATTTCGTACAACTTCGCCGTTTGGAGCCGCAAAAACGTGACATGTCACGATTTCGTGACATATTTCTTCTTCATGCTCCTTTGCCGTTTCTTGTCACGATTTCGCGACGCTTTTCTGCTTTGCCCTGTTTGACTGGTTTGACCCACGATTTTGTGACATGTCGCGATATCGCGACACTTTTCTAATTTGTCTTTCTCTCTCCTCTCTGGGTCGCGAAAATCAAACACGTCGTGATTTCGCCCTTCCCCCCCCCGCCGGCCGGCAGTCGCGATTTCGCAACACCTTTCTGCCTCCTGCCCCGTTTGACCGGTTTGACCATGATTTTGTGACATGTCACGATTTCGTGACACTTTTCTGGTTTCGCCCGCGATGGAGCGACATGTCGCGATTTCGCGACATGTCGCGATTTCGCGACACTTTCTACACTTGTGCATTTTTTCCTTTTTCTTCATTTTTAGCATCTGGGCCACTGAGATCTTCTCTAAAAACCTGCAAAAAGGTGGGTCCCCAATTTTGGGGTGTGTTGTGGATCAGCCACAACAAATGGCGACTCTGCTGTCAAATGCTCTTGAGCATTTTAGTGAGAACCCAATCTGAAACATATCACAAACTCGAGAACATGTGTTAGCACATAAGCAATATAAACAAATGCCCAAGGATCAGAAGTACATGAATCATTAGAATCCTCAAGTATTAGCTCAGTGTGTGCAATGAATTTCTTTCCCTATCATTTGAAATTGATCAACATTCCATTGTCAGTTTTGCATGAATGCATATGCGAGATTGTGAATGATTTGTGTATCCTAATGAATATGCTATGAGATTTTGCTTTTATGCAAGGCATAGTCTTTCTTCTAGTATTATGTACAAACATTCAAGATTGCCAAACCCTCTTAAGATCAACTAATGAATTGCTTTATTACATCCCAAAGTTGGTTATGAGTCCCTACTATCTTGAACCCATGTGCAAGTGAATGTGAAATCAGAACTTTGGGGAATCAGACTCCCAACCAACCGAGATGAGAGTTTAACCCTATCCTTACTATTCTGATTTAGAATTCATTACCTCACTTTGAGAAAAATAATTAAACCAATTATGGAAGAAATGGTCATGCTAGTCTAACCCTCTGGACAATCAGTGGTCTTGTTTTTTAGACAAGACATGTTGCCATGCATGGGCATATCTAACCCCACAATCCAAAACTTATCTTCATTTCTTTGGACCTTGGGGATGACTACCCATCCTTTGCAGAGGACAAGTAGTACGATCCTTACAATCCAATATAAATATGAGATGGGAAAAATTTATTTATTTTTTACTTCTTGGACCTTGGGGATGACTACCCATCCTGGCTAGGGACATGTAGTACGATCCTTACAATCCAAACTTTAGATGTAAATGGAAAATATTAATTTTGTCATTTAGACCTTGGGGATGACTACCCATCCTTTGCAGAGGACAAGTAGTACGATCCTTACAATCCAAGATTTATTATGAAATGAGACATAAGAGCTTTGGGGAATCAGATTCTCAACCTAAGCGAGATGAGAATTTATACCCTATCCTTACTACTCCATGTGGGTCAAATCAAAGCTTTGGGGAATTGGATCCTCAACCTAAGTTCGATGAGGATTTAACCCTATCCTTACTACTCTGATTTTAGGCTTTAAGCTCTATGGAAGTGGTCAAAACCACTATTTTAAGGATCATGTTGCATAATAGGATAGACATGAAAAACTTCTTTCGCCCAACCTTTTCCTCCAAGTTAGGTTTTGATCATTTTGCTCAAGATCCTTTTTAATGAATGAGACGTGCTTGGTTCTAGATATCTCAAGACTCAGTTTCCAACCTTAGGGTTTTCTTACATTTATGTTATAACACAACCCTAAGAGGATTTGACATACTTTAATGATTTGCACCTAAGATGCATATGCCACTAAGATGAAATGTATGTAAAGTGAGATGGAACATGAATGCAGTATCTCTTGAATTGCAAATGAAAATATTTGTCATGCAAAACTGACTCTTTCATGCATCACAAAATCAAACAATATAACTTAAATTGTTTGTGTTACTTGTGGAGCTTTTACAAGACAATTCCAATATTTCATATTCTCCCGATCTAGAACATAAGTTAGCACCTGAAGGCAACTTTTTCTATCATTTTTTTTTTTTTTAGACAAACAAAACATGTCAAACAAACACACAACTTTAAATTAAAACTTATTTAATCCAAAACCAAACTGCAATCCCAAAAATGAAAATTTGAAAACACAAACCAAAAACCAAAAATCAAAATCTATATACAAATGTACACTATAATACAAGATGATGCAAAGCTTGGCTTATCACTTTCCTGGATCCCACACATGGCTAGAACATTTCAACAAAAGTATAACATGATATGCATACCAAATGTTGTAGGAATCCCACAAAAACAACACCAGACCAAACAATGCAACAAATTTCCACTTGCCATGCTCACCATACCAATTTGATCTAGTTCCAATAATACTCCCACATGTGAGCATCAAATTATTAAAATGGTTAGACAATAAATGATTTTCAATTTTATCATGTCTATTCTTTAAAACTTCCGTTTCCAAACTTAATCTTTGATTTAGAATTAGGCTATCCTTTTCAAATATGCAATTTTGTAAGTAGGAGCCTATTTCTACAAATTTCAAAGCCAAATCATTTTCCAAATTTATAGGCCAATCAAATTTGTGTAACAATTTACAAGCATCTAGGATATTTACTAAATTAGGATCATTAAAAGTTTTTATCCTAGATTCAATTATTAATTGTTGATGAATTTGGTTTAACAATTCAAGTGCATCAACTTCTTTTCCATTCATTAAAACCATATTATTAAAGGTGTGATTAAAAATTATACCTTGTTTTTCATTTACCTTTAATGACATTTCATCATTCAAATTATTTAAATTCAAAATATGGTCATCTTTTTCAATCCTCAAACACTCTTGGTCAAAGCGTATGTCCCATGACTCCTCTTGATGATCCTTCATTTGAGTTGCTTCCAATTGATCACTCTCTTTGTCCTTTGGTTCCAATTCTTTGTTCACTATCCATGGTATCTCTTCATTTGAATCCTCCAAATCATCATGCAAACTTGCATCCACACTTTCAATGAATTTATATTCAACATGGTCAAATTTTGTCACCTTTTCAAATCCTATGAATATGAGATCTTCATATGATGTAGAAGGTTCAACATCCTGCATATCAAGTGAAATATGAGTTTCATTTATAGGGATGTGAGAAAAGAATGCATTATCATATCTTCCCCAACCATTATAAAAATTATCTTCCAAACTTGTGGGATGAAACTCCATGGCATTTGTGACATGATCTTTTGATTCATTCATAGATTCTCTTCTTTCTTTGTTCTTGGCAATAGGATCGTTATAATCTTCCAAAATTTGATGAGATTTGAAACCCTCTTCCAAAACATCCTCAAATTGTACAGGAGTTGTAAGGTCTTCCTTTGAGTAGGCGATTATGTTGTCCTGTATATCAATGGGCACACAAGTTTCATTAGTAGTTTTGGAATGAGTGAAATCTTCCCACTTCTTCCAAGCATCATAATAATCATCTTCCAAAATCAAGTGGTGACGTTCAACTATTTCTTCAACATCTTCCAAATCATCAATGTGTTTCTCATCAAATTCATCTTCACCTTCCTTAGATGGTTCAATTATTTCCAAAAGTGGGTTATTTCTTGAATTCAAATTTATAAGGCTATCATTGTCCAAATTAGTAACCCATGATTCATTATCATAATTTGGAGGGTGAAGACTTTCTTGATCCTTAATTTTACACATCTCATCAATAATATCTTCCAAGAACAAGTGGTGAAACTCTATCATATCTTCAAATTCATTTATTGGTTTTCTTCCAATTTCACTTTCAACCACTTCATTTAATTCTATGGTGGGTTCCGTCTTATCACATATATCAAACATTGTTGAATTTAGAACCCCTTCATCCGGATAATCGTGTATCTCTATGAATGAGATCATTTCTGCATAATCCTCACTAGTGAATGTTGGCTTAGCACTTTGCATCTCTCCTTGGACTACATCTAAGGTGGTTGTAAGATTTGGATATTCGGGTTCATCCCCTTGATCATTTACCTTAGATATCATTGGAGTGGAGGGTGCTATGTTTGATGGTTGGTGTAGGTTGGCATCAAAAGAACAATCTATCATATGAAAATGTTGTGCCTTTTCTTCTTCAAGACCTTGTCGTTCTATCTCTTCTAAGACCTCATGGATTCTCTCTAGGGACAAACCACTTAGTTTTTCCTCAATGAGTGAAGCAAGTGTGGGGTGTATGGCTCCTAGGTATACTTCCATGGCTTCCTCTTCTAATGTGTTAAAATTTTCCCACATTTGGGAGTGCAACTCACGAAATCTTCCATTGAATTGACTTAAGGATTCATTAGGCTCTTTACATATGGAGGTAAACTGATTTTTCAATATTTCTAAGTCAGCTCGATTACCAAAATGATGAAGATAGGCTGCTTCTAATTGTATCCAAGAAGTCCTAACCTCCATAGGTAGTTGGCTATACCAAAAGAATGGTCTATCATCCAAAATGTATGCAAATAATTTACAAGCAATCTCCTCATAAAAAATCTGGAATTTACATAATGCATCCTTGTAAACATGCAGTTTTTGCAAGTATCCTAGTGGCACCTCTTGATTAAAACACCGTAAAAAATCCAATAACATTTTAGGAATATGATAGGGTACCACAGGTATAGATAAACCCTCATAATGATCCTCTATTATTAATACCATTCTCTCTCTTAGAGATGTTATTTCAGCTCTTAGGGATATCATTTGCTCCTCAAGCGTTGCCATTAGTGAAACTTAAAATGTAATTTTAGAACCAAATCTGTTGAATATTCAACTTGCAATAAAAAAAAAAAAATCAAGTTAGCATCAACTAAGAGATGTATTCATTAAAATCAAATGAAAAGTAATTGCATGAGACCAAAATTCTGAAAAATTAAATCAAATCACTCTAATTCTGTATGAACAATCAAAAAAATATTACAACATACCTGAATTACTTAAAATAGAATAAAATAAACCAATTCAGGCCGTCCTTTTTACAATCTGCTGAATGTTAGAGGACTAATGCATACAAAAAATTTAAATTTATATTACACTAAAAATAAACCCGTACGGCCCTCCTTCTAGCGCCAATCTGTTGAGTGGTATTTTCACCCGATTGTGAAAACACACTCTCCGATAGGATTTGGGTTCTAAATCCTCTGCTTGCAAAGAAATGATTTCTCCAAGGTTCCTGTTATGTTAGAATTCTGCATTTGTGTATTAAAGATATTTAATTAAAATGCTGGGAATACCTTAGTGGTTGCAAGTAACTGAAAACAAGGGGCACTGTGGTTTATTTTACTGTGAAATTTAATGATTGTTCCTTGAACCCTTAATACAGTAAATGTGATTTGATCCTTAAATGACCATGCTGTAAAAATAAAATTTAATGAAATGCCATGGAATTATTTTTGGGTTTTGAAGTTTTCTTTTTAATTTTTATTTTATTTTAATGCTTAAAAAATAAAATTGGAGCTTCTGAAAATAAAATACAGCAAAAAGGAGAATAAAATATAACAGAAAAAGAAATTAAAAATTGCATTCAGTCTGATGCTATCCCGTCCTGGCAAAACCGAAGATGTGAGGTTTCCATGCATGCAACCTAACTTATTGAACCTGCAAACATGCACAATCCCGGTAAGTTAAGTGCTAGTCTCCTAGGGTTTGAAATAAAAATTCAGATTTCAAATATTCGCCTAATGCAACCCACAAAAGTGGCATTTAACATTATCTATAAATCTGAAATCTAAAAACAAAAGAATAAACATTAAATCCATTAGCATGCACAGAAGATCTCCTTATTTCTTGCCAACAAAATGCAAATTTTTGAATATTCTTGCATTATAAATAAATCCTGTTACAACAGCAGAACATCTGGTTTTCTCAAACCAGCAAAAGGAAGGAAAACAGCCTCAAAGCAGGCCCAGAATGACCCTCTGGCCTCTAGCACTGCAACTCTGCTCCAGTGGTTTTTCGACCCCCGTGACAATCAGCGCTTCTGCATTTATACTTGCTGGTCAATTCGCTTCTCCTTCCATGACGGTTCATTTCATCTTCCAGCTCGCTTCATTTCGTATTCCCCACCTTTTGTTGCTCTTGACTTTATGTTCTACGTTGAAACGTTTAATATTTTCTATAAATGTAACGTTTCTGTAGCTTTTACCCATGTATGCCACGTGTTCCACACTTTTCTGCATGTTCGTAACCGCCCCGTGCAAATCGTGACAAAAATAGCATGTAACACTATTTTTCCACTTGCACCGCGAAAACGCGACATGTCACGAAATCGCGACATGTCGTGAAATCGTGACACTTTCTTGCCAGTAGCCTTTCTCTCCATTGCGCCCAGCAAAAATGCCACATGTCACAATTTCACGACATGTCATGAAATTGCGATGCTTTTCTCCTCCTCGGGCTGCTTAGCTGCTGCCGTTGACTGTGTTGACCACGATTTTGTGACATGTCGTGATTTCGCTACGCCTTTTCCGTTCCGTACAACTTTACCATTTGGAGTCGCGAAAATGCGACATGTCGCGATTTCGCGACATATTTCTTCTTAATGCTCCTGTGTCGTTTCTTGTCACGATTTCACGACACCTTTCTGCCTCCTGCCCCGTTTGACCGGTTTGACCGCGATTTTGCAACATGTCACGATTTCGCGACATGTCACGATTTCACGACACTTTTCTGGTTTTGCCTAAGATGGAGTGACATGTCGCGATTTCGCGACACTTTCTACACTTGTGCATTTTTTCCTTTTTCTTCATTTTAAGCATCTGGGCCACTGAGATCTTCATTGAAAACTTACAAAAAGGTGGGTCCCCAATTTTGGGGTGTGTTGTGGATCAGCCACAACAAGTTCTAATTGTTATATTTTCATATTGGAGGAGTAAGCCTTTGAAAGTGTTGATTTTATTTTAAAGGACTTTTTTCCAAAGGGATTATTGTGAAAGTAATTGTTCTAATATTTTAAAGGTGTTGGATGTTATTTTAAATATGGAGTGATAAGGTGTATTTGTGTTTGATATTATTTTGTATTGTGATTCTTTGAGAGAGAGATTATTATCTTCTAACCTCCTTATGTTTGGAAAAGAAGTGTTTATGATTGTGGCAGATTTGTATGGTCTACTCCTCATCAAGAAAAAGGTATGGGCACATTATTCCTTGGTTGAGATGATTGGTTGGTTTTCTAGAAAACAAATTTGAAGTGAAAAGGAATTGATTAGGTTTCTTTATTGAGTTTTTAAGCTATTGTGAAGTGAATACTATGCACCTTGTTTTATAATCATTGTTGTTGAAGTGAATGGTTGAGTGAAGAAATTGAACTAGGGTTTGGAAAGAACATGAGTAGCATTGTTATGTGATATTGGTTGATAAGCATTGTTGGAAATATTTGAGTGAATGTTCATATGATTGGACTAGAGTTTGTGAGCAAGGATTATTTCATTGAGTGATTGGTTGAGTAGAGTTGATTGAGCCTAATCAAGTGAATGCATTAAAATGAATTATTCAAGTTCTATGAATCAAATTGTTCTATATTATAAATTGAGCCAAGGAAGTGATTGAGAGTTAGTGAGTGTGAAGAATATTGAGTCTCTACCAATTCTCTATATGTTTCTATGGTAAAAGGAGTGATTGAAAGTGATTGAGAATTGTGATGAATGTGAAGCATATTGAGTCTCTAATAATTCTCTATATGTTTCTAAAAGAATGATTGAAAGTAATTGAGCTTTATGATGAGTGTGAAGCATATTGAGTCTCTAACAATTCTCTTTATGTTTCTATGAGATTGGACAAGTTATAGTATTGAGTTTTTGAGCAGATTTAAGGATAAATTTGAGGACATATTTGAGAACAAATATTAAGGACAGGTTTGAGTATAGCTATTGAGGATAAATTTGTGCTAGATTGAAGGATTGTGTTTAGTGCAGATCAGAGGATAGAGATTGAGGATAAATTTGTGCTATACCGAAGGACTGTGTTTAGTTTAGATCAAAGGACAAATATTGAGGATAGAT
The DNA here is from genome assembly GCA_028583015.1 of Wollemia nobilis. Lineage (NCBI taxonomy): Eukaryota > Viridiplantae > Streptophyta > Pinopsida > Araucariales > Araucariaceae > Wollemia > Wollemia nobilis. The sequence goes on from JAQPPZ010016927.1 coordinate 8,436,406, forward strand.
TTGTGCTAGACCGAAGGACTATGTTTAGTAAAAATTTGAGATAAAACTTTGGAGGTGATAGATTATAGAGGATTATAGTCTCCAGTGGATAGATATCCATTAGCCAAGGCAGTGAGGATAGGTGTCTTCTGTAGATAGAGATCCATTAGCTAGAGTAGTGGGGGTAATAGTTCTTCTAGAAGATCATTAGCTAGAGCAAAGTAGAAATGAGTTCTCCTGTGGATAGAGATCCACAATCTTGATTAGGGGATTGGTGTCTCATTTGGAAAGAGGTCCATAAACATTATAGGGAAAGGATTACCAAGAAAATTTATTTGAGAAAAAATTATAAGGAATATTTTCTCCATGGAGTAGCCCATATTGGGTGAGCCATGTTAAATCATGTCTCTCATGTGTGTGATGCTTTGTGTGATTGTACTAATTTAATATTACTGATGGTATCAATTGGATTAAAATGCAAAAAGTTATATCTTATACTGTTCACCCCTCCTCTCAATATAAGCACATGTTCTTCAATTATTTAATATATTTCTAGGAAAATACATATTACAATAATGTACAAACATTGTACTTAGGACTTGCAAGTGTATACCACACTTAGTAGTAAAATTATCTCACTTGTATACATTACAAGGAAATAGAAAGGAAATAAAAGAATATTAAGTGATAAGAGGATAAATCCCCATAGATTCCCTACACCAAAGTAACTAATCAATGTTCACCAGCTTCATGAGAGTCTATAGTGTTCACCAAAGTGTCAAATGTCTATATCATGAACTTCTTATTTTCTACCATTTTCCATATAAAGTGATATTGAACATCAGTATACTTTATATTTGTATAAAATGAAGGATTCTTGGCAAAAATGATGGCACTCTAACTATCAAAATTGATTTCCACTATCCTATGCTTGAAACCTGTATTCGAGCACAAAATCTATAACCAAATTTCTTCTTTGCAAGTATGTTTTGTGGCCATATGCTCTACTTTAGTAGTAGAAATAGTAACTATGGATTGTTTATTACTCATCCAATTACCTACTCCTCCAAAAAAATTCAACACATAGTCACTTATATACCTTTTTATATATAGGTCATCGATCCGATATATATCAACAAAGCCCTGTATGTCCAATAACCTACCCTTATTATTAGTACCATGATAATAAATACTAAAATAGAAATTTTCTCATAGATATTTGAATACCCTTTTTACAAAGGTCCAATGTTCCTTTTGAGGGTTAGCCATAAACCTACTCAAAACTCCCATTGCTTGGGCAATATCTAGCCTAGAATAAACCATTGCATACATAAGACTTCCAAAAACACTAGCATAAGGAAATTTAGACATATTTTAAAAATACTCATATGAAGTAGGACATTATTTCTTGTTAGGTTGGTGCTTTTCTATTTCTATTCCTATGATATATGTAGCATTCCTTGAATTTTTCATATCAAACTTCTTATATAATTGATACTTCCATTCCCTAAATATCTTTACTATTTCTATTGAGAAGCATCATCAACATACAAGACTATTATTAGAAGATGATCATCAACATGATTAACATAAACACAATAATCAACTTGAATTTTAATATACCCAATATCTAAGACAAACATCAAAAATGTAGTACCACATCCTAGGCTATTGATTTCAACCATACAAGGATATTTTCAACTAATAAACCATGTTTTTCTTCACCTTAACCATAAATTTATTAAGTTGTTTATGTAAATTTCCTCTTCTAGATCCCCATGCATAAATGTAGTTTTAACATCCATTTTTTATACTTCAAAATCAAATGATAAAGAAAATAAAAGTAGGAATGTAATAGAATTTAACTTAGCATCAAGAGATAAAATTTTAGCAAAGTATATCCCCTTAACTTGGGAATAACCTTTTGCCACCAATATTACCTCACTTTTCCAACTTATCCCCTACATTAAACGTTTTCTTAAACATCCATTTACAACTGATGGGCTTTCTACCTATAGGTAAAACAACTAGATACCTAGTCCTACATTTATTCAAGGCCTCCATATCCTCACTCATTGACTTCTTCAAATACTTGCTCTCTTTTGAGGAGAGATTTTCCTTCACAAAATTAGGTTCATAATCAACATAAGATAAAGAAAATACACAATGGAAAAATGGTCGGCTATACCTTTCAATTGGTTTTTGTTGTCTTGTGGACTTTATCACAGGCACTAGAGTAAGAGACTCTTCTTGTTCCTTCCCAATTCCTTTCAAAATATTCATGTTCATGTTTAGGTGTATATTATTTAATTTCAAAGTGCACCTTATCATTATTTTTCTTAGGTTGTTCATTTCTAGGAAAAACATTCAATTCCTTGAAAATAATATTTATATAATAAACAACTTTAGAAGTTAATGGATTCCAAAGCTTATAACCACTAAAGATACATTTTTAGTATTGAAATATAATTTTAACCATTTTTACTTAGTTACATGAATATATACCTCACAACCAAATACTTTCAAATGTGCAATAAAATGTTTTCTTATAGACCAAAATTCTTATGATGTTTTTTTATTAGGATAAATACAATATTTTGAAAGGTGATGGATTTAGTAGCATTACATTATGAGACAAAGAACAAAGCAATAGAACATATTATTGAATGAAAATAAGTGATATAGTTGAGTGAGGGTGTGAGGCCCTTTATATAGGAAGATGGATTCCTTGGCCAACACTCTATCTAGTTGTACAAGTGACACCTTGCACATTTACAACTTGCACATTGACACTTGTGCATATACTATGTTGCATGAAGCAATTAGATAAATTTCCCTCAAAGTAATCTAACATAACCAAATGATGTAATATATTCTAACACCCCCCTGTATTACATTATTTGGTGTGAAGTTCTTTGGAATCACACAGATGATCTCTAAATATTTGGAACTTGATTTTTTTGAGAGCTTTTGTAAATATGTCTATCAAATTATTTTTTGTATGAATATATTTGAGGATGATGTGCTTGTTCTGAAAATGTTCCTTGATGAAATGACATTGAGCTTCAATATGTTTTTTTCTTTCATGTATGATTGGTTTCTTGATTAGATTCAATACTCCTTGATTATATTAGAAGATCATAGTGGGGGTTTGTTTGATTCCCATGTCATATAGTATGTATTGTAACCATAGAAATTTACATGTAATATCCGTTGTTGCTCGATATTCTACTTTAGTCTATGATTTTTCTACTGTATGTTGTTTCTTACTGTGCCAGGATATGAGTCCCAATTCGAGATAGAAGATATAACTTGAGGTAGATTTTATGTCATCAATAGATCTAGTATAATGTGAATCTAAGTATCCTTGTAGATAAAAATCTTTAACATTATTCATATAAGTTAATCCATAGTTTGTAGTCTTCTTGATATATTGTAATATTCTCTTTGTAGCTTTCCAATGATTATCTATTGGTTCTTGCATGAACTATGAAAGATAATTTACTACAAATTCTATATTTGGTTGACTATTTGTTAAGTATAGAAGGCTTCCAATCAACTAATGGTACATTGTTGCTGATACCAATGGTGTTTTATCATTTTTGGATAGTTGAATCCCTTGCTCTATTGGTGTATCTTTGGGATGACAATCTATCATTCTATATTTTTCACGAAGATATTTGACATATTTTTATTGAGTGATAACTATTTTATATTTTTCTTGATAGATCTCTAAACCAAGGCAATAGTTCATTAGTTCTAGATTTGTCATTTCAAATGCCTTTTCTAGATCCTTTTTGATATCACTTATTAACGTTTTTGAATTCCCAATAATTACAATTTCATCAACATATATTATAAGGATCGAAATATCATTTCCAATATTTGTGGTATATAGACTGGGATCCATTGTACTCCTTTTAAAATTGAGATGTAATAGGTGATTTTTGATTTTGATGTTCCATGCTCTAGGGGCCTATTTTAGGCCATATAGAGATTTATTTAATTTACATACCTTAATTTACTACCCTTGAATGACAAAGACTTTAGGTTGTGTCATATAGACTTCTTCTTCTAAGTCACCATTAAGGAATGCACTTTTAACATTCATCTGATGTAGTTTCTACCACTGATGTGCTGCTAGTGCACAAACTATCCAAATAGTAGTCATTCGAGCTGTTGGTGTGAATGTTTATTCATAGTCTATTCCCTCTATATGAGTATATCCTTTGGCTACTAGTTGAGCTTTGTATTTATCAAGTGTTCCATTTTATTTGTATTTGATTTTGTAAACCCACTTGCAACCCACTATTTTCTTTCCTGGATCCCATGTCTTGTTCTTCTTGAGTGATGTGTATTTAGATTCCATGGATACTTTCTAGTGTGAGTATTTCAGTGCTTTAGGTGTTAAATTTAGTTCCATTTTGTTTCTTAGCATTCCTCTATTCATTTTGGTCATGCTGCAAGTTTGAGGTCTTGTAGAAGTAAGATTTGGTATTCTTTCTAGATTTGCTTTTATGAGAGTATCTTTGAGCCATATTGGTTCTTTTCTAGGTAGTTCTGATGATGCTTCTGTGTCTTGTTCTACTAATTCTGACTCTATGCTTATTGTATCTTCTCTTGGTATATTTAAGAAGACTTCTATGTTGCCACTGGATTTATCTGTGTTGATTTTAGCCTTTTCATCAAAGATTAAATCTCTGCTAATATAGACTTTCTTTGTAGATGTATCTAGTATTATGTATCCTATAGATTCATTATCATAGCCAAAAAATATCCTTGTCATAGTTTTTTGTTGAGTTTAGTCCTCTTTTGTTTTGGAACATGCATGTAGGTATTACATCAGAAAACCTTTATTTTTTCTATGTTAGGATTTTGTCTTGACCATGCTTCTTTTTGTGTAATATGCTCTAGTATTCTTGTTGGTAGTCTATTTTGTATGTAGACTATTGTTTGTACTACTTCAACCCAATATTTGTGATCAAGTTGAGCTTCTTTTAGCATACATATTACCATTTACATTATTGATCTATTTCTTCTTTCTATAATTCCATTTTTTTGAGGCGAATATGATGTAGTAAGTTGTCTTTTCTATTTTATTCAAGAAATGAATCAAATTATTTGGAAACAAATTCTACCCCTCTATATGAATGAAGTACTTTTATTGTATTTTCTAATTCGTTTTCAACTTGAAGTTTGAATTGTTTGTGTAAGCAATGAAATTAATGCATCTAAACTATTTGCATACATGTAACAAATATATATTAGGAAATCATGTAACCATTGCAAGATAAAATATGATCAAATATGGGATGCTCTTTATTAATCACAATAAGACTTAATTACAATATTTCCCTCTTAGGGAAACCCTCAATTTGATACAATTATTACAAATATTGTGGCCCCTCAAATGGGAGAGATACACTTCAATGATTTCCACTCCACTAATTTTCTTATAAGAGGGCTTATTAGTTGCCTCCTTCTTTGATATCAAGGAGTATTATCTCGATGATGCTTTTTCCTTGAAGGTCCCCATCACTTGCACACAAAGAAACTACAAGACACATCAATAGCACATGATGCCTCTCAAGATGAGGCTAGTTTCTTGAAATATGCAAATAGAAAAGAAATGCATGAAATGATAAAGAAATGCTTGAATAACATGAATTAATGCTTGAAATAATGAATGTAAAGAATGAAAAAGTTGCTATAATAGGTTATAAATCCACTAAAAATATTTTTAACCTAATCTAATGGCTAAAAATAGGGGAAACGAGACCTCAAACCCTAGCCATTGATGCTTAGAGCATCCAACTATGCTAGCTACTATCAAAGTCAATGGCTACACCTGCGAGCTATTATTGAAAACAATGGCCATAGGATGAGGGCTCTTCTCTCCAAATATTAGGCCTGACATTATAATTTTTTTTTGCAAAGGGGATTGAAGTTCTTGGTACATTATATTATAATGACTTAGGGTTGGCAATTAGCTCAAATCACATTGAATTAAGTTCTTGAACATTGATTGTTCTTCTAAAAATGTGGTAGTATCCAATGGTAGATAGGCACTTGTCATTGCTCAATAGGACAATACTTCATTACTCCTCAAGGGGATGTGAAATCGCTATCCAATCTAACAGGGCTTCACTGCAATGAATTCAGGATCAAAATCTCTCTTTGGAAGACTTATAAATAGACTTACCAAATCCTCACCTTGGCTTCTCAAGGAATCCAAGATCAAGAACGAGTTGGCATGGAGCAGTTAGGGCGAGGCTTCTAGAAACTTCATAGACAAAATCACTAAAGAACTATTGCAAATTGGTTAAATGCAATTGATTTTTCTTAGATCAGGGAGTCCAAGTTGGTTACAGGGCTAGCCACTCTCACTCAACATAGCTAGGGGTAAGCTACCCTTAGAAACTATCAAAAGGTGCATCTAGCTTTAGCCACTTAGATTGTTAGTAGCTGGGATCACAATTGTTTATGTCGTCAGAAACTAAAGCTGCATAGGACTAGGTTGCCCTAAATGAGTGGTTAGAACCATTACTTAGTCTTGGCAAGATCCAAGATCAATCATATAACTTGCAAAGGTGTCCATATGAGTAGTCTCCTAAACATGACATGTTTTAGATGTTTAGAGATGTCCCTTTTGGTATGCATTGTGGGAAAACAGAACACTGAGCAAAAATAGACAACCTAAAGCCACATTATGGGTTAATTGGTGTTCATTGATCTAGTTAACACTAGATGCCCCAATCTTGGAAAGCATGTGCATATTATAATCATTGCTTCCAATGACATAAAAGGCTTAAATTGGTGCTTTGGCACATTTGAGTACAATCGGGTAGCACTTAAGCAATGATTTGTGTGATATACAGAGTGACAAAGGCTTATTTCATTATATTTGCTTTTTTCTCAGCAAAGGATAAGCTTGTAATAGTTGTTAGAAATAATTTGTAAGAAAAATATAATTTACATAATTAGGTGTTCAATTGTTGATTTTGATTATGAACATTGTTATTATAACTACCCCCTCAAGTGACGAGTCGATGAGAAAAATGGCAAGTGATGAAAGTGATGAGTTGCTTGGCCAAGATGACTGATTTGGATAATTCAAGATGATGAAAGTTATTTTATGGCAGGTCCTATTATAGTTGTGATTTCAACCATTAATAGTAATTGTACATCCCTGTCCCATGGAACATTTTGGTTGCCATGGCCTTCTTAGGGAATCAAGATGATAGTAATTCAATTTAAGAATGTGGTGAATCACTATGTTTGATGATTTAATAAAAATTTCATAAAGGAAAGGAAATTAATACCTCATTCCCATGGAGAAGTTAGGCCACAATGGCTTTCTTGGGGATTAAAGTGAAGATATTTCAATTCGACAATGAATAATTTGGTTCAAATGACCTTATTGTAATATAATAATATTTCTGGATTGCATGAAGTGCAAGTAACTACAACCACCAAGTGTATAAGGTAAATAACTGGATACGAGGTACACTTGCAATTTCATTTTATTTTATTTTTTGTAATTTTTGATATTTTTGAAACTTGGACCTGTAGATACACTTTTGATGTCCATAGATGCATTTATGGATGCAATGCCTAGATAACATTTTGATTATGCTGATATGTATACGATGTACTAATGACATGCACTAGCTAAATGATATATACATGCTTAGATGCTATGATCTAAATGTGTAGGTGCACTACTATGGAGTGATGTATGAAAAGTATATTTTTAATTTATTTTCAATTGTTTATGCATTTAATCTATATCAAATGATATGATAAATGTAATGTATGTAATGCATGAATTATATGAAGATGATCGAATGCAACTAAACATGTATGCTATAATCACTTAAAACATAAGGAATAAATCTAATGTGTTACAAACTAATGGACAACACCACTAAATGTACAAAAATCATGAATAAAAATGGTAATTATTATCATAAAAATTAATAATTTAATCATTTGTATGTGAAATGAAATGATATGAGATATATGGGTTTTCATTATAAGCTTTTATAAATTAAAATATATGTACAAAATAGTCAGTGGCCATATAAATATCATTGTTGATATCTATCCTATTTCATGAACATCCCTTAATAAACAAAAGTTCATAAAAAAAGTTGTGAATGATTGATGAAATGATTTGTTGCTCTAGGGGATTTTTGAGGTTTTCCATGAGACTCAAACACCCAAGTTGATTAATCAAAATATGTATAATGACTACACAAGACCTTTAAAAGATAAAATATTTTTTTATGAAGACCAAGATATTCATTATTCCTGTGTGTACACATGAATATATTAGATAAAGCATAAGACTACTTCATTTCTAAGCGGGATTCATTCAGCCCATTGTTGTAATGAGGATAACCATATGTTCATCATGATCCTAGGTTTGGACGCAGTTGGATTAAACTACTAAGTAATACAAGCCACCTAAATCTAGCTCATCTGTAAATTGCTTAGAACTACCCCATTTCCAAGCAAGATTCATTCAGCCCATTGTTGTCATGGGGATCACTCAATGGCTTTGAAATACTGATCATTCCAAGGATTTAAGCTATTCATCCCCTTATTTTATTTTTATTTTTTGGGATACTTGCTTATAATTAGTGATGAAAATCACTGTTTATTTTGTATTTTGTTTTCTTTTGAGCAAGGGATTTACTTAGTGATGAAAATCACTATTTATTTTAATTTTTTTTTTGATATGGGAATTTGTTTATTTTGTGTAAAGCAAGGGATTTCTTTGGGTAGGGGGAGCTTGTAATTTTGTCAATGATCAAAATTATAGACCATGTGCATCACAATATAAGCAAATAAAAACCTTTCACTTAAGGTGACTAGGAGGTATCACCAGGCAGGACTGCCCAAACTATCGAACTCGTTTCGGCCATATCTCACTCATCCGGACTCGGATTGAGCTAAAATTTTGAGGGTAGATGCCTGAAAAACCCTAGAATGTCTCCACCAATTTTCATATCATTTGGAGCAACACAGATCCTAGCGCATCCCTATGTGTGAACGAGATATTTGGCAAGCGGCTATGCGAGGGTTTCATCTGGGTTGAGTGCAAGCAGCTCCAGAGGTTGGTTTTTAGGGCCTTCGGGCCCTAGCGGCCAATATTTTTGTGGTTTATGCTCAATATTTTAGCAAGAAATGTTGTAGGGGATCCAAGATGGGTTAGAAATTTATCTTTCAACAGATCATACTATGAACTTGAGTGACAACGGCTTCCAATTTGCTGCACAAAAGAAAAGTGAAAACCATACCTTTCCACGACGTCTAGGGCAAGGATTAAAGAGATCACGAAACAAGTTTCAAGAAGTTGATCAAAAAATGGCTCATATCTCAAGTGAATCTGGTGCTAAGGTGCACCCACAAAATAATTCTACTATGAAAACCCCTGTCAAGGGTAAGAATTTCGAAGACTCGATCCCAAAAATGAATTTTAGGGATGCCCTTCATGGTGGACAGCCTCAGCCCAATGCTAATATCAATCTTAGGGCTTCCCATAAACCTCTAAGAATGCCTAAGATTGATCCCAGGAAAACGGAGTCAGGATGTCTTAAAGCAGCTGATGGAACTCCTATTGTTAAGCTTGATATGGGTAACATTCAGACCGGCATTGAAGATTTGGAAAAAAGAGGACTAATTTGTCGGTTCGTGGGTTTTCGTCCGAGTCTATCTGCTTTCAAAGTCTGGGCTGCAAAAAGCTGGAAAACTAAAGGTGAGTTACAAATCTCTATTTATCCAAATGGTTATTTTCTTGTTTTATTTGCTAATAATGAAGATAGAGAGAAAACTTTTCAAGGGGGTCCTTGGTTTTTTGGAAGGGCAGGGGCTTTTCATGAAGCCCTGGCATACTAAATTTAAATCCGAAGAAGAGATGCCTTCTATAGCTCCCGTGTGGGTTAGACTCTTTGGCCTCCCTATTGAATTTTGGAATCCTACTATTTTTTCTTCAATTGGAAACTCTTTAGGAACTTTTATGATGACTGCTGATTGTACTCAAAATTTTGAACATATTATTTATGCTCGGATTTGTGTTTTAATGGATTTTGACAAACCCCTACCTAAAAATATCACATTACAATTTGGGGAAGACACTTGGGAGCAAGTAGTGGACTATGAGAACATTCCTTTTCGTTGTAGAATTTGCCATGAATATGGTCATTTGGCCGATGTTTGCCCAAATAAAATTCTTGATCAAAAGAAAGAAGATATAAACTCAAGCAGAGTTTCCAAATACCTAAGAAGAAGAACACTCATAAAAAACTAGTTATGAAGGATCAATCAAAGTCATCTCGCTAATATGTTTGAAATCCTTTCCACAAATGATGTCCCAAGTGAGGAAGAGGAAATAATGGAAACTGAAATCTTAGAAACACAATTTAAATATGAAGGGAAGAACTCGAGAGACAAACCAACAAATCAAAGGTTTTCAACAGAAAAAAAGGGAGAAAATTTACACAAGAAAAACAATCTTTCAAATGTCAAAACTTCAAATAATGCAGGTCCCAATATAGACTCCGTTGAACCATCTAGTAAAATTTTGGTTGTGTACGAGCATTCTTCAAGGTTAGAAGCCATCTCAGATTCAATTGGAATAAGTCAAGAAATAGGGAAAAAAAATTGAAGATGGATTCTAATCAAAAAGCAGGTCGCAAGACCAATCAATATCATATGGTAAAAGAAGGTGAAAAGCTTGTAGAGGAAGGTAAGATTAATGCCCTTCCCAAATTTTTTAGCCCTGGTATTAATGAAGATCATCACTTGGAATATTAGAGGACTCAAAGGGAGTCTTTCAAAACAAAATGAAATTAGAAGAATGATTCAGATAAATCATCCACATCTTGTTTTCCTTCAAGAAACAAAGATGTCAATGGAGGATATGGACTCAATTGCCAATAAAATTTGGCCAATTGGAAAAGTGGTTTCCCTCAGTTCCCAAGGGACTTCGGGTGGCATTGCTTGTCTTTGGGACCCAAAAGAGGTAGTTATTCACCATATGGTTGGCAGTTGGGGTTTGTTGGCTATAGCTATTCAAAGTAGACATTCCAACCAAATTATGCTCTGCATTACTATTTATGCTCCGACTTCTTTGGAGGAAAAAAGAAGACAGTGGAAGGATATTACTCATATTATCTCTCATTTTCCTGAAGCTTGGATCTTGATCGGAGGAGATTTCAATACCATCCTCTCTCTGGATGAGAAAAGGGGGGAAATAGAAATTTGGACAAAAGCACCGACCTCATGAGCGAATATATTGCAAACCTCCATCTTGTGGATATCCAACCGAGATAATGGCCTTATGACTTGGTCTAATAGAAGGCAAGGCTTAGCTTGTATAATGGAGAGATTGGATAGGTTTTTGCTCTCTAAAAATTTCTTAATCCATGGTCACATTCCTAAAGTGAAGACTCTTAATAATGCTGGTTCGGATCATTGGCCAGTCATGGTGGAAATGTGGAAAACCAATGTGAGTTTCTCTCCTTTTCATTTTCAATTAATGTGGCTTAGAGACATTTCCTTCAGACCTCATGTGCAACAATGGTGGAAGGAAGGTAAACCTAGGCATGGGACTAAGATGTTCTATTTTGCCAAAATACTGCAATACATTAAATCCAAAATCAAGACTTGGAACTGGAAAGAGTTTGGGGATGTTCATAAAAAAACATGAAGTTATTGCTCATCTTGAAAATTTGAATAAGAAAATCCATTTAGATGGCCTCACAGAGAAGAGAAGTGCAGATGAAATTAAACTCACAACTCAGTTAGAGGAATGGGAAAAAAGAGAAGAAATCTTATGGAAGCAAAAATCTAGAATTCAATGGCTCAAAGAAGGAGATCGAAACACAAATTTCTTCCACAAATCTCTTCTAGCTCGAAGATCTCACAACTTTATTTCTTCCTTAAAATCAGATTCTGGAGATGTTGTTTATACTTGGGATGGCATGAACTCTATTGTTGTTGATTACTTTTCCAATATTTTTGCTGCTACTCCTCTTGACTCAGCTTCACAACAAAATGTTCTTCAAGCAATCCCTTCTCTTATCACTTCTGAGGAGAACTCTATTTTGACTGCTCCTGTTACTATCAATGAGCTTCAACAAGTAGTTTTTAAAATGCAAAAAGGAAAACCCTAGGTCCTGATGGTTTTCCCATTGAGTTCTACCAAGAGTTCTGGGATATCCTTCATGTTGATTTATTAGAGGTGGTGGAAGAAGCCAGGAAAGCCAAAGAAATTTTGAAGGTTATCAATAAAACTTATATTACTCTTGTTCCAAAAGCTCAAGAGGTTGATCATATCTCAGCTTTTAGACCTATTGCTTTATGTAATGTTCTTCTCAAAATCATTACTAAAATCATGGCAGAAAGGTTGAAGCCTCTTTTGCATAAGATTATTTTCCCAGAGCAAGGGGGTTATGTGGAAGGACGTCAAATAGTAGATGAGATAGTTCTTGCTCAGGAAGCCATCCATTCCATGGATATGCAAAATTCTCCTTCCATGTTCATTCGGTTAGACTTATCCAAAGCTTATGACAGAGTGGATTGGCACTTCCTTATCAAAGTTTTGAGGCAATTTGGTTTCTCTAAGGATTGGATGGATTGGATTATGGGATGTATCTCTTCAGTTTCCTACTTAGTTCTTATCAATGGTAGGCCTTCTCAGTCATTCCCAGCTTCCAGAGGTATTAGGCAAGGTGACCCGCTATCCCCTTATTTATTCATCATTCTTGCTTGATGCTTGGGTAGGACTATAACCAAAAAGAGGGAAAACAAAACCCTTGAGGGAGTTACCATTGCTCATGGAGCTAGACCTATCTCTCATCTTCAATTTGTGGATGACTCTACTCTTTTAGGTAAAGCTACAGTTAAGGAAGCTTCTAATATTAAGCAAATCATTAGCTGTTTTTCTAAGGCTATTAGGCAGTTGATCAATGAAGACAAATCTAAAGTTATTTTCTTTCACTGCTCTGCTAGACAGGAATCCATGGTCTTGGATAAATTAAGATATAAGAAGACCTCCCTTCCAATCACTTATTTAGGTATTCCCATAAATATTCAAAGGCAGAAAAATAAATATTGGAATTGGTTGTTGGACAAAGTCAAGAAGAAAATTGGAAAGTGGACCAACAAGTGGCTTTCTTCTGGGGGTAGAATCACCTTGGTAAAATCAGTCCTTCAAGCTATTCCTATTTATGTTTCTTCCATTTTGAATATCCCAAAGGTTGTTCTTCGAGAATTGGATCAAATCAGTCATCGTTTCCTTTGGAGTGGTACTAAGGAGAAAAGAAAATGGGCCTTGGTGAAATGGGATACTTTATGTCTTCCTAAGAGTGAAAGGGGGTTAGGATTCCGGTCTTCTATTAATAACAACAAAGCTTTAGCTGCTAAATTATATTGGAGGATGTTGCATAACCCCAATGCTCTTTGGGCCAATAATCTCCATGCTAAATATGCTGAGAACAAAAGTCCTGAAGACCTTGTTCGCTATCAACTTCCTACCAAAGGTTCTCCCATTTTAGCAGTTCTTAAGACTGGTGAGGATTTGATAAAGAAAAAATTATTTTGGATCATTCATAATGGTCAACAGGTAAATTTTTGGACAGATTCTTGGGATGGTCACAAGCCTTTGATAACTCAGTTTCTCGATTGGAGGCCTTGGATGGAGGAGCTTCACCGAGCTAATTGGATAAAGGTGGCTAATTACTATCGGTACCATACTGGTAATTCAAAGGTTGGTAGATATTGGATCCCTATTGAGGACTGGCCTATTCAAATCCTAGAAAGGCAAAGACAAGATATCCAAGGCATCCTTCATATGAGATCCCTCTCTTGGTCCCATGAAAAAGATTGTTTTGGATGGAACAACACTACTAAGGGTGAGTATTCAGTTGCTCAAGGTTATTTGACCTTATGCCATAATAATCCCAACCATTCTTCTGACATATTTTCTCGATTGTGGGCTCAAAAGATCTGGCCTAAGGTGAGGTTCTTTAATTGGCTTTTATTGCATCGTAGGGTGCTTACTGGTGAGCAACTTATGAAGCGTGGTTTTCATGGCCCTTTTAGATGTGAAATGTGTGAAGAGAATGTAGAAAATCTCAACCATATTTTTATTGAGTGTACTTTAGCCTCTGAGCTATGGAGGAGAATGGCCACTTTACTTGGCTTACAATGGTCCAATTTTTTTACTTTTGAACAACTTTGGAGGGATTGGCCTAATCAAGAGGGTGTTGATCATTTTATTAGGCGGTTAGTTTGGATGGGTTCTACCATTCTTCTTTGGAATATTTGGAATGAAAGGAACAACCAAATTTTTAATCAAGATAGGAAGGATATTCACTATATTTGGCAAAAGACCATAGCCAACTTAGTTGAATCAGTCCATCAACTCCTTAATCACCCCCAAAACTCCCACCAAAGATGGGATCAAGTGATGCAAATATTGAAGATTAAATCTTCTAAGGGCAACCAACTTAAAGGGAATGTGAGTATTAGTAAGATGGATAGGACTAGAAATTGGCAACCTCCTCCTAAGGATTTTGGAAAAGTCAATACCGATGGAGCCTCTAGAGGGAACCCTGGAAAAGCCAGTGTGGGAGGAATTGGTAGACTTTCGGATGGCTCCCTCGGTTTTTACTTTTGCTGAGAATTTGGGTATTCTTTCCAATAACCTTGCTGAGGGGTATGGTATCCTCGAGAGGCCTTCAGGAGGCTACTAAGGTTGGATGGGAAAAGGTGTTAGTTGAGTCCGACTCTCAACTTATGATTAATCTCTTGAAGACTCCTTCTAAGAATCATAAGGTGGATTGGAGAATAAAAAGAATTATTGAGAAGATTCAATTAATCCAGATGGGATTTTTGAAAGTTGATTACAATCATGTGGTCAGAGATCAAAACAAGAGTGCTGATGCTTTAGCTAATTGGGCTTTGGACAAAGGTGATCTTACTTGTTATGGCCACCCTCCTATATGGTGGGCTTCTCAAATTAGGGAAGCTCTTCTTTCTATCATTTCTTTGGATGGCTCCAGTTCGAAGGTACCTAGTTTCTTCTTGCTTTTTTTTTTTTGCTTCTCTTTGGTTCATTCAGTTTTTTTTAGTTCCCTAGCTCATTCTATTCTTTATTTTGTTTCCTCTCGTTGATTATTGCCTTATTAGTCTTCTGGTCTAGATAGGTCATTGTTATGTTCAATTTTTTTTTTTTTTTTGTTTTGTTTTGTTTTTTAAGGTGGGTGGGTTCTTTTGTTTTGTTTTGTTCTTTGTGTTGTTTTTTGTTGTTCATGTGTTTTTGTTGTTTTGTGTTTTTTTTTTTATGTTTTTTGTTATTGTTCTTGTGTTTTTTTCGTTCTTGTTCTTGGGTTTCTCTTTGTTTGTGTTAATTCGTGTTTTTATGTGTGAGTGTTTTCTATGTTTTTTGTTTTTGTTTATTGTCTGTTGTTGGTTGTTTTTTATTTTTATTTTATTTTTAATTTTTTAGGTTTTGGTTGTGTTTATTTTTCATGTTTTTTTTGGGTTATGTCTTTGTAGTGTTCTGTTGTTTTTGTCTTGTTTGTGTTTTGTTATGTGGTTCTTGTGTTTTTCTATGTGGTTTGTGTTGTGGTTTCTTTTATCTTATTGTGCGTGTTTGGTTGTGCTTTTGTTTTTGACACACTCAAGGAGCATGTTTTTTATTTTATTTTATTATTTTTGTTGTTATTTACTTATTTTTAAATTGGTTTTGTGTGTTTGTTTGCTCCTTGAGTATGTCAAAGGTGGTAGGCCAGGTCCGAGTCCTGGGCATTTTTGGCGGAATGGATACCCCTGCCTCCTTGGGTCTTACCCGAAAGTGGCATCCCTTTTGGGATGTTTTCCACAAATTTTTTTTGACTAGGACCACTTTGTAGTGTTCATCTTTCCTTGTTCAAACTAGGACTGTTAATGTTTAAAAGGTGATAGAATTTTGAAATATTCAAGGTACTATCAAAACTAGACCTCATATCCAAAAGCAAAGATAGCTTTATACAAAATATGAGAAGATCACTAGGTATGACTGAATGACTGGAAAACTTTTGGTATTGTAAAACATAAAAATTGACACACCTCAATTTTACTTAGGCTTATGATTAATAAAATTAATATTATTCTACCTTAATTAAAATACCTAAAATCACAAAATAATGTTAATTTACCTTACCTAGGTAAATATCAATTTACCTAAGTTAAAAATCCATTTCAACAAAATTGCCCAAAGTAAAAATTTGAAAATCAGTCAAATTTACCTAAAAAACAATCTTACCTTGATCTTCATGCCAAAAATACATTTTGTTATAACCGGCAGATGATATCAACGATGGTTTTCTGAAATTGTCCCTAATTGAATGAAATCGTCTGACGCAAAACGTCCAGACAATTTCATCCAAAACTAAAAATTGCCCAGTCAGATACACAACAAAATTAGTTCCAATGCTCATGCTTATATGGGGATAAGCATTTTTGGGTTGTTGGTCACCACCTCCTTGGAGATCTCCCAAATTGGAATGGATCCCAACCCTACTTAATCCTTATTTTTCCATAGAATTTCCCCTGGCTAATCAATACCCTGCATTCCCAAATACATAAAGTTCTAGAACTCTGAAAGCATTTTTATTTAGCATTATTGTTATTAATTTGTTTGTAGGTTATCACTGTGCATTGACCAAAGGAATACGAAATCATCTCGGATGATTTCACCCAAATTTCAAATGATTTTGTCCTAATTAGAGATGATTTTTTTGAATTAGAGATGATTGTAGCTGCAACACACTTGGGGGCAATTGCAGAGATCAGTTTGCATTTTCTCCCTTTAAAATTTACTTAAATTGCTTTAGTTTAATTTATTTTATGCATTGCATCTAGTGTTCACCTCATTCTGTTTAGAATTTGCATGTAATTACTGTTTGTATATTAGGATAAACATTTCTTTCATCAAATCCATCTTAGATTCAACCTGTGAAGTAGTACACTTATTTATTATTGGTTTTTAGGCATATATAAAATCAAATCATTACATATTTATTTGTTTATGGTATTCAATTTTGTTGTTCCAGGTATCTGACAAAATAGTCTCAGACAATTTTGTCTGATTGCAGATGATAACGTCTAATATTTTATGATTCTGTGCAATATCAGATGATTCTACAACATTGCAGATGATTCTGCATAATTGCATATGATTTCGTTAAATTACAGACGATTCAGGTTGCAAATGATTTGGACTGCATCAAGCGACATAAAATTCTTCAAACGACCGAAATCAGATAAGTTTAATCAAATTTCTTCAAAAGCACTACATTTAGTTATATTTAATTATTTATCTATTTGTTGTTTGCATTGAAGTTATAAATTGCATATAGATTAAAGTAGTCACATTTTGGCCACCCTAGGTGTATGATCAATTTTGAAATAAAATGAACTCATCAAAACAATACTCCACCTAGGCTTGGAAACTACCATAAAATATTTCCTAGTGAACCCACCATTCATCAAAAAATCATCATATATAGAAAGTATGATTAAGTACTTCTTGTTTCAAGGTGTAGATCTACTATTTTCCCATTTCCCTCTGAGGCGCGGATCCATTAGTCTGTTGAGTGAATATTTTGCCCTATAGCAAAATGATCACCACAACTAGAGTATCAAACAAGAAACTCTCTCTTGCAAAGAAATTAAGTAGCATTATTCATTTCTCCAAGGTTCTTGTGAACAAACATTCATGTGCATATAATCAATCAAGACTAAAGCAAATAAACGAATGTATACCAAAATAACTTAAACCATGCAAGTAACAGTTAACAAGGGGCCTTTAATGATTCGAACAAGTACTTTGCAACCATAATCCATTAAATCAACCAAATGCGAAGATAGCTTCTTTTAATGTTCTTGAGATTAAAGTGATCTACCCGAAACCCAGCTAGTAACCTCTTTTATCTTCATCTTAAAAAGATTCCAAATGAGAAAGTGTGTGGTATAAGCCACTTCATTTTAAGCTCCGTGCCTTTAACATGAGGTTCATTTTTAGAGTTAGCGGGTTCGTTTTATCTTCATTTAAAAGTGTTCCACTATCCCTATGTTAGCATTTGGTGTTAGTAAAGTTAGCAATGTTAGCATTAAATGTTAGCAACAATTAGTAAGTTAGCAAGTTAGGATTCATTCACTTGATCTGACTTAATGTGCATTTGGAATTAGTAGCCCTCCTAAACCCATATTTTATCTAAAAATTAGATGAAGGTGTTTGGAGATGCAAGAATGAAAATCTAAATTAAAGAAGTGGACCTAGAAGCGGCTTTCTCTTCTTCGCTATTAATCCCTGGTTTTCTTTGGGAAACACTAGATCTGCAAACAAACCCTCCAATTTTTGATGCGAGCAGATCGCTTTCTCAAGCGCAGACGCAGAGCATACTCTTGGTAGATTTATTTACCTTCTTTATAACTTAGATTATTCATGACAACAAATGAACTATTTATTAACATAAATTCTAGAATGGACCAGAATCGAAAAATTAATTGCCTACAAAAATTTTGGAATGGACCAATTAATGAATGATAAAAAAATTGGAATGGACAATAAGACAAATAAATTTTGGAATGGACCAGAATAGAATGAAAACAAATGCAAGAAATTCTGGAATGGACCAGAATCAAAAAAGCAAATTTTAAGGCGAGGTTAATCCAAATATCAAAAAAATAAAACATAAACATTATCTACAAAAGTTAGCTGGAAAAACCAAAATAGAACATTAATTTGGTTAGCAATCTCCTCCCTGCAAAACCCCAAGTTCTGAGATGAAATTCTAAAACAACCTGACCTAAATGACCTGCAACATAAACACAATCAGATTAGATCAGATGCAAGACTCCAAGGAAACAAATAATTGCATCATTCTATCATTCACCTATCGTAACCCACTTTATGGCATAAACGAATAGATACAAGAAGCAATAATGCAAAGGGAAGGTTTACAAAAATAACAACAGTCTTAGTTTCAGTCTCCTTTTGATTTCACACACAAAAGTTGCTCTTGCCAAATAAAAGCTCCTTTATTCCGAAAGATAGTCCTTTTTTTTTTTACAATTTCCAGCCCTTGTCCACTTCTTTGAATGGCGTATTTAAAACCTCTGAAAATTTTTTGTTTCTCCTTCCATGATTGTTCATTTTCTCCTTCCCTTGTGCATGCATGTGTTTTGGTTTCCAAAAAGGCTTTTCGTTTCTATTTTGTGGCCCTTCGTTTCATTCCCATGGTTTGGCTTCCTCTGTTTGGTTTTCTTCACTTTTCGTTTGATTTCAAAAAAAACGTTTCCTTTTCTCCACATGGGCATGCGTCCGCTTCCTTCCATGTGTAACGACCATCTTAAATGATTTCAAATCATTAAAGATTCCTTATGTAACGTTTTGTCTTATTCATTGGATTTTGTCCTTATGTGACAAATTACCTTATTCAATCTTTGATTTATTCCTTGGCTTTATATAAAGCCTTGACACCTTCGTGAGCAACTAATGAAGGGGTACGAATCACCTCTTTTATTGCATGTCTATGTGTCCTCGTTTGGCAATATTAGCTATGACTACCCATGGTTACCTCTCGCAGGCTCCAAAACACATTGTTTCGTAACGACGGTCTATTCCTCAACCTACGTAAGCCACGCTATTCGAATTCCTCATAGGTCCACGTCACTATGCAGTCTTCAATTTCACTATCCTGGTGTTCATCACTAATATCAAACGCCCTATCAACTACTCTGTTCCCTTGGCAAAAATTCGACATGTCACGAAATCGTGACACTCTTGTTTCTCTCGCTCCGCCCTTTTTGAGTCACGAAAATGCAACATGTCGCGATATCGTGACACTTTTCCTCCTTGCTCTTTTGTTGCTCTTAGCCACGAAAATGCAACATGTCGCGATATCGCGACACTTTTTCCTTCTTGCTCTTTCTCTTTGCTTTGGACCATGAAAATGCAACATGTCACGATATCATGACACTTTTGCCCCCTTTTTCTCTTGGCCATGAAAATGCAACATGTCACGATATCACGACACTTTTTTCTCCTTGCTCTTTCTCTTCTCTTTTGGCCATGAAAATGCAACATGTCGCGATATCGCGACACTTTTTTCTTCTTGCTCTTTCTCTTTTCTTTGGACCGCAAAAATGCAACATGTCACGATATCATGACACTTTTTTCTCCTTGCTCTTTCTCTTTGCTTTGGACCGAAAATGCAACATGTCGCGATATCGTGACACTTTTTCTCCTTGCTTTTTCTCTTTGCTTTGGACTGCAAAAATGCAACATGTCGCGATATCGTGACACTTTTTCTCCTTGCGGTGTTTTGCTTTTTCTTTGATCTTTAGCATATGGGCCACTTCGGTCTTCTTGGAAAACATGCAAAAAGGTGGGTCCCCAATTTTGGGGTACGTTGTGGAGCAGCCACAACAAATGGTGACTCTACTGGGAAATGCTCCTGAGCATTTCGGTGAGAACCCAACCTGAACACCTTCAAAACTCAAACACAAGCGTCAAAAAATATCCCAAGAATGAAACTAGATGAGAAATACATGAAGCATTAGAATTATTAAGCATCAGCTCGGTGTGTGCAATGTGCTTCATTCCCTATCGTTTGAAACTCGTCAACATTCCATCATCTATTTCACTTATGATTCATGCATATGAGAAGTTATGGATGATTCCTGTAGGATTTAATGCATGGTGAAGATGTTAGAGATATAACAACCTGCTTTGCAAAGGCTCAAACTTTCTAGTACCATGGACAAACATGTTAAAACTGTCAAACCCTCTTAGGACCAAATATGTGCATACTGAATTAACTTATTAGATCCCAAAGTTGGTTAGGTGTCACTACCATCTTGAACCCATGTGCAAGTGTAAGTGAAATCAGAGCTTTGGGGAATAGGATTCCCAACCTAAGCGAGATGGGAATTTAACCCTATCCTTACTACTCTGATCTGGAGTTCATTACCTCATCTTGAACAAAATGATTTAACCTATTATGGATGAAACTGTCAGGCTAGCCTATCCGTTTGAGCAATCAGTGGTCTTGCTTTTAGACAAGACATGTTGCCACGCATGAGCATACTCCACTGCCAGTCAGGCGTCTATAGCCCCGGTGGAGATCAACCCCATAATCCAGGATTTGTCTTTACTTTTGATTTCTTGAACCTTGGGGATGACTACCCATCCTTGCAAGGGACATGTAGTACGATCCTTCCAATCCAATATCAATGATGCAATAAAAGTAGAATGAAAAATATTTGCTTTGGAACTTCAAGTTCTTGAGTGTAGATCATGCTTTTAATTTCTTAAAGCGTGATGGAGGCAAAATAGAAGCTTTGGGGAATCGGATTCTCAACCTAAGCGAGATGAGAATTAGACCCTATCCTTACTACTCCATGAAGATCAAATCAGAGCTTTGGGGAATTGGATCCTCAACCTAAGTTCGATGGGGATTTAACCCTATCCTTACTACTCTGATTTTAGGCTTTAAGCACTATAGGAGTGGTAAAAACCACTATTTTAAGGATTACGTTGCATGATAGGATAGACACGAAATACTCCTTTCGCCTCACCTTTTCTTCCAAGTATGGTTTTGACCATTTTGCTCAAGATCCTCTTTAATATGTGTAGAACGTGCTTGGTTCAAGATAGTTTGGGCATCAGTTCCCAACCTTAGGATCTTTTTAATATATGTTATATAATAACCCTAAGAGGATTCGACACCTTTTCAATGATTGTATTTGAAATGTAGATGCAACTGAGATGAAATGTATATGCAATGTCGAATGTAACATGAGATATGGATGAATGCATTGCTCTTTTTGAAATGCGGATGGAGTATACCACCTACTTTGCCATAATTTGTAAAACTGACAACTTCATGCATCACAAGTTCCAAACGATATTCTTTAATGTGTTTGCGATACTCGTGGAGCTTTCAGCAATACAATTCCAATGTTTCATATTCTCTTAGTCTTAGTCAACATTCATAAGGATACAAACTAACCACTTTGCTATCCCCTTCTCCTTTTTTTTTTTTTTTTCAAACCCAAAACTGGTCCCATGACCAACACACTAAGCTAAGCAAAGAACCATGCAATCAAAATGCCTCAAAACCTTGTTCAGAACAACCTCATCATGCTAAAATAAAGGTTGAAGGCAAAAGCCTAAAACACACCAAAAACTCAAATCTGCCCACACAAAAACAAAGCATGACATATTTACATATAATACAAGGCCTTGCCATTTCAGGCCTGGAAATAGTGTTTTAAATGCAGCCCATTGATGGGTAAAGCCAAATATTTTTCGTCCAAGGTTTTTAATCTAAAGTTGTTTTCACCTAGGACTTCTGAAATTTGGTAAGGACCCAACCATAAGTAATCAAATTTATCATGACCTCCTTTCCTCTCATGTCTCTTATCCCACAACAACACTAAATCTGAGACTTTAAATGTTTTGACTCTAGACTTTTTATCAAACCACCTTTTTACTACATCTTGGTGTTTACTAAAGTGAAGCATAGCCTCATCCCTCTTTTCATCCAGATGCATCAATTGTGTTAGTCTAGTTTCAAGTTTATTATCAGTTCCAAGGTAATATTTCATGAAATGTAATGTTTGTAACTTAAGATTTGTGGGAAAAATAGGATCTTGTCCATAAACTAAGTGGTAAGGAGATGTTCCTAATGATTCCTTGATTCTGATTCTATCAGCCCAAAGAGCCAACTTAAGTTTGTTATGCCAATCTCTAGGATTTCTTTCAAGCAATTTTTTAATGACACATAACAAATTCTTATTAGAAGACTCAGCCAATCCATTACCTTGTGGATAATAATTTGAAGAAAACTTCAAACTCACCATGTTGTCGAATGCCCAATTTGCAAATTCCAGAGAGGAGAAAGTGGAACCGTTGTCACTTACAATGGAGTTAGGCATTCCGAATCGAGTGACAATGTTATCCTCTAAGAATTTAATAACAACTTCTGAAGTGGCATTTTTTGTGGGAATGGCTTCCGTCCACCTTGTGCAATAATCTGTAGCTGTGAGAATGTATTTATGGGAATCGGATGAATTGGGACTGATGATCCCAACAAAATCCAAACCCCATTGTGCAAAAGGTCTAGACTCAATTACAGATTGTAATGGCATAGAAGCACCCCTTTCTCTATTTGCTGCAATTTGACAAGTATGACATGACCTCACATGAGCATGAGCATCTTTGAACAATTGAGGCCAATAGTAACCAGACTCTAAGGATTTGATGGGTTGTGGCATTAGCGGACCCATGTCCTGTCCCATACTTACCATGGAATTCCTCGAGTATTTGTGCTGCCTCTTTTCGATCAACGCAACGAAGGTAAATTCCTTCATGGTTTTTCTTGTATAATGCACCGGATCTGATTAGAAAATTAGAAGATTTTAGATGCAAGGCTCTTCGTTGAGTAGAATTTAAATGTGGTGGACACTTACCATTTAGTAAAAAATACACAACATCTACATACCACTCATCTTCAGTTATATCTGCTATTTCATAATGCTGACATGAAACTAAGGGATCATTTTCTGCTATGGCCTTAACCAACCCTTGTCCCCGCACTATCTTCATAGGTTGAATTTCAAGATCAAATTCTTGAAGAGTTGAGATCCACTTACCTCGTCTTTCACCCAGTTCATTCTGTATAAACATGGCTTTAACTGTAGGATCTAGGACTATAGCAAACACCCTACTGTGGACTATATAATGTCTAAATTTTTTAATAGTCTTAAATAGGGCATACATTTGCTTGTCCAAGATGGAATATCTCAATTTCGCATCTTTGAGCAGAGTACTAAGGAAGGCAATAGGATTTTCAATGTTGCGTTCACTCTTCTGAGTTAAGACACTCGCAAAGGAATGGTCTGAAGCAAATGTGTAAATGTAGAAAGGCTTCGCATAGTCAGGACTCACTAAAACCGGGGCTCTAGAAATCGCATCCTTGATTCTTTTGAAAGCATCCCTATTTTCATTCGTCCATTTGATTTGGGCCTCTTTCTTCAACATATCATTCAAGGGTTTTGCAATTTTTGAAAAACCTGAAATAAATTTTCTAACAAAATTAATTTTCCCAAAAAATGATCTCAATTCTTTTTTGCTATTGGGAAAAGGGATCTATTGTATGGCATCTATTCTTTCAGGATCAATGGAAATTCCATCTTTGGATATTACATGTCCCAATAATTTTCCTTCCGTTACCCCAAAAATGCACTTCTTTGGGTTGAGTGAAATGCCATGTTCCCTACACCTTTGGAGAACTTTCCTTAGATCCTTGACATGGTTCTCCCTGTTCTTAGAAAATATGGGAATATCATCTACATAGACAATAATGCACTTACCGATGAGCCCCTTAAAGGCAAAGTCCATGGCTCGTTGGAATGTGGCACCTGCATTCAATAATCCAAAAGGCATTCTCCTATATGCAAAAGTGCCCCATTTTGTGGTGAAGGCGGTTTTCATCCTATCATTAGGATGGATGAGGACTTGATTGTATCCTGAATAGCCATCTAGGAATGACATCATTTCTGACCCATTTACCTTTTGAAGGATTTCATCAATGGTAGGTAAAGGGTAATTGTCCTTTTGTGAGGCCTTATTCAGATTTCTAAAATCAATACATAGCCTTATCTCTCCACTCTTTTTCCTCACAGGGACCAAGTTAGCAACCCATGTGGAATGCCTAACAGGAAAGATGATTTTGGCTTCTAATAGTCACTTTACCTCTTTTTCTATCAAGGGCTCTAGTAACGGATTGACTGGCCTCTGTCTTTGCCTAAAGGGTTTGGAGTCTGGCTTCAAAGGAATTGTATGCATTATAACATGCTGATCATAAGTTCTCAACTCCTTATAGCTCCAAGCTATGCAATCTATGTATTCCTTCAATGCATTGGCAATGGAATTCTTTTCATGTTCGGTACATGCCTTTGCAATGAGTATTTCGTGAGGGTTTTCTGCACTTCCAATATTGACTGAGTCACAAGCCTCTTTGGGAGATGGAACTTTTCTTCCTCCTTTCGGTTGGTATCCAATATCAAACATTTTCTCTAATGAGGCCATCCCATTTGGCATCTCATTCCATTTTCTAGTGGCTTCTATTTTCAAATCTGCCTCTTCTTGCCCCCTCTCGTCTTCATCAATAACCTGATTTTCAAAGATACCAGAATTAGTGACAAAATTGAATATATGTCTGTCACTATCAAAGACTTGGAAATTCATGACGTTATCAGGTATCGAGGGGCAAGGGACTAATTCTATGGAAAATTTCTTGCACTTCTTGTGATCCGTTGGTTTAAGCATGCTAGCAGCTACGACTAAAGAATCTGCCAAATGATTGCCTTTTCTAGAGATTAGAGATATGTTAAAAGCATCAAATTCATTTATTAAATCTCTAACTCTGGTTTGGTAAAGGCTGAGCCACTTGTTCTTACATGCATATTGTCCTTTAACTTGTTTTACCACCAATTCAGAATCACCTAAGACCTTGATACATTTGATTTTCTTTCGAAGGGCCAATTGGAGTCCAAAAATCAAGGCCTCATATTCTGCCACATTGTTGGTGGTTGGGAACTGTAATCTATATGCAGCCAACATAGGTTTTCTGTCTAGACATGAAAGTTCAATACCAGCTCCCACCCCTTGCTTGGACTTGGATCCATCAAATCTTAGAGTCCAAACCTTATGGTGTTCTTTAGAATCATTGCATCCAATACTTCCATTTTGAGAATTCTCAGGAGTTTCTACGTCCAAGCAATAGGCTCCTAATTCAGTTTCAATGTATTGAATCTCATTAGGTTTGTTGTATTCTATTATCATTTCCTTGAGCCTAGGTTCACTATCAATTCAAATTTGGTTGGCCACTCCTCTCCAAGGCAACCACATATGTGAAGAGTCTGTTACAATGTATCCATTTAAGTTCTTGCTCCAATCTCTTCCCAACACCATGCCATATTTGATAGGAATGTTAAGTACCAATATATCTATGTGATGTTGAACCCTAGGTTCTGAGTTGACCTGAATAAGAATATCACTTAATTCTCCCACTACCTCCATGGCCGATCTATCCAATTGCACCACCTTTCTTTTAGAAGGTTTTGGTGTAAATCCCAACTTTTGATAGATTTCTAGGGGCATAATGCTAGCAGAGGCCCCTGAATCTATTAGACAATTGTGTAGATTTCTACCAACAATTCTAATGGTTATAAGAAATGGGGGTACGTCTCACTTTTCCCTTTTCAAAACCAATTGGGATTCAACACCCTTAGCTTCATGAACTTGGGTAGGTGGATCCAAACTTTTTGGTGGACTTACTTCTTGGCCTAAAAGTTGGGACATATCATACATTGAGACATTGGCCTTAGTTTTCTTCATGTCTTCTATCAAGTCATAAGTGGGTTTTTCCAAATTTGACATGTTTTGCACCAACTTAGACTTCTCCACCATTGATGGAGGAGGTGGATTAACATCTCCTTTGAAATCGGGAGGAAGTAATGGGTTGTTTGGAGGGGTAGAGGAAGTTTTGGGATCCTTAGAACTCCTTGTGTAATACTTGTGATTTCCTTTCCCAAAACGTTTATTGGCATGAACTTCCAATGTTTCTTCATCTTCTTTTCCAAAAAACTCCACATCCTCCTCTTCTTCACTTTCTTGGGAATGTATAACTTCAGTCAATATAGACTCCTGCTTTCCATGGCAACAGTGTGGGCAATCATTATCACAAGATCCTAACTCTCCAAAATCTTTCGAGACATCTGCCTGATTGGCTACGGGATTGGGTACTCGTCCATTATTAGGATGTGTGTTGTATGTTCCTTTTCCTCTATGGTTATGAGGTCGGTTATGACCCATGACTTGGTCAACTTTTTTATTAACATTTCCCACAGTAACCAAAACTTTGGCCAATGTTTCCTTCATGTCTTCTATCACGGATTCAGGCCCATGTGGTTGGGGCACTATAATTTTGGGCCCAGTTGTATTTGCTGCATTAGCCACCTCTAGAACAGGTACGATGGCTTGGGTCTGGGCACTTTGATTCCATCCTGGATTCACACTTTGAATAGGAGTGATTGTTGGATAAGTCATTGGGCTTGGCGTACTAATCGGAGTGAACCCGGGTATGGTCAACAAGTTATTGCCCATACTGAACCCGAGGCAAGGTCATCGGGTTATTTGGAATCAATGCCTGTGTTGGAACAGAGGCATTAGGATAAGTGGGAAATGATGCGACTTGAGATGGTTGTTGGAAATTGTTCATTGTTGGAACTTGTGGTGCCATTAATTGATTCATCATGGCGAATTGACTAGTATGGACCATATTGTCCCATCCCAGTCAATTGAGACAACCCTACTCCTGGTAAATTCATTTGTTGTTCAAGGGTCATTGTCTCCGCATAAGCTAACGAAAGCGTCGTAACCTGAGGATTCCTTCTAGTCAACAAGGATGTTAACGGATCTAAAGCTCCAAAGTATAGTTGCAGGGCCACCGCAGGATCTACTACAAAGTGGCGAGTCAAATTTGTATACAACTTTTGGAACCTCTGATTGAATGTTCTTATGGGCTCATTGGGTAACCTTTTGCATGATACGAATAAATTATAAATTATGGAAGGATCCAACAACATTCAAAATTGGCTAATAAAGGCGAGTTTCTAATTGGGCCCATGAAGTAATGGACCCTACGGGAAGATTCCTGTACCATTCATTGGTCGTATTGTCTAGACTAGCAGGGAAAATTTGACAAGCGATATCTTCATGGGTAACTCCTTGTCTAAACATGTAATCCTTGTAAATTTGGACATGCTCTTCGACTGTTATGGGACCATCATGCACGAATTTAGGCAATCCCCTTTCAATATTTCTAGGCAAGTCATGGACTATCCCAGGGATATCCAAGGGAGAACTTTGTGCACCATACCAAAGGGTAGGTGGTTGTTGTTGTTGTTGGGCCATGTTATTCAAGGGTGTCGACCCTATAGGAACAATGGCAACACTTGTAATGATGGGGACAGACGCACTTGGTGTAGTTGTCACACTTGAAACTGAGGGCTCAGGCCCACTAGACGTACTTGAGTCTAAAGAAACTCCTAACTCAAGTATACTGGGTGGTATTTCGATCTCTAATGTTTTGTTTCTCGGCTTCCTAGCAATGGGAGAAAGGCTTTGGAAAATAGTTTCCCCTGTGGTTTTGGACCTAGTAGCTATGTACTCAAAGTTGGGCCAGCTTGAAACTCTAGAATTCTAAAAGACTTATCTCAACTCACTTGCAAAAGAAAACAAATAAATGTTGTACCTGCAAGCACAATAGGTGGAAACAAAACTACCCACGTTAATCGTTAGAACAGATCGCAATCACAAAGCAATAAAGAAGGCCCTCCTTCTAGCGCCAAAATGTTGAGTGAATATTTTGCCCTATAGCAAAATGATCACCACAACTAGAGTATCAAACAGGAAACTCTCTCTTGCAAAGAAATTAAGTAGCATTATTCATTTCTCCAAGGTTCTTGTGAACAAACATTCATGTGCATATAATCAATCAAGACTAAAGCAAATAAATGAATGTATACCAAAATAACTTAAACCATGCAAGTAACAGTTAACAAGGGGCCTTTAATGATTCGAACAAGTACTTTGCAACCATAATCCATTAAATCAACCAAATGCGAAGATAGCTTCTTTTAATGTTCTTGAGATTAAAGTGATCTACCCGAAACCCAGTTAGTAACCTCTTTTATCTTCGACTTAAAAAGATTCCAAATGAGAAAGTGTGTGGTATAAGCCACTTCATTTTAAGCTCCATGCCTTTAACATGAGGTTCATTTTTAGAGTTAGCGGGTTCGTTTTATCTTCATTTAAAAGTGTTCCACTATCCCTATGTTAGCATTTGGTGTTAGTAAAGTTAGCAATGTTAGCATTAAATGTTAGCAACAATTAGTAAGTTAGCAAGTTAGGATTCATTCACTTGATCTGACTTAATGTGCATTTGGAATTAGTAGCCCTCCTAAACCCATATTTTATCTAAAAATTAGATGAAGGTGTTTGGAGATGCAAGAATGAAAATCTAAATTAAAGAAGTGGACCTAGAAGCGGCTTTCTCTTCTCCGCTATTAATCCCTGGTTTTCTTTGGGAAACACTAGATCTGCAAACAAACCCTCCAATTTTTGATGCGAGCAGATCGCTTTCTCAAGCGTAGACGCAGAGCATACTCTTGGCAGATTTATTTACCTTCTTTATAACTTAGATTATTCATGACAACAAATGAACTATTTATTAACATAAATTCTGGAATGGACCAGAATCAAAAAATTAATTGCCTACAAAATTTTTGGAATGGACCAGAATTAAGGAATGATTAGCAGAAATTCTGGAATGGACCAGAATAGAATGAAAACAAATGCAAGAAATTTTGGAATGGACCAATAAACAAAGAAAAATGAAGGACCGAAAGAATGAAAACAAATGCAAGAAATTTTGGAACGGACCAGAATCAGAAAAGCAGATTTTAAGGTGAGGTTAATCCAAATATCAAAAAAATAAAACATAAACATTATCTACAAAAGTTAGCTGGAAAAACCAAAATAGAACATTAACTTGGTTAGCAATATCCTCCCTGCAAAACCCCAAGTTCTGAGATGAAATTCTAAAACAACCTGACCTAAATGACCTGCAACATAAACACAATCATATTAGATCAGATGCAAGACTCCAAGGAAACAAATAATTGCATCATTCTATCATTCACCTATCATAACCCACTTTATGGCATAAACGAATAGATACAAGAAGCAATAATGCAAAGGGAAGGTTTACAAAAATAACAACAGTCTTAGTTTCAGTCTCCTTTTGATTTCACACACAAAAGTTGCTCTTGCCAAATAAAAGCTCCTTTATTCCGAAAGATAGTCCTTTTTTTTTTACAATTTCTAGCCCTCTCCACTTCTTTGAATGGCGTATTTAAAACCTCTAAAAAAATTTGTTTCTCCTTCCATGACTATTCGTTTTCTCCTTCCCTTGTGCATGCATGTGTTTTGGTTTCCAAAAAGGCTTTTCATTTCTATTTTGTGACCCTTCATTTCATTCCCATGGTTTGGCTTCCTCTGTTTGGTTTTCTTCACTTTTCGTTTGATTTCAAAAAAAAACGTTTCCTTTTCTCCACATGGGCATGCGTCCGCTTCCTTCCATGTGTAACGACCATCTTAAATGATTTCAAATCATTAAATATTCCTTATGTAACGTTTTGTCTTATTCATTGGATTTTGTCCTTATGTGACAAATTACCTTATTCAATCTTCGATTTATTCCTTGGCTTTATATAAAGCCTTGACACCTTCATGAGCAACTAATGAAGGGGTACGAATCACCTCTTTTCTTGCATGTCTATGTGTCCTCATTTGGCAATATTAGCTATGACTACCCATGGTTACCTCTCGTAGGCTCCAAAACACATTGTTTCGTAATGACGGTCTATTCCTCAACCTACGTAAGCCACGCTATTCGAATTCCTCATAGGTCCACGTCACTATGCAGTCTTCAGTTTCACTATCCTGGTGTTCATCACTAATATCAGATGCACTGTCAACTACTCTATTCCCTTGGCAAAAATCGGACATGTCGCGAAATCGTGACACTCTTGTTTCTCTACCTGCCTACCCTTTTTGAGTCACGAAAATGCAACATGTCACGATATCATGACACTTTTGCCTCCTTGCTCCCTTTTGTTGCTCTTAGCCACGAAAATGTAACATGTCGCGATATCACGACACTTTTTCCTTCTTGCTCTTTCTCTTTGCTTTGGACCGTGAAAATGCAACATGTCGCGATATCGTGACACTTTTTTCTCCTTGCTCTTTCTCTTTGCTTTGGACCATGAAAATGCAACATGTCGCGATATCGTGACAATTTTTTCTCCTTGCTCTTTCTCTTTGCTTTGGACCGCGAAAATGCAACATGTCGCGATATCGTGACACTTTTTTCTCCTTGCTCTTTCTCTTTGCTTTGGACCATGAAAATGCAACATGTCGCGATATCGTGACACTTTTTTCTCCTTGCTTTTTCTCTTTGCTTTGGACCACGAAAATGCAACATGTCGCGATATCGCGACACTTTTTCTCCTTGCGGTGTTTTGCTTTTTCTTTGATCTTTAGCATATGGGCCACTTCGGTCTTCTTGGAAAACATGCAAAAAGGTGGGTCCCCAATTTTGGGGTACGTTGTGGAGCAGCCACAACACAGCCTAGAGGAAAGGAGTGCAAAAATTTTAGGCCTACATTCTTTGGTGAACCCGACGTGAATAACATAGGCATATTTCTGATTCAAAAACATCAAAACAATATATATATATACAAGAAAAACAACAAAAAAATCATCATTTCAAATTTGTATGTTTTAGATTCAATTCTAAATTTTAGATACCAAATATTACTTTTAGAAGTACTAAAGAAACCATGAGTCTTAACTCAAATCAATATGAGCCCATCAGTAATGTTGGGAAAATTCTCCCAAATGCATTTGTTGATTATGACCAACCTCATCCATATTCAACATCACCTTTATCACACTTTTCTCATTTTTCATCCTTACCCCAACAAGACAATCCCTTTTCTAATCCTCTTCATAACGATATTATCTTTTCTCCCACATATCCATATTATGTCTATCGATCCACATACAATCCTTCTCCACCATTTCAACATTCTTCTTTCAACACAACACATCCATTTCAACAAGGAAATACTTCTTCTTCCAATCCTACCATGCACTCACATCATACTTCACAATATTCCTATCATCATTCTACCCATAATAAAGAAAAAAGAGGTAATAAACCATTAAGTCCTTTTATGGCTGAATGCCTAAGACTATTATCAAAAGCCTCTCAAAAACCTTCACCACGTAAATTTACTAAGCTCAATCAACCGATGGATATAATTCTCAAGCATTTACTTGATACAAATAGGATTGAATTCCCTCCCATAAGACAACCTGATACCACAACATATTGGTATAAACCTGAGCTACATTGTGAATATCATAGAATGGATGGACATATGACACAAAAATGTAGAAGTTTAAGATGTGCAATTCAAGATTTGATTGATGAGGGTCTTTTCACTATAAAGGAATTACAATCTACAACTGATTATAAATCTCCAATAAACAATCAAACTCCTACACAACAAATACCCATAATCAATCAAGACATGGGGATCTCCCAAGAACCCCTATTCAATTATCAACAATAGGAAACCAATCAAATATTGCATCTTAATATGTCCCATCACAATGATATCACTAATATTGTAATAGAAACTACAAATGAGCAACCTCAAGTTCAATCAACTCAATTTGATATTCAAGAGATGGATTCCTCATTTGACCAACCTTCAAAACTATCTTTGGCTCTAGAGAATGATCCAAAATGGAATGTAAGCATAGAAAGCCCATATTTAGCATCAAAATCTCAATCTGAAATCCACTTTGATAGCCAACAACAAGTGATTAATCCTCAAGCAAAGATATCCCTTTTAGAAGTATTACAAAGTTCTCATGTTCATAGGGAAACTTTGTTCAAGATACTTAGCCAACAATTTGTTCCTCATGATCTTTTCCCTAAGAACACAATTAATGGTGTAAGCCCTCTTGAGGTTAACCATATTTCATTCTATGATGAGGAGATTCCTTCCTCTACTCCACAAGAAGACTCCTCTCTTTACATTATAGGATTTATTAAAGAAATATCTATTAAAACTATCATGGTAGATAATGGCTCCTCTCTTAATTTATGCACTTATCAATTATTCCAAAAACTTGGATTAAAGGAAGAAGATCTCAATGAATCAAATGTTATTATAAAATATTTTAACAATGAAATTCAAGAAGCTCGAGGCACTATAATTCTTCCCCTTAAGAGTGGATCCAAGATCCTGGATACTTTGTTTTATGTAGCATCTTGCCCTTCACCTTACAACCTACTTCTCAGAAGTCCTTGGATTCATACGATGAGGGTTGTCCCTTCCACTCTTCATCAATGTTTGAAGTTTAAACTTGCAAATAAAATTGTTACCATACATGGTGACCCAACACCATTTGAAGAATCTTTAACGGTTGAAACATCAAGTTCTATACATTCTCCATTATCACAACTACCTCCTATCAATCACTTTTCTTCATCTATATCTGATCATCACCCTTCATCACAACAATCTCAACTATCAACAAATCAACTTCAATTACATTCACTACAACCGAATTATCCTTCAAAACCTCTTTTGATTTTGAAGCCACCTTAGACATGCTATACACAAATCATCTCATATAGTGTATATAGATCATCTTGTATATACCACCAATTCCATCATCAAAAGTAAAAAAAAATCAAATAAAACAACTAAAAAAATAATTAAAAAATATCAAAATCTCAAAATTATTTCAAATCATTCTGCATTGTTATTTATTGTTGTATTTCAAAATTTTGAAGCTATATTTTCCTTTATTTTGGATTAATTCAGAAGTTATCTTGAACCATACACTTAATTTCACAAATTAATTATTTTGATTTTATCACTATGATTATAAATCTCTCTTGTATCAAAGATCACTATTTCACTAAATAATATTTTGAGTTTTGGGAAATGATCTTGCTACTTCTTGAACCAAGTACACTTTTACACATTAAAATGA
Source organism: Wollemia nobilis (assembly GCA_028583015.1). Taxonomy (NCBI): domain Eukaryota; kingdom Viridiplantae; phylum Streptophyta; class Pinopsida; order Araucariales; family Araucariaceae; genus Wollemia; species Wollemia nobilis. Next base: position 8,470,157 of record JAQPPZ010016927.1, read on the forward strand.
TTTGTTGCAAATTCAAAAAATGATACTACATAGTAGTCTTAGTCTCTTGAGCAAAAAGTTTCCCCTGCTATCCTATCATGCGCATGGTCTAGAATTTTTGAGAATTGGAAAAAGGACAAGCTCACCCCTGCCCGAATAAAAATCCCTTGCTCTACAACCAATCCGAGCAAGTATCCCAAAAGAAAAATCAAGAAAAGAAAAATTCAAAAATCAAAAGAAAAAGAAAGAGAAAAAAATCAAAAAGAGAACGAAAAGAGAAAAAGAAAAGCAATAAAATCCCCTTGTTCAAAACAAAATGAACAAAATCCCTACCCCTTGAAAGTGAAGAAAAGAAGGGTGAATGAGCTTGAATCCCTGGAATTCTCAGTTATTCGAAAATCATGAGGTAAGCCCCATAACAGGTGATTTGTGCCCAACTTGCTTGACATTGGGTAATTCCTTTTCGCGTGGCGACATGTCTGTCACATTAGCAACCTTCTTTTGTACAGACCTATGTCCGCTTGTGGATTAGCTAGCTTTTGATGACTTGACTTACATAGTAGTCTGGTACGGTTTCATGCACAAAAATCATGGTTAATGAACCCTTCACTTGCACACACATTGGTTCATTCAAGTTCGCTTGCATCACTACCTTACTCAAAATTGGTAAATGAACATTACAAAGCACACACATTTGATCCTTGAGAGATTTTGTATCATTGTGTCAAATCAAGATGGATAATGAACTCACTTATCACACACTGGTTTTTGATAAATTTGAATTTGTCTTAGAAATAAGTTAAAATATTTCTTTGAAATTTGTCGGACAACATTAGTTTATCATTACTTTCATATTAACACATTACATAGATATTTCCAAAATTTCAAAAATCTCAAAAACAACTTATTGCAAAAATAACATGTAGTTCAAAATCACTTATCATACATAGCATTCATGACTTCGCGATGATGGTATAATTCCTAGGAATTATTCTTCTCAATTTTCACACTAGGAATTCTATACCTAGCGCAAGTCATCTTTCTAATTTTTCATGCCCAAAATTAGTCCATATATTTTCATAAAAATTACATAATCTTTTTGGAACATGTGACACAATGATTTATCTTACATTACTTTGCATTTTAAAAGAACAAATAATTTCATATCATCATGCATTTCATTTTGATTTTCGTGATGATGGTATAATTCCTAAGTAATTATTTCATATAATTTCACACTTAGGAATTCTATGCTTAGCGTAAATCATCCTTCGAATTTTTCATGCTTTGCTCAATATATTTCACAAACATTTACCACATACATTATTATCAAACAAACATCACACATATTCCTATTACCACAAAAGCCTTAAGATTATTCTTAAGCATACAACCATTCTTAGCAATATCAAAAACATTCCTCACAAACAGGATTAGCTTCGAGACTTAGCGAGCTTTGAACTCCACCAACAGTCTCATAACAACACAACATCCTTTGAGGTTTATTGCTAGAATCTATCAAACATCTTGTCCCAAAACAACATCAAACATTTCTTTCTCATCATAAAGCCTTAATATTATTCTTAAGCACACAATATTTTGGTATTAGAAATACAAAACTTCCTCATAACAGGATTCGCTTCATGACCTAGCGAGCATTGATCTCCACCAACGATCATATAACAACACAACATCCTTCGAGGTTCATTGCTAATCCCTCAAATCTATCATCACACAAAATCATCTTTCTCAAAACACACTTTACAAAATCATTTTCCTTTTATGTTAAGCATGATCAAAATGTTCAAAAATCAAAGCATGACTACAAGAAATTATGTAACACAACCATCATAAGAAAATGTAATAAATCATCCAATAAATCACACAAAGTCACATAAAACAAAGAAGATCAATTTTGAGTTTTCCACCAAACATAGAATTTGGTACAAAACTTGAAGGGGGCACCATACATAAAACAATTTAATAAACTACCTAAAATCGTCAACAAAAAAATTGCAATAATTTTTTGCTTCCTCGAAAAGCGTGTCACCTTTTTCTTTAACACATTTTTTGAAAATGTGCTAAAGAGGGGGCAAAATGTAACACATAAAAATTGACACACCTCAATTTTACTTAGGCTTATGATTAATCAAATTAATATTAGTCTACCTAAATTAAAATACCTAAAATCACAAAATAATGTTAATTTACCTTACCTAGGTAAATATCAATTTACCTAAGTTAAAAATCCATTTCAACAAAATTGCCCAAAGTAAAAATCCAGAAATCAGTCAAATTTAGCTGGAAAACAACCCTACCTCGATCTTCACACCAAAAATACACTCCGTTATAACCGGTAGATGATATCATCGACGATTTGATGAAATCATCCCTAATTGAACGAAATCATCTGACACAAAACGTCCAGATGATTTCGTCCAAAACTAAAAATTGCCCAGTCAGATACACGACAAAAATAGTTCCAACGCTCATGCTTATCTGGGGATAAGCATGTCTGGGTTGTTGGTCACCACCTCCTTGGAGATCTCCCAAATTGGGATGGATCCCAACCCTCTAACAACCTGTTAACCCTACTTAATCCCTATTTTTCCATAGAATTTCCCCTGGCTGATCAATACCCTGCATTCCCGAATCCATGAAGTTCTAGAGCTCTAAAAGCATTCCCGTTTAGCATTATTGTTATTAATTTATTTGCAGGTTATCACTGTGCATCGGCCAGAGGAATACAAAATCGTCTCGGATGATTTCACCCAAATTTCAGACGATTTTGTCCTGATCAGAGATGATTTTGCTGAATCAGAGATGATTTTATCTGCAACACACTTGGGGGCAATTGCAGAGATCAGTTTGCATTTTCTCCCTCTGAACTTTGTTTAAATTGCTTTAGTTTAATTTATTTTATGCATTGCATCTGGTGTTCACCTCATTCTGTTTAGAATTTGCATGTAATTACTGTTTGTAGATTAGGATAAACATTTCTTTCATCAAATCCATCTTAGATTCAACCTGTGAAGTAGTACACTTATTTATTACTAGTTTTTATGCATCTCTAAAATCAAATCATTGCATATTTCTTTGTTTCTGGCATTCAATTTTGTTGTTGCAGGTCTCTGACAAAATCATCTCAGATGATTTTGTCTGATTGCAGATGATAACATCCAATCTTGGATGATTCTATGCAATCTCAGACGATTCTACAAAATTGTAGATGATTATGCACAATTGTAGATGATTTGGTTAAATTACAGATGATTTTGTCAGGTTGCAAACGATTTGGACTGCATCAAGTGACAAAAACTTCATCAGATGACCAAAATCAGATAAGTTTAATCAAATTTCTTCAAAAGCACTGCATTTAGTTATATTTAATTGTTTATCTGTTTGTTGTTTGCATTGAAGTTATAAATTGCATATAGATTAAAGTAGTCGCATTTTGGCCACCCTAGGTGTATGATCAATTTTGAAATAAAATGAACTCATCAAAACAATACTCCACCTAGGCTCAAAAACTGCCATAAAACGTTTCTTGGTGAACCCACCATTCATCAAAAAATCACCATATAGAAAGTACAACTAAGTACTTCTCATTTCGAGGTGTAGATCTACTATTTTCCCATTCCCCTCTGAGGCACGGATCCATCAGTCTAGAGGAAAGGAGTGCAAAAATTTTAGGCCTACAAGTATATACCTCATAGCAACATGAAGGGTTGTATTGAAAAACACAGTTACTTATAGGGGTGATGAATGATGATGTTATAAAGATGCATGATTAGAATACAAACGTGGTGTTCTTTGTAAGACTGTAAACACAAAATATTCTAATATAAGTGCAATGGATGAAAATACCTAATGCAATGTAACTAAATGAATGCATGTGATGCAATACAAAATGTAAATGTTTTTGTATTTTTGTTGTTTTGTAATGTTTTTGAATTTTTTATTTTTCAATTGTTTTTGGATTTTTAATGATTTTATGATTTTTTTGGATTTTTGATGTTTTTAGGGGGAAAGGTGTGATATATTAGGTACCCCCCATGTGTGTGCCACTTAGTGAAAGAGAGGAACGTGTGATACCTTTAGAATCCTCACTTTACTTCATTGACCTTTATGTGGATGGTGGGGAAGGTATGCTACCTTGAGGACCCTCAGTGTGCATGTTGTCCACTGTAATGTAATCATCTTGCTTAGGAAGAGTGACAAAATTCAACTCTCTTGGCTGGGCTAAAATGAGTGAACCATTTGCATGAAACTCTTTTCATTCTAGCAGGTCTTTGAACACCTTATTGAATGAATGGAAACCATAAATGTCATGCCCATGTATACGATGGTAGATACAATAAAGGGTTTCATTAGGTGATATTGGTTTGGATGTTATTTGCTTGACCTCTTGTAATGTGAACACATTAGCCTCATATAAATTTTTAAATAAGGTCACAATAGTCATCTTAAATGTGACTACTCGGTGAGCTGGCTTGTTGGTCCTATGAGGATGCGACTAATATTGGGGTCACAATTGGTATAATGTGACCTTTATATTGGTAGGTTGAGGCATTATGGATGAATCATCTATGGGAAAAGTCCCACTATATATGAGGTATTGCACAACATTCTTTAACCCATAACAATTTTAAATGCCATGGCCCTCTATTCAATGATAGAGACAAAAGTGGTCCTCCCTATAACCCTTAGGTTTAGCTCTATTTGGGTCTATAGGGTTTATATTAGGAAAGATGATGACCTTTGCTTCTTGTAGCTTTTGAAAAATATCTGAAATAGGCTCGTTTAAAGGAGTCCAAATGTGCTACTGGTGTTTTGGGCACTCAACATGCATTGAATTGGTTTGATGCCTAGGTTGAACCCTTTGTATGTCATTTTATTGTTTAGGGGGATCTTCTTGATTTTTCAATGCAAGGGATAGATTATTGACTATGATTATTTATTGGTTAAAAAACCAAATATGCTTCTTTTCTAGAATGTTGTTTATCGTGACTCTGAAAATGCAATATGTATGAATGTCATGTCCATTTTTTCTATGGTATAAAAAATACTCATCCTCCTCATATCCTTGGGGTTCTAAATGATTCAGATCTAAAGGTCAAAACTTAGGCAAGGTGATGGCATTTGTGGAACATAATTGATTACAAATTGATATTGTAGACTTGGGTAAAGGTGGGTACATGCTAGGTTGCAGACATGACTGCCTTGACTCTTGCTATTGTTGAAGTTTTTTCTATGGTTGCATAGGAGGTGGTTTGGAATTGGATGTGGGTTGCTTTTGTAGTTTTTTGCTCTCAAGCTGGATCAAGATATATTGCATCACCTCATTTTGTTTCTCCATATGCGCCTCTAGATTAGTCAGGTGATCTTGTATGCGTTTCAATATTGATAAGGCTCTTAGGTGTATTGCTAGCGACGGGTTTGGAATACCGCCATCGAATAAAGGAGGTGAAATAGCGGTTGCCATAAAACCCTTTGTATCGCTCCAAATTTTTCGCATCCCTACCTTCAGGCTATTGGATCCGCGCCGGGAAGGAGGATGGGAAAAGGATGGTGCGGTACCTCGGACGAGAGGACTTCACGAAGGTCCCGCCTCTCAAGGGAGGTGCATTTTGGTGATTTTTCGACGGATGGTGGGTTCACCAGGAAACATTTGGCGGCAGTTTCCACGCCTAGGTTTTGGGAATGAGTTTTGATGAGTTCGTTTTATTTTTAAACATTCATCCTAGGTTTGGCCGAATGATTCTAACTTAAACTACATGAAAATGCAATTTAAATGAATACAAAGAAATGAAAAGAAAGCAGAAACAGAGAATTTGGAGGAGGCCAATGAAGATTACCCGATCCGGAAGTCTCGATGAAGTTTCTGATTACTTGTAGCAGTCTGGATCGTCTCGCAATTCAACAGATCGCCTTCAATTTGATAAAATCGTCTAAACCGACAGGACTCGTCCTCCAATCCGACGAATTGGCGTCAGTACGAATTCATCAGCAGACCCGCAAAACAAGAAACATGATGCGAAATACAAGAAATTCTATTTTGTAAACAGGGGCAAACTATATGAAAAAGTAATATGAGTATTGAACAATATACAAGAACAAAAGTAAATGCAAATCACTGTGTTTAGATAGCATAATATGATCTTAATATGCAAACTAGACAAAATGGGTGAACTCTAGATGCAATATAGTATAAAAACTGAATAGACAATCTAATTTATAGCATAAAATGACAGAGAAAAGAGAAAGAAGAGCAAACTCTAGGCACTGATTGCCTCGATGTGTGCTGCAGTTGAAATCGTCTCGCATCGTAACGAGATCGTCCCGAATTTGATGAGATCGCCTCCGATCTTGACAGTTCGTTGGCTGCGATAGATGCTGGCTCCGACTGAAAACCATGGTGTACCCGCAATAAAATTAATATAGGACTAGTGCAAGAGCAAATTTGAAGTGTTTTAGCGCATAGGGAGTTGATTTACATAAAAATTCAGCCAGGGGTTGGGGAAGGAAAAGTTTTAGAGTTAAATAGGCATAGGATAGTTGTTGGGAGGTTGAGATCATCCCAATTTGGGAGATCTCCAACGGGGAAGGGTCCCAACGGCGGACACGCTTCTGCCCGGATTGGAGACCCGTTGGAACGGATTCCAACTATGCAAATTTAGTTTTGTGACAAAATCGTCTGGACGTTCTAGTCCAGACGAAATCGTCAAATCTGGGGCGATATCGTCTGATCGGAGACGATATCGTCAAACGGTCAAAACAACTGCTAAAAATGGCACGAAAAAGAGGAAACGGGTTTCTCGACTGTTAATCGGCGGTTTGGGAGGTTAAATTTGAATTTAAATTTATTTACTAAGGTGAATGTAATTATTCCAATTTTATCGCGCCAATTTTAGGGTGCTACATTTTGCCCCCTCTTTAGCGAATTTTCCGAAGAAAATGCGTTAAAGATGAGTTCTTCTCGATCTACGAGAAAGCAAAAAATTATTCCCATTTTTAGGCGACGATTCTTGGTCGAATCGTACGACAGCTTACTATGGTGCCCCTCCGTGTTTTTACCCAAATCGAACGTTTGAGGTAAAAACGCGAAAAAAAAAAATTATTTTTGAATTATTTTGAATAAAATTAAGAAAAATAGGGTAAAACCCTAATTCATTGTTACTGTTCATTTTACAGTTTTTAGAGCTCGGAGCAAAAATGGTAGAGACAACGACAGTATCTGCAGAGGTCCGCCGCGGTCTACGGGTAAGGGTTTAAACTTAGTTTAGATTGATTTAATTTGAATTTACATGCTTTGTAAATGAATTTTAGGATGAATTTTGAGCATCGCGGCCGTTTTTGGCCATCGACGTCGTCCGGACGAAATCGTCCCTAGTTGGACGAAATCGTCTCAAGTTCATCAATTTCGCCCAAGGGCGAAATCGGCGAAAAAGGGACGATTTCGTCAATTAGAGACGATTTCGACACGCGAAATCGGAGACGATTTTGCTCAAATTTTAGACGATATCGGCCAATAGTGGGCGATATCATCAATTGCAAAAATTTGATCTTTAAGTGGCATTATTGATTGCTAAAATTGTTATTAATGATTGTTTGTTGTTTTGATTGTTTATGCTTGCAGAGAGGATTACTAAAGAGCAGAGAGTGGAAATACGGCGGGCCGAGAGACGACTTGGCCGCTCTCACCCAGGCAGAGCGGGATCTACTGGCACAGGCCGGCTTGCAGCATGTGGCAGAGATGCCGCAGGTTTCTACTAACATGGGGCTACTGACAGCCCTAGCAGAGAGGTGGTACCCAGGCTCTTCATGCTTCTGGTTACCAACAGGGGAGATGACTCCCACACTAGAGGATGTATGGAGGATTCTTAGAATCCCCATACAAGGGAGGATGATCACACCTACGGCCAATCAGGGCCACGCGATGGGACGACTCTGCGGTGACCCGAGCTTCGCCCCAGAGAAGGGCGGAGTGAACATCGAGGCACCGTGCCAGATGCCTGGGGCATCTACACCGACACGAGTTTTGGCCGGGGTGGTTGGTGGACTTCTCCGTGCCACCGTAGCGGATGGCAGGGTACCATGGATGCTGGCAGATGTGATCTGCGACATGCGCGACCATGGCTATAGATTTTCTTGGGGCAGCTTTGTTCTATGCCGCGTGTACAAGATCCTTTACGGGGTCGTGTACAAGGGCGGGCGATGTCCGGGTCATGACATCACTCCTACATGTTTGGTGCTGGGAGCACATTGCGGTGCGGAGGCCGGTAGGGCTTCCACCGATAGGGGTTGACAGGGAGAGGCCCGAGTCTTCTACTAGTGGCTCCGAAGAGGGGCACAACGACGGATCGACCCGCCGGTGTCCCGGAGACTACCGGATGACTTGGTCCTGCACCGCATCACCCGGAGGCCATGGAGGCAAGATCCAGGGTGGGCAGAGGACGCACAGGAGCCGGCTCGCATCGAAGGCGTAGTCTCCGGCCGTGGATGGAGAGGGGAGAGGTGGAGCTCCACCGCTACGATCGAGTTTTGCGACAGCTCGGTCTACAACTGGGATCCCATCTCTCAGGGATTATGAGTTTTCCCCGGACTGTCCGGGATAACACCACGTTAGCGGAGGCTCCGTATATGCAACGATTCTGGAGTCAGGACGCGGACGATGCCCCCATTCAGCTAATGGATGGGGACGACGCAGGGGTAGCCGATGGCTACGATGCCTGGTACGCAGGCATCCGCCCTCCTCGGATGACGAGGGCACAGGGACCGATCCACGTCAGTTGTGCATCGGATAGGGAGGCGGCGCCAGGCGGTAGAGGCAGCCCGAGGTCGACAGAGGAGAGCAGAGGAGGCCACAGGCACAGGAGAGGCCACGGCAGAGGGAGAGGGAGAGGAGGGAGGCGAGACCCCCATCTCCACAGAGGCCACCATCGCCTGATAAGGGCAAGGGTGTGGACATTGGCGAGAGTAGCGAGATGGCTACTCTCCGAGCAGAGAGAGATCATCTGCGAGCTCAGGTGCAGACGTTACAGGATGCAGCTGCACAGCACCAGGCTGAGGTGTCGCAGCTACGAGACGAGAATGCTCATCTCAGGGCACGAGGCGGAGGGGTGAGCACTCAGGAGCTGATGCGGTCGGTTTCTTAGACCGCATTCTATCAGGCGCTATACTACCAGGCGGTGCCAGAGGGCCAGAGGATACAGGTGCCACCTGCCATAGCAGATCCTATCAAGACAGGGTCGACGAGGAGCTCATCCCGGTCGACGACGAGGACTCGCAGTACCACACATACTGTGATGGGACCACCTCGTCCTCCGCAGGGTGGGGGAGGAGATGAGGCCGAGAGCTCTAGAGGCTCTCGAGGCTAGAGGGCGGGATACTGCCACTGATATTGTATTATACTTGTATTGATAGAGGATTGAGTATGCCGAGGTACAGATTGTGGCATACCAATCCAGTGTTGATGATGTATATATTCTGTTGATATATATAGATGAGATATTTTTGATCATATGACTTGTCTTATGTGATGCTTATGATGCTTTTTATGTTTGATTGATTGATTGAGTTGATTGATGTAATGATTTTATTGATGATTCATGTAATTATGTCGTTTTGGAAAATATTATAACTTGGATGTCATGCTTTAAATATTTTAAATGAAATAATCTGATGTAACAAATTGATTGGTTGTAATGAAATGTGATAAAAATAAAAGAGATTTCTAACAATAATTTCAAAGGACATTGTCGCTATTATAGACCATTTCATGGAGTCGCTGCTCACTCGGTCGTCAAGCTAGTCCCAGGATAGAAATATTGTTAAAAGAAAAGAGTGCTTAAGAGACTGCCTTAAGACTTTGTTGTGATGATGCAAATGATGATGATGATGGTTTGCTTTCAGATTTCCATAAAAATATTATGCATGAAATATTGTGAAATGATTTTTGCTAGGCATAAATTCTTAAGTGTGATAAAATTTGTGAATAATTCCTTAAGAATTATACCATCATTGCAAAATGCAAAGGTGACATAATGACATAACATAGTAAAAATGTATTTGCTTTCGCAAAAGCATAATTTGTGTAAAATGAAGTCATATGTTTTGTATGATCTTTGATAAATCAGGAAATAAAATTGTTACAATGGTTTGCGCTAGGCATAGAATATGTAGGTATAGACTTATACCATCATCGCGAAGATCAAAGAAAGGATAGTTTTATTGCATGATTAATTTTTGATGAACATAAAATATGATAATGAGGACTTGCGCTAAGCATAAAATTCCCATTTTGGTTTTGGAACTATGCCATCGTCACGAAAGTCGATAAGATATATATGATATGTTTTGATTGAAATTTTTGATTTTTTCTATTATATAGTTATCTTTGTGGTAAATAATTGTACTTGGTTTATTCCAAACAAGTTTGCAAAAATAATATTTCAAAGTATTTTGAAGACAAAAAGTTAGATTTATAAGGAATCCCATGTGCATAAGTGAATTCATTGCCAATCTTGATTTATCATAATGATAGACAAAATCTCTCAAATACAAATGTGTGTGCAATTGCATTGTTCATTTACCAGTTTTTGAGCAAGATACTATGATACAAGTGATTTGAAGAAACCAAATAAGTGTTCATTAACCATGATGTAGATGCATATAACCATACTAGGCTACTATGTAGATCGGATTATCAAGAGCTAGCTAATCCATAAGCAGACATAGGTCTGTACAAAAGAAGGTCGCTAATGTGATAGACATATCGCCACGCTAGGAGTTACCCAAGGCCAAGCAAAGTTGGGCACAAACCAATTGTTATGGGGCTTACCTCACAGCTTTTCGAATAATTGAGAATTCCAGTGATTCAAGCTCATTCACCCTTCTTTTCTTTTCAAAGGGTAGGGAAAGGGATTTTATTGCTTTTCTTGCTTTCTTTTGAACTTTGCTTATTTTTCTTTTTGTATTTCTTTTGCTTGATAATGCTTGGAACATTGCCGACATAACATTTTTCTTTTCTCTTTTTCTTGAATTTTTCTTTTCTTTTTCTTTTTTCTAGGGATACTTGCTCAGATTAGCTGAGAGCAAGGGATTTTTATTCTGGGTAGGGGTGAGCTTGTCCTTTTGCCAATTCTCAAAGATTCTAGACCATGTGCATGATAGGATAGCAAGGGAAACTTTTCACTCAAGAAATCAGCTCTACTATGTAGCAAAACATGGAAATTACAAATATAATCATTTCATTGTGAAAAGATGTGCTTGGTTTAAGTAAATAACAAGATCAATTCTCTATGCTCAAACTTTATTTAATTGAATTTTGTGAACTTTGATATAAGAGAGATTAGTAATCATGCCATATAAAATCAAGATATTTATTGTGTGAATGTGCAAGTGAGGGATGCCAAATAAATGCTAGTTTTATCCAAAATAAGTTGAAACATAGAATTGCAATAATTGTAAGAAAATAATGATTTTGAGAAAGTTTTGAGAATGTTGACTCTCTCTTTATTCTGTATATTGTTTTGGTTTCGAAAGAGTCAAGCATATAGCTGTTTTTGGATTTTTATGTTGATTTTTGTTTTGGAGCAAAAGGAACTTTACAAGTGCTTTTAAAAAATGCAATAAATATTTTTGAAGATTTTTGAAGATTTTATGAATGTTTTTGAGGTTTTTTGAATAAATTGAAAGAAATACACGATAATGATTTTGAACAAATATATACATGGATGAAATGACCAAATTTATGCATAATAACGTTTGAGATGTAAAATATTCATGGGTTCTTTAAGTTCTTTACCATCTAAGGTAGATAATTTATACGCTCCCGATTCAAATTTTGCAAGTAATGATGTACGGTCCGAGCGAGTTGGGCTCAAATTTACCTTTAAGTTCTTTGGTTGCATTTGTATTTTTTTGATTTTCTTTTAGAACAAGGTCGCCAATCTCAAAGGATCGATGACGAACTTTCTTATTATATGCTCTTTTAAGCTTGTTTTGGTATGCACGGAGATGCTCTAAAGCATTGATGCATTTTTCATCTAGGAGTTCCAGCTGACTGAGTCTGCCAGCGCGATATTCATCTCCTACTTCGTGTCTTGAAGTAGCAGAGCCAAAGAAGGAACTTCCAATTCAAATGGAAAACTGCTTCGGCACCATATACCAAAACAAATGGTGAAGTGCCCGTGGGGGTTCGAACACTAGTTCGATAAGCCCACAAGGCCGGATATAATTGAATATGCCACCACGGCCGCTTTATTGACTAGTCTTTTGAGAATTTTGATTAGAGTTTTGTTAGAAGCTTTTGCTTGACCATTACCCTGAGGATAATAGGGAGTAGACCAGCGATGTTGAATCTTATATTTTTGACATAATTTTTTAACATCTTTATTTTTGAACGGAGTTCCATTGTCAGAGATGAGATTTGCAAGAATTCCTAACTCGCAGATGATTTGATTAAAAATGAATTTAGAGACTCGTGAACCAAAGGCAGAAGCTAAAGGCATAGCTTCAACCCACTTCGTGAAATACTCATGGCAGTTATGATGAACTTATGTCCATCGAAGACACAGGATTAATTTTACCAATAATATCCAAGCCCCATTTAGAAAAGGGCCAAGGAGAAGAAATAGCCTCCAGCTCTTGTGCAGGCGCATGGACAAGGTCAGCATGTTTTTGACACTTGTCGCAATGGCGCACATATTCATGTGCATCCGTTTCCATGGTAGGCCAAAAGTATCCTATCCGAAGGAGCTTTTTAGCAATGACGCTACCACTAAAGTGTCCTCCACAAGATCCATCGTGGGCTTCACTCAAGGCTGATTTAGACTCTTCTAAATTTAGACATCTTAATAGGATACCTTCAAAAGATCTCCTATATAAAGTATTGCCAATGATTACAAATCGACTTGCTCGTCGACGTAATAACCGACGCCGGTTACGATTAGAATTAGCAGGGAAAGTCCCATTTTGGAGGAAATCAAATATGTCTCAGATACTCAGAGTTCAGGAGTAGTTTCCTTGATTAGAAACACATCCAAAGGCTCTAAGCATGACTTATGTGAAGCGGGTTCTTGGAGTCGACGAATGATGATAGTAGCATATTCGTCGTCTAACTCCAAGGGTAAGAGAGATGCAACGACGGCCATAGCATCACCGCTACACGGTTGCTAGTTCGAGGAATGGCTTCCAAAGTAACTTGATCAAACAAGGCCATTAGTTGTAAAACATAGGCCTTATATGGGCGAAGTTTATCATCTCTCGGTCCGATAAACTTCATTAATTTGGTTTATAACCAATTGGGAATCCCCAAAAACTAAGAGGTTTTTAATTTTAAGCGCTAAAGCAGCTCGTAATCCAAGGATTAGAGCTTCATACTCAGCAGGATTGTTGGTGCAAGCAAAGGTTAGTTTGAAGGACAGAGGAATAAGATGTTTTTGCGGAGATATTAAAATAATACCCGCACCAGCCCCACTCATGCATCGGGCTCCATCAAAGTATAAGGACCATTGTTCAACAAGGTCTGCCTCTAATTGAAGGCATTCATCAGAAACTCAATAATGAGGGGATGAGTAGACTCTAAGGGTGCAAGCAGCCTAATTGATCTCGCTATGATTTGACCCTTAACAGACTTATGTCCTATGAAGGTGAGATCAAACTCGCTTAGAGCAAGAACCCACTTGGCTGTGCGACCCGATAAATAAGGTCGACTCATGAGATATCTTAAAGGATCATATTTGGCAATGACATACATTTTTTGGCTAAGCATGTAATGTCATAATTTTTGCGTAGCAAACACGACTGCTAGACATAACTTCTCTAACGCTGTATAGCGGGTTTCATAATCGATGAAGGTGCGGCTAATGTAATAATTAGCACGTTCTCATTTTTCATCATCAAGCTGAGCTAACATAGCTCCTAAGGCATAATCTAAAGCAAAAATATATAGAAGAAATGGGCGATCAGATTTAGGCGGTGAAAGCACCGGAGGGTTAAGGAGATATTGCTTGAGAAGTTCAAAAGCTTCTCTACATTCTGTGTCCCAATTAAAGTGGACATCCTTCTTAAGGAGTTTAAGAAAGGGACCAGTTTTGTCCGCCAGCTTATCAATGAAGCGATGGATAGCTTGAAGTTTACCTTGTAAACTTCGTAATTCAGATATATTAGTGGGTGCGGGCATATCAGTGATAGCCGCAATTTTGAGAGGGTCAATTTTGATACCACGTAAAGAAACTAAAACCCCTAATAACTTGCCGGATTTAACTCCGAATATACATTTTGCTGGATTTAATCGAATGAGATATTCTCGTAATCGATTAAAAACTTTTCTTAAATCGTCTAAATGATGATCTTCAATAAGAGAGCGCGCTATAATATCATCTACATAATCATGTAGGATATCATGCATCATATCATGAAAAATGTAGGTCATAGCCCGTTGATAAGTTGCACCGACGTTCTTTAAGCCAAATGGCATCACTTTCCAGCAAAAGGTACCCCAGGGGGTAATAAAGGCTATTTTCGCCTGGTCTTCAGGAGCTATCCTGATCTGATTATAGCCGGAGAATCCGTCCATTAAGGACATCATCCCACTCCCAGCAGTGAAGTCAATAATTTGATCCATATTTGGAAGAGGAAAGTCGTCTTTAGGGCATGCAACATTAATATCTCTGAAATCTGTGCAAACCCTAACTTTGGTGGCTTCTTTCTTGGTGACTGGAACTACATTGGAGATCCATTCAAACATAATCAATAGCTTGTATGAAGATAACATTCAGGAGTTTTTCTAACTCCCCTTTGACTAGCAGAGCCACTTTGGGATGCATTTTTCTAAGTTTTTGTTTAACAAGTTTAGCATCCGGATGGACCACTAGATGGTGCATGACTACAGAAGGGTCTAAACCTGGCATATCTTCATATGTCCAAGCGAAGACATCTTCATACTCTTTAAGAAATGCTATGTATTGTTTTTGTTTTTCTTGACTTAGTTCTGCTCCAATGTTGATTATGTGAGGGTTGTCCTCAGTTCCAATATTAATTTTAATGACATTTTCTACCTCCATGTGTAGATCTCTTTCAAAATTAGGTGGGGCGGGTGAAACGCCCAACTCTTGTAATTCTTGTAAAGTTAATTTAGATAATTCGTTCTGAGGGTCAATGGCCTCAAGTTGAGCTATGGTTGGTATAGAACCATCAAAATAAAACCCGTTGTACAACATCTCTTCAACAGAGACATCATGGAAGATATCTCCTTCCAACTCTTCATCGGGGTCAGCAATCATTTCAGGGTATGCTATGGATAGCATGTTGCATGAAAATGATGGATTTTTAAGAGGCAAATCAACATGTCTATCCAAATAGTCTTGATAGCATATGAGATGATCATCATCCTCAAAAGGAAAAGGTTGACCCTTACTAGGTAATAGGCCCACACCACATCGGGCAGGCCATGGTTCTACCTCGAAAGGTTCTTTCATGCCATTTTGGAAAGGTCCTAAGCCTTTCCCTTTATATCCCATTTTAAGCATCATGGGTTTAGCTTTAATATAATCGTTGGTAAAATAGCACCGAGCATATCCATCATGATGGGTTTTGATATTCCGAGGGATTCTTCCCCAACATATCCTTTGTAAATGAAGGCGCAACTCCCGACTTGGTAAGTACTTCCCATAGGTTGTGGGAGGCCCAAAGTACGAGGAGATGGCGGCAATTGATTTAAAAGGTTTGAATCTTGCATGAAAGCATTCATTTTTTCTGATATTAAGGTTGTAGATAACTGTAAAAGATCATCGTAAAGGGCATAAGATGTAGAAGGCTTATTACCTATGTCTTGAGATGTGGAAGGTATGATAGATGTGTCTATAGGTTTTGAATTTATGGGATTAGAACTTGAAGAATTGGTTGTAGTTTTAAGAGCTTTTTGAAGTTCTACAATAATTTGTTTAGAAGGTGGTTGATCTATATGGGAAGATGAAGTTAATGGAGGAGGAATAGATGAAGTGATGGGTTTATATTTCATAGTTTTAGATGAAGAAGAACTAGGATATGTGGATGACAGAGGAGGGCAAAATTGCACTCCAACTGGTTCTGCCAATGCACACATATCAAAGGTCTAGGGTCACCATGAATAGTGACCAACTGATTTTTAAACTCAAACTTAACACATTGGTGTAAAGTTGATGGGACCGCTCGCATGGCGTTAATCCAAGGGCGACCCAAAAGTATATTGTACGATGTCGGGCAATGTACAATAAACACAGCTTGTCTCAAGGGTTCTAGGACCAACTTGCAATGGGAGGGTAATGACTCCACACGTTTCTTGTGTTTCGTCATTAAAGGCTTTGATAATCATATCGGTCTTCTTCATTTCATCACTTCTAAAACCAAATCGTTGGTAGAAGTCAAAGGTGCAGATGTTTAGAGATGAGCCATTATCAATCAAGACTCGTTTGACAACTACATCCCCAATTAAAGCTGTAATATACAAGGGATTATCCTTGTGTAAACCGTGTTGTGGGATATCTTTATCCCGAAAGTCAATACAATCAATCTCTCGCGTGATGATAGTATTGGCCATAGCTTCAAGTTGGATGTTTTGAGGTACCATCATCTGGCTCAAAGTAAGCATCAATTCATCCCTATGGGTGGGAGAGGATCTTAATAAATCTAAAAGGGAGATTCTGGCGGTGGTATTAGACAACTGTTCATTAATGCTGTAAGGGGGTTTAGGTTGAACAATAGGAGCATTATTTCCTTTATTAGGATTTTTCAGAACAAATGGAGCTGGTCCATCATTCTGGTTTGGTTCTTGTTGGGGATTTTGAGCTTGTTGTCGGGTGACGACTCCGATGGTACCTACAATGTTATAGTGACGACGTTGAAACGGTCTCGGCTGAGAGTTTATGGCTTGTTCATAAGGAAGGACTTCATTAGAAGAAGGTCAAGTAGTGACTCTTCCTGGGAAATGGTTCTTCCGGAACATTAGCATCTCGTGATAGGTTGAATAGGATCTGATTCGTTTTCAGAACTATTCGATTGAATGGTGTCTACTTCACTTTCACTATCCGACTCTATATCGCTAGAATCGAAGTTTGAAAATTATGTAAGGGCCTCGGTTGTAACCAGGGATAAGGTTGTGTCGAATGTGTGAGAGTCCCGAACAGGTAATTGCCCGCTAATGGTTCCTACATATCTGGTAGGAGGGGGAACATTATGATGTTCAATTTGATTAGCTACCTCTTTACCATGTCTTGGTAAAGGGTGTTGAAATATGTCTAAAGTTTGATTGGCATTCTGATTTTGATTTTGGGGAACAATATTTTGAGTATTATTAGGAGGGTTTTGTTTAGGTTGGAAGGCTTGCACTTCCATTTCATTATTGTCAATCAAATCTTGTATTTTATGTTTCAATCTCTTACAAGCGTTGGTAGAATGTCCAGGACCTCTATGAAAATCACAGTGCAAATCAGCTCTATATCCAGGTATGCTTGGGTCAGTTCCTGGATAGTCGGTAGCTTGGATTAAACCTCTTTCAAGAAGTTGAGGTAAAATAGTTGATAAAGGTTGGTTTAATCTAGTGAACTCTCGAGGAGGCTTATCAGAAGGTTTCAAGATGAATTTTTCTGTTGTTTTTGTTGCATTGACATTAGCAACATTTTCGCCGTCGCTGACTCCATCACCGACAACCTCGTTTGTTTTTATATTGATTTCTAGATGTTTTCTCATCATCCTTATTTCTAAGTTGGCCTCTCCTAATGAAGGCATCTTCTACTCTTCGAGCTAAGTCTATAGCTTTATCGAAGGTAGTCAAAGTAGTCGTTGATAGTTCATAAGAAAGTTGTTCTTGTAAATTGTTAATGAAAATGTCTAACATTTCCCTATAGGGTAGCACAAAGTGCAGCTTTTCCCGTCAATTGTCTCCATCTTGCTAAGAAATCAGCAAAACATTCGTCTTTATCTTGTTTTAAATTGTATAGGTCTTTAATAGTTACATGCCTCTCGATGTAGGCACTAAATTGATGAACAAATGACTCAACCTGTTTCTTCAAAGTTTCTTAAGGAATGAGTGGGCAATTGATAATACCACTCTAACGCCATTCCACCTAAACTTTTGGGGAACATTTTTAGTAATAGCAAGTCGTCATGCGATATGTCGTGACATGCTATCCTAAACATGCGAAGATGTTCTATGGGATCTTCGGTTCCTTTATAGATAGGCAGGACGGGCATGGGAAAATGTTTAGGGTATGGTTGAGCTACCACTATGGGATCCAATGGTTGGCTACAAATCTCTCGATAATTATACGAGGGACTGGTAGGGATCTATCTCGGTCCATACGTGAAGCCAATTGTTTCACCATAGCTTCCAAACTACTAGTTTGCCCCCCATATTGATTCGGTGGGGCATTGCCATAAGTGTTATGGGCGTAGGATGGAGGAACATGCAGATTAGATGCCATGTTACTATTGTGTAAAACATTGGTAGGAAAAATATTATGGAGGAGTTTTGAAGTTGGATTGTGTTGTATTGTAGATTGTTGAAAGTTTGTATTTGGCTTTGTTTTAGATTTTTGTCTATTTAAAGCATTTTGCTCAATAGTTTGGAGGAAGGAAGTAGTGAAGGGAATTTTCTTTTGTGCGGGAGTGATTTTAGGTTGAGTAACAAAGTTGCTTAGGAGGTTGGGTGACCCGTTGTTTGGTCATGGCTTGGGCTATAGTGACCATATTCGCATTAGATGGTCCACCCTTATCACTTTCTTGATCAATGAAAGACAAGGGATTAGTTTGCATATCAAGCGCCCGTTCTAAGGCCGCTTGAGAATCACTAATTTCCCCTTTATCAATACGGAATGCCACATTAAGGACGTCGATATGTTGATTAAGAAATTTTTGAAAATGTTTCGCGTTGTCAAAAGTGATGCCTCCATTTGGAGCTATTCTAGGGGATGAAGATTCTTTAACACTTCCTTCTTGTTCCTTATCTTCACCTAAGTCTTCATCTGATTGTCCTAGAGTTTCACCTTCCGGATTTGTATCTCCAAGAAGGACATTTGGGTTTTCATTTGTATTTTGTAGCCAATCTTCTCCTTCTCCTAAAATTTCTTTACCATTCCTAAGTTTAGTCATGGTGCTAAGTTTTGATTTCAGCAAATATATATATATATAAAATATATATATATATATGCAACAAATTAAAAGGTATATATTTATATATACCTAATGCAATATTGTAAATGAAATGTTTAAGTTTTTTACTATGTTCTTTGATTTTTTTTTTTTTTTTTATTTTTTAGTTTTTCTTTGAAACAATATAATAAAGACAAGAAATGAAACAATAAATGCACACAATAATAATAAGGCTGAAAGTAGATGAACTAATCTTCTATGAATAACTTATGGATATCATTAATAGGTTCAAGCTGTTCAGGGGTCATGAAATGTTCTTCTTCAAATTGAAAGTTTTCTTTTAAGAATTTGATGAAAAGGGCTATGGTGATATTGTCTGTTTCAGATGTTGGTTGATAAAAGTAAAGCTCATGGCAATACTCTCGATATAGCATAGCTCGCGGAACTCTATTCCATATTTCCCTATCTGTGAGAACAACTTCTTGGTCCTCTACAAGGCCTAGGAATCGGTGTACAATGTCCGCATTCTCGAGGTATTCCTCAAGCCGAACAACTCGAAGATACTAAAGCTCTCCCATAGGCTAACCACCTATGGCAAGCCTCTCAAGTTCATGATAGAACACTAATTGATGAGGATCCAGGATTCTATCCAAGACTAGCCTCTTAATCTGTTTAAGTTGTGTGGACCTAGATGAAATGATACTAAGTCTCCTGATAAGCTCGTCCCACAAGGATTGATTTCTACTTGTTTCAGGGATACTAAGGACAGAATTAACTTCTATGGCTGCTAATTGGTTTACTACGTTTATAGTAACTGCTAACCTCTTTTTAGGAGCTACCATCTAAACATGATTTTGAACCTTAAATGTTTTAAAATGCATCTAAGTTTTAGTTGTTCTAATTTTTTTTGTTTTTGTTTGCTTTTGCTTTTGTTTTCAAAAGGTTATGATGCATTTCACGTCGGGTTCACCAAAATGTATCGCTCCAAATTTTTCGCATCCCTACCTTCCAAGCTATTGGATCCGCGCCCGTAAGGAGGATGGGAAAAGGATGATGCGGTACCTGGACGAGAGGACTTCACGAAGGTCCCGCCTCTCAAGGGAGGTGCATTTTGGTGATTTTTCGACGGATGGTGGGTTCACCAGGAAACATTTGGCGGCAGTTTCCACGCCTAGGTTTTGGGAATGAGTTTTGATGAGTTCATTTTATTTTTAAACATTCATCCTAGGTTTGGCCGAATGATTCTAACTTAAACTACATGAAAATGCAATTTAAATGAATACAAGAAATGAAAAGAAAGCAGAAATAGAGAATTTGGTAGGAGGCCAATGAAGATTACCTGATCCGAAGTCTCGATGAAGTTTCGATTACTTGTAGTAATCTGATCGTCTGCAATTCAACAGATCGCCTTCAATTTGATAAAATCGTCTAAACCGACAGATCGTCGTAATCCGACGAATTCGTCGACGAATTCATCGTAGACCCGCAAAAGAAGAAACGGATGCGAAATACAAGAAATTCTATTTTGTAAATAGGGGCAAACTATATGAAAAAGTAATATGAGTATTGAACAATATACAAGAACAAAAGTAAATGCAAATCACTGTGTTTAGATAGCAGAATATGATCTTAATATGCAAACTAGACAAAATGGGTGAACTCTAGATGCAATATAGTATAAAAACTGAATAGACAATCTAATTTATAGCATAAAATGACAGAGAAAAGAGAAAGAAGAGCAAACTCCAGGCACTGATTGCCTCGATGTGTGCTGCATAGAAATCGTCTCGCATCGAACGAGATCGTCCCGAATTTGATGAGATCGCCTCCGATCTTGACAGGTTCGTCGATCTGCGATAGATGCTGGCTCCGACTGAAAACCAATGGTGTACCTGCAATAAAATTAATATAGGACTAGTGCAAGAGCAAATTTGAAGTGTTTTAGCGCATAGGGAGTTGATTTACATAAAAATTCAGCCAGGGGTTGGGGAAGGAAAAGTTTTAGAGTTAAATAGGCATAGGATAGTTGTTGGGAGGTTGGAGATCATCCCAATTTGGGAGATCTCCAATCGGGGAAGGGTCCCAATGGCGCGGACACGCTTCTGCCCGGATTGGAGACCCGTTGGAACGGATTCCAACTATGCAAATTCAGTTTTGCGACAAAATCGTCTGGACGTTCTAGTCCAGATCGAAATCGTCAAATCTGGGGCGATATCGTCTGATCGGAGACGATATCGTCAAACGGTCAAAACAACTGCTAAAAATGGCACGGAAAAAGAGGAAACGGGTTTCTCGACGGTTAACGGGCGGTTTGGGAGGTTAAATTTGAATTTAAATTTATTTACTAAGGTGAATGTAATTATTCCAATTTTACTGCACCAATTTTAGGGTGCTACACCCTTAAGGAAATATAAATCACTAATATCCTTCATTTGAGATGATTTGGATGCTTCTTGATGATTCACTTTAATAGTGATGTCCACACGTTTTTATTTTCTACTTAGTTCATATTTTTGTTTCACTTTGTAGTGTTGAACTATGCAAGCTTGAGTACCCCTAGTTTGATGTGGGGGAGGCACCTACTCTTGTTCTTGAGGAGGTGCCATGAGAAATGAATCAGAGATGACTAATTTCAAAGGTTTTGGCACCTTAAACGTGGAAGCAACATTTGATGACATCATATGTTGTTTTAACTGCTTTAGAGTCACTCAGCTCTATATCTTAATGTTGACCATCCACATGAGCTCGTAAGAAGGTGCTTTGGATTTCAGACCAGTTATGGGTGGATCATCTACTAGTTGAGGTGCTTATGTATCAGTTATGTAAACTGATGTTTTCTTCTCCTCATCAGGTAAGGTGACACCATGATTTTTAGTTATGGGAGAAGGTAGCAATTTCTTGATTCAAGCTTTAGTCGAATGTTTGATTATTTCACCTGAGTGAACATTTTGAGGCTCGCATGTCACAAGAGTTTCCTATGGATATTTAATCACTTTGTAATATTTGAAAGGTTTGGGATCATTGGGGACCACATACACTTGTCCTTGATGTATGAATTTGAGGTTTTGGAGCACTATGGAAGACACACATTCCATGTCCCTCTTCCAAAATCTGCCTAACAATATGTTATATTACCTTTTACCCCCCAAGATATGACACAATGTAGGTATGGTATTTATATCAACCTGTATAGGTAGGACTATTGTAATGATCGTCAGGGAGGTGGCATCATTGAAGGCTCTCAATTTGAATTTTGAGTCTTTAAGGTGTGAAGATGGTAGATTTAAGTGTTTCAAAGTTGTAGCCATGATGATGTTGAAATATGACTTGGTGTCAATAAAGACTCTCTTGTATGGAATATTATTGACGCTCGCTATGATGTGTAGCTGTGGATCAAGTTCATATCTAGATATTGGCTTAATATCCTACCTATGAAAGGTAATCACAGGGTCCTTGTGTAAGTAAAATTGAATTCAATGTTGATAGGGACCATGATACATGATCAACTTTAGTTGAATTTTTTGGTACGTTAGGCTGATCAAGGCATATTTTTCTTCCTATTGCAGTATTGACCAGGATTATGCATAAGGTTTCAGAATAGAAATGTACTTGAAAACAATTAGCGAATCCATTTCGAAACCATGGTGAATCCTGGTCAACCTCATGTCAAAGGACATGGTGAATTACCTTATATTTTAATAAAAACTTGTAAATATTTGGTGAGTTTGAATATTTTCATTGGATTAGGTGCAAAACATTATTCGAGCTCAGATCGAGTGTAAAACATGATCTGGGCTTGAACCAGGTGCAACACACAATCCAAGCTTGAATCAGGTGCAACACATGATCTGGGCTCAGATTGGGTGAAAAACTGATTTGGAAAATGGTGAAGAACACAAGCTTATACTAAGAGGGGGGGTGAAATGTATAAGACCACTTCTTACTTTTCTTTCCCAAATAATATTATGCAATATATCAATGATAATACCAGTAGTAGTATTCAAAGAAATGAATAAATCACCACACATAATAGAGACACCAATTTAGCGTGGTTCACCCAATGTGGGCTACTCCATGGAGAAAATATTTCACTAAAATTTCCTCAACAAGTATCTTGGGAATCCTCCCCTATTACAATATTTATGGACCTCTATCCAAAGGAGACACCAATCCCATAATAAAGTTTGTGTATCTCTATCCATAGGAGAACTCCTCCTTTGATATGGCTGGTGATACTCTAGAAGACTACTACCTCCACTACACTGGCTTGTGGATCTCTATCCACTAAAGACTTCTATCCTCACTCATAAGACCTATCCTCACTACTCTGGCTAATGGAACTCTATCTACTAGAGAATACTGTCCTCTACTCTATCACCTCCAAAGCTTACTCTTAGCTTTGTCTCAAATATGCACTCAACACTGTCCTTCGATTTAGCACAAATATGATCAATCTCTATCTCAAATCTACACTAAACACAATCCTTAGGTCTAGCAAAAATCTGCTCATACTCTATCTCAAATCAACACTAAACACAGTCCTTCTATCTAGCATAAATCTGATCAAACTCTATCTCAAATATGCACTAAACATAGTCCTTCGATCTAGAACAAATCTGCTCAAACTCTATTTCAATTTTGTCCTCGAGCCTTAACATAAATATTGATCCAATCATAAATCAACTCTACTAGATATACCCAAAACCTTAACTCCAGGTTTGAAAAAATCAACCAATCAACTCTGCTCTCAAGTCTTCTCAAATAATTACCTCAATCTATCCACAAGTCCTATCAAGAACTTTTTCAATCTGCTCTCAAGTCTTCACTAAGACTTGTCTCAAATCTATCCATAAGTCCTGTGTAGAACTTGTCTAATATGCTCAACAATTATTCACCAAGACTTACCTTAAATATTACTGTAAGCTTCCATAAAATACACACAAATCTGCCCTTAAGCTATCATAAAATATTTTTCAAATCTATCCTTAAGCTTTCAAAAAATCTTATTCAAATCAATTGCACAACTTGCATACAAAACTCAACTCAATCTCTCATAGAAAACCTCTTCAATCCCACAAACAAATTTCACTCAAAATTTTGTTTAATCACATAAACATATGGAAAATGGTAAGAGACTCAATATATTTTACACTCACAAAACACTTTATCACTTTCAAACTCCTTTTCAAATCAATTTAGAATAAAGAACAATTTGTTTCACAAAATTTGAACTATAACTCTAACACTTTCAATCAACTATGTTCAATCAAATCCACTCAACCAATCACTCAATGAAACACAACTTGCTTACAAACCCTAAACAAGTGTTTCACTATACTTCCAACAATTCACACTATGAATCTCAACCCTTGAATCAAGATGATTCTAAATTCACATAACAATGATACTCATGATCTTTTCACAAACCCTAATCATGCACATGAAAGCTTCCTCAAATATTTTCAACAATGCTTATCAAACAATCTCACATAACAATGATACTCATGTTCTTTCACAACCCTAGTCAATATAGTTCTCAACTTCACATAACAATGATACTCATGATATTTCAACAAACCCTAGTTCAAGATAGTTCTCAACTTCACATTCAATTGTCCTCACAAACATTCACCAATCATGCATGTGAAAACTCACTCAAACATTTCCAACAATGCTTATCAAACAAAACCTTTTCACTCCAACTTTGCACTTCACAACATTCAACAATATTTCACTCACAAGGATGATATGCCCATACCTTTTGTTTGATGGATATTTGACCTCAAAACCTGTCTCAACCACAATCAATTTCTTTGCCAATCTCAAAGGTTAGATAGCAAAAATCTTTACTCAAATATTCTCACTCAATTAATTTCCTCAAAATTAATTCACCATTACAAAACTTTAACAAAACTCAAATACACCTTATTATCTCCAAACTTGTCCAAATACTTCTCAACACATAAAAATCAACTTTCTTTAATAACTCCAAATCAATCAATAAAAGACCAAGTTCCTTTATAATTTCAAAAATAATATTCATAAATTAAACCCTTAATATCCTTATCACTCCAACCTTAATTTAATTTTAAATACCCAAAATAATATAAACTTTAAACACCTTATGACTCCCTACTTTCCAAGGTGCTCTAATAATTCATGTGGCCTTAATGTGCTCCCCAACCTTGGCACAAAATAATAAAATAAAAATTTCAATGCTTACCTTAACACCTTGGTCCACATTCAAAACGGATAGCGCATGCCTTGGAGGCACCTCAAACCCATGACCTCGCTGCTACCATTGCGCTCTAGAAGTCGTTGGGCCACACACCCATGCAGGTCTAAAAGTTTAGATGCTTTGTTATGTTATCTCCACACAATTTTGCGCTAAAAAAAACACAACAAACCTCCTCAAAACAACTTCACGAGGATTCAAAACCCCAACCTCTTGCCACACAAACGCCTTAACTCTGCCTTAGTTACCAACTGTGCTAACCAGCATTTTGGTTATGCATGGATCACGCCTCATGCACTTAAACATTAGCTTGCCCTCCAAAGGATTTAAATCATGTGAATTTCCTTCTATCCTCTCACAACACAATGCATGATTCTTTTGCCTTTGGATACATGAATATGCATGGATAATGAAAATAAAACTTTTGCCCCCTTTTTATATCCTTTAGCTTATGCACTTCGACGTTGGTGATTATTTCGAATTTAGAAATTCGATTAAATAAAATATTTTATGACTTTTAAATTTGATGCCCAAACTCTATTTAAATTTAAATTTTAACCTTTAGGTTAAAATATTTAAATTTAAATAAATTAAATTAAATATTTTATAACTTTCTTAATGGGTCTTTCAAGGAGTAAATTATTTTTAATTACTTCTTGGACCTATCCTTCCTTCATATCAACCTGTAACTTGGAGCATTATAATATTAGATATTATAATATCATATTTACCTTTCAAATCTGCTTTGCCCTCCTGGGGACTTTAATGATGATGAAACTGAAGCAACAAACTATTGACAACTCTTGACATCAATGACAACAAAACTTGCTCATATTTCCAAAAATCTTCCCATTTTTCATTAATGGCAACCCATTTTCCTTTTACCATTTATTTTACCTTTTTCAGTTTTTCTCCCCCTGAGAAACTGCTCCCCCTGATTGAATGCTCTCCCCCTAACTCAAATATCTCCCCCTTTGACATCAATGGCAAAGGGACACCTTTGGGGCTTTGGACTAAGAATGAGACTCTTAGCTTAGCCCCCCCCCACATCCTCTCTTGAGGTGGTTAATTTTGGGGTGGGAGTATCTCTACTCCCAGCATACACTGATATTTACCTTTGTCCACCTTTTTCCTCAATTGAACCTTCTGATTCCTCTGACTATTCCTATTCCTACTTGTCTCTGGAAGTTCTGCTCTACACTACTTGACTATATGCCCAACATTATTACACTTATAAAAATTTATGTTGTGATTCCTTGAAAGTGCAAATGTCTTGAATTTTCTCTTGGTAAATCCATATCCATTCCTATCATGAACCCTGCAATTTACTGCCTTGTGACCAAACTAATTACAAGAGTAGCAATACCCTTGAAAAAGCTACTTGTTTCTAAAATTTCTATATTCCTATATTTCATGTGTCGTGCATTGTGTAGCATTGTGCCCAAACCTATAACATAAGAAGCAACATCTATTGAAGAAACCTTACCTTGACCTCATTGGTCTCTTAGTCTCTTCTACCCTGTGTTGTTTCTTGTTCCATCTATTCCTCATTTGTGCATTATTTCTTTGCTTATTGATTTTTCTATTGTCCAACTTATCTTTAGAAGCCTCAGTCTCTCTTACACTCTCTTATTCTGAATCTTATTATTCTTCTTTGGAGCTTGAGATTGACTCCTCTCCTTGTTCTCTTTGTACCTGTTCAAATCCAAGTCCTATTCTCATAAATGGATATCATCCAAATATTTTGAACTTTTCCTGAACTGATATATCTTGTTATTAAAATTTTCAAGTCCTTTCCTTAGAACATCACATTCTTGCTCTTTTATCTTTAACTATTCAATCATGTCCTCTTCAACTCCTTTTCTCTTTTCAAATTTATCTTTCAAGTCATTGAGTTCTTGTATAAGCCTTCCTTTCTCTTTATCACATTCTTGAAATTGAAGCTTGAGTTTTGAGTTCTGTTTTCTTACCTATCTTAATGCATCAAGAGCAGAAATAAGCTCACCCTCAAGATCAAATTCTCCTTTATATGATTTATTTCCACTAGAAGCACTTCCTTCTTATTTTATTGCCATAAGAAGACTTTCTTCTTGTGGACATTCAAGAGCATCCTCATATTCATCGTCATTGAAATTGAATCCATTCCTTGTACAACTATCTTCAAGATGACCAATGTTACCACACCTAAAAAAATTGAGAATTATTGGTGCCCTTTTTCGTTTTTCTTAACATATTTTCTTCTGCCAAAAATAGAATTTCCTTTTCTTCAGTATATGAGGACCTTTCATCACTATCTCTAGAACTCTTACCTTCCTTATCTGCATAAAAACTCTTTTTATACCTTTGGAAAAACTTCTTTCCTTGCTTGCCTTGTCCATACCTATTTTTTATTTTGATACTTGTGTTTTCTTGTTTCCCTATTCCTGTGATCCTATTTATCATATTCACTACAATTTCTAGCTTTTGGATAATTAGTTGCATAATGACCATATTTACCACAATTAAAACACCTAACTGATTTTGTACCTTTATACTTTCTTGAGTGTTTATTCCTTCTACCATAGTTTACTTCTTCATCACTAGATAACTCATTGCTTGACTTTGAATTCTTAGCCTTTGACTTCTTTATTACTTTGAAGGTTGCTTCTTTCTAGGGAATATATTCCTCTTTTATTCTCATCTCAAAAGCTGTGAGAATTCCATGTAACTCATCCCTTGTCAAAAATTCAATATCTTTTGACTCTTCTATGGCTGAAATATTTTCACTATACCTCTTAGGAAGTGACCTTAAAATCTTGTGATCCATTCAGAGAATCCATCTATGTTCCTATGAGTTTTTCCTTCAAGCTGTTAAACTATTTTGAAGGAACACACTCTGATATCGTTTGAATAACACAAGATTATATTGAGAGGGGGGCGAACAATATAAGACCACTTTTTACTTTTCTTTCCCAAAAAATATTATGCAATATATAAATGGAAATATCAAATGCAGTAATCAAAGAAATGCACAAATCACCACACATAATAGAGACACCAATTTAATGTGGTTCACCCAATGTGGGCTACTCCACGAAGAAAATATTCACTAAAATTTCCTCAACAAATATCTTGGGAATCATTCCCTATTACAATATTTATGGACCTATATTCAAAGGAGATACCAATCCCCTAATAAATTTTTTATATATCTATCCACAGGAGAAATCCTCCGTTGCTCTTGTTGGTGATCCTCTAGAAGACTACTACCTCCACTGCACTAGCTTGTGGATCTCTATCCATTGAAAACTTTTGTCCTCACTCAGAAGACCTATCCTCACTAATCTGGCTAATGGAAATCTATCCACTAGAGACTACTATCCTCTGCTCTATCACATCCAAAGCTTACTCTTAGCTTTGTCTCAAATTTGCACTAAAAACTATCCTTTAGTTTAGCTTAAATTTGCTCAATATCTATCTCAAATCTGCACTAAACATAGTACTTCGGTCTAGCAAAAATCTTCTCAAAATCTATCTCAAATATACACTAAACATAGTCCTTTGGTATAGCACAAAGATGCTCAAAATCTGTCTCAAATATGTCCTCAAGCCTTAACACTAAGCTTGATCCAATCACAAATCAACTCTACTAGATCTACCCCAAATATTATCTCAAGGTTTGAACAAATTAACCAATAAACTCTGCTCTCAAGTCTTCTAAAATACTTACCTCAAATATATCCACAAGTCATCTCAATAACTTTCTCAATATGCTCTCAAGTCTTCACTAAGACTTACCTCAAATATATCCACAAGTCCTCTCTAGAATTTGTCCAATCTGCTCAACAAGTCTTCACCAAGACTTACCTCAAATCTGATTGTAAGCTTCCACAAAAGCTCACACAAATATGTCCTTAAGCTTTCACAAAATATTTTTCAAATATGTCCTTAAGCTTTCACAAAATATTATTCAAATCAATTGCACAACTTGCATACAAAACTCAACTCAATCTCTCATATAAAACCTCTTCAATCCCACAAACAAATTTCAATCAGAATTTTGTTTAATCACAAAAACATATGGAGAATGGTGACTCAATATGTTGCACAATCATAAATCACTTTATCACTTTCAAACTCCTTTTCAAATCAATTTATAATAAATATTAATTTGTTTCACAAAATTTAAACTATCACTCCAACACTTTCAATCAACTATGTTCAATAAACTCCACTCAACCAATCACTCAATGAAACACAAATTGCTTACAAACCCTAACAAAGTGTTTCACTATACTTCCAACAATTCACACTATGAATCTCAACCCTTGACTTAAGATGATTCCAAATTCACATAATAATGATACCCATGATCTTTTCACAAACCCTAATCATGCGCATGAAAGCTTCCTCCAATGTTTTCAGTAATGCTTATCAAACAATCTTACATAATAATGATACTCATGTTCTTTCACAACCCTAGTCAAGATAGTTCTTAACTTCACATAACAATGATACTCAAGATCTTTCAACAAACCCTAGTTCAAGATGGTTCTCAACTTCACATTCAATTGTCCTCACAAAAATTCACCAATCATGCATGTGAAAACTCACTCAAACATTTCCAACAATGCTTATCAAACAAAACCTTTTCACTCCAACTTTGCACTTCACAACATTCAACAATATTTCACTCATAAGGATGATATGCCCATACCTTTTGTTTGATGGAGATTTGACCTCAAAACCTGTCTCAACCACAATCAATTTCTTTGCCAATATCAAAGGTTAGATAGCAAAAATATTTACTCAAATATTCTCACTCAATTAATTTTCTCAAAATTAATTCGCAAAACTTCAACAAAACTCAAATACACCTTATTATCTCCAAACTTATCCAAATACTTCTCAACACATAAAAATCAACTTTCTTTAATAACTCCAAATCAATCAATAAAAGGTTGATTTCCTTTATAATTTCAAAATTAATATTTAGAAATTAAAACCTTAATATCCTTATCACTCCAACCTTAATTTAATTTTAAATGCCCAAAAATAATATAAAATTTAAACACCTTATGACTCCCTACTTTCCAAGGCACTCTAATAATTCACGTGGCCTTAATGCACTCCCCAACCTTGGCGCTAATAATAATAAAATAAAAATTTCAATGCTTACCTTAACACCTTGGCCCACATTCAAAATGGATAGCGCACGCCTTGGTGGTGCCTCGAACCCAGGACCTTGGTGCTACTGCTGCGCTCTAGCAACCATTGGGCCACACACCCACACAGATATAAAAGTGCATATGCTTTGCTATGTTATCTCGACAATATATAGTGCTCAAACAAAACACAATAGACCTCCTCAAAATGACTTCACGGGGATTCAAAACCCCAACCTCTTGTCACACAAACACCTTAACTCTGCCTTAGTTACCAATTGTGCTAACCAAAATTTTGGTTATGCATGGATAATGAAAATAAAACTTTAGCCCCCTTTTTATATCCTTTAGCTTATGCACTTCGACGTCGATGATTATTTCAAATTTAGAAATTTGATTAAATAAAATATTTTATGACTTTTAACTTTGGCACCCAAACTCTATTTAAATTTAAATTTTAACCTTTAGGTTAAAATTTTTAATTAAAATAAATTAAATTAAATATTTTATAACTTGCTTAATGGGTCTTTCGAGGAGTAAATTATTTTTAATTACTCCTTGGACCTGTTCTCTTCACCTCAACCTATAACTTGGAGCATTATAATATTAAATATTATAATATCATATTTGCCTTTCAAATCTGCTTTGCCCTCCTTGGGATTTTAATGATGACAAAACTGAAACAACAAACTATTGACAACTCTTTGACATCAATGACAACACAACTTTCTCATATTTCCAACAAATGGATTGTGTGCAAATAAAGGACCGAGTACCAATCCAGGTGGAAGAAGGACTTGATATATTGACCAAGTGGATAACAAACTTTGACCAAGTAATGCAAATGAACTAGGTGAAACTGATAATGCAGACGTACTGAATAAAATAACGCAGATGGGCTGGGTGAAGAAATGCAAATGGACTGGATGTAGAAATGGACTAGGTGAAGTATTGTAGATGGACTGAATGCAACAATGCATATGGATCGGGTGGAGAAATGTAGATGGATCGGGTGCAAAAATGCATATGGATCAGGTGCAAAAATATAGACAGATTGGGAGTAGTAGCGTAGACAGTTTGGGTGAAGAAATGCAAATGAATCGTGTGTAGTAATGAAGATGGATTAGGTGTAGTAATGTAGATGAACACCACCACATGCATGTTCAATAACATGCTACCATGTGTCCACCCCACATGCATGTCTAATAACATGTTGCCACGTGTCCACCCCACTCAGTCTCATATATAAAAAGGCATTAGTAGTTATTTTTTAGGCTTTTTCTACTACATGAGATCATAGCAAAGCTACAAACACTTTTATTCCCGAAGAGATCATTACCCCACACCTTTCTAGAGTGATGGTAACCATGTCAACAACCATAGAGAAAATTTCATTCAAAAATTAAATTACATCGCATTTTTGGAGTACTTAACTTGGATAAATGGGACAGACCGTAAATGGGTTCAGAACACAGGTTTTGAGGGTTTGGATTCTATGACCCAATTTAAAAAAAATAAATTTGTTCTACATAATTTCATCGATGCCTATGACAATGATCTTGGGACCGTTACTCTATCATCACATAATAAAAAATATATTTTACAATCAAACCCTCTGATATCCAGATATTGACTGGACTCCCACAGAAGGGTGTCGTTGTAGTTATACAAAAATTAGTCCTCTCAAAGAATGATAAGGCTTTCCTGGTGAAAATTTTTGATCTCTTCAAAATTGTTGTCAGGTATAATTCTCTTTAGTTGATTATCTTAAATTTCATAATTTAAAATTTGTTGTCACCTTTTTTTCTTTTTGCAGCCTCTATGGTGAAGTCCAAGAGAGGGTTAACTAATAAATTTATTTCCAACAATGATTTAAAGGCAATTCTTGAATTGTTTGAAGCAATATTGTTTCTTCTTAGAAGATCGGAGATTCCATTCTGGTCATTGGATTATATCATTTATTTTTTAGAGTACCATGAGAGATTCGACTAGTGTACATATATTTTAGACTGAATCATATTAGAGCTCTATACTGTTCAAACAAACTAGTAAAACAAACCTCTCACGGTCACCTCGATAAATTATATTTTATCTCTTTACTACAAATTTTTTCATAATTTGCAGGATACTAGTTCACCAACTGTACTACACACAAAATTACAAAGCATTGCTATGACTGCCAAAGAGCTGAAGGTAATTATTCTATTTTTCACCAATAATAATTTTTATATTTTAGGATGTTTTTTATTTATGTTTTAACTTTTTTTGCATATAAATGCAGAGTAAGGCAGCCATCACATGGGAAAAAAAATATTTTGGTGTCAAAAGTCACATGTCAGAGGACGATGATGATTTAGAAGGCACAATGATTGAATTTTAACCATAGAGACCTCATAAACGCTAGAAGCCAACTTTTCTCGCTTCTTGTCAGCATGTGCAAGCAAATTCCATGGAATTTGAATCCAGTTATATCGCACCAATGATGGGTAAGTTTAATTTTTCAAGTTTTTCTTGATTCATTACCATTTCTGTTTAGTTGAAATTATATATATATTTTTTATTTTTTTGGTATGTTTTTAGTTTTACGCAAAACCCCCACATGCACTTGCACCTAGTTGTCTCCATAGGCTAAAGGGCAGCAGGAGATCTCTACGTTGGGTATGTAAGTTTTTTTATTGTTATGTACTAATTTTATCTGCTTTAATTTTGTTTAATAATATATTTTATAATGTATTTATGTCCCTCCCCACAATTTAATGAAAGAAGGAAGAAAATGATGTCGTTGCCACCACCACTAGGTCCACCACCACCAACACCAGTAGCATGACAATCTCAACAACGATAATAATTAATACGAGGTCAAGTTGTTGGAAAAAATCTTGTTGGACCAAGATCACAGGTGGTACCCACACAATCGAAGACATAGGGACAAGGTTCTGGATTTCCATCGTTGT
The DNA here is from genome assembly GCA_028583015.1 of Wollemia nobilis. Lineage (NCBI taxonomy): Eukaryota > Viridiplantae > Streptophyta > Pinopsida > Araucariales > Araucariaceae > Wollemia > Wollemia nobilis. Next base: position 8,503,603 of record JAQPPZ010016927.1, read on the forward strand.
CATTTTCAACTGGTTGTTTGTTGAAATATGTTTCGACCTCTGGTTTAGATGTGCCAAAATTCGATCATGATTTTATTTTTTAGGGGAATATTGAAGGGTTAAAAGTTTCCTAGATGGTACATTTGCAACAAGAACCTGAACCTGAGATAATTTCATCGTCGCATTCTGACACCTCCGATCTTGATCCTCAAACCGAGGATGAAAAAGTTACTTTTTTTGAAGATAATTTGGTTTTTAATGGTTGTTATTCACTGATCCAGGATGTTTTTCTTGAAAATGTGAATGAATTGAAGAATTGGGAATTGCAGGCAAAGATCCTTATCAAGGAAATAAATGCCCACTATAAAAATTATGATAAAAAGGAAGAAAATTTTGCCCCAATAAAAAAAAAATGAAAAGCTTTCCGAGTTGCTACATCAAGCCTAATAAGGATTGGTGAGCCCTTATGTTTCTTATGATTATAAAATCTTAAATACTATGTTGAGAAAGTTAGAGAACTTGAATACTGAATCCCAAGCGTATTACAACCTATGGGATTTCGATAAGAAGAAATTTTTAATCACTGATGCTGCAAGAGATGCTACGGAGGTGAGACTTTAGATGCAATCAAATTTGTCATTATATTTTGTAATATAAATCTTGACTAACTAAGGTTTTATTTAGTTTTTTGCAGACAAATTTTTAGAACTTATAGAAATAAGTTAATTTCCTGGATTTTAATCTTGAGGTTGCAAAGAAATAAATCTTAAATGTGATAATTTTGTTTCATTATTGAAAAAAACTTTTGGATGGTGGTTCTAAACATAATTTTATATTGTATATTTTCTATGCAATTAATGATAAAGGCTTTTATTAATTTATCTTCTATCACTCATTGGTTGTTTCTATTTATATTCATGTGCAGTTTTTTAAATTTAGAACGATTCAACTATATTCACAATTACAATTTGAAAAAATAAATGATTAAAATATATTCACCATTCAACTCAGTTATCCCATACATTAATATCAGTACACTATATTTTGAAAGCTAATGTTGTAAATTGATCATGAAAGAGAATGTTGTCTTTTAAATCATAAAACATATAATTTGAAAGATAATACTCTATGATAAAGAATAAAGTTATTGATGGGACTGAAAAATAAGGCTTATCTTATTTACAAGTTATCTTACAATATATAAGCATCAAGCTTAGGAGGGAGATATGACAAGTGTCATAAGCTCCACTCCAAGTGTCTTTCAGAAGACACCACTCCAACTCAAACTGAGACAGGGACAAGTTGCAGAAGACAAATGTCAACATGTCAATTATAGGCATAGTGCACATTATAACAATAATAATATTCTAACATTCCCCCTTAATGTGCACTATCCTAAAAATATAAGTCAACATTAGATAACATTCCCCCTTAATGTTGACTTCTTTTACATAGATATAGCAAATTGCTAAACTGAGAAAACTTGTCTTTCCCAAGTGACTTGGTGAAGATGTCCACTACTTGATATTGAGTTGGTACATAATCCATGTGTATAATATTTTCTTGGACCATTTCCCTAATGAATTGATAATGGATCTCAATGTGCTTTGTTCTAGAATGGAAAACTGGATTCTTGGTCATCTTGATGGTACTTTGATTGTCACAATATATATATGTTGGACCATTTATGAATAGCCCAATATCCTGAATTAATTGCCTCAACCATATTGCCTCCTTAGTTGCCTCAACTGCTGCTCTATATTATGCTTCTCCTAGAGATAGTAAAACTGTGTTCTGCTTCTTTGTGTTCCATGAAATAGAGGCTTGGCCTAATTGAAAGTAATAACCTGATGTAGATCTTCTAGTTTCAAGACAACTAGCCCAATCTGAATCTGTGTATCCAATCAAAGAAAAATTATCACTTGATTTATACATAAGGCCATGATGAGGTGTGGCCTTTAAGAATCTCACAATCCTCTTAGATGCTATCCAATGGCTCTTCTTAGGATCCTACATGAATCTGGAAATAATGACAACTGAATAGCAAATATTTGGTCTAGTTGAAGTTAAGTAGATCAAACTTCCAACTAGTTGCCTGTAAAGTGTACCATCAACCCTTTCTTCTTCATAATTATTTACCAATTTCAATCTAGTTTCCATGGGAGTTAGAGAGGGCTTACACTCCTCCATGCGAAACCTCTCCAAAATAGACTAAATGTACTTAGCATGTGAGATAAAAATCTTACTAGGTTGTTGCCATACCTCTATTCCTAAGCAATAGTGGAGGAGGCCTAAATCTGTCATCTCAAAGTTCTTGCATAAGTCCTCCTTGAGAAACCTTATTCCTTTTATGTCATCACCTGTAATGAGAAGATCATCCACATACAATGTAACCAAAATGATGCGGTTCCTCTAATGTTTCACATAGAGAGTATATTCTGCTGTAGATCTAGTGAAACCAAGGTTGAGAAAATAGGAGTCAATCTTTACATACCAAGATCGAGGAGCTTGCTTCAAACCATATAGAGCTTTCTTTAATCTAAGGACTTTGTTGTTTTGTCCTTCAACTATGTACCCTGGTGGTTGTTTCACATACACTTCCTCCTTCAAATGACCATTGAGAAATACACTTTTGACATCCATTTGATATATTGGCCAATGTTTTTGAGCTGCCATAGCAATAATTGTCCTAATTGTAGTCATATTAGCCATAGGAGCAAAGGTCTCCTCATAATAAATTCCCTCTTGTTGCTTATAGCCTTGAGCTACTAGGTGAGCCTTATAGCGATCTAGTGAGCCATCTGCTTTATAGTTTGCTTTGTATACCCATTTTGTGCCAATGGTATATTTTCCTTTGGGTAAATCAACTAACTCCCAAGTGTGAGTTTTTTCAATGGAATCTGATTATTGATCCATGGCATGAACCCATTTAAGATCACCAAGTGCTTCTTTGACATTAGAAGGTTCAGGTTGGCTAAGGACTTTGGCCATTAGAGCATAATTCACTTGGTGTCTTAGGGCTGAAGGCCTTTTACCTGTATAGGTGGGCAAATAATTTTGGGATTCATCTATTGTGGCTTGAACCCACTTGGGTAAAGGATTGGATGATGTTACTTGATCATTAGGAGGAGGAGATGGAGGACATGGATAATTTGTAGGAAGTTCTTCTTGTGGATGAATTTCTTGATTTATGAGTGAAGGAGAAGGAGTAGATGATATTGTATGCATGAATGGAGCAACTATTTCATTAGTTATTTCTAAAGTGGGGGCCTTAGGAGGATTATATGGGGGATACTCATGAAAGGTAACATCCCTAGATAAAATGATTTTTTTGGAAATAGGTTCATATAATTTATATGCATTGGCACTATCACTATAGCCAACAAAGATGTATTTTTGGCTCTTATCATCAAACTTCTTCCTTTTCTTATGAGGAATATGAGCATAGGCATCACATCCAAAGATTCTCAAATGGCCCACATAGGGCATTCTTCCACTCCATGCTTCTTTAGGTGTTATTTCATGTAAGGCCTTTGTGTATGAACTATTAGTCAAGTATGTAGTAGTAAGAACAACTTCTCCCCCAAAATGAGTTAGGTAATATAGCAGCATGTAACATTGATTTTGCCCTATTTGTGATTGTTTGATTCATCCTATTTGCAACTACATTTTGTTGCGGGGTATAAGGGGTTGTGAATTGCCTCCTTATCCCATGATACTTACAAAAATTAAAGAATTCATTGGAGACATTTTCTCCACAATTATATGATCTTAAGGTGGAGATTTGATAGCTACTTTATCTTTCAACAAGTACGATGAATTCTTTGAACTTATCAAGCACTTGCCACTTATATTGAATTAGGTAGATCCATACCTTTCTACTATAATCATCAATGAAAGTGATGTAGTATTTAGCCCCAGTATAATATTGAAAAGACATTGGCCCACAAATGTATGAATGAATTAATTGCAAAGGTCTATTGGCTCTCCATGCCTTTCCTATTTCAAATGGATGCCTGTGGTGTTTGGCTATTACACATGGCTCACAAAAACATTTTGACTCCTTAAGATGTGGAAGTCCTTTAACTAATCATTTTGTAGCCATCATTTGAAGGTTATTAAAAATTAAATGTCCTAATCTTTCATGCCACATGTACTCCAAAGAGAAAGTAGTTGTTGTATGCAAAGATGTTTGTGTTACAAATTTTGTAAGGAGGTAGTAAACACCATCATTTTTCACTCCCATGGCCTTGACATTGCCATTGGGTTCCTTAGTGTAGATTTTGTCTTTTTCAAAATAGATATTATAGCCCTTATCTGTAAGTTGTCCAATAAAAATAAGACTCCTTTTAAGACCAGGCACATACAAAAAATCTGTTGCAGGAACATTATTACCATCATGCAAAGTAAGTGGTGCCTCCCCAACACCTTCAATGGGTAGAGCACTTTCATCACCAAAAGTAATGAATTTATTTGATGTAGGCTGAACCTTGGTCAACCAATCTTGCGTTCCTGTCATGTGCTTTACTCCAGAATCAATATACCAACATTCTTTATATTCAATATTAAATTTGTTGGTTGGATACAATGTGCTTAGATTATTATTTTGTGGTTCTCCCTGTTCTCTTTGCCTTTTATAGCAATTAGCAACATTATGATTCAATTTTCCACAATATTCACACCCTTGTTGATTGTTGTTTTGACCCCCTTGAGGTCTTGTTTGCCATCTTGACTACTGCTGGTACTGCTGCTAATGTGGCTATGGATGGTACTGTGGATTTGGTTATTGTTGGTACTATTGCTGATGTGGTTGCTTTTGGTACTATTGATTTGGCTACTATTGGTACTGTGTGTATCTCTGATGTTGTCCACCCCTTTGATTCTGATTATGCTGATTTTGACCCTTGTTTTGTTTAGTCTGTAAAGTTGCCTTGGTGGCAAAAGCTGCTGATGTGGATTCAATTTCTTCATCTTTGATTAGGTCTTACTCATGCTTCTTAAGTAGGATCTCAATATCCTCAAGTTTTTAATTCATCGTTTTACCACTCAAGTCTAACATGGTAGCATAGGAGTGAAACTTTGAAGGAAGACCATGCAATATTATTGGAATTAACTCATTACCATCTAGGGTTTTACCAGTAGCTAAGAAATCATTTTAAATTGACTTCACTTCCATAAGATAATCGGTAAGTGAGTCTTTCATACATAGATTATGCAATTTTTGTTTGAGATACAAAATATTATCTTGACTTGGCCTATCAAACAATCTATTGAGAGCATCCCATGTTTGTTTAGGTGTTTTTGCAGCCCTTACAGTTTCTCTGCATTGAATTCCTATATCCAGCTTGATTAAACTTAAAACTATGTTGGAATTCTTCTCAAATTGTGCTTTTTCTTTAGGTTCTATAGGTGTGGTGAGTTGGTCTTCATTAGCTTGCCTATCTCTCACAAAGTCCCACATGTAATTCATCATTAATATTGATTCCATCTCATACTTCCAATTTGCAAAAGTCTGTGCTCCTTCAAGTTTCTTTGTAAGTCAACTTAATAGATTTGTAGTAGCCATAATTTAGAAAAGGATCAAAAGAAAAAGGGAGCTCAAAAAAGGATGAAGTAAGAACGACAAATGCCAAATTATAGCCCTAAAAAAAATCTAGGGTACACCGCTGAAGATCCAGATGAGGGTTCGCCTAGTTTTTCCACTTTGAATCTTCAAGAGTTTCCAACGGTGGGATGGTTAAGTTGAACATAAGTGCCTGTTTCTATCCAAAGAGAGTAAGAATTAGAATTTCTCCAGACCTTTATACCAAACTTCTCAATATACCCACCCTTATGTGAGGGAGACTATAAGTATTTGAGCAATTGATACGTGGAACATAGGCAATTTTGAAAGGGAATAACCTGCCAGACCTTTATACCACACTAATTAATATACCCACCCTTATGTGAGGGAGACTATAAGTATTTGAGTAGTTGATACGTGGAACATAGGCGATTATAAAAATGTGATGTTTGCTATTTGTAGAATTGTTACAATAGATGTGCCAATGTATTATTGTTGAAAATGCCTGTATGTGTTTGCTTTCTTGTATATGGCTTAGTTTCAAGTGTTTAGAACTAAACTTGATTACAATTATAAAATCCAAAGTCATGCAAGGGTAATAACAAGCATAAAATGTAGACAAAGCCAAAAACTAGAAGATGAAAATAACATACACCTAGTGGCCAAGAGAGTGCCACAAAAGGTCTCCACAAGCAAGAGGCAGGGGGCCCTAAATCACCCCTTGATAGAATGATTTGTATTGGAAACTTAGCTAAAAAAAAAAATTAGCCCCAAATGTACCTTCAAAATTTTTTACAGGATCAATGCCTTTACTTACAAGATTACCTTCAAACTTGCCAAATTCATTGAATAACTTGGCATAATGTCCCTCCAAAGACTTAGAATTGATCCCCTTACTATTTTGCCAAATTTATCAACCAAGAGTGTCGGATGCAACCGAAAATACTCTCTTTTTACAATCTCATCTTTGACTTAAAATTTAGTTGAGTAAATGATCTCAAAATTGAAAACAAACTGCACCAATAGATTCCCCTCAAAAAATTCTTTCCAATGACTATATATAAGGCTATAGTTGGTTACAATTTTACCCTTGATTTTAAGAAAATACAATGTATCTTATTTGAACAATCATATTGACCTTCTAAACGTGTGCAGCTCTGGGACTTCCTAAGTGGTCACCCATTTGATTTGTGCTTTGGAAAAAGATGCTTGACTTGGGAGTTTCAATGAAATTTGCTGCCACTATGTCAACTATCTTTATGAGGAGGTGAGAACTTTCAAATATCTCATATAAAGTCAATATTGTAGCTTTAAAAAAATATATTTAAAACATATTCCCCCATTTATGAGTAAAAAAACAATTTTAAAATCTCAACATATAACAATCCCTCCCTGCATGAATACACAACTGTTTGGCAAGTGCGGTACACAACTGAAGTGATCTCGAAGAAAGCAATATGGGAACAAATATTCATGTTGAGGCATAACACCACTATAACAATGAACGAGTAGTTAGGTTTGCCAGGGCCGAGGCATCCATTAGTTTCCTCCTTCTCGATGATGCTGAAATTGTTATCGTTATAGTAGTTAATTGGACTTTGTTCACATGTATTCATTCTTGAAAGTGCCTGATAATTATTGGTGGAAAGGCTTGCTTTCTCCAATCTTCTAGAAATGGAACCAGACTCCCATGACATGGATTTTTGACCAGAAAACACTTTTCTCCTCCTAGCAGCATAAACACAACAACTGCATCAGTATTCTCCAAAGAAATTGAAAAAATTAAAACACTTTCTATATTGTAGGGTAGGAGAGGTTTAGGGCTAGAACCCCCAATTTTGCTTTAATCGGCTGATCGGTGGAAAAATTTAACCTCGATGGAAAGCAAAAGAAATTTACACACGATACGGTTGCTCCCGGGCAATTGGAACAGTAGTCCCTGCATCAGCAGAATGAAGAGAAGAGTTATCACAAGAACAAGGCCCCTGTCTGCGATGATTTTATTTCTTTAATACCCCACACAATAGAACAAAAATAGGAACAACTACCTTAAAAATAATCATCTCTTATGAGCACTGTCACAACAGATATGAGAGCATACTATTCCAGTGGTGACGTAAATGAAGGGACACAACATGGATCCAATGACGAAGAGAGCAGAGGCATTAAAGGATCTAAAGAGGTTTCACCCCTTTTTAATAAATCTATCTGAATAATTTTAAGAGGCAAAAAATGGCATGGAACGATGCGGTTTATAACCAACTTCGAAATCCGATCTCTGTTGGTTGTTTGCCATACACTATAGCCACCACACAAAAATCATCAACAAAAATGGATTTGCAGTCTTAGTCTGCCTTCATAATCGTATCAAGTGTAGGGGGACAAATGTTGCTGATGGGGATGAATTGTCAGATGAAGAGTATTCACAATGGAGAGAACAACAACGTTTTACAGTGGAGAGCGGTAGCTGGAACAGGTAGCAAAGATGCAATGTAGATCATTTGAAGGCTATAGATGCTTGGCCATGCAGAGTGCAATCATAGTTTGTGGTTTCACCTTGGATTCGATACGGAGTTCTAGCGCATCTACCATGGAGAGAATGGCAAGAAAATCTACGGCATTTCCCACTATAAAAAAAATAAAAATAAAAATAACAATTGTGGTTTGGTGATGATCCAAACCCAACTAAACCCGAAATGATGGTGGAACAAAATTTCAACATAGAAAATATGTAGGCTATGAGAACCAGCATCAATGGGACAAAATGGACTCGACACCCAAGGTCCATGCCATTACATTGCTAAAAAAAAATTCTTAGAAAAAAAACATATTGAAATACGAAAGGCATGTCCTCGGATGGCGAGGATTGTCCTCTATGGAGTTTCTAGTTTCTGATCCACTCAATGAGTGGAGAGCATACTCCCTAACTCCATAAACCAGACTCCTTAACCCTAAGGTCCCTCAGGCGGATCTCACCGCTCTGATACCAAATGTTGGGACTGAAAAATAAGGCACACTTTATTTACAAGTTATCTTACAATATATAAGCATCAAGCTTAGGAGGGAGATATGACAAGTGTCATACGCTCCACTCCAAGTGTCTTTCAAAAGACACCACTCCAACTCAAACTGAATACAGGAACAAGTGGCAGAAGACAAATTTCAACCTATCAATTATAGGCATAGTGCATATTATAACAATAATAATATTCTAACAGTTACAATTCATATAGATGAAACAATCTTATGATGACAAATAAACACATTCATATTGAATAATATTATAAAATCTTGTAAAAATTACAATTCAGCTAACTAATTTAGGTAACTGAAACAAACAAATACTATGATATAAATGAAATTAAAACTATTTGAAAAACAATGGGATATAAACAAACATTCCCAGATTGTCCAAAATCCCAAATCAGGTAGCTAAAACAAACATTCTTAGCTTGTCCATAATCACTATTGTGAAATATAATATCAAATAAATTTAAATATAATAATGTTGTGAAATACTAGAAAATTCACAATACTAGAAAAATAAAAAATCAGGTAGATGAAACAAACACTTCTCAATTTGTCCAGAATCACTATTATGCATAGCAGTTCTCTATGTCCCCACAATTTGATCACTAAAATCATCATTATCATTCATATTCCTGCTATCTCTTCTACCTACAAGGGAATTCCAATATGTCGATGCCCTATCATAAGGAAATGTGTTCAACTAATATGATGACACATAAATTCTCAAAAAAATTATATATATTTTTGTCCAACTTGTTGCAGAGTTTAGATTTAACAAAAGATAGTGCACTGAAAACCCTTTCATCTTCCATAGATCCCAAAATCATTTTTTGACATAATTCATATAAACAAAAATATTCACTAATAGTATCTTGTAAGACACTACTTGGATACAATTTTTACCACAAACGTGCAATGGAACCAGTCTCATGGATTTTACTCAAAAGTGATGTTTGCTCAACCATTGTTCCACCAAAATGTGATGATTATTGTTTTAAAAGATATTTGTTGAGTATACTTTTGATTTCAAAACCATTGACTTCCACACTTTTACTAAAATTCTTAATAAGTATGAACATATATTTAACAAACAACTCATGTGTAAAATTATGTTCAGTACAAGGACCCCAAAACATGGGGTTAACCACACCCATTGCCTCAAGCAACTCATATATTTGAAACAGTTCTCTTATCTCTTTTGTCAATGATTTTGCTATTTTAAACAAATTTATCTTTGTTTTGTGTAAAACAACTTCAAATCTATTGTGTTACAAGAACTTGTTCAACATTGTCAGCAAATATACTTGCCTGCCTTTCAAAATAATACAAAGGTATCATTTTTCTACGAACATTAATACAAATATGATCACTAATGTCAAAATTCAAAAAGTTTTTTGGATCGTTTAGGTTTGTCAATGTATTCCAACTATCAAACAAGGGATCTTCAAAATATTTTTTGGACACATATAACCTGTCAATAATCACACATATTTGCTTTCTCATACTTATGAAATCAATGATATAGATGGATATCTCTTGTGCAAGTTTAATCAACCTATTAATTTCATGTAACATTGGAAGAATACCACATAAAATTAAAAGGGTTTTGAAGTCAGTCAAACAGAACAACAAATCTTTTGCCTTATCAACAACCCTACAATTTGCGTACATAAACCCCATTAATTATTGATATTCTTTAAAATTTCTATGTGCAAGTTGATACATTGAAGTCCACCTTCTATCCACATATTTTAACAAAAAAATTTCCTTCTGTAACTCCTAGTGCAAACTCTTGAAACTCTGCAAACCTTTTTGGACTGCAAGAAAAATAAGAATGTATTTCATGAATAAGGTCTTCTACTCTTACAACATTTTCAAAAGAGCTCATGATTTTATATGCTATATTTACTCTATGAGCCATGCAATTAATGGGTATCATATATGGGGCAATTGAGGTTTGGAGATGAATACAAAGACCATTCTTGTGCCCTTGCATTATAGCAACACCATTAGCTTCATTGCATATTAACTTTGTGGCTATCTCTATATCATTCATTCATACAATATCCTTTAAACTACTCACAACAACATTATAGATGTTTCTTGCATTTGAAATTTCCACCATATTATGTAATCCTAGAAAAAAAGGCTACCTTACCTGATTTTGAAATGTGTACACATGCATGCAAATCCATGATGTGTTGTCCACAACCATCACATCATCAATAGAAAGTGATATGAATCTAGTATGTTTTACTTTCTTCCTCAGATCCTCCTCAACTAATGATAGACATTTTACCATTTCCCAACCACTTCGATCTAACCAATGGGAACTAGGAAGGTTTTGCACTTTGTCTATTTCAAATAGGCACTTATAATCACTAAAATCAGACATGGGTCTACCCTTTTTTAGAATACTATATACAACCAACTAATTTTTTTTTGAAGCTAAAGTGGTCTTATGAATTTTTTGAAATTGGAATTTAATCGTTCCACCTTTCCCAACAAGAGATTGTTGTTTATTTAAGTGATTTTCATATTTTATTACATATCTGACATGCATACATTTTGATGCATCCTTCCCCTTAGCTTCTTTTTTAATTTTACCATCACTTCCTTGAACTTTTACATAAAATTTTCTAGAATGTTTTTCTATTGTATCTATATTATTTTGTAGTCTGTGATCCTTACCTTTTGCATATACATTATTTTTGTTTGAATTGGTTGTCAATGGAAGGGATAGGCTCTAAACAAGGAAATTATTTTACCCATTCATCTTTAAATGTCCTTCCAATAGCCTAGTTAGATGTCTTTATCTTTTTAGTATTTTTTTCTTGAATATTAGAAAGAATATTTTAATGTATTTGATTTATCGCTTTTATTTTCAACTAGCATGTCCATTTGAGGAATATATTCAAGTGTATTTTAGATGTCATAGTTAAGATAATTTTCATTAGAAGGCATCTCTTGGCAAGGAATATCTTCAAGTGAAGGTATATCAGGGTCAATAGGGTATTCTGCATAGTAGAATACAATAATATTCTTTATCATTTTTGGATTTAACAAAAAAAATTACAAACAAAATATGATTCATATCATCATGAAATATGGACAGAGGCACATAATATGAGTTAAGTATTTGAGAAAGAAATCATTATTTAAAATAATCATTGAATATACAACTAACTGTTTAGAAGTCAAAAATTAATTGTACCTTTAATTTTTTCTAATGTCGATGGCTCATTGGATTTCGATATATTGCTAATATAATTCAGGATATTCTTTTCAGCAGAAGATTTTGCCCCCTTATTTGCATTGCTACTAGGTGACATTTTACTTGTAAAGAAAAAAAATAAATTTAGAAACATAATAAAATGTTGAAGATATTTTAATTCTATGAGGGCTCAAGATAATGTAGTAATTAGAATAAACAGATGGTGGTTTGGTAGAAAATACATACATGTTTCTAGACATGCTTTATTGTGTTCTTTTTGCCACTACACTATTTTTTGGAGATAGCACTTGTAACTAATAAGAGCATAAAACTAATCAATATACAAATTCAAATCAATGTAAGAAAAAAACTTGTGTATGTAAAACAAAGTATCACAATGTCCTTAGAGAACCAAAGCAATTACCTACTCATAATATTGTAACAGAAAAGCATATATCAATAGGAATAGAGAATCGAAGAGTATTAATAGAAAGAGAGAAAGTAGCGGAAAACATGGAGAACAAGACAAAATAGAGAATACCATGGGAAACAAAGCATTGACTTATTTCTAATAAATTATTAAAAACAATAAAATATGAACTACAATGAGATGATAGAAAAACATATCTTATTTATACAACTACTTTAAATCATATTCTCTAAAAAAACAAAAAAATACAGGATCACAGATTCATAATGTTTCAAAAAATAGAGTACCTAGTGCAGAAAAAGGTTCGGAGGTAGATGCAGTTGGAAAAAATATCAATAATCAGCCTGATTTAAGAACAGTATCGGTTGTAGATCTATGTCAGGCCATCCATAGTTTATCCATATGTCGGTCTATGTATAAGTGTTGGTCATGAATCTTCATAAGTATAAAATGTATGTGCATCCTAGACCCCAACATTGAAAGGGTAAAGGAAAGAGATGTACTTCAGGCCAATATCTAGAGTGTTGGTTCCCTTACTAATATAACACTCGGTATAAAGCTTAGGGTAACATAAATATATGGGAAATAATAGAAAGGAATGGGAACTATGGCTATGAACCAGAGAAACATAGTGGGAATAAACTAGCAGCGAAAAATAAAATCAATTTTTTAACTAGCATGTAACAAAAAGAATAATACAGGAACCATTCACAACTTGCAAAGATGACTTCCAATAAACATTTCAGCATTCACTTCTTTATCAGGAATTAAATTCAAATGCAGAATTTAAACTTATCTAACAAAGGAAATGAATATATCAGAAATGATAAGCATAAAGTAATTACATACGATACCGATCCAAGAACTAGAGCCAACGATCTTTCAATTGATGTAGAAAATTAAACTCCAAGAGTTTTTTAGAAGAATGTATATCTTTACATCAAGTTTCTTAGTTTTTATAGAGGATTTCACCTCCAAAATTAAATTCTCATAAAAAAATGGGAAATGACAAAGTGGTCGATCACAATTCTCTCCTTAGCAACATCAACTTTTTCCTTGGTAGCAACAATGAACCAATCTGGTGGTGCCTTGGGAAATAATGAGTAATGGCGCATATGGACCTAGTTGGGATCATCAACAACATTCATCTTCATGGTGGCACCTTGAAAATAGTAAGATCACACTAGAGTCAAAAGTGGGCAACATTCAAACTGGGTAGTTTTTTGGTTATCCATCAAGCTTGATTTTAATTAGCAGTAATTCTAGAAACTTTATCTCTTTTCACCCCAAAATAAAATTTGCTGGCCTTGAAATCCTCTCCAATATGATTCTTGATTGGATGCCTTTAACCATGGAGTAAATTGATTTCACCAAAGCGAAGCCCAAAAAGAGATTTCGCTAAGGCACAACTTTGAAACATGCTCTTGTCAATGTTTTTTTCTAAACATGCTTGGAAATGTATTTCACTGAAAAACTAGGCAAAATGAGAGTTTTTCTTGAAAACTAGGTGAATGGAGTTTTGCTGGAAAACTGAGCGAAATGGAGTTTCCCTTAAAAACTGGTAAAAATGGTATTTTGTTGGTAATTTTGCCCATTCAAACTTTCGCAATGAAATTTACCATAAGATGTGCTCGAGAAGTGAATTATCCAATAATTTCATACAAAAGGTAATTTTGCTAAAAAAAGGAGTGAAAAGGGGATTTCATTGTTTCATGGCACAAACTAGAATTTTGTTGTGAAAGGAAGTGAAGATGGATTTCACTCAATCTAGGAGTGAAAAGGAGTTTCACCACAAACAGGGGTGAAATTGTTAGTCTTACAATGGCACTAAGAGGGGAGGGTGAATCAGTGTAGCTATTTAAAAATTTAAATCTACAACTCTTAAATATGAAGCAAGGAGACCTTAAAATAGATAAAGCAGATATAACAAGAGAGCATTCCATAACACAAGATGTAACGAGGTTCACCAGTTTTGGCTACTCCTCAAAAATAGACTGCTTGGACACCCATCCAAATCCAGCCTTTGCAAAGCACCAACTTTACAAATAATTTACCAACACCCACTAGAAGGAGCACCAACCCCTAATTTATCTGAACCAAGGGAAAGGAGCACCAAACCCCTATTTACCAGCACCAATGGAAGGAGCACCAACCCCTAATTTATCTGCAACAACAAAAGGAGAACCAACCCCTAATTTACCAGCACCAACTGGAAGGAGCACCAACCCCTAATTTATCTACACCAATAGAAAGGAGCACCAACCCCTGATTCCAAGCACCAACTTGGATTTCTATTTTCAATCTTAGATTGACATAAATATGCCTTCACTTCTACAAGACCCTTACTGGTCTATTGCTCATACAACCTCTCTTTCAATTCAAGAAACACATATTCCTTCTATGCACTTGCTGTTGCACTCTCTCAGTCGCTCTTTCTCAGCTGCTCTCCCTTCTGTTTAGCATTTTTTTCTCTTTCGATAGCGACACCCTTTTATCTCTTATTGTACTGAGCTCAAACCCTAAATTCTTGCGACTCTGTGATCTGACAGCCTTCTCTACTCACTTATCGCTCTACCAACCTTATCTACTCATTTACGACTCTCTGACAACCTTCTCTGTGCTTTGATAGCATTCTCTACGCTCTGATAGCCTTCTCTATGCATTTCGGTGCTCTGTCATTCTTATCTTCTCACTTTTCAATTTTGAGCTACCTTTTCACTTCTACACACAAATGCTCTTTTAGCAGAACATTTACTCTTTACGACGACACTCTTTTTAATTCTGAGCAACTTTTTCTTCTGCATGCAACTGCCCTTTTATAACAATAATTTCATCTTGAAACCCTAAGTCTTCTGTAACTGCCATAATCCTGCATGTAGCATATTAATAGCCACTCCTGTAAGTAACTCCTTTCTTACACAATATTCTTACACACAACCTATTAATAGATTTGTCTCTTTAATTGGGATTCTCGGTATGGCCACCGCTCTGACAGTTTCACAATGTCACGGCCCTGTAACAGCCATTCTGTCATTAATGCACTGTTCTAATTTTAGCTGCATAACTTTATTTTGTAACTGCCCCCTGTAACTGTAGTTTTGACTCCAGTTAACTATTCTTATTCTAGCTACATGATTTTCTATGCAACTTCCATTGTAATTGCAGTTCTTCTTTAGTTAACTTTACTTCGGCTGGGTTCTTCTTTCATCATGCCAATGCGACCTATCGTGAAATCATGACACTTCTACCTCTTTCGTACACTCTTCTTCGCTTGCACTAGTGAAAACAAGACATGTCATGAAATCATGACACTTTTCGTTGTCGTACACTCTTCTTTGCATGCACCAGTGAAAACAAGACATGTCACAAAATCGTGACACCTTTCACTGTTGTACACTCTTCTTTGCAAGCACTAGCGAAACCAAGACATGTCACGAAATCATGACACCTTTCGCTGTCGTACACTCTTCTCTGCAAGCACTAGCGAAAACATGACATGTCACGAAATTGTGACACCTTTCGCTATCGTACACTCTTCTTTGCATGTACCAACGAAAACAAGACATGTCGCGAAATTATGACGCTTTCGCCTTTGAGCTCTTCCTTCTTGACTTTGTCACGAAATCGTGATGCTTCTGCTTTCATGCTCTTTCATTTTGCTTCTGTCGTAAAATCGTGACAATTCATCCTTCGAAGTCTTCCTCTCTGCTGTTCTCGCAAAAATGCGACATGTCGCGAAATCGTGACATCTTTTCTCCTTAGCTCTTCTCTTCTCTTTAGGTCGCAAAAATGCAACATGTCGCGATATCGCGACACTTTTTCTCTCGAGCTCTTCCTCTTGCAATATGTCACGAAATCATGACACTTTTTATCTTGCCTTCTCTCTCCTACAATATGTTTCGAAATCATGACACTTTTTCTCCTTAGCGCTTTCTCTTCTCATCGGATCGCGAAAACCCGACATGTCGCGATATCGCGACACTTTTTCTCCTTAGTGCTTCCTCTTGCAAATTATCGCAAAATCGTGACACTTTTCCTTGTGAGCTCTTTCTCTCGAACCTGTCGTGAAATCGCGACACTTTTTCGTCCGTACCATCCTTCTTGCAAATTGTCGCAAAATCGTGACACTTTTCCTTGCAAGCTCTTTCTCTCAAACATGTCACGAAATCGTGACACATTTTCGTCCGTACTGCCTCTCTTGCAGATTTTCGTGAAATCATGACACTTTTCTTTGTGAGCTCCTTCTCCCTAAACATGTCACGAAATCGTGACACATTTTCTTTGCTTGCGCCTTTTCTCCGAACATGTCACGAAATCGTGACAGTTTTCTTTGCTTGTGCCTTCTCTCCGAACATGTCATGAAATCATGACAATTTTCCCTGCATGCGCTTCTTCTTCGAACATGTCACGAAATCGTGACAGTTTTTCCTGCATGTGCTTCTTATTCCAACATGTCGTGAAATCATGACAATTTTCCTTGCGCTTTCTCTCTCTTCCAACATGTCACGAAATCATGACAGTTTTTCTACTTGGCTTCTTTTCCTCCGACATGTCATGAAATCGTGACAGTTTTTCTAGCACTTTCTCTCTCCTCAAACATGTCACGATATTGCAACAATTTTTCTAGCTTTTTCTCTCTCCTCCTACATGTCGTGATATCGTGACGATTTCTCATGCATTTTTCGCTCCCCTCGAGCAAAAACATGTCGCGATATCGCGACACTTTTCTTACTTGTCTTTTTCTTTGATCCTTTGCATATGGGCCACTACGTTCTTCTTGGAGATTCACTATACATGCTCTGTATGACCTCTGAACTCTTGTTCACTTCATCAACCGATCTATCTAATGACATCTGCACTCCTGTCCATTGCATCAACCGATCCTCTGTCTATGTTGACAACAATGACAATACTTTGGCTGCACCTTGCTCATCAATGAACTCCTATCCATTATACTTTGGTTGCACCTTGCTCATCAATGAACTCCTGTCCATTGCATCAACTAATCAACCTGACTGTGTTGACAACAATGACAATACTTTGGTTGCACCTTGCTCATCAATCTCCCCCTTTGGAATTGTTGGCAACACACGTAATTGTGTGCAATTACCTGTAATTCTTCTCCCCCTTTGACAATAATACCAAAGGGTGGCTGCAAAACTCCCCCTGAGTCCATGCACCTCATCTCAGATCTATCTTCAACTGTGTTGGCTACTGGAACTCAATCCATTGAGACTTTGTCCTCTGTACCCTGTCAATAGGTTCACATAGAATCTATCCAATCTTATAGAATCATAAAGAGAATTGTTAGAGACTCAATATGTTCTATACTTAATGCTCAATCAATATATCAATTAAATCTCATAGAAACATAAATACTGTTAGAGACTCAAATCTCAATCTCAACTCAACTCAACCAATCACCTCAATGAACATCCCTTTATCACAGACCCTAGTCGAAGCATGTATCAACCAACTCTATGTAAGCATCAAACACTGTACTCTGAGCATCAACCCTCTGTTGCTCTCAATCCACCCAGCATTGTCCTCAAATCAGCTCACAAGTTCATCAAGAAAAAATTGCTTAGCATGAACCCACAAAGAGAATTGTTAGAGACCCAATGTGATTCATCAACCTCATAGAAGCATAAAGAGAATTGTTAGAGACTCAATATGTTCTATACTTAACTCCCAATCTCAATCTCAACCAATCCAATCACAAAAGAATAAGATAGATGTAGTATGCTTTTCTCAAGAACATGAAACACAACCCAACAATTGCCAACCATGCAATAACTCATATAACAATGATACTCATGTTCTTTCCACAACCAATATCTTTTCTCAACCAATTAGGGCTTTAACAACAATGCTTATAGACAAGGTTTAACCAACATCATTCAACTCAAGATTAACCTTGAAGCATTCAACCAATCACTACATGAAAAGGAAACTAGTAGACATCCTTTTCCTTCCAAAGGTATTTGAACAAAACAGCCACTAATATAAATCACCAATGCAAAGAATAATTTGCTCAAATCAACCTCAATGGAGTAAGCCCAAATCATGTATCAAGTAAAGCATTAACTTGATCAAAATAGCCTCTATGAAAGCAACTCAACCATTCATCACTAGGCTGGAAATCATCTGGCTGCACATTATAAACCTCTTCTTCAATCTTCCCATTCAACACGCTGATTTCACATCTGTCAACAAAATTGACAAGTGACTCACACTTGTACCAACTTTTGTCCAACACTGCAATATTACTGCCAACTCTTGTGCAAGCACCAAACACTGTACCATTGCACAACCAAACTCCTTTTTATATTTACAACCTGATCTAAGTTTTCTATAGTTGCTACTGATCACACCTTACTTTTAACTTGTGCAAATCAGGAGAAGACATTTTGTCAAACACTTTACAGCCAACCATGGTGCACCTTACTCAACCTCATACTTCGTAATCTCGGATTGGCATTTTATCAACAGTTAAAACAAAACTGTCTGTTATAATCTGATGCTTTGAATAGTGGCAGTAAGAACTATCAACAAAACAACAATGACTTATAGCAATACTACCAATGGTGACAACTCTCAATTTAATCACCACCCTTCATGGCACTACCACAAACAACAGTATGAACAGAAAACACACTTTGACAGCTATACAACAATAACCCGACTGCTTTCCTTTCATCCTCAGATAACCAAACACATACATAGGAGCATTAAAATAAAACTTTAATATTGCTCCTCCTAAGGATGTGCTACCTGGAGTGGCTTAGTGCAATAGAGGAGTAATCTCCTTCAGTCCAAGGAGACACTATTTCCTCTCTTCTTTCTCCAGTCTTTCTTGAACTTGGGTTTGAGTTTTTCAACTATATCCCTATTTTGCACCTTTTCGAGAAATTGACCATTTCTCTTGCGGGGTTGTCTCTTGTGCATCCTTAATGGATGATTATTTTCCTTTCTGTTGTGCACATGATTTATTCTCTGTCTTTATTGTATTCTTTGTGTCTGATGAAATCTACGGTCTTGCCTTAGATTAGATACAGAAGTGCTTGGACAAAACCTTGCAATGTGCCCATGGCCATTACAATTAAAACATCTCACATGGTGTTCACTCAGGAATGCAGATGCATTTCTATCAGCATAACTCTTTGATCTATTATTCTGTCCACAATAAATTGCCTTGTGACCGTAATGATTGCATCTAAAACAATAGTCGTTAAAAGCATTATTATTAAAAGAGTGAGAGTGAGAGAACCTCTTTTGTTGTGGTTGCTTTGCTATAGATCTCCTTTGATATTTTCTTTCTTTTGAGGATTCAACTTCAAACTTTTCTTGCTTTGATTTTTCAATAGTGAGCTTCTTCTTTTTTGCACATTTGGAAGATGAAGGTTGTTCTGCTTCCACCTTTTCTTGCTTCGATCCTTTAACTGTGAACTTCTTCTTCTCTGCATATTTGGAGGATGAAGGTTGTTCAACTTCATATCCAAGACCACGCTTATCCGTGGAACTTCTTTGTTGGCTTATCATTTTTTCTAGCAACTCTGTGCTATTCTCAAATTTGAGATTTGTATTGGATTTTTCTAGTTGTTTCTTCAATACAACAATCTCTTCTTCTTGTTTGTAGCAAATAGTCTCTTTCTCATTGATCTGAGACCTGAGGATTTCTTCAGCCCTTTTGGACTCTTCTACTTGCAGCTTCAGATTACTAACAGTTTTGATAGATTCTTCTTCACGTTTGTTGTATGCATCGACCTTATCATCCAGTTGTGTCTTCAAGGCTTCTTCTGTTTTCTTGGCCTTTTGAAATTGTAAGAAAAAATATTCAATCTCATTCCCATATTCTTTCAACTTTTTAGACAGTATGTTGTTCTTTATCTTTTGTATACTTAACTCTTCAAGTGCGGCTATCAACTCACCTTCAAGATCTACTTCAGCCTCATAGATTTCATCACATACTTCAGAGTTCACTCCTTCTGCCTTTTCTAGTTCAATTTTCTCTTCCACAGGAACTGAAACTGACTGTGATGCCTTTTTGGAGGAGGATCTATTCTTCTTACCCATTGTGTACTAATCCAAGATCAACCCTGATTGATTTAGCCAAGATGAGAACTTGGCTCTGATACCAATTGTTAGTCTTACAATGGCACTGAGAGGGAGGGGTGAATCAGTGTAGCTATTTAAAACTTAAAACTCAACTCTTAAATGTGAAGCAAGGAGAACTTAAAATAGATAAAGTAGATATAACAAGAGAGCATTCCATAACACAAGATGTAACGAGGTTCACCAGTTTTGGCTACTCCTCAAAAATAGACCGCTTGGACACCCATCCAAATCCAGCCTTTGCAAAGCACCAACTTTACAAACAATTTACCAGCACCCACTGGAAGGAGCACCAACCCCTAATTTATCCGCACCAACAAAAGAGAAAAGGAGCACCAACCCCTAATTTATCTGCACCAACAGAAAGGAGCACCAACCCCTAATTTACCAGCACCAACTGGAAGGAGCACCAACCCCTAATTTATTTGCACCAACAGGAAGGAGCACCAACCCCTAATTCCAAGCACCAACTTGGATTTCTATTTTGAATCTTAGATTGACATAAATATGCCTTCACTTCTACAAGACCCTTACTGGTCTATTGCTCATCCAACCTCTCTTTCAATTTAGGAAACACATATTCCTTCTACGCACTTGTTGTTGCACTCTCTCAGTCGCTCTTTCTCAGCTGCTCTCCTCACTTGTTCATCATTTTTTCTCTTTCGGTAGCCATACCCTTCTATCTCTTACTATACCGAGCTCAAACCTAAATTCTTGTGGCTCTTCTCTCGACAGACTTCTACTCAGCTCAACCTTGGATCGCTCTACCAGCATTATATGCTCATTTACGGCTCTCTGACAGCCTTCTCTGCGCTCTGACAGCCTTCTCTATGCATTTCGGTGCTCTTTCATTCTTGTCTTCTCACTTTTCAATTCATTAGCGACTCTTTTCACTTCGCACGCATTTACTATTTTAGCAAAGGCACCTTTACTCTTTTTGCAGACACTCTTTTCAATTTTGAGTAACTTTTTCTTCTGCATGCAACTGCCCTTTTATAACAATAATTTTATCTTGAAACCCTAAGTCTTCTGTAACTGCCATAATCCTGCATGTAGACTATTAATAGCCACTCCTGTAAGTAACTCCTTTCTTACACAATATTCTTACACACAACCTATTAATAGATTTGTCTCTTTAATTGGGATTCTCAGTATGGCCATCGCTCTAACAGTTTCACAACGTCATGGCCCTATAACAGTCGTTCTAATTTTAGTTGCATAACTTTATTCTATAACTGCCCCCTGTAACTACAGTTCTGACTCCAGTTAACTGTTCTTATTCTAGTTGCATGATTTTCTTATGCAACTACCCTTGTAATTGCAGTTCTTGACTCCGATTAAATTTACTTCGACTTGCGTTCTTGGCTTTCATCACGCCAATGCGACCTGTCACGAAATTGTGACACTTCTATCCTTTTGAATTTTCTTGGCGTTTAACCACGAAAACAAGACGTCATAAAATCATGACACCTTTCACTGCCATGCACTCTTCTTTGCATGCACCAGCGAAAACAAGACATGTCACGAAATCATGACACCTTTCTTTGTCATACACTCTTCTTTGCATGCACCAATGAAAACAAGACATGTCGCAAAATCGTGACATCTTTCGCTTTCGTACACTCTTCTCTTGCATGCACCAGCGAAAACAAGACATGTCACGAAATCGTGACACCTTTTGCTGTCGTACACTCTTCTTTGCATGCACCAACAAAAACAAGACATGTCGCGAAATCACGACACCTTTTGTTTTGCTTCTATCGTGAAATTGTGACACTTCATCCTTTGAGCTCTTCCTCCTTAACTTTGTCACGAAATCGCGACATTTATATCTTTGTACATTCTCTCTCCTCTCTACTATTGTCGCAAAAATGCGACATGTCGCGAAATCACATCTTTTCTCCTTAGCTCTTCTCTTCTCTTCAGGTCGCGAAAACGTGACATGTCGCGATATCGCGACACTTTTTCTCTCGAGCTCTTCCTCTTGCAATATGTCACGAAATCGTGACACTTTTTATCTTGCCTTCTCTCTCCTGCAATATGTCACGAAATCATGACACTTTTTCTCCTTAGCGCTTTCTCTTGTCATCGGATCGTGAAAACCCGACATGTCGCGATATCGCGACACTTTTTCTCCTTAGCGCTTCCTCTTGCAAATTGTCGTGAAATCGCGACACTTTTCCTTGCGAGCTCTTTCTCTCGAACCTATCATGAAATCGCGACACTTTTTCGTCTGTACCATCCTTCTTGCAAATTGTCGCGAAATCGTGACACTTTTCCTTGCAAGCTCTTTCTCTCAAACATGTCGCGAAATCGCGACACATTTTCGTCCGTACTGCCTCTCTTGCAGATTGTCGCGAAATCGTGACACTTTTCTTTGCGAGCTCCTTCTCTCAAACATGTCATGAAATCATGACACATTTTCTTTGCTTGCGCCTTCTCTCCGAACATGTCACGAAATCATGATAGTTTTCTTTGCTTGCGCCTTCTCACCGAACATGTCACGAAATCACGACAGTTTTCCCTGCATGCGCTTCTTCTTCGAACATGTCGCGAAATCATGACAGTTTTCCCTACATGCGCTTCTTCTTCGAACATGTCACGAAATCGTGACAGTTTTCCCTGCATGCGCTTCTTCTTCGAACATGTCACGAAATCGCGATAGTTTTTCTTGCACTTTCTCTCTCTTCCAACATGTCGCGAAATCATGACAATTTTTCTACTTAGCTTCTTTTCCTCCAACATGTCACGAAATCGCGACAAATTTTCCAACTTTTTCTCTCTCCTCAAACATGTCGCGATATCGCGACAGTTTCTTTTCCAGCTTCTCGACATGTCGCGATATCGCGACAGTTTCTCATGCATGACATCAACATGTCGCGATATCGTGACGCTTTTCTTACTTGTCTTTTTCTTTGAGCCTTTGCATATGGGCCACTACGTTCTTCCTAGAGATTCACTATACATGCTCAGTATGACCTCTGAACTCTTGTTCACTTCATCAACCGATCTATCTAAGGACCTTTGCACTCCTGTCCATTGCATCAACCGATCCTCTGTTTGTGTTGACAACAATGACAATGCTTTGGCTGCACCTTGCTCATCAATGAACTCTTGTCCATTATACTTTGGTTGCACCTTGCTCATCAATGAACTCTTGTCCATTGCATCAACTGATCAACCTGACTATGTTGACAACAATGACAATACTTTGGTTGCACCTTGCTCATCGAAACTGCGTTTTGTTGGAGAATGGGATGAAACTGCCAAAAAGGTTATTTTTTTGGCGAAATTTATTCCATACTTAGACAAAATTTTAACAAAATCATAACGAGCAAAGTGGATGTTCAATCATGGTGAAATAACGAGCAAAGTGGATGTTCGATCATGGTGAAATTGACCTTGACCATTGAATATGCATGAACTCGGGTGAAAACATATTTACTTGTTTTTTCGGTGAAAGCATTGAAAAAAGAGATGTAAACCAACAAAAATGTCAAAACAAAACCAACGAAAACATTTAAAATTTAGAGATAATGCACAATTTAAAATTTACTTGGAATTTTTACAAAAGTCTAGTGTGGAAAAATTTCCAAGACTTTTGGTAGCTTTCAGAGTATTCAGATCACCTGAATGCAATCAATCCCAAGGAATTTTATTTATTAGGCGTAGATTCATCGCCACCTACTGCATCTGATTGCCTTCTAATTTCACCAGTTTCTTCTTGCTTTTTAAGATGCAAAGTCGTAGCTTCATACACTACGACTGCTTCAGCCTAAGCATCCATACTAATCACTTCATGAACATTGAGCATATCCAAAATGTATCAAAAAGTCTCAACCTACTCCAGATCGATATAGTTGGCCCTCTGGCTAAGATCCAGTAATCCAGACTCAATGTGAGTTTCCTCATCAAAGGCAACACATGATATTTGATGATGGGCTGCTCCCAATCATCAATTTTTGAAGCGTCATCTATGAAAATAGCCCATACCACATTCAGGTTCTTATTTTCCAGAATATTCCCTTGATCATTAGTGAAATTGGGGAAACCATTGGTTGCTATTGTATCAAATTAAACAACGAAATGTGCCTCTCATGCTCAAATATATCCATCAGCTTTTGGGCTTCTCTAACTAGATCCAACCTAGAAAAATAGGTGTGCAGTATGATCTTGGCATTTTCCCAAGCTTGAGACATGGTGCTCAGTGGGAGAAATATAAGATCCATTTGAGCCCTCACATGGATCTTCATTGCTATTTCTAGTTTTGGGTCCAATTCCTCTTTTTAATGCTCCACTATATGTATGTCATACTAAAATATAGTCTGCACCTCCTGGAGGAACATGTGAACCAACGTCACCTTCACTGCCATGGTCGAACCATTGATAAGCAGATGATTGTGAATCTTCTTAATTTTTTCCTTTGTGAGGTCCATCGATTGTGTCACCTTGTTTTCCAATTGATTCCGTAGACTTTGAAGTTGGTCCTTCAAGATCTGGATCTATTGCTATGCTGCTTTATGTTGTGTGGCTACTTGCTTATATTTCTCAATCTTATCCTCTAGTCTAATTGCTTTATTTTGCCATTGCTAAGATTCGTACTGTGTAGTGTCTAGTTGGACCTTCTGGATAGCCAAAGCATCTTCTAAATCTGCTATCTTTACCTCAGCTTGGAAGAAATGATCTTTGAAATGCTCACCGTGTACGTAGATCAAACTCATTTCCACTTGTATATTGCCCATCTTCTTAGCCATATCAATTTTTGTGAGGTCCTTAGTGATAACATAATACGAATAATTAGTGGGCACCATATCTTCTTGAGGTTTTTGGACCTAAGGGATCATATTCACAGTATGCACCTCCATAGCCTCTGAATCAAAATTCACCTTCTTCGATGCCTTAGCTGGGGCCTGCACATCCTTCCTCTTGTGACATTTCAACCAATGTGAGGATCTCTGACGTGCTCTATAGATCTTCTCTGCCATGTGGTATTTTGGTAACATCTTCATCTCTGAAGCTAGTGGTTCCTGCACTATAAAAATTGGAGAAAATAGGAAGGCCTTTTGAGAATTTAGCTCAACAGTGGTAGAAAAAGTGGTAGGTGATACAATTACACTTACCCTGGGAAGGACTTGAGTACTTATAGTGACAATTGGATTGACATGAATGGAATATGGAATGGAGGATAATGGAAGGGAAAATGCATTCAGGACGAAGACAAATGAACTAAAAGAGAGGGGAATGGAGGGAACATAAGAAATTGGGAGAGCATTGGTGACCTGCAACTATGGACTAGAGAGAGGGGCTAAAAATATGGATGCAACAACTAGGGGTGCAGTGGAAATGGGAACTATATAAGGAGAGGTAGTTGTCACCAAGTGCTTATTAGTGAGATAAGAAGAAATAAAATGTGTACCTGTGGGCTTCAACACCATTTGAGCTAGCAATGAAGGCTGATGCACTATTGGATCTTTCTCTTCTTCTAATTTCTCTTTATCTACTTCTAGATATACTATCTTCACCATATGGCTTGATTATTCCTACTAAGCCAAGGAGGGTATCTCATTAACACCAATATACTCAACTGTAAGTGAAGGAGGTGGCTTTTTGCTAAGAGTAAAAATTGCATGACTTTTGGGCTTCTTTACCATATTGGAGAAAGGTACTCTTATACCTACGCTCCTCTTCCTAAGTGAAAGCTATTCCTTGAGTGGTGGTTGCTCCTCTTCTTCTTTGATAACTACCCTCTCTTCAACCAACACCTTATTTTATTTTACCATGTCTTCTTCCTTATTAGGGCTATGGATACTTCGAGGTACTAAGTCAGTGAAAGAAATGGGCTAGTATTTTTCACAATGCTCATCATAAATCAATAAAAAATCCTCATCCATAACCAATAGGTAACTAGACCCAAGGTTTCCTCGATGGACCCTCATGACCCACCAGTTGGAAATCTTCTCATCAGACTATTGGGGCAATTTCACTTTCATATGATTGAACAGATATAGAGGAGGAACCTACTTTGAATGCTTTGTGGGATCATAATCAACCTCCATTTTATAGAAATCATGCCAAGGAGGGAGTGCCATCATCTTTTCAACATGACACTCAAGGTCGCATCCCTTGGGATTATTCCTCTGCTACAAGATGTCTTCTTGGGGGTAGCAATGAAAATTATTGGCATTGATGAACTTCCCAAAAATACCTAAAGGATCGTAACACCATCATTGGGGAAGCTCAATCAACCCATGATATTTATTCATTTTTCTTGCAGTGGGTCACTCTTATATCGCAAAAATGAAAGGGCATAACACATGTAGCCCCCTTTCCCCTACTGAATCCATATGTGTCATTTATAAAATCACTCTATTAGGTTACTTCTTGTACAAAAAAATATTTTGTGGTAAAGTATGGCAACAGAATAGGTTTACCAGTGAAGCCAAATATTCTAACAGCCACTCCCTGCATCAACAAAAATATGTCACCTTTATCCTTTCTAACGACCTATTATTTTATTGTTGTTGGCACTCTATTGCATACCCCGTAAATGAGCTCGAGAGACAACCCCAAAAATATCCGATTAAAATTATAATAGGACTCCTTCCTCAAAAAATATTGAGTCCATGAATAAATTGACAATGGTCGACCTACATCGTCTATTTTTCTTATTGCTACGAAGGCAAAATGAGAATGCATGTGATAAAAAAAATACCACACCAAAAATAAGCAATGCCTGAAGGTGATTTCTTCTCTACTCTACACCTTCTGCAACTACGAGTGCATCCTTTGGGCCATGAAATCCACCCAATCAAAGAAAAATAGATTTGTGGCTGCTGTTATGGTAGTTGGGGGAAAAAATTCTACCTGTGAAATACACTATGCTAGTGATGCCTACCACTTATGCACTATGGATTCTGAAGATAATCCAACCACCCATGCTAGCATTGAATATAAATTTGGGCTCGTGAAATCTCCCAATAGTGCCAATAAATCTGGCAGCTCCTCAAAATGTGGCACCTTTAGCAAGTGATTCTCCATGAACTATCACATCGAGACTATTGATTGGTATCTCTCTTCCTACTCTGAAATATTAAGCTTCTTAAACATGACATCAGATAGAGTTCTTGCACCACAAGTGAAAGCATCCCTAACCAAGCTAGTTGAAATGTTGAATAGGTTATCTCCATTGGAATTTTGAACAACTCTCATTATAGGATTATAATATTGTGCAATTGCCCATACCAGCTCAGGACATGAATACACTAGTGTGCAAAGATACTAGAAAATATAGGAATAGAATATGATGGTGCACAAAATTTTAGTGGATACTTTCTACAAGGTGAACTCAATGTCTTACCGTAATTTTTCCATGCCTTTGTTTGTAATTGTGCAGTCACTGATTTGTTCCAAGCGATCGTAATAAGACATTAATTCTACTTCTTCTTCCTCTTCTCTGGATTTTTGCTACCTCTTTTCTGGGTCAAACTTCTTTTGAACTTTCTCCTTCTTGGCCTTTGTAGTTTTCTTACCCATAGTCAGCTTCCCTTGGGCAAACAACAAATAACTTCGAATATTATAGTAGAAGACAATTCATAGCAACTTTTCAAATGGGCGCTTTGCAATTTTTGATTTTTTTAACTAAAACATTCACCCTTTTATAACTTTCAAACCACACCCACCGAATTAAATGCCTATGGTGTACCTACTAATTTTAGGGATACATCATTCTTTCCAATGATTTATCAATTTTGCCCACCTCTTCTCCAAGCACTATGATTGGTTGTTTTGATTTTTTAATTATTTTTTTCTTCTTGGGGGGTGCAACTTGCCATTAATGGTTAATTATAGAAAACATGACTTGCTACTTTTTCACCTTGAATTACGTGATGAGTGCTTTTTTTCGCTAATATAGAGCACCAAAAATATTTTTTCTAAAAAAAGTAGGGCGAAATATCATGCATTCTCGAGGTTCATTGAAAAAGCAGGGCAAAAAGCAATTTTATTTCCTTTCGCTCTGAAAATATCTTTTGCCACCCTGTTCACCCAAAAAAGCATTGGAGTGAAGTTTTCTGATGTCAACTTGAGTTTCGCTCCGAAAATATAAATATGCATGGGTGAAATCACTTTCTTCCTATTTTTTATTTTTATTTTTATTTTTTGCTTTTTGTTTTTATCAAGTTGAGCACCTAGCTTCAAAAATAGGCATGCTTTTTCTTGAAAAGAAAAAAAATTAAAGCATGCAAATTTTTTAACGTCCTTGGTGCCAAAAAAAATATTCTGGATGAATTGCCCAAAAAAGTAGCGAAAAAGGATTTTTGTTGGCATAATGATTTCACCAGTGAAAATACTTGGCAAAAAATAATTTCGCTCTTTCCTTTTTTTTTGATCCAGGAGGGGTGAAAAAGGCTTTTCACTAGAAAAAGTGATTTTCGCCAGCAAAAATACTTCTACCCAATGAAAAAGGATTTTTTCTCCCCATCCTTAGTAATTTTTCAAACACAAAGACATTTAAAAATACTATGTACATATTTATAATTTTAATCTCGATTTTTTAATGGTAATATGCCTTCAAATGAAGACCATTAACTAGAATTGGCAACACACGGTTGTCCATATCCTATAAATAAAATGTGTTAACTTAATTCACACTAGAAATCTGGAATGGGCCTTTCCAAATTACCTTGAACTTATGATGCTTGCCTGGCTTTGCCTTGTTCTCATTCTATTTTAACACCAGATCGCCAACCTTGAATGTCTTCTCTAAAGCCTTCTTGCTGAACCAACTTTTTGTTATATGAGCATGATTCATGAATGCATTATATGTTTTCTCCCATTATTCCTCTAACTGTAATAGTTGAGCTAGCCTTGTGATCATGGGATCAAATTTATTATGCTCATCATCTTGCAACTGCAAGGATTGAAGGGCTGACAATTTAATCTGAACAGGAAAGACTAATTCCTTATCATATACTATGGAATAGGGAGATGTCTTGATAGACTTCTAAAAGGAGATACGGTCAACCCATAAATTATGGTCCAAGAGTAAATGCCAAATTCACTTGTTATCACCAAGGGTCCTCTTCAGAATCCTAAGCAGATTCTTGTTTGTAGATTCGGCAAAACCATTTACCTATGGATAGTAATTTGATGAAGTTTTCAAATAAATACCATACTTACCCATAAACTCCCTGATTTTGGTATTGATGAATGGAGTTCCATTGTCTATTATAATTACATTTGGTATGCCAAAGTGAGTGATCAATCATTCAAGGAATGTGATGACTATCTCTTGGTCGGCCTTCTTAGTTGGGATTGCTTCAGCCCATCAGGTGAAGTAATCAGTCGCAATCAAAAAGTATATATCCAGTATATGAATTAGGATCAATAACACCAATAAAATATAAACCTCATTGTTGAAATGGTGCATCTAATTGGATTAGGTGAAGAGGTAAAGATGCATTTCTACTCTTGCTAACATACCTCTAGCACTTATCACAAATATGACTGACTTTGAATGCATACAAGAAAATAGTGGGCCATAAATAACCTACTTTGATGATTTTCAATGCCATGGGTCTTCCTACATAATGACCCTCTAAAAATTCGAAATGAAACTCTTCCAGGATTTTCTACTTTTTTGATTCTCGAAAACACCTAATAAGCACCCCATCAATGTTCATATAAAACATACCACTTGGCAGCCTGACATACCTAAGGGCCTGTAGTCGAATATCCTTCTTTCTGAGGCATTGAGATGTGAAGGACACCTTATCGAATTGAAGTATTTGACAAGGTTCTTTATCCATCACAATCAACTGTAGAGTGATTAAAAAAATTACTTTTGCTTACTAATATTCAAGTTGGCAAACCATTGAGTTAGAGGCAGTGCTCTTCACAAGCTCTTGATAGAGTGCTCATCCATGAACCAACTTGGTTGGTTGAATTTTGACATCATACTCCTAGATTTTAGAAACCCAACCGAATATCATATCTCCAAGCTCTCCCTAGATGATGAAACTTCAGACATATGGATGAACAACATAAAATATTATTTTACTTTGTGAAACAAAATGCTAAAACTTATTTAGGGACTTCATTATCGCATACACCTGCTTCTCTATGAAATTATATTTTCCTTGTGCAGTTAGATAACTTGTCTTAAGAAAGTGATTGGCTGCTCATCTCCATAGTCTCCCTTCTATGTGAGTACCGTTGCATAAATCTATTGTTCACAAACGACATACAGGATAAAATCCTTTGAATAATCAAGGTTTACCAAAATAGGGGTTTGAGAAATTCTTTCCTTTATCTCCTTGAATGTCTGCTTCCTTCTCTTAGTCCATTTGAACTCAACATCTTTCTTCAAGAGTTAAGTCATTGGTTTTACCACTTGGGTGAAATCTAAAATAAACTTAAATTTGGAAAAATAATGACTACAAATCCTTCTTGTTGGTTGGCAATGGAAGTTTCATAAGATCCTTAGCTCTAGCTAGATCAACAACTAAACCTTTTTCTAAAATTACATGGTCTAGGAGCTTTCCCTCTTTCATCATGAAGATAGACTTCTTTGGGTTGATGGATATTCCAAACTCATGGTATTTTTTGAACACTTGTCTCAAATGAGAGTTGTGCTCCTCCCTGTTATGAGAGAAAATAGTCATGTCATCCAAATAAATTACAATGACCCAATTTAGCAACTCATCGAAAGCCATGCCCATCGCTCTCTGAAAGGTTGCTCCAGAGTTCGAGAGAAAAAATGACATTCGTTGATAAGAAAAAATACCTCATTTTGTGGTGAACATAATTTTATGTTGGTCTTCATCCTTGACCTAGATTTGATTATAGCTAGAAAATCCGTCTAGCAAAGAGAACCTCTAGGATCCTGCCACTATTTGAAGAATATGATAAATTTACAGTAACAGATAATGATCCTTCATAGATAATTGATTTAAATTTTAAAAATCCACACACAGGCAAATATCTCTATTCTTATTCTACACATGGACCAAATTATCTATCCAAGTAGAGTGCTTGATCATGTAAATATCCTGGCTTCTAGTATTTTTAACAGGTCATCTTTCATCAGGACTTCAATCTTAGGATTGACTGGTCTTTGTTTTTTCCTGAAGGGTTTCACTCCTTCTTGTAGCTTAATAGTATGTTGGATCACATCCTTGTTTTACCCTTTAAAATCATGGTAGCTCTAGGAAATAATATCTGGAAACTCATGGCACAAATCCTTGATTTTCTCAAGCTCTTTCGAGGTGCAATCAATTCCAACCTTGATCACTTTGTCAGGTCTGTTGAGCAAGGTGGTGCAAGAAGTTTGTCATTGTTGTCAACATAGGTAGTTAGATCTAATGATGCAGTGGACAGACAGTTCAGGAGTCATTCAGATGTAGAAGACAGAAAAAATTTGAAGAAAAAGACAAGTTAGAAAACTGTCACGATATCGCGACATGTTTTCTGTCGCAATTTCATGACAAGTCGGAGGAGAGAGAAGGCGCAGTCGAAAATGTCGTGATTTCATGACAAGTCGGAGGAGAGAGAAGGTGTAGTCGAAAATGTCATGATTTCACGACAAGTCGGAGGAGAGAGAAGGTGTAGTCAAAAATGTCATGATTTCGGGACAAAAATGAGGAGAGAGAAGGCGCAATCAAAAATGTCGTGATTTCATGACAAAAATGAGGAGAGAGAAGGCGCAACCGAAAGCGTCGTGATTTTGTGACAAAGATGAGGATGACATCAGTAGAAGCTGAAAGTGTCACGATTTCATGATGGGTTGCAAGAAAAGCCTCTAGAAGTCGAAAGCATCGTGATTTCGTGACAAGAATGAGGATGACATCATCAAAAGCTGAAAGTGTCACGATTTCACGACGGGTTGTAGGAAAAGCCTCTAGAAGCCGAAAGCGTCACGATTTCACGACAAGAATGAGGATGACATCAGCAAAAGTTTGAAGTGTCGCAATTTTGCGACAAGAACGGTGGCAAAGCTATCAAAGGCCAAAAGGGTCGTAATTTCGCAATAGCAAGGACAAGAAGGTGTACGACCACAAAAAGAGTCGCGATATCGCGACATGTTTCTTTTTCGTGGCTATAGTCATAGGAAGGTGACAAAGGTGGTAGTAGTAGTTAAAGGCCGACAAATTTGAATTTGGGCCGATGAATTTTAGGGTTCTGTAGCCGACAAATTCTAGGGTTTTACAGTTGACGTTCCTAGGGTTACAACCGACGAATTTTAGGGTTTTTGCTATCGACAATTTCTAGGGTTTTGCAGCCGACGTTCTTAGGGTTACAGCCGACTGTTGTTTAAGATTTTTTCCTAAAATTTCTTCTATAAAAGGAGGGGTACTTCAAGTTTGAGATAGTGCTCTGGGAGATCATGTGCGAATGTGAGCAGAGTGATTATGCAAGAGAAGTTCGTGTTGAGCAGAGTGCAAAGTCTTAGTTCAAGTCTACATTTTGTGATTGCGTGAATGAAGAGTGCAATGTGTAGAGGTGGAGTTCTAAGTTCAAAGTGATAGCGCACAGACAGCAGAAGCGATTGATTATCCGATTGCAGCAGAGAGTGCGAAGAAGTACACAGAAGCGATCGGATAGTGCGAAGCATTTTGTGCAGAAGCTACAGAATGTAGTAAAACAGTAGACTGTAAGGATCAATGTGAAATTTTTACTCTGTCATTTCTATTATCATTATTGACTTCCAAGTTGTAGCTTGGCATAAGGGGTTAGTGCCTCTATCTAGTAGGTGCTGGTAAATTAGGAGTCGGTGCTCCATTCTGTTTGAAACAGATAAAGCTAAGGGGTTGGTGCTCCTTCCAGTTGG
Organism: Wollemia nobilis; assembly: GCA_028583015.1. Classification (NCBI taxonomy): domain Eukaryota; kingdom Viridiplantae; phylum Streptophyta; class Pinopsida; order Araucariales; family Araucariaceae; genus Wollemia; species Wollemia nobilis. The sequence goes on from JAQPPZ010016927.1 coordinate 8,536,760, forward strand.
TGCTGGTAAAAGATATTGTAAAGTTGTAGCTTTGCATTGGCTGGATTTGGATGGTAGTCCAAGCAGTCATTTTGAGGAGTAGCCACATTGGTGAACCTCGTTAAATTACTGTGTTGTGTGTCATGCTTTCTTGCTACATTTAATATTTCCTTTATCTGCTTTAAACTGCTGCTAGATTTAAAACTATATGCTTTACAAATTTTAAAGATCACACTGATTCACCCCCCTCTCAGTGTCATTATGATTACAACAATTGGTATCAGAGCCAAGTTCCTGAACAGGCTTAAACAGCTAAGGTGATCTTAGAAGTTACGCAATGGCAAGTGGTGAAGGGTTCTCCTCGAGCAAAGCACCACTGTTTGATGGGACTAATTATGTGTTTTGGAAAATTAGAATGCAGACATATCTCAGTGCTTTGGGTTTTGACATCTGGGGTGCGGTAGTTAATGGTTACAAAGCTTCCACCACCGCACCAACATACACTACTGGTAAAAAGGCATTTTAATATGATTCAAAAGCAAAAAATGCCATCATGTGTGGACTAGTGGACAGTGAGCTAGTCAAGATCATAAATTGTGAATCAGCAAAATATATATGGGATAAACTAGAGAACATTCATAAAGGAGATGAGAGGATCAAGGAGGCCAAGCTTTAAGCACATCGAGCTCAATACGAATATTTAAAGATGGAAAATGATGAGAACATAGAAACTTTCATGCAAAGAGTCAATGGGATCACCAATTCAATCAGAGGTCTCGACAAAGAGTTAACCGATGCTGCTATCGTGAAAAAGGTATTAAGATCGCTCCCTCCTAGATTTGATTCTAAAGTCTTTGCCATAGAAGAAGCCAAAGATCTAAATCATTTTAGTATGGATGAGATGCATGGTTCTTTGACTATTTTGGAAATGAGGATAGGAAGGTCTAATCCCACAGATAGAGAAGCTACTTTCAAAGCCCTAAAAGGTAAAATCACAAAACCAGAGTCAAAAGAAGAGGATGTATCAGATGAAATGGAAGCAAATTTTGTCAAAAAACTAAGAAAGGGAAAAGAAAAGTATAGAGGAAAGCTACCATTTAAATGCTTCAACTGTGGAGGCATTGGGCACTTTGCAAAAAAATGCCCTCTCAATGAAAAGAACCAGGGTGAGGAAGCTTCGCACCAAGAAAGAGGTGATTGGAAGAAGAAATCAAACATCAGGAAAGGCAATTTCAAAAAGAAAATTTTTATCTCCCGAAATGTAGATTCTTCAGAGGACAGCTCTAGTGAAGACTTCGAAGAAGGAATAGGTGAGGCTCTCTTTATGGCGTTTGAAGTAGAAAAATCAAAAGAGGCAGAAAACATAGAAAAGAGAGAAGGAATGAACTCTAAAGTGTCTATTGAAAAAGATGAGGCTGAAGTTGATTTAGAAGGTGAGCTGGTCTCTGCTCTTATGGAATGGAAATCTGAGAAAAGAAAGAATAAAAAATTGTCAAGAAAGCTTGAGGATGCAAATGACATTATAACCAGTCTAAAAACGCAGACAGAAGAGTACAAGAAAATGTTCGAAGATATTGAAGTACAGGTAACCATGAAGATAGATTACTGTTGCAAATTGGAAGAAGAAAATGTTGGTCTTCGAATACAGATACAAGAGCTGGATCAAAAAATTAGCTGCCATTTCAAGCATGAAGAAAGTTCTATGAAGCTGGAAAAAATCCTAAGCGATCAAAGACCCGTAGGTATCAAATTCGGTCTGGGCTTTACTGAAGGAGAATCATCAAACAAGTAAAATGCAAGCAATGTTGAATATGAAAAAGGTAAAGACAAGAAACAGGCTGTTGAAAAAAAAATAAATCAGGCAAAAGAAAGCAGTAATGCCAGTCCTGAAATAGAAACTGACAATGATGGCTTTACCAAGGTCACACATCAAAAGAAAAGAAGATCTAAGGCTCCTGCAACAACTTGGCAAAGACCATATTTGAGGTTCAATCATTGTTTCTATGGTTTCTGTTTCAAATGTAATGGTTATGGGCATAAAATTGATGACTGCAAGTATAATATAGGTCCAAGAAGTTTCACTAGTAGAAATGCTTTTGCTCCTCTAATGAGTTATGCAGTAGAGTGCTTTAATTGTCACAACTTTGGGCATCTTGCTAGAAACTATCATAGTACTTTTGTATCAAATAAATCTCAAAAAAGAAGGATTCAACCATATAGGGCAAAACAAAATAGAATTACTTCTGAAGGATATGTGCAAGATTCTAAAAATGGGAAATCCAAGCTAGAACCCAATACCACAGTTAAAATAGAATGGAAAAAAAAAGAACAATTCAGGGAAGAAAAGGAATATTTAATAGTGCAGACAGCTTTCAGAGCTCAGAATAAATGTGTACCATGGATCCTTGACAGTGGTTGCTCAAGTCATATGATAGGTGATAAACATAAATTTGAAAAACTACAAAAATATGAGGGTGGTTCTGTGAAGTTTGGTAATAATGATGGAGCCAAAATAATAGGTAAAGGATCTATCAAAATTAGTGAAGGGAAAATCAAGTCAGAAGAAGTTTTGTTTATGGATGGTTTGAAACACAACCTATTAAGTTTCAGTCAAATATGTGATAAAGGACATGAAGTAGTCTTCAAAAAATAGGGTTGTGAAGTCAGAAAAATAAACAGTGGAAAATTGATAGCAACTGGTTCAAGGACGTCTAGAAATTTGTACGCACTCTCCGAAACATCAGAAGGTACGTGTTTCATTGGACAAGAAGAAGAGAACTGGCTTTGGCACAAAAGGCTTGGACACATAAGTTTTGATAATTTGGTGAAAATAAGCTCGAAACAAGCAGTGAGAGATATTCCAACCATTAAAAAACCTTCAAACAATGTCTGTGCTTCATGTCGGAAGGGAAAGCAAACCAGAGTCTCATTTAAAACAAAAGAATACCACACTAGCAGGCCCTTGGAACTTATTCATATAGACTTATGTGGACCCATGAGAACTCAAAGCATAAACGATGACAAATACTTTATGTTGTGTATCGATGATTATTCCAGAATGACATGGATATTCTTACTAAAAGATAAAACAGAAGCTTTTGAAATGTTCAGAACTTTCAAACAGCTAGTTGAGAATGAAATAGGAAAAAGGATCAAATGCTTGCGATCAGACAGAGGAGGAGAATTCATTTTGAATGAATTTATAGAATACTGTGAAAAACATGGTATCAGGAGACAATATTCAACAGCTAGAACTCCCCAGCAGAATGGTGTAGTAGAGAAAAAGAACAGAACTATACAGGAAATGATATGCACCATGCTGGCAGAAAATAAAATAACAGATAGATTCTGGAAAGAAGCAGTTCACATTGCAGTATACATTCAAAACAGATATATGTTAAGAACTCATGAATGCAAAAAATCTTATGAGTTGTGGTTTGGTAGAAAAGCAACAACAAAACATCTCAAAGTATTTTGCTGTAAGTGCTACATCAAAAAAATTGAGGACAACCTTGGGATGTTTGAAGATAGATCAGATGAAGGTGTTTTTGTTGGGTATTCATCAAAAAGCAAAGCTTAGAAATGCTACAACAAGAGACTCAAGAAAATAGTGGATAGTGCAGATGTTAAATTCGATGAAGGTGGGAAACAATTAGATGACTTTGAGAAAAACTACCCAATCTATGAAGAAGTATTTGAAGGATATGAGGTGAATGAAATAGAAAATAAGTCTACGGATGATGCAGATAACTTATTCGATGACTCAGAGGAGCAAGAAAACAAAAAATTCAAAATAGGCAGCTGGCAGAAAAATCATCCTAGAGACCAAATAATTGGAGATCCCACAGCTGGCATTCAGACAAGAAGGAAAGTAATAAGTAATTACTCTCTTTTATCCAGCATTGAGCCCAAAAACATATATCAAGCAAGCAAATATGATAACTGGATGAAGGCAATAAATGAAGAGTTAGATCATATTAAAAAGAATAGAACTTGGGAACTAGTACCTAGACCTGCAAATAAGAATGTAATCGGCACCAAATGGATATTTCGAAACAAATTAAATGAAGACGGACAGGTCATTAGGAACAAAGCAAGACTGGTTTGTAAAGGGTATGCACAGGTCGAAGGCATTGATTTTGAAGAGACTTTTGCACCAGTGGCCAGATTAGAAGCAATTAGAATGTTTCTGGCCTTAGCAGTCCACAAGAACTTCAGGGTTTATCAGATGGATGTAAAATTTGCCTTTTTAAATAGGAAACTCGAAGAAGAGGTCTATATTGAACAACCGGATGGCTTTCAAATTAATGAAGATCCTAACCTTGTCTGCAAATTAAATAAAGCATTGTATGGATTAAAACAAGCACCACGGGCATGGTATGCAAGGCTAGATAACTATCTATCTCAACAGGGATTCAAGAAAGGTTTAGTGGACAATAATATGTATGTAAAAACAGAAGGTGGGCATCTCATTGTTATAGTTGTCTATGTAGATGATATCATATTTTGCAGCAACAAAGATGAATCTTGTAAAGACTTAGCAAATAAGATGCAGAATGAATTTGAAATGTCTGTGATTGGTGAAATGTCTTACTTTCTTGGGCTACAAGTTAATCAAAATTAGAAATGCATATTCATTTCCCAAATCAAATATGTGAAATAAATGCTAAAGAGGTTCACTATGGAGGATTGTAAGCCAGTTAGCACTCCCATGAAACAGGCTGCAAATTGAGTAAAGAAGACAAATCTCCACCTGTAGAAAAAACCATGTACAGATCTATGATTGGAAGTTTACTATATTTAACAGCTACTAGACCTGATATTCTACAGGTAGTTTGCATGGTAGCTAGATTTTAGGCCAGTCCCAAAGAGACTCATGTGATAGCAGTTAAAAGGATTTTTCGATATCTCAAGGGCACCATGGAGTATGGGTTATGGTATCCAAAAGGCAAAGACTTCACTCTTATATCATATTCAGATGCATATTGGGCTGGATGTGTTGATGACAGAAAGAGTACCAGTGGAGGTGCATTCTACTTGGGGGACAGATTGGTTGCATGGCACAGTAAGAAGCAAGAGTCAGTTTCTTTATCTACAACTGAGGCAGAATATATTGTAGCAACAACATGTTGTACACAAGTCTTGTGGATGAAACAAACTTTGAAAGATCTTGGTATTAATTTCAGTGAACCAATATCAATTAAGTGTGATAACACCAGTGCAATTAACATCTCTAAGAATCCAGTAATGCACTCACGGACAAAACATATTGCTATAAGGTATCATTTCTTGAAAGAGAAAGTTGCAGAATGAGAAGTTAAATTGGATTTTGTCCCAACTACAGAACAAGTAGCAGATATTTTTACAAAACCTTTACCCAAGGAAGTATTTGAGTACCTTCGAAGCAAACTAGTAGTCACACTTCCTAAGAAGTGACTAGCTACAGGGATCACTTTCTTAGGGGGAGCATTTGAGTATTTGACTATTCTTTTGCTCATGATCATAATTTGTGCCAGATGCAACAAATTGTGCCTGAGAATTGTGAGGATGGACTTAGGGGGAGTCTGCAGCAACCCTTTGGTATTATTGACAAAGGGGGAGAAGCGTTATAGGAATGTACATAGGTGTTGCCAACAATTCCAAAGGGGGAGATTGTTGAGCAAGGTGGTGCAAGAAGTTTGTCATTGTTGTCAAAACAGGCAGTTAGATCTAATGATGTAGTGGACAGACAGTTCAGGAGTCATTCAGATGCAAAAGACAGAAAAAATTTGAAGAAAAAGACAAGTTAGAAAATTTTCGCGATATCGTGACATGTTTTCTGTCGCGATTTCACGACAAGTCGGAGGAGAGAGAAGGCACAGCTGAAAATGTCACGATTTCATGACAAGTCGAAGGAGAGAGAAGGTGTAGCCAAAAATGTCACGATTTCATGACAAGTCGGAGGAGAGAGAAGTTGTAGTCGAAAATGTCACGATTTCGTGACAAAAATGAGGAGAGAGAAGGCACAGTCAAAAATGTCACGATTTCGTGACAAAAATGAGAAGAGAGAAGGCACAGCTGAAAGCGTCGCAATTTCATGACAAAGATGAGGATGACATCAGCGAAAGCTGAAAGTGTCACGATTTCACGACAGGTTGCAAGAAAAGCCTCTGGAAGTCAAAAGCGTCGTGATTTCGCAACAAGAATGAGGATGACATCAGCAAAAGCTGAAAGTGTCACGATTTCGTGATGGGTTGTAGGAAAAGCCTCTGGAAGCTGAAAGCGTCACGATTTCACGACAAGAATAAGGATGACGTCAGCAAAAGTTTGAAGTGTCACGATTTCGTGACAAGAACGGTGGCAAAGCTATCAAAGGCCAAAAGGGTCACGATTTTGCGACAGCAAGGACAAGAAGGCGTACGACCACAAAAAGAGTCGTGATATCGTGACATATTTCTTTTTCATGGCTATAGTCACAGGAAGGTGATAGAGGTGGCAGTAGCAGTTAAAGGCTAACAAAGTTGAATCTGGGCTGACAAATTTTAGGGTTCTGTAGCCGAAAAATTCTAGGGTTTTGCAGCCGACGTTCCTAGGGTTACAACTGAAAAATTTTAGGGTTTTTGCTATCGATAATTTATAGGGTTTTGCAACCGACGTTCTTAGGGTTACAGCCGACTGTTGTTTAAGATTTGTTCCCAAAATTTCTTCTATAAAAGGAGGGGTACTTCGAGTTTGAGATAGTTCTCTAGGAGATCATGTGCGAATGTGAGCAGAGTGATTGTGCAAGAGAAGTTTGTGTCGAGCAGAGTGCAAAGTCTTAGTTTGAGTCTGCATTTTGTGATTGCGTGAATGAAGAGCGCAATGTGTAGAGGTGGAGTTCTAAGTTCAAATTGATAGCGTGCAGATAGCAGAAGAGATTGATTATCCGATTGTAGCAGAGAGTGCAAAGAAGTACACAAAAGTGGTCGGACAGTGCGAAGCGTTTTGTGCAGAAGCTACAGAATGCAATAAAACAACAGACTGTAAGGATCAACATGAAAGTTTTACTCTGTCATTTCTATTATCATTATTGACTTCCAAGTTGTAGCTTGGCATAAGGGGTTGGTGCCTCTATCCAGTAGGTGCTGGTAAATTAGGAGTCGGTGCTCCATTCTATTTGAAACAGATAAAGCTAAGGGGTTGGTGCTCCTTCCAGTTGGTGCTTGGTAAAAGATATTGTAAAGTTGTACCTTTGCATTGGCTGGATTTGGATGGTAGTCCAAGCAGTCGTTTTGAGGAGTAGCCACATTGGTGAACCTCGTTAAATTACTATGTTGTGTGTCATGCTTTCCTGCTGCATTTAATATTTCCTTTATCTGCTTTAAACTGCTGCTGGATTTAAAACTATATGTTTTAGAAATTTTAAAGATCACACTGATTCACCCCCCTCTCAGTGTCATTGTGATTACAACAAGGTCCTAACTGCAGCTCGATGTACTCTTTCTTATCTACCTTGATATAATGCTTTTTGGCTCTATCATTATGATAAAAGAGACTTTCAAGAGAAATCAATCCTTTCAAGATATGATTATTCCTTAGCTATATTAGTCCTTCAACTTCTTCATCAAGAATTCTTCCTTCCATGTTACTCGCTTCTCTTATTAGGAAATTTACAGTTTGCTCATCACTATCAAATACTTAATAGTATATATTCTTGTTAGGAACCAAAGACCTGTAAACTAAACTCACAGTCTTGGGTTTCATCACCACATGCTCAACTAGAGATAATTTTAGACCAAGGGATGCCAAAATATCTATGCATTTGTTTAGTTCCTACAAAATCACTTAAAAATTTAATGTTGCGAAGGACTAAAATAGATCCCACGCCTTGTTGCAATATGCCTTAAAGTAGTGTTGCTTGGAAACACACTTACTGTTTACCTGGTTGATAATGAGCTCAGAATATCTAAAAAATTTGTAGTTGTTTGATCTCGAGCTTCTCTACATTCTTCAAATCTAAGCATAATACTTCATACTTAGTGGTATTGTTCGTATAACTCCAGGTCAAATGGTATGCATAATTCCTCTATCTTCTAGAAAGGAAGATGAAAAAAATTCCAGCTCTTGTGCCACTCTTGCACCTTGCACCATCAAAGTAAAGCTTCCATAATTAATCGAGAACAAGATCTTGATCATCAAATATCTTCACTTTAGCTTTTTCAGGCTTGGTAATGGTGTAACAACCAATTTTAGTCTCCATCATTGCATTAAAATCAATCATCAAAAACTCATATTCTAAACGAAGCTCATCTAGAGCTTCCTCCATCAAATCCAATTCTTCTAGTTTTGTAGTCATCATGTTGATAGAATTCATGGACTTTTATACTTCCTCAATCCCATCTATATGAAAAGTGGAAGGCTTATCATTATAGATTCATATTATTCTCCCTTTGAAAGGAATATCTAGGTGTGAGTAATCCAGAGAGAGATAACCTCCCAATTTGACAGTAAACTCTCTTGAGAGGCACACACTAAAATATGACTCCAAATCAACTACAACCACCTCTTGGATCATGGTGATCTAGGGTATACTATGTAGGACAATAGGGATATCCTTGATAACATCCACTATTTTCATAGGGGTTCATCCAAATACAAGACACATGGGCTTCTTCTTGTATATTCTGTACCCATAATTTCACAAACTACCTTTGGCATGATAATTGTTGCAACACCAGAGCTGATCATGTAGTTATGCACAATCCAACCCTCCATCCTGAGAGACAAATAAAATGGGGGTGGTCTATTCTTTTCAATAGCAAAAGTTGTCAGTGTTTGAGCTAATACACTATGAGTGGGATTTTTCTTTTTATCTTTCATAAACTTCAAAGACTCTTGCAATAGATCAACTTGTCCAGGAAATCACAGTGCATTGTAGAGACTAACCTTGGTAGGTATTCTATTTAATTCTTCAATAATTTTATAGGTAAATGCACTGGATTCTCTTCCTTCACTAGAACACTCATACTTTCTCCAATATTACTATGTGGTTGCTACCCTCTGACACTTAGTCAAAGCTGGGTATTTGAGTCATTATTTTGCCTATTCTTTCATCTCAGCTTAAGGTTGTAAAGTTGATACCTTTGCTTACAATATTTATTTTGCTTGTGTAGGCAAGAGATATTTTAATAGGATATGTTATTCTAAATTAGATGTTGTACCAGGTGCTTTCTCCTGTGACTGTCTCTTTTTGTTCTATACCTTTCGGATCAACAAGCACCTTCAAGGGCTCCATCTCAACTGGGTCCACTATAATCAAAATTTTTCCAGCTCTCATGAGAACTGAAACTTGTTCAACATAAGGGACCATGAAATTATGATCAGCTTCTATAATCATGTTGATCTAAATGCCAAAAAAGCTGTCTACCAACATTTGCACATAGTTTAGATGAACCATGTATGTTTTTCACCATGTAGGTTGTTACATGTGGAACACCAATACATTTGTTCTGATGGGCCAACTTCTTCTTTTGCTAATACAACTACATTCCTTTCATGTTCCTTAATAGTTAAAGCCACTTGGTCTTTGATGATCAGTGGAGGTTGAAATCTCCTAGGCTAGAAATATCTCTTAGCTTACCTTTTCTTAATGGTCGTGATCTCATTCATCATTGCTCTTATTACTAAATTCATTGATTGCAATTCTTGTAGAAACATTTTATGAGGATCAGGGCTTGAAGATACTGGAGGAGATGGTAATGGTAGAGGTACTAGTGGAGATGGAAATTCTAGGAATGGAACTAGATTGAACAATTGTGGAATGGAAGGAGTAGGCAGTTGTAGGAAAACAACTATTAGAGTTTGAGTTCAACTGGGATTCCATGAAGGAACTAGATACATGGGTGGCATAAAAAACAATTGTGAAGAGGCATTGGAATATAAATACTATGGGAGATCAAGAAATATAAGCATCATCATTTTTGGTATAAGCTTACCAATAGCGATTAGATCAATTTTAACCTTTTGTTCTTGAGATTACAAATTAGGAAATGTGTTGACATTTGACTGATGGATGGCCATGCTAATATCAAAATTTAAGGCTCGAAGGTAGTAAAATACAACCTATTTAGGAGTTGACTAGAGACCATCAGGGACTCTTTGCCAAGTTTGAGTGAACTTGACATTGAAGTCAATGATTTCCTCCTGTGGATATCTCTAAAAATTTGTAAATTGGTGCAACAGAGAAAAGGGATCGACTTGTTCATTAAAACCCTTTATCAATAACTTCACCAACTAGTCCCATGTGGAAATAGTGGTAGGTGGTAAATACTGATACCAGTACAACAACTTCCCTCTATGGGAGAGCACGAGTAGTTTGACCTTGTAGGCAGCAAATCCACCTCCCAGAAGAAGAAGTGATCAAGGGATTTGCTCAATTTTGATAGTTTTGACACAAGTGACAGTTTGCCCAAGTTTTGTAAATCATACAGTAAAGGGTAAAACCATATAACTGGAATGGAAAATCGTACAGGGCAGTGGCAAATCATACAGGGCATATAGAAATTCAACCAAATGTAAGGGAAATGTAATTTCAAAGTGAAATGACATAGATTTTCTAATGCGTTAAACTTAGTAAAAAGACAAATTAATGTATTCAATTGTATATTGGAAGTTGTAAATAAAAAATTGCCTCAGGAACTACTTTGGAATAGCCTGGGAAACGTTATATAAGGCCTCATTTTTAAATTTGTAGGTCTGGTTGCTAGAGTGAATAGCTAGTACTTGTTAGTTGTTATGCTCTGAGTTATTGCAATTACATTGATAGATTTTATATACTGTAATCAAATACATATACATAAATGAGTATAATAACGATTGTGTATGACTGTGTACGATTTTGATAATTATGGATGGTGATTTATGGATGAATGTTGATGTGTGTGTGTTTCTATGGAATGTTATAGGTTAGTTTTGTGCATTGTTGTAACCTTGTGGTAGGATCTGGTGCTGGTGAAACCTGGAGAATGATCTAGGAGCATGGAAATATTAAGGAACACGCATTGAAAGGCGTTGTATGATTTTTTGTTGTACTCATGCACATGGAATCTCTCAATAGTCCTATTAGGATGTTTTGCTTATTGTGGAGATTGTATTGATTAGTCTATCAAACCCTTACAAAACATCCAGGAGAGAGATTGGAGCAATGTAACATCTAAACTAGAATATGACTGTGTCATTGGTTTGTACAAATCGTACATTGTCACCCTTACAAATCATATAAAGCACTTTTACCCAATTTGGTAAAACAGGTGATTGAGAGAAACTTACTTGATTTGGCAGTTTTGGGGAATCGACTTGAGCGATTACAAAAATGTGTACGACAACCTCAAAAAATGAATCTGTTAGTTTTTTTGAGTGTAATATTATACCATCAACAACACTATATGATTTGAGATCATACAATGTAGGAATTTGATGTTCTTACAATGTGATAATAGTTTGTACAAGGGTAGTTTGAACGGTCTTAAGACTGTATGATTTGGCAATTAAGTTGGGCCTAGCATATTGATCATTCTAAGCCTTGGAAAATACCTCCATACTAGGAATAATCCACCCCTATGCTAAATTTTATGCCATTGCCTTATTGAATCTGGCATTTTTTGTTAAAACAGTCAAAATTGATGAAGTTGAATATTAATACTAGAGGTGAATGACGAACATCAATACATGAAGCTGTGGGAGATGAGAACTAAGAGATAAAATTCTAGTAAGAAGGAGCACAAGTATTTCTCAAAGAGAAAACACAAATAACTCAAACCATAGTACTCAAGAACCAGAGATAGAGTAAGTTTTGACATCCAAAGGAGACTTTGAGGTATTGTTGATAGAGACAAAAGATAAGGAAATAGAACCACCAAGCGTAGAGGCAAGGGTTGACAAAGGAAAAATGTAAGAATATGGATAGTGGATGGTGAAGCCTGATAAAGCAACATAAGTGTTGCAAGAGAGTGCGAAGAACAAGAGTCAGGCACCAGAGCAATAGGACACAAGGTCTTAAGAGGATGGACCAAGACCATCTCCCTCACATCAGCAAAGAAGGTCATTAAGTGAAGACACACGAGAATTTGGTCATCGAGTTGTGGGAAAAAACAAAATACCTTGAATTGACACTTTTGACGATAATGAGAGTAAGACACCCCCAAGGAGGAATCAGATAGAGATTCCACAAGATACCTCAAGTGATAGTGATGACTCTCCTAAGATGGCTAATAAGGCAGCCAAACAAAGATGTCCACCATTTTTAGGTGAGGGTAAGGAAGACCCCCCACAACATACAGGGACTTGCATAACCATTTAGATAGAAAATTGTGTAGATAGACCTAAGGATCGGGTAATCCTATTTCCTGCTACCTTGAGAGGATTGAAAATTGATTGGTATTTGAAGAGAGAAACTATCATAGATTTTCAGACTTGGAACTAGATAAAGGAGAAGTTCATTGAAGAATTTTGACCTTTAAAGGATGATGGAGACATTGTTATGAAACTTTATGTGAAGAAGCAAAAAATCAATGAGGATGTGAAATCCTACAACTGTAGACTAAAGCAATTAGTCAATAATATCCAGATGTCGTTGGTAGATGTTCTAGTAAAATAATGGTTCGTAGATAGATTAATTCAAAAATATAAGAAAAATATGAAGGCAGTACCATCATAAACATATGAAGAAGCGTTTAAGCACACAAAGAAATTTGAGAGTGAATCAAAATAAACATATACAGGAATCCTGTCTCATCCCAAATCAAAGGATTTAGATAGTGAAGAAGATGACACTATACAGAGGATGGTAGCATCATTTCACAAGGAGTTTGATAAGTTGGTAAAATAACAAAAGATCAAACTTGATAGAAATGACATGTGGTGCACGAAATGCAAAACAGAGGGACATACAAATATGAAATGTTCAAGGAATGACTATTGCCATATTTATAATGTGATGGGGCATGAGGTAATGCTATGTCCATATAGTGCAAAAATACGTCCACAAGTATTGTTAATACATGAGTAGGAAGAGAAACCGAAGGCCTAAGGAAGTGGGAAAAAAATAAGTGGTAGTTAAAGAAACATCAAATGAGGTGGAATATTGAACCAAGGTAATTGATAGGAGGACAAAGTTGTTTACAGTTTAACTCGAAAGGTAGACCAATCATACAATGTCGCAATTTCCAGGAATGGGGGAATTTTGTGAAAATGTTTCCTACACCTATGAGGCAAGAGATGCCGTAAACAAGCACTACACATATGTATAGATGGTGTGGTCCGATGAACTACAAATAAAAGAATTATCCAAAATAGGCGAGTTCGAGTAACCCACATAACGTTAGTTATTTGGACATCTAAGTTCCTCAAGTTAAGGAGGAAACTTAGGAATTTTTAGCCATGATGAGAAATCAGACTAAGAAGGATAAGTATCCAGAGCTAGCAAAATAAAAGCAACACTGGTAAGTAGAAAAGAAAATATTGCAAGAGAAAACCGAGAAAACTAAAAAAGCAAAGTCGAGAGCTGGTAAGGAATTAAGAAAACCATCATATCAGGAGATAGTTGTGCAAAATATGGCAACATAGGTTTTGGATACTGTTGGTCATCAAATCTGCATAGGAAAGGACTTTCGGTGGGTTTGCGCGCCCTGGACCTGCGACCAACATTGAAAGGCCGAAGGGAAGAGATGCCCCTCGTGCCGATCTCCGGAGAAAGGCCGGCTCCTATACTAATCTACCTTTTGGGGTTTGAAGACAAGAGTGCAAGAAAGAGATAAAAGGGATAAGGGTTAGAAAAATAAATAAAAAGGGGTTAAGGGAAGAGAGAGTTGATGATTTGAGGTGGGAGAGAACAGGAAGCACGATCACCAACTAGCAACTTGAATAGCAGCAGGAAATACCAAGAATTAAATGAAAGAAACGTGGTATCGACCTCCCTATGTATCCTCTGGACGGGTTCACAAGGTTCTCCTCTCTCTCTCACTAGAATTCAGGGTTCAGAGTAACAACGATCAAGACGAGGGAATAACAGAAACCTCGATCCACTAGGTAGCATAAAAGAAAGCAACAGGAATGTTTTTCCTCTCCTATGTATCCTTCAGGGCGAATTTTAGGGGTTTGGTCCTTGATCGTACACCGGATTCGAGGTTCAGAGTCTCAGTATGCGAACGAGAAAAGACAAAAGAATTAAGCACAGAAGGCAGCATAAAAGAGAGAAATGGAGCACAAAAGATCTTTAGTATTAGATGCAGGACATCAAGTTACAGCAGCTTTCTAGCAAAAAGTTCCCCCCCTTTTACATTATAGAGCCTGGGTTTTTATAGAGGACCCGGCCCTCTGAATCATTATTACAAAAACGGCGGAGTACACCCTCGGGCCCTGAGAAATCGGTGCCTCACTGCTGCTGCGAATGATCCCTCAAATCGGCTACCAAAACTGGTAATGGTGACCGAGTCAACCGGGGAAAGATGCATTAAATGAGCCACCTGGGTGTCCTCGGATTGCAGGTGCGGTGTTCGAGTGGTGGCCATGCTTGTCGGGCTCTCCTTTTTGGACTGATACTTCGCATCCAATTGCCAAAAATGAGCAGCGGGCTTATCGGGCAAGAAAATATGCATTTATGAGGCTCTTTGACTGCCTCGAGAAAATGCCCAGCTTGGGAAGCGTTCCTGGAAAGTGCCTCACTGATTTTTGCTTCACAAAATTACTTTGGGGGCGTGGCGTGCCAAAGCCGATCTCCTTCTATCCTTCGCTGCTTCGTCGGCAAAATTGCTTCACTGACGGGTCGGGAAAAACGCTTCGGGCCGATCTTCTTTTGAAAAGGCGGTTCGGGAGAGTTTCGGTCGAAACACTTTCTCGACCTCTACTACTTCGGGTGGAAACTGGCCGAAGTGGATTTTAGAAATACTTCGGGCCCGAAGTATTTTCATTGCCTTAGCCGATTCGGGCTATCTTTTCTTCTTCGACGAAGTTGCTTGGATGCCGCTTCGCAAACTCTTCACCCGAAGTAGCCGCTGGGAATGCTTCGGGTGCGAAGCATTTCTTTTGCTTTCTCGGAAAACTTCTCACCTGAAGTGATGATTTGAAGCGCTTCGGGCCCGAAGTTCTTTTCTTTTCATTTTGTTCACCAGGGGCGATAGGGAAATCAAAATTGCTATAACTTATAAACAAAGAAAATTTTCAACCAAAACAAATATCATACACAGTTTTAATTTTTTTGCCCCTTGGTGGAATGTGACAATATTGTCAACATTCTTGGCGGCTCGCGGGGCAACGAGCTCGTCTCGGTGGTAGAACCCTCAGCTTTCATCCATTGGGCCAGAGTTACCTTCAGACCCTTCTCCTTGTTCCTTTTCTGGGGATGCTTCCACAGCTTGTCCTTCCTCCTCCTCTCTCTCCTCTTCTTTCACTACTGCTTCTTCTCCTCTTGTTGCCATTGCTTCTGCTACGTCTTCAGCCATTGGCAATGGGGCCAGGTGGGCATGGATGTTTTTTAAGGTTCGGCGAACCTGAGACCAGACCTTTTTCGTGAACAGCTCCTGATCTCCCAGAGATTTGACCAAGGCGTGGAACCTATCTATCTGCCCGATTTTTGCATGTTGGGACCTGGTATACAGATCATTTAGGGAAGCGACAATTTTATAGTATGTCAATATGTAATCAGCAACCTGCTTCTCTGTTATAGGTTCGGCCCACTCGTCTATCTCCGAGACGTTGTCTTCGAACTGCTGCCACTTCGACATGATTTCTTCCTTGGCTAAGGGCTTTCCATCATCATCCGTGAAGCTCGGGAAGCCTAAGGCGACGAGGTCCTTGAAGTAGCCCATTGACGCGTGCCTCTCACTTTCGAATGCGTCCAGTAGGATTTTTGCCTTTTGAGCCTTCTTGGCTATGGAGAAAAAGGCACGAACTATGGCCTGGGCTGTTGACCAATCTCTTGCTGTCCGACTCATCGCTGCGAGCTTCAAATCTTGATACCTTGCATCTTGGACCTTAAGGGCCAGCTTGAGTCGGGCTCTGACATTCTGAATGACTTCTTCGATGATTGGCCCTCCTTCGACGGTGGCAATCTGGGCTTCTACGATGTAAGCTAAAACTGAAAGGGCACTGGCAGCCCGAGACCTAAAATTCTTGAGCAGATGTGAGCGAATCTCCTTGATTTTGCTCCTATCAAATAGCCCTAGGCCTTCCTTCTCGTGCAGCTAGATCTGAGCTTGCAAGATCTTACTTTCAAGCTCCTTGGTCCTCAATTCATTTTTGACCTGCCTTTGTGCTTGATTCTCTGTTGTGCACTCCAGCTGTGCTATCTGTAGCTTTAGGGCATGTGCTTCTTTCTTCATCAGCTTACACTGCTCCTCGGCCTCTACCAATTTGGAGCGAACCCTTGCTAGCTCCTCCTCCAGCTTGATGTTAGCATTTTTGGCTTCGAACCTGTGCTTGTTGGCAATGTTGGCATGTGCCTTGAAGGTCTCGATTCCAATGTGCATAGAGGCGGACTCCTTGTCCACATTCAGATGTTCCAAGTCCTTTTCCTTATCCTGATATTCATAGTCCATTGGAGTCATTTCATCCAGGGGCTTTTGGACTTTGGGTATCTTCTTTACTTTATGCATCTTTCCCGCCTCGAAATCAAAGATGACACATTTCTCAACTTGAGCGAGCGAACGCCCTCTCTTCTTTCTTGCCTCTTTCAACATTCTCTCTGTGTTCTATCGGGCTTGGAGGAGTTTTTTGGCCAAGGGGGACTCCCGTATTGAGGATAGCTCGGAGTCGAATGTGGCTGGGTCTACAGTCGAGGGATTGAACAAATATAAGGAGTTGAAGGGGATAGCCTCACCCGAAGGTTCGGCAATAGGGGTGATGGGGGCTTCGGCGAGTGGGAACACGTTATGTACAATGGAGGGATGAGCCTCTAGGTTCGGTGTTGGGCTATTGGCTTCGTCCTGGTTGATGACTGAAGGATCGGTGGTGTGGCTAGGTGAAGTGGCTTCGACGGGTTTGCCCTGGCCGAAAGACTCGGGGGGAGCAGTTAGGGACACGATGTAAGAAGGTGACTGACCTTGTGGAGGCAGGGTGGACTGGTGAGAGCTTTCGGTCGGGGCCGGAGTGGACTTCCGAGCAACCAGAGCATAAGGCAAAGAAAACGTACCTACGTGCCCTCCTGGCAGAGCGGCTATGGTGATCTCCTGGGTGATCGGCCCTGGTTCTTCCTGGGCCTCGGTACTCTCGGCTTCCATGACTTCCACGAGTTCTTCCATATTGATGATATCTATGTTTGGGATCGCTTCGACATTTGGTGGAGCTTCTCCGTCGTTTACTTTGGTCGAGCCCGATACTGATCTTTCGCTAGGGGCGCTCGGTGTGCCTATACGTGGTCATTTTGGGAAGTTCGGGGGTGCCTGTGTAGGTTCCCACTCCTTTCTTTTCTTCCTCTTGAGGGGTTGCTCTGATTCCTCTATTGCTGCCTCGAGATCTTCGGATGGATCCTATGGTAAAGCTTTTGGCGAGGCCC
Source organism: Wollemia nobilis (assembly GCA_028583015.1). Lineage (NCBI taxonomy): Eukaryota > Viridiplantae > Streptophyta > Pinopsida > Araucariales > Araucariaceae > Wollemia > Wollemia nobilis. The sequence continues at coordinate 8,554,245 of JAQPPZ010016927.1, forward strand.
TAGCTATTTTTTCCCTGGGGACATTGTCAGTCCTTGGGGTGGCCGATGGAACGAAATCGATGAAGGACAAGGGTTTCCAAGACCCAATATTGGTCTGATACACAATTGCGAATTCCCTGTCCATCGTTAGAAGCCCGTAAGAATTCATCTTTCGATGATGGACTCTCATAATCCACCATTCTCTTAACTACTCCTCGTCCCAGTCTTTCAACTCCTATTTTAAATCGTCCCTTGCTTTTCTCCAGAAAGTGGAGTCGGGAGTTGGGAATGGGTACTGGTCTAGGTCGAATTCGACTTCCATAGGATAGAAGTCATGCCAGGGAGGCAACGTCCTCATCTCCTCTAAGTGCCACTCCAGGTCCATACCATTTGGGTTATTTCTCTGCTCCAGAACTTCAGGGCGAGGACAGACATGGAAGTTTTTGCTTTTCAAATGATCCCTCATCACCCCCAACGGGTCGTAGAGCCACCTCTATGGTATTTGAAGCAGACCAAAATCGGTGAGCTTCTCCTCCAGGTATACATTCTGCTTCAGAGCAAAGACTTCGATCACTCCCATCTTGAAGGGGAAGTCGCAGGTGTGTGCCCACTTCTGCCCATGGCCGTAAGTTTCATCGGTCGCGTCACTTTGCCGAGCAACTTCCAAGGCAAATTGGTACTCCAAAGGGAAAAAGGGCAGCAAGAAGGGCTTCCCTGTGAAGCCAAAGAGGCGGATCACAAGCCCTTGTGTCAATTGAAACACATCCCCTTTTCTCTCCAATACCACTTTATCTCTAAGGCAGAGAGGCACCCGAGGGCTAGACCCTGTCAGAATGTGCATCGCAGGTCCCAAAAACTATTGGTTGAAAGGGTAATAGGACTCCGACCTTAGCAGGAGACGGGTCCACTGATATACAGGCAAGGGGATCCCATCCTTGTCGACTGGTGAAATATCACAATGGGGAAGGGTTTTATGTACATGGAAGAAAAAGAGCCAAACCAAGAAGGAACAAGGCTGGAAGTGCGGCTCCTTGCTAGCATCCTTCATGGATGACAACCGCATATGCAGATTTTGGGCCACCCATTCTGCCCAATCAAAGAAAACTAGGTTAGTGTTCGGCCATGAAGCGTCGGGAGCGTAGAACTCTCCTCTGGAAATGCATTCGGCTAGCGACACCTGCCATGGGCATACCAAAGTATCACTTGACAAGCCCCCTACCCATGCAATAATAGAGAATATATCTATGTTTTTGAAGGCCTCCAAGGGCAGGGGCATCTGGGGTCACTTGCCGGAAGGAAGTCCGCTCTTGAGATTTTCACGCAAAAAGCTCAGAATGAAGGGATTGGAAGCGAACTTATCCATTTGTTCGCTCAGGCTGACATTGCGAATGGTATAACCTTTTGGTGGCCTTTGCTACGGTGCGAACGCTGCTTGCACATCCTCCTTCAGAATGGAAAACAATTTTTTACCCGAGGCGTCTAACACCTGCCTGGTTTACGGCTGATAGTTCTGAGCAATGGCGTATATGAGCTTAGGGCAGTGATGTGTAGGAAGGACCAGATACCAGTATATGTGGGAATAATATGCCATGGCCCTCTTGTTCTCCGCTGAGAGCCTACTTTTCATGAAGTCGATGGTATACCGAAGCTCGGCCACGGTTCTTGAAAGCTCTGGGTCTCTGATTTTTGCCCACTTATCAATAGGTGGTTCTACACTGGGCTCATCATCGGACTCCTCCCTTCCTCCCATCACCTATTTTCCTATGCGTGGGGGAGGATTGGCCCTCCTAGGTGTCTGCTTCTTTTCTTCCTTGGCTCTCGCCTTCTCTGGAGTTGTCGCCTCTGGTTCTTTTCCCTTCCGCATGGGGTTCCTCCTTCCCATTGTGAACGATTGCAGCCGAATAACTTGTGATGTAGCAGAGTTCGACACCTCAAAATAGAGGACGGGGTAATCATGATGAACAATGAAACCTTTGATGCATAAGCTTTCCGAGGTGGCAGAATGCAGACTCAACTCTCACACTTGCAAATGGTTTGTTCTTAACGGGCATTTGCATTTTATAGCTTCGGAGGGCAACTTTCGGCATTTATGGCAACCATCATAATTACTTCGTGGGCCTAGCACAAAAATATCGCTATGAAATTTGATTGGCTATATGGCGGCATTGTACGTGGGGTCATGTAATTCGACGGTTTGATTTTGTATCGAGAGCATGAGTTGCTGCCACCTGGTACTTTTGCATGGCTTTTGGGCTGACGAACTGCCTTGGGATGAGTGCCACTTCTTTCATATTGAGTTCATCCATTTTGGTCCCCTTTTGATGCTGTCATTGGCACGTTCCCCGAGGCACATCTTAAATGTGTCCGCCCCAAAGCGGGGTTTGGCAAAAATACTTCGTCGCGAAGTTCTTCTTCGGGCTGATTTTCTTCACTTCGGGCCCGAAGTTCCCCTTGGCTATGCTGTTGCTTCGGTTCATGAATACCATCGACCGAAACTCATTTCATCGAGGAGAGCTTCGCCACGAACTTCCCTTCATCGGCTACTTCGGACCGAAACCCCCCCGAAGGCGATTTCGATCATGCTTTGTGAAGCCAAAGCCAGGAATCTAGCTTTTGCGGTTGAAGTGGTACTTGCTCCCCATGATCTTTTGAACAGAGTATATACAAAGCATTGAAATCCTATATACAAAATATATGCAAGATTTTTTTTTTTTTTAGAATTGTACATACCTCAGCAATTGAAGGTCTTCAGGTGAAGACCGTTGACTGAGATTGGTAAAACTTGGCCATTCGCATCTTTGAGGATGAAGGAATTGGCCGAATTTACTTTTACTATTTCGAACGGTCCGTCCCAGAACGCATCCATTTTGTCATGATTCCCAGGCTTGGCCTTCCATGAATCCCACCTCCATACCAGGTCTCCTGCCTTGAATGTGCGATCGGATGATTTCCTTTTGAACCAGTCTCGGGTGACCTCGGCATGCCGTGCGAAGTTCTGGTAGGCCTTTTCACGTTCCTCTTCTAGTTGTAATAGCTGAACCAGGCGTTCTTCCATTGGGTTAGCTTCATCTTCTTCTAGCAGCTGTAATGCAGGGATCTCGATGTGAGTGGGTAGGATGGCCTCCTTGCCGTAGACCAGAGCATACGACGAAGTCTTGATTGACCTTTTGACAGAAACCCGATCGGCCCACAGGGCCCGATCCAGAAGGAGGTGCCAAGTTCTTTTGTTTTGATCGATCAACTTTCTCAGTATCCTCAACAGGGTTTTGTTGGTGGATTCTGCCAATCCATTGCCTTGGGGGTAATAATTGGAAGACACCTTGTGATATATCCCATACTTGTATAGGAACTCGTTGATCTTTGCGCCTGTGAAACCAGGACCGTTATCTGTAATAATTGCTTCGGGGATGCCGAAGCGGGTAATCAATCTTTCCAGGAAGGTGACCATAGTATCTTGATCGACATGTTTTGTGGGGACTGCCTCGGCCCACCTGGTGAAGTAATCGGTCGTAGTCAGAATGAATTTGTGCCCAATGGAGGAGTTTGGCGATATGGCCCCTACGAAATCTAGTCCCCATTGCTGAAAAGGGGCTTCTACTTGTATCGGTCGAAGGGGCATCGAAGCATTTCTGCTTCGGTCGACGAACTTCTGGCATTGCTCGCACCTTCGACAAACGGAGAAGGCATCGACAAAGAGTGTAGGCCAATAGTAACCCGCCTTGATAATCTTCAGCGTCGTCGTTCTTCCAGCAAAGTGCCCTCCAGATAGTCCTGAATGAAATTCACCCAGGATTCTTCTCTTATCATCGTCTTTTATGCATCTGAGGAGGACGTCGTCGATGTTCCTGAAAAATAGGCCTTCAGGGCGCATAGTGTATCGGGCGGACCGCATTCTGAAATGTCTTCGCTGCGATGCATTCAGATGTGAGGGGCATCTACCGGTGTTGAAATATTCCACTATTTCATCGACCCAATCTTTGTCAGCCTCTTCCTGATTAGCGAGGCATTCTCCTGTTGGCAAGTCATCCAACTGATTGTCTATTTTTTTGGCCGTTGCGTTCTTCGCCAGCTCTTGACATAGTGCACGACCACGAACTAGTTTGGTAGGTTTGATCTCAATATCAAACTCTTGGATTTTGCTTACCCAACCAGCTCTCTTGCTTCCCAATTCCCCTTGGATAATGAAACTATGCACATCGGGGTGAATGACAAAGACTGTCGTGCGACTCTAAGAAATGAACTGTTTGAATTTCCTGAGAGACTTCATAACTGCATGCACTTGACGCTCGATGAAATTGTACTTTTCTTCATGGGGATTGATTATCTGGTTGAGGAACGCGATGGGACGTTCCTCTCCATCTTCCCCCTTTTGCGTCAAGACCGTGGCGTAGCTTTTAGGTTCTCCTATTGCATACAGTATAAAGTCTCGACCGTAGTCGGGGTTGATCAAGACCGGTGCCTGAACGATTCGGGCCTTGATTTCTTTGAATGCTTTTCTCCTCTCTTCTATCTAGACGAATTCTGTGCCCTTCTTTAAAAGCTCAGACATCGGCTTAATGACCTGGGTGAAGTCCGGGACAAACTTCCTTACGAAGTTAATCTGATCGAAGAAATATTGAAGGCCCTTTTTATCTACTGGGATTGGGAGCTTCATCAGAGCTTCGGCTCTGTCAGGATCCACGGTGAGACCCTTTTCCGAAATAGCATGTCCTAGCAGCTTTCCTTCGCTGACTGCGAAGATTGACTTTTTTGGATTGATTGAGATGCCAAATTCTTGACATTTTTCGAAAATCTGTTGAAGATGTTCTGGGTGGTTCTCTCTCCTTCGGGAGAAGACGGTCATGTCATCCAAATAGATAACAATAACCTTGTTCAGAAGTTCGCCAAAAGCAAGGTCCATTGCCCTCTAGAAAGTAGCTCCCGCATTCGAGAGGCCAAAAGGCATCCGCTGGTAGGCGAATGTGCCCCACTTGGTTGTGAACGCGGTCTTATGCTGGTCTTCGTCCCTGAACCAGATTTGATTGTATCCCGAAAAACCATCGAGCAAGGAGAATCGTTGAGCTCCAGCCACCGAATGCAAGATCTGATCGATCTGCGGGAGAGGATAGTGGTCCTTGAGGGAAGCATGATTCAGGTTGCGGAAGTCCACGCACAACCGGATGTCTCCATTCTTTTTTCTAATAGGGACCAAGTTCGCCACCCAGGAAGAATGCTTGATAGGATAAATGATCTTTGCTTCGAGCATTTTTAGCAGTTCGACCTTCATCAGGACCTCGATTTTTGGATTAATCGGCCTTTGCTTCTGTCGAAAAGGTTTGGCCCCTTCTTGTAATTTGATTGTGTGTTGGATCAGCTGCCGATCGTATCCCTTGAGGTCGTGATAAGACCACGCCATGATATCTGGGTACTTCTTACACAAACATCGGATTCGCTCTATTTCTTCCGAAGTACAATCGGTCCCGACCTTTATTACTTTCCTAGGTTCCAGTTCTAAGTCTTGATATTGTTGCACGCTGATCTGGATCCTGCGGGATAGCGATCGATCATTTTGATCGAAAAGGCTCTCAAGCGTGATCAATCCTTTGGGAACGTGGTTGTTCTTCAACTGGACCAATCCTTCATATTCTTCCTCATCAGGGCTTCGGTCTTCAACTGTAGCGGCTTCTTGGATCATGAAATTAACAATCTGCTCGTCATTGTCAAAAACTTGCCAGTGTAAATCCCTGTCGGGGATAGAGGGTCTATAGATCATCCTTACAGCCTTCGGCTTATGCACCATATCATCCACTGGAGAATATCGGGCTGCGATGGATGCTAAGACATCTGCATGTCGATTCTTTTCTCGTGGAACAGACTGTAGATTGAGGGATTCGAACTGGTCGAACAGGTCCCATACCCTATTGCGGTATGATTTAAGATAGTGCTTCTTTGAAGAGCATTTGTTGGTGACCTGGTTGCAAACTAGTTCAGAATCCCCAAAGATCTGAAGATGTCTTATGCCAATCTTGTCGGCTTTCTTGAGTCCTAAGCACAAGGCTTCATACTCTGCTGCATTGTTGGTGCAGCTCCATGTCAATCGGTAGCAATATTCCTTTTGCTCATCGGACGGTGAAATCAGAAGGATTCCTACCCCAGCACCGTTCTTGCATCGGGCACCGTCGAAGAACAATTTCCATAGTCCTTCTTGAGCAGAAACCTTTCCCCCTATTTCGGCTGGTTTCTCGGACTTGGCGATGGTGTAGCACCCCACCTCAGTCTCTATCATGGCATTGAAATCTGCCAATGAAAATTCATCTTCGCAACACAACTGTGCGAGGGATTCCTGGACCAGATCCACTTGCTCTAGCTCCTCCGCGATCGTATGCACAGGGCCACTGCTCTCTTCTTCGGACATCTTCTCAACCAGGAACGTAGAAGGCTTTTCATTATAGATCTTCACCTTCTTCCCTTTGAAGGGGATCTCCAAATGAGTGTAGTCCATGGATAGATATCCGCCCAGCTTTGCCGTGAATTCCCTTGACAGGCACATGCTGAAGTAGGGCTCCAGATCCACGACTACCACCTCTTGTATGACTACGATTTGAGGTGTCTTATGTAGCCGAATAGGAATGTCTTTGATGACACCTATAGTATTTACTGGGGTACCGTCCAGCTGGAGGACTCCATGACTGCTTCATGTGTATTCCATGCCTATTTCCTCGCATACCGCCTTCGGCATTACTGTCGTCGCAGCTCCAGAATCTATCATGCAGTTATGCACGATATATCCTTCCATTTGTAAAGATAAGTAGAATGGTGGTGGTCTATTTTTTCCCATAATGGACATGGACAAGGTCTGCACCAGGGCGAGCGGCTCTGCCTTCTTTGTATTGATCCTCTTCAATGATTCTTGCAGCAGGTCCACTTGTCCAAGAAGTTGCAGAGCATCATACAAACTGATCTTGGCTAGAATTCTCTTTAATTCTTCTACAATGTTGTAGGCTGGGGAGCTATGCACCTCAGGTTCCTTTCTTGGTTCGTACTTGGTGCGATATTGCTCTGTCGCTTCGACCCTTTGTCGCTTGGTGAGCGAGGGAAACTTGAGCTTCTCCTTAGCCTGTTCTTTGGTCTCCACTTGAGGTGGTTCGGCAGTGGCCTTTTGGGCCTTTTCTTTGACTGGAGCTGGCGGAGGAGCTTCGCTCGGGGCTAAAGAGGATGGTTGTCCCTTCTCAAAATGAGCGTGTACCTTCAAAGGAGCCATTTGGGTAGCATCCACCTCTATCGTCCTTTTACCTCCCCTGGTAAGGACCGCGACTGGCTCTTCCTCGTCGATGGACAAGTTCTGATCCAATTTTCGGATGACGTTGACTTGACCGCCTTGACTGCTGCTTGTTAGCGTCTGCACGTAGTGTTGATGCAACATGCACGTATTCTCCTCGTGAGGATCATTACATGTAGAGCACCAGTATACATGATCGGAAGTGCTTGGGACTTCATCTATCACAACATTTCTTGTCGAAGCTTTTCCTTGATGGACAACTTGATCTTTGGTAAGTGCAGGCGTGGGATAAGACCTTCTTGGTAGAAACTCTTGTTGCGCTTGCTTCTTCTTGACAATGGTCATGTCGTTGGACAAGGTCTGCACTGTGGCATTTAACGATTGCATTTCTTGCAATATCTTGGCTTGCATATCATCGGCCTTGGGAACTGATGGTAAAGAAGCCATGGTCGGTATCGGAGGCAAAGCAGGATGTTGGAGGGGTGCTGGCAACATTGGAAATGTTGGAGTGATAGTGGGCGGCATAGTTGAAAGCATGGGGAAATGTATCTATGGAGCGGTGATCTGCGAGACAACGGGATTCGGGTTCCAGGATGAGATCGGGTATGCAGGGATTACAGGAATCTGCGGAGCGACTACGCTCGCATACTGGGCTTGAAGGAACTCGGGGAGTATAGGCATTGGCATTCTTTGAGGGAGTTTACCCATGGCTATGAGGTCCATTTTTGCTTTCTTGGCTAACCCATACAACTCTGGAAAAGTATTGACATTTGAGTACCTTATCATAAGGCCGATATCAGGGTTGAATGCCCGAAGGAAGTAGTACGCCGCGGCTTCGTCAGTTGGGCGAAGCCCAACTGGGACTCTTTGCCAGGTTCGAGCGAACCTAACATTGAAGTCTGCAATTTCTTCTTGTGGATGTCTTTGGATCGAAGTGAATTGCTGCAGAAGAGAAGTCGGATCGGCGGACTCGTTGAAGCCTTGCATCAACTGCCCGACTAACTGGTCCCATCCCGTAATAGTGCCGGGTGGCAGAGATCTATACCAATAGAGGAGCTTTCCTCTAAGGGAGAGAACCAGGAGCTTCACCATCACTCACTCTTCTATGATATCGTGGATTGCCGCCAGGGAAATGATGTCCTGGATATGTTCCAGAGCAGTCTTTTCGGTTTCGTCGAACGTCGGGAGCTTTTTTATTGTAGCAGGTGGAACTTGCCCTTGACCCGTGAGATTCAATGGTGACGAAGAATTCCATGCTGGAAATAATCTGGGCGACGGTTGCTATTGTTGTTGTTGTTGTTGTGCCATATTTGTGCCTGGGTTCTATGGAACAAAAATCCCCGAAGTCCCTCTTGGGTTGCTCGTCGGAAGGCCAAAGGGAACGGAGGCACTAGGATGCTTCGGTGAGTTGGGAGGATTCGGAGGAAAACTAGCTGCTGTGCTATCGAAAGTTAGGCCTTGCTCGTCAACAGCAGCCTCTTGTGAGGATGTTCCGCGTAAGAGATATTCGGGGGTAACTAACCTAGAGCGTTCCCCAAAGGCATCAATATCAAGCTCAAAGAACTCGGTTTCCTCTCCTCTATTCCTAACTCTCCATCTCGTTTGCATGAAGGCATAGGCTTTTAGTACTGGTCTTTACGACTTTGAAGATTCTCGGGTAAAACAGAGTCGCCAGATGCTAAGAGTCTCTTAGTAATGAGAGCATCGATTCTCACTACTACTCAGGGGGTGAGACTGACCGGATCTCACCGAGAACTTGTTAGAACTACTGGCTCCGGTGAAGACGGGCTAGAAATTTTCTCAAATATGGGACCTTGGGTCCCACCGGGTGTGCCAAAAACTGTTGGTCATCAAATCCGCACAGGAAAGGACTTTCGGTGGGTTTGCGCGCCCTAGACCTGTGACCAACATTGAAAGGCCGAAGGGAAGAGATGCCCCTCGTGTCGATCTCCGGAGAAAGGCCGGCTCCTATACTAATCTACCTTTTGGGGTTTGAAGACAAGAGTGCAGGAAAGAGATAAAAGGGATAAGGGTTAGAAAAATAAATAAAAAGGGGTTAAGGGAAGAGAGAGTTGTGATTTGAGGTGGGAGAGAATAGGAAGCACGATCACCAACTAGCAACTTGAATAGCAAAAGGAAACACCAAGAGTAAAATGAAGGAAATGTGGTGTCAACCTCCCTATGTATCCTCTGGATGGGTTGGCAGGGTTCTCCTCTCTCTCTCACCTAGAATTCGGAGTTTAGAGTATCGGTTTATCAAACGAAGGGAGATAGGAAGAACTCGAGCCACGCGAGACAGCATAAAAGAAAGACAACACAACACTTATCCTACTCCTATGTATCCTTCGAAGCGAGTTTTAGGGATTCGGTCCTTGATTGCACACCGGATGCGGAGTTCGACAATCTCAGTCTACAAACAAAGAGAGATGGAAGAATCAAGCACGAAAGGCAGCATAAAAGAGAAGAAATGAGCTCAAAGTATCTTAGTATTAGACGCAGGACATCAAGTTACAACAACTTTCTAGCAGAAAGTTCCCCCCCCTTTTACATTATAGAGCCTGGGTTTTTATAGAGGACCCGGCCCTCTGAATCATTATTACAAAAATGGTGGAGTACACCCTCGGGCCCTGAGAAATCGGTGCCTCGCTGCTGCTGCGAATGATCCCTCAAATCGGCTACCAAAACTGGTAATGGTGACCGAGTCAGCTGGGGAAAGATGCATTAAATGAGCCACCTGGGTGTCCTCGGATTGCAGGTGCGGTGTTCGAGTGGTGGCCATGCTTGTCGGGCTCTCCTTTTCGGACTGATACTTCGCATCCAATTGCCAAAAATGAGCAACGGGCTTATCGGGCAAGAAAATATGCATTTATGAGGCTCTCTGACTGCCTCGAGAAAATGCCCAGCTTGGGAAGCATTCCTGGAAAGTGCCTCACTGATTTTCGCTTCGCAAAATTACTTTGGGGGCGTGGCGTGCCAAAGCCGATCTCCTTCTATCCTTCGCTGCTTCACTGGCAAAACTGCTTCACTGACGGGTCGGGAAAAACGCTTCGGGCCGATCTTCTTTTGAAAAGGCGGTTCGGGAGAGTTTCGGCCGAAACACTTTCTCGACCTCTACTACTTCGGGTGGAAACTGGCTGAAGTGGATTTTAGAAATACTTCGGGCCCGAAGTATTTTCATTGCCTTAGCCGATTCGGGCTATCTTTTCTTCTTCGGCGAAGTTGCTTGGATGCCGCTTCGCAAACTCTTCACCCGAAGTAGCCGCTGGGAATGCTTCGGGTGCGAAGCGTTTCTTTTGCTTTCTCGGCAAACTTCTCGCCCGAAGTGATGATTTGAAGCGCTTCGGGCCCGAAGTTCTTTTCTTTTCATTTTGTTCACCAGGGGCGATAGGGAAATCAAAATTGCTATAACTTATAAACAAAGAAAACTTTCAACCAAAACAAATATCATACACAGTTTTAATTTTTTTGCCCCTTGGTGGAATGTGACAATATTGTCAACAGATACCATAGTGGAAATTAAAGTATCCAACCTGTTAGAAGCTATTCCAACATTATAGAAGGTAATGGTGGAAGAATTGCAACCACAAAAGGTGATGGAAGTGCAGAGCCAACCAATTCAGGAGGAGGAGCAGAAATATCAATTCATGGATCCAACTGTATTAATTATTGATGTGGGAAAGAAACCTGCATTAGTGCATATGGAGATATTAGGGCACAAATTGACACAAGTTATCGTGGATGGAGGATCCAACATCAATGTGCTACCTGAGAGAACTTGGCTAGAACTAGGTGCTCCATCTCTATGGGCACTGAGATTTTGGTTATATGGTGCTTACCATAATGGCATTGAGACAAAGGGAGTCTTAACGACACAACAAGTAATGATAGCTGAACAAGAATTTGTCTTGGATTTCATTGTGATTACAATGAAGAAACCTACATACGATGCTCTCTTGGGGAGAGGTTGGCTACGAGTAGCCAAAGTTAATCATAATTGGGGAAAGAACCAGATCACTTTTAAGAAGGGACAGCACAAATACATGATTAATCTAGCCAATCAAAGATTTAGTGAAGATGTAGCTACAACAGATGAATAAAAAAATTCCTCAGAGGATGAAGGGCATGAACCTGATGGGGAAGGAATGTTGTACCTAGATGAATGTAGCGAAGATGAAGCTCGATATGATAGCAGATTTCTTCATTGGAAAATGGAGGAGTACGAAATGTTTCAGCCCAACTGCCTCTGTATTGAGTCAGAGGAGATCAAGGAAAAATAAGACAAACCAAAAGTTAGCAAAGAACCTAAGAAGGAAGCAGAAGAGAAATGGACATTTTTGAAAAGCTTTGCAGAGTATACAGTAGGAGATGTAGAGATTGATACAAGACCGGCACACCCCGAGAATGTAGAGAAAGCTATGAGTGAACCAGAAAATATCAAATATGAAGGACCTCGGATAGTGGACATCAATCTAGGAACGGAGGAGGAACCTAGGATGATCCATTACGGTGATGATTGGAATCCGGTATTGAAGGCAACAACTTTTAAGATATTCTTGGAATACAAGGATGTCTTCGCATGGACATATAAGGACCTAAAAGGAATCCCACCAGAACTATGTGTCCATAAGATTACACTAATACCTGGTGCTCAACCAGTAAGGAGGAGACCATATAGAATGAACCCAAAGTATGCTGCATTAGTGAATGCAGAGATAGAAAAGATGCTAGAAGCAAGAATCATATTTAGGGTGACAAACAGTGAATGGGTTTCACCTATAGTGATCACCTTGAAGAAGGAAGTAGATAAGATCAGAATATGCATGGAATTTAGGAGTCTAAACATTGTAACCATTAAGGATCCCTTCCCCATTCCCTTCATAGATTCTATCTTGGAAGAAGTTGCAGGACATGAGATCTATTCATTTTTGGATGGGTTCTCGGGATACAATCAAATCAGCATCATCGAGGAGGATAAGCTGAAGACCACATTTATTGTGGAGAATGGCATCTATGCATATAACCGAATGCCATTTGGGCTCTGTAATGCCCTAGATACATTTTAGCATATCATATTGTATATATTTGATCAACTAGCAATGGGGAACTTCAAAGCATTTTTGGATGATTGGTCCATCTATGGGAAGATCAAGGAGCATCTTCCTGCCCTTAGTGAATGTATGAGTAGGTGCAAAAATGCATAAATATCATTAAACCCAGGGAAATATTTTCTGATGGTACCATATGGGAAATTGTTAGGACACATTGTGTGCAATGAAGGATTGAAGACAGATCTTGATAAGATCCATGTGATATTACACATGGAAGAACCATTTGATGTGAGTTCACTCAAAAATTTTCTTGGTTCGACAGGATACTACCGAAGGTTTATCAAGAATTATGCACATGTATCCTACCCATTAGATTCTTTGACAAAAAATAATATTCCTTTTAGATGGACAGAGGAGCACCAAGGAGCCTTCGAGGAGTTAAAGGCTAAGTTGGTGAGTAGTCCGATTTTGGTGTTTCCTAGTTGGGATAAGGAATTCCATGTCCATGTTGATGCTTCAAATTTTGCAATTGGATGTGCTCTAGCACAAGAAGGACAGTTTAGGCTAGATCAGCCTATTTTATTTGCTAGTCACCTTTTGTCAAGGCCAGAGAGAAACTATAGTACAATAGAAAGGGAATCTTTGGGAATGGTATATGCAGTTCAAAAGTTTAGGCATTACCTACTGGTGAATCCCTTTGCTTTCTATGTTGATCACCAAGCCCTGTTGTACTTGATAAACAAACCGGTGATCCAAGGACGAGTCAGCAGGTGGCTCGTCACCCTCCAGGAGTTCGTATTCCGAGTAGTGGTGAGACCTGGTAAGAAGCATGTGATTGCAGACCAGTTGTCTTAGATACGATCAAGGGAGCCTGTAGGAACAGGAGTTCCTGATGAATTTTTGGATGCACAATTATTCACCATCAATGTTGTTCCATCATGGTACAAGTTGGTTGGCCAATATCTATCCATAGGTGAGTTGCCACAAGAGATGACGATAACCAAAAAGAAGAAAGTAATCATGAAGTCAACACCTTTCTAGATAATAGCAGGATTACTATATAAAATGGGAAGTGATGGTATCTTGCGGAGATGTGTAATGGATGGAGAAGTCAAGGTAGCATTGAAGGAAGCCCATGCAGGCTTAGCAAGAGGACATATGGGACCAGATGCGACCACTAGAAAAGTATTTCTAGTAGGGCTATGGTGGCCCACACTATATAATGATGCAAAGGAGCATGTGAAAGCATGCGACACTTGCCAAAGAGTAGGGAAGCTGGTCAAGAGGGACTTTATGCCCTTACATCCATCACAACCACAAGAGTTGTTTGAACGATGGGGATTGGACTTCGTAGGACCATTGAAGACATCTCAAATATGGAAGTGTAGATACATCGTAGTAGCAACAGAATACCTGACAAAGTGGGTTGAAGCGAGAGCATTACCTGATAATTCGGCCAAAAGTACAACAAGATTTTTGTATGAGCAGGTAATCACAAGATTTGGTATTCCACTACAAATAACAAGTGATCATGGAGGACACTTTGTTAATGAGATTATCAAGACACTGACAATAGAGTTCAAGATTTTACACTCATTGTCTAGTCTGTACTACCCTAGAGCGAATGGGCAGGAGAAAGTGACAAATAAAGTCTTAGTATCTACTCTATATAAAACCTGTGGAATAGAGGGAGCAGACTGGGAGGAAAGGCTACCATCCATTTTGTGGGTATACAGAACAACTTTTAAACCAACAATGGAACATACACCTTTCCAACTAATGTATGGATAGGAAGTAGTGGTGCCAGTCGAATTCTTGATACCAAGTTTGAGAGTCACGATAGAGCATCACTTGGGGGATCAAGAAAGTTTGGAAGAATGACTGATGACACTGAACAAGTTAGACGAAAGAAGAGTCATGGCACAATGGGTGATTGAGATAGCTCAAAAAATATGGAAGGCATGGCATGACAAGCATTTGAGGAAGTTGGAACTTAGTCCCGGTGACTTAGTTCTAAAGTTTAATGGGAAATGGGAAATCAAGCTAGGTAAGCTAAAGATGTTATGGCTTGGCCCTTATAAAGTACTTGAAGTAATGAGTAATGGAGCAATCAAGCTACAGAACTTGAATGGGACAGAGGTACCCAATACTATAAATGGCTCAAAGTTGAAGCCTTATAAGGTACAATGTTTATTCATTACTTCAGAAGAAATTGAATGATGAAGATGAGTGGAAGCTCAAGATGAGGCTCACCATGAGCCAGGTCCATCATAGGAAGAACCTGATATGGGACTCGCACACTTATTTGTAGAAGGGGAGGAGACACAACTAATAGTTGAACAACAAGAGTTGGCACCTCGACCCGATGAAAGAAGAAGGATGCGAGTACACATTAGAAGGGCTGATGGGACCATACGAGAAGGAGAGGAGTGGGTTTCTCTAGAACCAAGAGGCTATCAGGAGATAGCATTGTTACCTAGAAATTTGAACACAAGGTACCCATGAGTAGAACATAGGGAACTACCTCGATAGATGGAAGGACGAAGAAGGATAAGGTTAACAGTGCACAATGAAGATAGAGTGGACACATTCAAAATGGAAATCCCAGAGGACAATAGGGATGAAACTGTAGATGAGGAATTAGTTGGACTTTCTCCATTGGCTCAGATAGGGCTATTATAATAGAGGATGAGAATGCAAACTCAATAATTACAAGAAGAGTATCAAACATTGCGGAGTCACAATGCGAGGTTGAGGGAACAACTCATCCAGGAGTTGGATGGTACCATACAAAGACTGGATGAACAGAGGGCAGTTAGACTACAAGAAGTTGAAAGTGAACCTGAGGAGGTTGAAGGATTAACTCCAAGAAATGGTGGAGGAAATGAAGGCGCAAGCACAAGTTCGCCACCCCCACCAAGTGAGCAACCAATGATAAATGAAGATGTAGAAGTACTTTGGCGAGACATAGAGGAGGCCACCACATCACCTGAATCACAAGGCAACATATTATTGGATATGACGGATTCTAGTAATGAAGGAATGTCATGGTTGGTAGGAGAGCCTAGTGCAGATAGTAGTGATGATGATGAGCCAGAGAATCCTCATAATCCTTAGAGAGATCATGACCCTCCAACTAGTGCATCGAGACAAAGACAATCAGGGAGAGCTCAAAGGGGTAGACCTAGTATTGATACACAAGCTTACACAATAGCTCATCAACAACTGAGAAGACAAAGAAGGGAAGTACGAATATTGGAGAGAGTGATGAATTTGCCAACCGATTGGGTGGAACAGAGGGAAGAGGGTTAGACCGACTCTAGCTCTGAGACAGACTTCTCTGATGCATATAGAGAAGTATTGGCATCTTCATCCCCCCAGAGATCCTTTGAGGAAAGAATATGGAGACATCACTTGGTACATGTTGATAGGAGAATCAGAACCTTATGATAGTTGTCACCTAATCGGAGTCCACTAGCCAATATTGAGTTGGTAGAAATTACTCCTGATAATCGAGGAACAAGAGGAAGAATTGGACAAAGACCTCTAAGACTCCAACAAGGAAGGGGAGGAGGTAGGCGACCAAGGAATAACCGAGATCATGATGATGTTACAAATAGAGGAGGTAGAGGATGAGGAAGGTTCTGACCCCCTACTCCTAGATGGCCGGGAGATAATCCTTTAGCATGCATGAACTGGATAAGGAACCAATGAGGTATACCAAGAATGAGAGGCATGTTACCAAACTCTGTAAGACGACACACATGGGGGCGACCACCCATAACCAGACAAGGACCTCAATGAGTGATGGGTAATAGGCAATTACTCCAAGAGAGGGAGGAATCACCAATAGTACAGAGAAGTCTGATGCCAAGGGGAAATGGATGGGGTAGATACCCACATGGTAGAAACCTTGATGGAAGAGGAAGGATACACTTTGCAGAGGAAAGAAACTTAGGCCAACAACGAGTTCGATCGCCAAGTTTGGAGCAAGAATTGATCCATGGAGATATGCAAAGAAGTCACTCAAATGATAGCAGAGTGGTAAGGACACCACTACCATGGGATCAATCACCTACATGGCAAGAAGAAGGACTACCAGGTGAGGAGACTCCAACTTGCCATTGTACAATTCCAAATTGTACACATTGTAGGGGAAGAGCTGAACATGCAGTAACATCACAGGCAGAGATAAGCCAACCAAGGGAACAAGGGGTACAAGAGGACACCATTACTCAAAATGTTATGGTCGAACCTCCAGGTCAAGATTCATATGGGATCGTACAAGTGAATGTCACTGTACGATTACCAAGACGGTAAGTGTAAATAGACTAGGATTGAAAAAAAGAAAGAAAAAAAAAAATAAAAATGGAAAAAAATGGGTGCCTTAGTTGTGAAAATCCCTCGGGACGCAATTAAGAAGGAAGTGGTTGAAAATCGAAAATGGCGGCCTCTTCAGAAAGGGAGAAATTGAAAATTTTCTCTAAGTATAAAGATCGTACACAAAGTAAAAGTGACATAGAGTAAGGAAATCGTACAAAATGACATGTTGTACGATTTAGATCGTACAGTGTATGATTTCAAGCAGGATGTACGATTTCCAACTACCCAATTAATGCGGCATGCACGGGAGAAAGCAGCGGTTGGAGGAAAAAGTGGGGGAAAAAGATGAAATTTCAAAAACCTACTGAGTTGTCAATCATCCATGCAAGATGGAGGGAAAATGTGCAAAGTGGTGCAATTTAAGTTGATCGAATTAGGGTTTAGTTAGGGTTTTTTGAGCACTTTAAATAGGAAGGTAGAATTGCAATTTTTATCAAATCGTACAAGTGGGAATTTAAATTTTTAGGAGGACGAAGGTGGAAAGTGTGCAATTGGAAGAAGAAGACCATATGGGCAGCCAATTTCATTAATACTTTGAATTTTAAGGACCCATTTTTAATTAGCACTAGGGAGTTCTTTTCATTTTCTAAAAGATTCAACTCGAGAAAGGAGGAAGAAGAAAACTAGGGTTTACTCCATGAAAAAGGGAAATTCGAATTCCAACCAAGAATAGCGACAAAATACAGTAGAATACGTCAGAGTACGGATGCAGAAGTGAAGAATTATTGTTGGGAGTCCGGAGAAGTGGAGAAATTGAAGAAGTATGGTGGAAATTGCAAGTTGTTAAAGATTTAAACCCTAAAAATTGGTATAATATGGCAAAAAGTGAGCTGAGGAACGTCGGAGGAGATAAGAGAAGTCCGTACAACCATAAAACTACCACCAAAATTTCATCAGTTTGAAATAAAATCGTGCCAGAGGTGAAGGAGTGGAAGATTGTTTCGAAAAACACAGAGACGATAGATCGGGGCAATCCGAAAAATGGGTCGATGAAGGATTCAACAAAAGAGATCAAGATTTGGAATTTTTCACAACCTAGGGTTTGAGAAGTCATGTTGTACGATTTTGGGGACAACATGTACGATTTCCAAGGAAATTAGCAAGATTTTGGGTGATTTTCAGGCCATTTCAGGTAGCTTTAAACAAATCATACGGAATCATACGAAAGCGTACGGATTCCAAAGGGGAAAGTAGTAAAAAGCAACATCGTACGTAGTACTATCGTACTATATGGTCTCAGGTTGCAGATGTACGATTTGATGAAGATAGGATGGTTTGAAGACTGACAACTGGAAATCAAACTATGGGAAAAAACTGGTAGTGTACGATCCAGAAGTGGCTGGCAAGGGTAAAACCGTACAAGAGAACAAAGAACCATACATTGTACGATTTTATAGTAAGTCGTACGATTTTTGGTACGCTTTCGATTGTGGAAAGAGGTGATGTGGATGTTAAGCTAATCGACGAGATGTTGAAGGAATGATCTCAATAGAAGAGTTTGGACGTCGGTTAAGGTGGATTGCAGCCAATAGGGTGGAGAGATCACCAGGTCCACTACACGAGAGAGAGGTATACCCATGACAACACCAAGGGTGACAGTCTCAGTCCTACGATTGGCGTGGTAATCATCCTTGGAGGAGAAGAGGATATAGGCCATGGAGGGGATAAAGACATTGGCAGGTGAACCTGAGAAGAACACCACCAAGGCACTAGGAGGAAAGAATGGCACAAGAAAGAACCTCACGGAGGGAATTGAGAAGTGAAATTCATCTACCAGAGCAGGAGGAGCATCTGAGCAGTGGATAGGAAGAATGTCAGGTGGAGGTGACAAAGATTGCATTTGTGCAGCATGGAGCGGATGCATGCAGGAAGTGGTGGGATGATGAGAAGAATAGGAATCATCCTTGGAGGAAGATGTTCGAGGATGCTCATGTGGTAGTCATTGCACAAATTCTACCATTCCACAAAATATTCTTCCAGAACTATCTATTACAGATAGTCCAGGCGTATAACCCTACGACCCGAACTGCCTATGTCAATGTGGGCAAGAGGTCAGTGAAGGTGGATATTTTAGCAGAGACATTTTGAAAAATATTTGGCTTACCGAAAGATGGTATGGAGGTAGTAAAAATATTGGTAGATCCAATAGAGGCATACCGCCTCGTCACTACCATGACCACTATCAAATCACTGACTGAGGCGAAGATCTCAGGTGCAGGAACATGCAGAATAAAATAGAGCTAGTTGAAAGGAGAACATTGGCAATGTGCAATGAATACAATCATGGCTCGACTGTTAGGAGATATAAGGGCCACAAAAATGCCAATGTGGATGGCACAATACGTAGAAGGTATCACCAAGGGGATTCAATATGATTGGGGTACCTTTCTGGAAAGGAGAATGCATGAGGCACTGACGAAGAGGCCGAAGAATTTTGGAATGACCTTCCATGCTATTGGATTGTTATTGAATGCGGTCATAGAAGCAGGAATGCAATTTCCAGGATTGACGCCACCTCGAGAGATCAGACCAGGACAATCGATGATATTGAAGTGGGTGAAGTCAGTGCCATTATCAAAAGTAACTCTAGAGAAACCTCGAACAAGGAGTGAGCGACATATCAGTGAAGCTCAAGAAGACACTACTCCGGAGAAGGATGTTGATGTGCATCATAGGTGAAAAAGGCCTAGACGGCTGGAAGAGGAGCTAGAACAACAAGCACCAATACAATGGCAATAGGAGCAGCCACTCATTCAAGAAAGGGAGAAGAGGTAGGGAAGCCCCATACAAATAATGATGAGAAGGCAACGGGAAAGAATGATGAGCAAACCAGTTCCAGAGGTACAAGAAAAAGAACAGTCGGACTCAGAAGCGATGGAACTGGATGAGTTGTATTGGATAGAGGTGGAGAGAATAGTACAATCCCTACAAATCTTCCAACATTTTGAGAAGATGAATGCTTCTAAATTTTTTAAAGGATTCGAGGTAGGGCAAGATGGAGTAGCCACTACTCAGGAAGAAGTGGAAGTAGGAAGAAATACCATGGAGGAAGAGCCCAAGAAGAAGCCTCGTTACAAATTTGTAATAGGAAGCTCAAGTAAGAAAGATGCATCGACGAATATGGAAGCATCACAAGAGAAAGAAGAACTTGTTGCTGAACAGGTCACAACAATGGACACACAACAAGTTCAAGAACAAGAAGTGATAGAAGAACAATAGGTGGGTAGTATTGAGCAAGAAGTAGCCTAGGAGAATACTGAAGAGCAATAGGTGGGCTCGGTCGAATCAGAAAAGGCCCAAGAATAGGTTGAGCAGCAACAATCTCAGGAAGAAATTGTGAATATCGAAGATAGTGAGGAGGAGAAAATTATAAAAAAATCTCCACCTCGAGAGAAGATAGATATAGTGAGAGCACTTCAGGAGCTTGGGGGAAGCTCTAGCCACCATATGGATGAAGAAGATATACGAACTCCTACAGAGGAAGAACTACGAGGAATGCAATCCAGTTATCTTCTGGAAATACCATGGTTCTATAGAATTGCAACTGAAGAGGAGGCACGTGGAGTAGAAGATAAGGTGGAACACTTCTTTTCTTAGTTAGGCCATGTGATTAATAGTGCCAGACTAGAATTTTGCATTGGCCATGTGGGAGAATTGAAGTTGTGGGAAGAACAAGTGTCTCTCGAATTGGAGAGGATAACAGAATGGGTGAGCAGTGTGGAGCATACAAGGAGGATAGCAGACATTCATGCACAACATCCATGGAGGTTGCCCAGGGAAGAGGTAACAACAATGTTGGGAAGGGAAGACTTGCCAGAAGGGGTGGTCACAAACTACAAGAAAGATCCAAGGATGTACTTGGATAGAGTCAATCATCCGACCTATCCCACAAATACGATAGAGTTGGAGTACAAGAGGGTTGCTACGGGATTGGCTATCACCCTGAGGAAGTTTAACTTCCTAACACACTGGATAGAGTGGTTGAGCATTGGATTGGAACAAATCCATCAGCTCAAGGAGGCGCAGAAGGAGGAAACTACAGCCACTCAAAAGGAATTGGCCGCAATGGAAGAAGAACTACAGAAAAGTAGAATTGCAATAGAAGAGAAAATAAAGAAGTTGGAGGATGATCTGTCAGGCCTCAGAACTGAGTCTGAAGCTAGAATTAGCACGCTTGAAGAGGAAAAGTGATAGATCTCATAGATGGTAGAGGATAAAATTAAGGAGTTGGAGGCACAACTCAAAGCAAAGGATGAGCTGATGACAACTCAATTGGCCAAAAAGAGTGAGAAAATGGCAACACAAGCCAAGAAGATAGAAGAGCTGATGAAGGACAATAAAAATTTGAATGAAATGGTCCTAGAAAAGCAAGCTCAATTGAAGATTAAAGAAGACCAGACTCGAGCTATGGAGGCTGATATCAACCACCACCTATAGACCATTACTAAAAAGAATGAAGAAATTTAGGTGGTAGCTCGAGCAGAAGCTCACTGGAAGGAGAAGCTAAAAAAGAGTGCCTCAGAATGGGAACAACAGATGATGGAGTTCCTAAAAACTACCGAGGAAAAGGCTAACTTCCATGGGGAAAAAGTAGTACAGATGGGAAGCTACGCGACCAAGTTGAAGAATGAGCGAGAAATGTATAAGTCACAAGTCAAGGACTTACAGGCTGTAGTGGCAGATTATGAAGCACAGTGGAAGAAGTAGAATGAGTTGGCGAGGACACCGACCAAAGTAAAGGGGAGGGCAGATGTAGGCAGCAAATCCACCTCCTAGAAGAAGAAGTGATCAAAGGGATTTGCTCAATTTTGATAGTTTTGACACAAGTGACAGTTTACCCAAGTTTTGTAAATCATACAGTAAGGGGAAAAACCATACAACTGGAATGGCAAATCATACAGGGTAGTGGCAAATCATACAGGGCACATCGAAATTCACCCAAATGCAAGGGAAATGTAATTTTAGAGTGAAATGGCGCATAGATTTTCTAACTAAGGTGTTAAACTTAGTAAAAAGCCAAATTAATGTATTCAGTTGTATATTGGTAGTTGTAAATAATGAATTGCCTCAGGAACCACTTTGGAATGGCTTGGGCAACGTTATATAAGGCCTCATTTTCAAATTTGTAGGTCTGGTTGCTAGAGTGAATAGCTAGTACTTGTTAGTTGTTGATTCTCTGAGTTATTGCAATTACATTGATAGATTTTCTATACTGTAATCGAATCCATATACATCAATGAGCATAATGATGATTGTGGATGACTATGTATGATTTTGGTAATGATGGATGGTGATTTATGGATGAATTCTGATGTGTGTGTGTTTCTATGGAATGTTATAGGTTAGTTTTGTGCATTGTTGCAACCCTGTGGTAGAATATGGTACTGGTGAAACCTGGAGAATGATCTAGGAGCATGGAAATATCAAGGAACACGTATTGAAAGGTGTTGTATGATTTTTGGCCGTACTCATGCACATGGAATCTCTCAACAGTCCTGTTAGGATGTTTTGCCTATTGTGGAGATTGTATTGATTAGTCTATCAAACCCTTACAAAACATCCAGGAGAGAGATTGGAGCAATGGAACATCTAAACTAGCATCTGACTATGTCGTTGGTTCGTACAAATCGTACATCGTCACCCTTACAAATCGTACAAAGCACTTTTACCCGATTTGGTAAAACAGGTGATTGAGAGAAACTTACCCGATTTGGTAGTTTTGGGGAATCGACTTGAGCGATTACAAAACTGTGTACGGCAGCCTCCAAAACTGAATCTATCAGTTTTTTTGAGTGTAATATCGTACCATCTATGACACTGTATGATTTGAGATCGTACAGTGTAGGCATTTGATGTCCGTACAAGGTGATTATAATTCGTACAAGGGTAGTTTGAACGGTCTTAAGACTATATGATTTGGTAATTGAGTTGGGCTTAGCATATTGATCATTCTCAGCCTTGGAAAATACCTCCCTACTAGGAATACTCCACCCCTGTGCTACAAGACCATGTCATCTTAATTTGTGATACTATGGATTGTTTCCAAGGAAGCCATGTCTTGAACATACTCATAAGTGGTCTTTCCCATACCATTGTAAGTAGGCAAAGCCTTTAATGTTACTTGTGGAATCATGTTCTAAGCTTGAAATTTAAAAAATTTATAATGGTTCCATGCTTGAAATTGGTGAGGTTGCAATGGTGGATTTTGAGCCATTTGGACTGGAGGATTTTCTTAGGGAGGAGGAAAACTAGTGGTTGTGCTAGCGGGACTCGAAG
The DNA here is from genome assembly GCA_028583015.1 of Wollemia nobilis. Lineage (NCBI taxonomy): Eukaryota > Viridiplantae > Streptophyta > Pinopsida > Araucariales > Araucariaceae > Wollemia > Wollemia nobilis. The sequence continues at coordinate 8,577,189 of JAQPPZ010016927.1, forward strand.
GGACGGAGAACACACCAAATACCTATGAAGATGTTGTAATCGATGGGATATGCATAGTGACTAACCTAGGATGCTCTCCTAAGACTTGGGTGTCAAGCTCAAAAAACTTAATGAGATCTTCTAAATTTTTGGTCTTCGATCTCATGATCATGAAGTAAAGCTTTCATCAACTTCACATTCAAAGGCTTCTGGGTAAAATTGAGTCACCAGATGTTCTAGTAAGATAGTAAAAATATTAAAATCAAACCTTAATATTGCTCAAAGTGGAACTTTTGGGTCCCACCGGGTGTGCCAAAAATTGTTGGTCACAAATCTATGTAAGTACAAAATGTATGTGCACCCTAGACCCAACCAACATTGAAAGGTCGAAGGAAAGAGATGTCCTTCGTCCCAATCTCTAGAGAGGGTTGGTTCCCTTACTAATATAACATTCGGTATAAATATTAAGGTAAAAGAAAGAGATGGGAGATAATAGAAAGGAATGGGAAATATGGCTATGAGCTAGAGAAACAAAGTGGGGATAAACTAACAGCTAAAAATTAAATCAAGTTTTTACCTAGAATGTAACAGAAAGAATAATACATGAACCATTCCCAGCTTGCAAAGATGAATTCCAATAAACATTTTAGCATACTCCTCTTTATCAAGAATTAAATTCAAATGCATAATTTAAACTTATCTAACAAAGGAAATGAATATATCAGAAATGATAGGCAGAAAGTAATTATATACGATACTGATCCAGGAACCAGAGCCAATGATCTTTCAATTGATGCAGAAAATTAAACTCCAAGAGTTTTTTAGTAGAATTTCTATCCTCATTTACATCAAGTTTCTTAGTTTTTATAGAGGATTTCACCTCAAAAATTAAATGCTCATAAAAAACTATGGGAAATGACAAAGTGGTTGATCACAATTCTCTCCTCAGCAACATCAACTTTTTCCTTGGTAGAAACAATGAACCAATTGTTAGCGTAACTAAGTATTTGTTATTCTATTATTGGGTATATTGTTACTTTGTTGTAACCATGTCTATTTGATGCCTAGTTGGTTCCATGTATTACGGGCTAATCTAAGGTTGTCCATGTATTATTTAAATCATTCAATACAATGGTTCGTTGTTCAACTGGCTAACATGGTATCAGAGCATCTTCGATTTTTGGGTGATCTATGATTATTGTGAACTCAAACTGGGCTCGTGACCCGAGGTAAGGCTGGACCTGCATCTCGAGCATAGATCTCGAGGGATCGATTGACGCCCGACTAGGACACGAGACCGACATAGACAGGCCCGGACAAGGCCGACTCAGACGACATAGGCTCAGATAGGATCGACGTGGATGCAGACCCAAAATTTTGGGGATCGCAACTAGACTCGGTGGACGAAGGAGTAGCGACATAGTAGAGAATGAAGGAGGTAAGCTAGAGGAGAAGCCACTAGGAGTGGCAGCCCCATGGTGAAGCGACTAAGGTGGCTCCACGTGGGAGAAGTCCACTGACCTCTCGGGCAGCATCTCCCCGAGAGGAGATACTTCAATAGGGAAGTATCCTTCTTTTTAAACACCTAAACGATGTCTATTCCCATGCATGTGGGACTAATGTTTTCTTTGCTTCCTACGTGACGTCAACCAGATAGAAGACCTGCTATTTTTCCTTAGTAATGGTCACATCAGATTTGTAATTTTTTTCATGTCTGCATTCTCCATGAAATTTTAGACATTTTTGGCAGATTATTTTTTCCTCTTTGCTCTCAGATCATCACAAATCTGGTCTCTTCCCTCTCGACAGTCGTCATAGAGCACAGATGCAGCATGCAATTTGCAGGTAGTAGTGATTGAGATTGCTATTTTTTTGGAGCTAAGAGCAGGTTTACCATGGCAGAGCTGCTCATGGATTAGGGTGCAACAAGTGTGAAGGTTGTAGCAGATGTGGTGGAGGTAGCACGTAAACTTGATTCCTATGTGCCACTGTCACCCATGTGCCACCAAAGGGAGTCGCTGCCAAGTGGAGGAGTGGTATTCGCGTGACGGAGGGACTCTTTGAGTTCTCTATAAGTCATAAGGGCCTACTGATCCTTTCGGATCAGCCCGCTAGCCCAGTTGGTCGAGGGCAGCGGTAAGGAAGCAGAGGTCACGGGGTCAATTCCCGTCGACCCCCCCCTCCGACGTACCTTTTTTACTAAGGTATATAAAGTTAGTTTTTTTGATTAAATTTTTTTTATATAGTTTTTTTTATATAATTTCTTTATTTAATTTAATTAAAGTTAAAAGTTAATTATTTTTTTTCTCTTCATATAATTATTTTTTTTGAAAAATTATTATTTTTTTTATGAATGAAGAAAAGGTAATTAATTACTTAATTAAATTTTATAAAAGAAATTGTTTAAAAAGGCTTTTGAAAAGATTTTTTTTCATAAACTTAAAGGGGGGCCAATTCCTTTCAAAAATCAAAGGGGGGATTGTGAGTTATTTTTTCAAGCATTGAAAAAGGCAATTTTGGCATATTGTAAAGGTGCATTTTCGGCAGCGCCCGACACCTATGGGTTTATTTTTGTGGGCACTTTTTTGATGTATGTAGCATTTTCATTCCTTTATGCACTACTTCATTAAAGTTAAAAATCAAAATCACTCCCTAAGTCCCTGGAATAAATAAAACCCATCCGTGCAATTTATTGCACTGCAACATTCGATATTTGTGATACCTCTGGCCAACACTTACAGGTAATGCTGTCGTGATTGCGCTACTGTATCCGCCACCTAATATAGCTACCAAAATGATGTCTGAGCTTGTTCTCTATCAATCATCGGGGAGATATAAGTTTGCCATTTTGCTATTATTTTACTCCATTCCACTACCCTAATCATTCTTGTGTTTAGGCGTAAATCCTGACGAAAGTTCTGACATCCAAAGTGTTTAGGGGAAGTTACGCCCCACGCATGAGGATTGACGACTTTCTATGGTAGGTGTCATCAACGAGACGATTCCCTTTTAGTACCGCCTAAGTACCACGTATCATATAATCATTGAAATTACCTATAGTCTCCCTCACGTAAGGGCGGGTAATTTCTCTGATTTTTCAAAATACCTATAGTCTCCCTCACGTAAGGGCGGGTATTTTGTATGGTATAACGACTTGGCATTAAGGTATAAATAAAGGGGGACCATTTGGTGATATAAGGAACCTTCACTATGTCTACAAAATTAATGACTGATGCTCATCAGTTGTTGAAAGGTCCTAACTACACACCATGGAAAAATAAGATGAAGGCAATCCTAGTCATGGATGACTTATGGGATGTTGTTTTTGGAGCAACAACCAGACCTTCACCTGCTATTGGATCAACAACAACCACAGCTCCATCTACTGCTCAGATAGACTTTGACAAGAAATACAGCAAGGCAAAAGTGCTCATCTTGCTTGTTGTTTCAGATGAAGTTCAACCCCACATTGTTGACTATGCACATAGTAAAGGGGCATGGGATGCCCTTAAAACTATATATGAGGGAAATAATTATTCCACTATTCTTTTTCTTCAATCTCAATTACACAGTCTAAGCATGAAGCAAGGAGAGACAATTGAACACTTTCTTTGCAGAGTGTCTGAGTTGAAAGCAAAATTGAATTCTTTGGGAGAACCTATTGATGACAAGCTCCTTACCTCAATTGTATTGAGAGCTTTACCTGATTCTTATAGGGTGTTGATCACTTCCCTTCAAGTGTCACAATGAAAAGTTACCTTTGTTGAGTTGGTCAATATGCTTCAAGAAGAGGAGGTACGCCAACTTCAAAGAGATGATTCTTCTAACACAACCCTCTATTCCAACATGAAGGGTTCTAAGAAGAAGGGTAATTTTTAGAAAGGAGGAAATTCTACCAAAGACTCAAAAGGGAAACAACCTCAACAAACAAAAATATATTGCAAGATCTGTGACAAAGACAATCATGATACAAACAGATGTTGGCATAAGAATAAACAACCTAAACAAAAAGGCCAGAACAAACCACAACACAAGAATAAGCAACCCAAAGTGAATGTTGTTGTCGAAGAATCTGACTCGGATTCTAAGAGGGCACACAAGGTGCTTATGACTACCATAGTTTCCAAGCAGAAGGATCCTATTTGGTATGTCGATTTTGGTGCTAGTAAGCACATGACTGGCGACAAATCGTGGTTTGAGTCCTTTGAGGCCAAAGAGGGAAAACCTATCACTATTGTTGATGATAAAACCTACAAGGTTTAGGGAGAAGGTATAGTTTTAGTCACTCTTCCTGATGGCAAGTGTTAGATTGAAAAAGTCCTCTATGTTCCAATATTGGTGAACAATTTGTTGTCAATCACACAAATTCTGGACAAAGATATGGTTGTGAACTTTAGTGTTGAGGGAGGCAAGAAGTGTTGTTATATTACCAGGAGAGGTAAGCATATTGCAACCACTTCATATAAGCATGGCTTATTTGCCTTAGATGCTATCTCTACTCCACATGTAGCCATGATTGTCTCTACCAAAGAGGCAACTTCCCTATGGCACAAGAGATATGGGCATCTTAGTTCTAGCTACTTACTTGAGTTGAGTAAGTATGAGATGGTAAAGGGTCTTCCTTCCATTTCTTCCACATTGCCAGTATGCTCTGACTGCTTGGCAGGAAAGAAACATAGAGTACCTTTTGAGAAAATCTCTACAAGAGCAAATAAACCTCTGGAGTTGATTCACACCGATCTGTGAGATCCTTTCACACCCATCAGTTGTGGGGGGAAGAGGTATTTTCAGTTGTTTGTGGATGATTACTCATGAAATATGTGGGTGTTCTTTCTTAATATGAAATCTGAAGCATTTGGTTTCTTCCAGAAATTCAAGAAATCTATTGAGAAGGAGTAAGGTACTTCTATAAAGACCCTCCACTCAGATCGAGGGGGGAGTTTACCTCTAAAGAATTTTTTGCATTCTTGACTGCACATGGGATCATGAGACAGTTAACTATTGCTTATACTCCTCAGCAAAATGGAGTTGTTGAAAGGAGGACAAACAGGGAGAAAAGATTCATAGAACACATACCCTCGAAGAAATGGAGTTGTTGAAAGGAGGAACCATTCCATCATGGAAATGGTTTGTTGTATGCTCACAGGAGCTAGCCTTGAGAAACAATATTGGGAAAATGCTATCACCATATCAGTATATATGTTGAATAGGGAACCCACAAAATCCCTACAAGGAATGAATCCACGGGAAGCTTGGAGTGGTCGAAAACCCTCCATATCTCATCTACGTATTTTTGGATGTAACGCTTTCATGCACATACCGAAAGAGAAAAGGAAGAAGCTAGATGAGAAGACATTGAAGTGTATTCTTCTTGGCTATGATGAGCACTCTAAGGGTTATCATTTGATTGATCCTTTGACCAAGAAGATTCATGTCAGTAGAGATGTTATTTTTGATGAAGCTTTCACATCACAAAGCACATTTGATGTATACCTAGATCTTGTGGAATCTAAAGTTGAGAAGTCTCCTTCGTCACCAAAGGTTGTGGTTCCTTCTACTTCATCTTCTTCATCACCATATAAGAAGAATCCAAAATACAAATACAATCAGAGACTCCAAGTTATCCACTCCACCAGATTTGACTTTGGATAGACCTCGTACTCGTAGCATGGCTCGACAACAAAGAGCAGCAACAAAGACTACTGAGGTTGATGATCTTTGTCAATATTTTGAGGAACTTTATGTAGATCCAGAAAATAAATAGAAGATATGGATATAGATGATGATAGGGTGTTTATGTCTTCAATGAATGAACATGAACCTACTTCTATATAATATGCCCTTAGTGAGCCACAATGGAAGGCCGCTATGGATGTTGAGTATAAGTCTCCAATGAAAAACAAAACTTGGGAGCTTGTCAATCTACCATACGAAAAGAAGCCCATAGGCTACAAATGGGTGTACAAATTCAAGTACAAGGTATATGGGACAATAGATAAGCATAAGGTCTGTCTTGTTGCAAAGGGCTATGCTCAAAAGGAAGGCATTGACTACGAGGAAACTTTTGCACCTACTGCTCGGATGACCACTATTCGAGTTCTTTGTGCTATGGCAACACAATATGGGTGGAAAGTTCACCAAATGGATGTCAAGAGTGCTTTTATGAATGGTGATCTCCAAGAGGAAGTCTACATGACTCAACCTAAAGGATTTGAAGTGGAAGGCCAAGAGCAAAAAGTGTGCAAATTGGTCAAATCCTTATATGGTTTAAAACAAGCTCCTCGAGCTTGGTATATAAAAATGGATAATCACCTCTTGCATCATGGATTTAAGAGATGTTCATCAGATGCAAACCTCTATTTTAAGAAATAAGGTTCTGAGATAGTGTTGCTTGTACTCTATGTTGATGATTTGCTCATTACAGGGAGTTCAGAAACTATGATCTCTGCTATCAAAAGAGACTTGTGTAAATATTTTGAGATGACAGATATCGGACTTCTCCATTATTGTCTTGGTCTGGAAGTGAGCCAGAAGGAGCACTACATCAAAGTGTCTCAGAAAAAATATGCCAAGACACTGTTAGAAAAATATCGCATGATTGATTGCAAGCCAATGGCAACACCGATGGAATCCATGCTTCAGTTATCGCGATATGATGATTCACCTAAGGTAGATGGTACTCTCTATTGATAGCTGATTGGGAGTCTCATATATCTAACAAATACTAGGCCAGATATCATGTTTTTTATCAACTATCTTTCGAGGTTCATGCAGGAGCCTAAGACCACTCATTGGAAAGCAACAAAACGTGTTCTTCACTATGTTCATGGTACAATGGAATATGGCATAGAATACAAGAGGAATGAAAAATTATTCTTGCAAGGATACACGAACTCTAACTATGCTAGGTCATATGATGATCGTAAGTCAACTTTAGGATATATATTTCATCTTGGATCCGTCCTAGTCTCTTGGCACAACAAGAAGCAATAGGTGGTTTCTATCTCATCTATAGAGGAAGAATATCGCACCACACGTGAAGCTATGTGCGAAGTGATATGGTTGCGTCGCATTCTGACAAGTATGGGTCATCCATCAAAATCTCCAATACACTTGTTTTGCGACAACCAAGGTGTTTTGAACCTTGTTAAGAATCCAGTGCACCATGAGAAAACCAAGCACATTGACACACAATGCCACTTCATTCGAGATGAAGTTCCAAGGCACCGAATTCAACTTCAGTACATCTCCACCAATGCTCAAGTTGCAAATATTTTCACTAAGGCACTTGCACGTGTCAAATTTGAATTGTTTCGCAGCTCTCTATGTATTACAAAATGATGTAATCAGGGGGGATGTTAGTATAGCTAGTAGTTATCCTATTACCCAAATAATGTAATAAGGGGGGATGTTAGCGTAACTAAGTATTTGTTATTCTATTATTGGGTATATTGTTACTTTGTTGTAACCATGTCTATTTGACGCCTAGTTGGTTCCATGTATTACGGGCTAATCTAAGGTTGTCCATGTATTATTTAAATCATTCAATACAATGGTTCATGTTAGCGTAACTAAGTATTTGTTATTCTATTATTAGGTATTTTGTTACTTTGTTGTAACCATGTCTATTTGATGCCTAGTTTATTCCATGTATTACGGGCTAATCTAAGGTTGTCCATGTATTATTTAAATCATTCAATATAATGGTTCATTGTTCGACTGGCTAACACCAATCTGGTGGTGCCTTGGGAAATAACAAGCAATGGCGCATCTGGACCTGGTCAGGATCATAAAAAAAATTCATCTTTATGGTGGCACATCAAAAATAGTAAGATCACCCCAGAGTCAAAAATGGGCAACATTCAATTTGGGTAGTTTTTTGGTTATCCATCAAGCTTGATTTTAATCAACAACAATTCTGGAAACTTTACCTCTTTTCACCCCAAAAATTAAATTCGCTGGCCTTGAAATCCCCTCCAATATGATTCTTGCTTGGATGCCTTTGACCATGGAGTAAATTTATTTTGCCAAAGCGAATCCTGAAAAGAGATTTCTCCAAGGCACAACTTTGAAACACACTCTTGACAACATTTTTGCTTGCAATGCACTTGGAAATATATTTCACTAAAAAACTGGGTGAAATGTGAGTTTCACTTGAAAACTGGGTGAAATGGAGTTTTACTGGAAAACTGAGTGAAATGTAGTTTCGATTGAAAACTGGGTGAAATGGCATTTCACTAGTAATTTCACCCATTCAAAATTTCTCCATGAACTTCTCCAGAAGATGTGCTTGAGAAGTGAATTATCCGGTCATTTCACCAAAAAGGTGATTTCACTAAAAAAATGAGTGAAAAGGGGATTTCACTGTTGCATGACACAAACTGGTATTTTGTTGTGAAAGGAAGCGAAGATGGATTTCATTGCATCTAGGAGTGAAAAGGAATTTTTATACAAATAGAGGAAAAATTGCATTTCGCTAGAGAATAGGGTGAAACTGTCGAAAAAGAATTTTTCTACAAACAGAGGAAAAATTGCATTTCATTGGAGAATAGGGTGAAACTGTCAAAAAGGATATTTCACAGGTGAAATTGATTTCATACTTGGAGAAAATTTTAGCAAAATATTAATGTAGCAAAGTGGATGCCCGATCATGGCAAAATTGACCTTGACCATCGAACATGCATGAAATCAAGAGAAAACATAAAGCATTCAAGAAAAGAGATGTAAACTAGTGAAAATGTCAAAACAAAACCAATAAAAACATTTAAAAGTCACAAACAATGCACAATTTAAATTTTAGTTGGAATTTTTATAAACATTCCAATGTGGAAAAATTGCCAACAGGTTAGTACCAAATGGTGGTCCGAGTACCGAAAATATCCCAAATGTTGGTTCAGATACGGAACATAGACCAGATGTCAGTCTAGAATCAAAAATTTGTTAGGCTATCTGAATATTGGATCAGCTACAAATTAGTTTTCAAATTGTGGTCTAATTACAAAACAAATATCGAATGTCGGTTCGGGTGAATATTTGTGCATTCGGTCTTTATGTCGATTCATGTGATGAACTATGTCAAGCAAATGAATTTTTGCTTAGGTGCATAACAAAATCCAGATGTCGATCTGGGTAAAGAAATGTGCCTGTATATCATTTTGGGTGCAGATATGGCTTTCGTTTAAGTTTGAGTAGATTTTTGACCCAGATCGACAGCTTTCTAGACCCAACTGAACTTTGATGGAATTCTATATAGATCAAATGTACTCTTTGGTTTGGTTAAGTGAAAAAGTATCACTGGAGTGCTAATTATAGTGTTATAGTTGGCGAGTTGGATGGGATAAATTAAAATTTTTAGAAATTTAAGGCAAAAATGGTCCACAATTTAGGCGGGAGTGTTGGCGAGTTTAAAAAAAACATAATACTATTATCAACGAATGGTGAACCGACACCTAAAAAAATCCTAAAATTTTTGGGTGAAATGACTGACGTCTAGGGTCCCCCAAACTCACCAATTTGAATTTTTGAAAATACAAATATTCATCCTATTGGCAAATATTTGTCGATGTGCATAACCCTAGTATTGACCATACCGATAAATCCATCATCAAGCGGGGCTATGTGCACCTCACTGATGTGCTCAACTTGATTTTTTTTGGCCCCATGATTGGGAAGGGGGTTCTTGAATATGTCGATATTTTGATTATTTATAGCCAAAGGACTATCTATTTGCAATTCATTTTTATCCAACATATTTTGCACTAGATTTTTGAATGTGATGTAATCTTGGATATCATGTTCATTTTACCGATGATATATGCAATAGAGATATTCCCTATACCCCTTGGGCTTGGTGTGATTAGGATCCAGGGTGCATATCTTAGGCAATTTTAGAGCCTTAGCCTCACAAATGCGGTTGAAAAGTGATACCAAAGATTCAGGTAATGGCGTACAGTTGCGAGGCAACCATTTTTGTTTGTCCTTACCTTGGTTCCTATTGCACTGGTTGTAATGCACTAGGGGAGGTTGAGCCTGATAATTCTATTGTTGTTGGCTCTTTTCTTTAGAAATATTTAACACAACCTGGTTGACAAGTATACGTTTGCCTTAAAATTATTGATTTTGTGTGTTCTTGTTATTCCAATATTTCTTGGTTCAGATCTTTAGGTCTCCTTCTTGTAATTTGATGTCTTTGATTATTTTGGCTTGCACCAAAGCCTCCTAGAATATCATATATTTCTATAGTTAATAATGATATATGTTTCAAACAACTTTTTGTAAACATTTGGGTAAGTTTTGTGGTGGGGATAGAGAATGGTAATTTTACCATTAGTTTTCTCCATTTGTTCCCATAATCTATGACCGACTCATCATCATACTATCGTAGATTAGCCAAGTCAAATAGATTAGTTTTATTCTTGGCATAAAATGAAAAACATTCACCAACTATTCAAAGTTGGTGATGTTGTGCCTAGGTAATTGATTATACCATTCGATAGTTGCACCCAAAAGGGTAATCACAAAATTTCTTAATGGTAGAGCATCATTGTGTTGCAACTGGAAACATGAATTCATAAAGCTTGTTATGTGTTCCTATGCATCTTCATAACCCTTAAAATTATCCAATATATGTAGTTTGAAATATTTAGGATAGGCTAGTCTTGGAACTGATGGACATAAGGGTTGATTTTGAATCTTGCTTAAGGTGGGATTTTGAATAGTCACATCTTGTTTCTCAAGATATTTGGCTCTCTTGGTAAGCACTTTGTAAGCTTGAGAAGATATGATATCTTCCTCTCAAAGAGATATTTAGGGTGCAAGCAGAGGTAAGTTCCTTTGAGATCAAGGTGGTCGATTGTATTCACCAGCCATGTCTATCAAGGATGGTTTAGGATACTACTAATCTTGATCATCCGACTCTGATCTTTGGTACTGATCATAATCAGGAATATTTAGTGCTTGATGATGTGTTGCATAAGTACATCGTGCTCTAATTATCTAGTGTGAAGCTCAAGGTATGATGTAGAACGTATTTCATTATATTGTTATCTATACTCACTACGGGGAGGTAATTTCGATCGAGCCATTCTGTTTGATCACTCTTCATGCTCTTTTTTATCAAGGAGGCATTCTTCTAGGTGGTGTTCATATAACTATTGTTGGTGCAACCATTTTTGTTTAGCATTTTCATATTATATATTCTCTAAATGCTCACGCTTGATGCATAAATCCTCAAATTGATCTTGGAGCATCTATTTTCATCAAACTATGTTTGACCTAGGTAGCCAATTGAATCGGTTTGTTGTATGAGGTATTTGGTTTTGTAACTCTATGCATGGAGTTTTATTTACCTTTAATTTCACAACTAGGTTGGCAACTTGCTTTCCTTTATTCCTTGAGATTGCATTGACATTCAACTCTTCCCTAGGGGTACGATCCTCATGTAAGGATGTTGTGGGTGTACCATGTGTTCGACTGGAATGCTCACAACGGGTAAAATAGGATGCAACCGGGTTTTAGTTCCTTATTTCATGATGTATTCATTAGAAAAACCAATGGATCCTTGAGGAGTACGATCATGATATATGCTTCCATGCTCAAATGTCCTACGTTCTGATCTTCCAGCACCTTGATCTAAGAAGTCAAGGTGATGGGTCTTTCATGGTTGGTCGAAAGGTGTATCTCCTTTGCCAATAATATGGTAGGATAAATGACACCCTCTATGCTCAATAGTATTTGGTATTATGATGGGTACATGAATGGTTGCAATCCCTTTACCTCACCTCTCATTGGGCAGGTTTGATCTCTCAATGTGATGAGATGAAGTAGATCTAGAAATTATATTGTCTGGATCACGAGCATATCTAATGTTGGTTCTCCTAGGTGGAGTCAGGGTTATGCATAAGGGGTCAGCTCCAAAATGTATTTATACAAATTTTACGAATCAATTTCAAAATCTAGGTGAATAGTTTCGAAACACATGTAGAAGATTAACTATTATTAGGGGTAATATTGGGAATTTAAACTTAAAATGGTCAAATTATTATACAATTGGGGCGAGACGACCCCCCTAAAAAAATTGCATCCAAAATTTTTTGGCTAATGGGCCTTGGTCAAGGGTCTCAAATATTAGCCAATTTCAAATTTCAAAAATCCTAATTTTAGCCAATTGGCTAAAAATAGCCGCTATGCATAACCCTGGGTGGAGTTTCTTTATGAGATCTATCGTAAGTGGTGTTGTCTCCTCTAAGATTTCTTGAAGTTCGCTCAGGTATGTTATGGGCAGGTGTGCCTCCTCGAGGGTAGTCTATACCCTATGGTGAATTGGGTGTCATCTCAGTTGTATATCGAGGATGGTCCTGTGTAGTGATCGTAACTATATGAATTTATCTCTTGTGTAAATTTTAATATAAACAAAGTAAACAAGGTGTTTGTATCTCTTAAGTTTTGTTTATGTTTCCTAAATGTGTTTTGTGTATTTGGTTTGTAGTGAATACAATTTGGACTCTTATCATGTTTGCTATAGTTGATGTAATTATTAGATTGTTTAAGGTTTTCACATATACACTTGAAAAATCGGTAATGACATCCAAGATGTCTACTCACCGAGATATGGAGATGAAGCCCATATTCTATAGGGAGCATAGGTACTACTAATTCTCACCCAACACACTGTAGGCAGTGATATATCTTTTGAATAAGAGTACATGCTATTTTCTATGGATAGTATAGTTCTTGAATCGGCCTTGGCCACGAACAGGTGCAAAAAAAATTTCTCAATCAACAAGCCAACTCAGTAGTAATGACTTCCGGTCTTGATCAGTGGTTTGGATGTGAAATCCAAATGCAACTGATGTTTATACAGGGATTGTGGTGTGTGATTGGTTTATTTTAATTTCTATGAAAAGAAATATGCATAACCCAACATTCGATGACTTTTATACTATATGCAGAAAGAAGTATGTTTCATTTTCAAAAATACAATGTGAAAAAAATGTTTTACATTAAGAAAATGCAATGCAAATTTAAAAATGAAGTAACCTTTGGATAGGTTTCAAGCAAGCATACCTACAACCAAGTATAAATAGTAGCCACTACTATAATTTGCGGTGCACAGTCACAACTGCTATACATAGTAGCAGCTAGAAATATTATCCGCTGGCTTCTGGGATGGCTAGCAGAGACAACCATTGTTCCCAAAATCAACTAGTAGAGACATAGAATTTTTTTTTTTACCTTGTTTAAAATTTTTCTATGTGACTTAATTAATCCTAATGCCTTTCAAAAACATAGCAAAATCTAGAAAATAGAGGAAAAATGATAGGACCACTTACAAGTGAATCCACATCCGATGAAGATGTTACAACTGATTTTGTCTATGTTTTCCACTAGCCACTATCGATTAGGACAACTACGATGCTAGCTATTGAAGCTGATAGCAGTTGGGACTGCTAGTCAATGTCTGATGCAGGAGCATCCGAGGGCAGCAAAGCAATCGAGCATCAACCAAACTTTTGTGTTATTTCTTTCTAAGTGTTGCAAATGTATTTTTTTCTAAGTGTTGCAAATGTCGCGAAATCGCGACATCGTAGAAGAAACAAAGGTGCAAAGGACCAAAGGCCACGAAATCGTGACATGTCGCGAAATCGTGGCCTAAGCAGTGGAGCAAAGGTGCGGAGCAACAAAGGTCACGAAATCGTGACATGTCACGATTTGACAAAGGCGCGGAGCAACAAAGGTCGTGAAATCGTGACATGTCACGATTTCGTGACATGTCACGAAATCGTGGCCTAAGCAGTGGAACCAAGGCATGGGGCAACAAAGGTCATGAAATCGTGGCCTAAGCAGTGGAACAAAGGCGCGGGGCAACAAAGGTCATGAAATCATGACATGTCATGATTTCATGACATGTCGCGAAATCGTGGCCTAAGCAGTGGAACAAAGGCGTGGAGGAGCAATGGTCGCGAAATCGTGACATGTCACGATTTCGTGACCGAAATGGGAGAACAGAGGCCGATAGGAAAAATGGCGCGATATCGCGACATGTCGTGATATCGTGGCCAAAACGGAGAGAGAAGGTGCAGAAAGAAAATGGTCGCGATATCGTGACATGTCGCGATATCGCGACCAAACAGAAAGACACGCACTTCCAGCTTTCATAAAGACGTCCCTTCGTGCACGGCAAGTTAGAGGCAGTGAAGCAGCAGTTCCAAAGGAGGATTTCAATGGGCATGTTGGCCACTCGCGCAGGATATCTGGAAGACGCATTTAAAGCAACTAACAACAAGCAGCAGATCGAGAAGTAGATTCCATTGGATATGGCAGCCAGTCGCGCACCTCACCAAGAGTCTCATCAATGCAACTTTCCAGAATTGTTCCAAGTGGCAATTGTAGATCGTGGGAAGTGGGAAAGCACAGAGGATCGGGACCTCAATAAAAACCCATGGATTGTAATGAGAGGGGGTTGGCAAATGATAGTTTGGCTGTATATTCTTGTAAATTCTTCCAAAGTATTGAATACAAAATCTTGGGCTCTTGTTTCTTTTTCTCTGGTTTTCTATATTATGCAAGATCTGTTCTCCACCAAGTGGTATCAGAGCCAGTAGTTCCTGAGCGTGTAGCAGATCGTCGAAGGAGAGGCAGTTACACCAGGACCTGTGGAAGGGCTTGAAATCGGGTGAGCAGAATGCCTCCAAGGAGAAATCCTGTTGGTGGGAGAGGCATGGCAATAGCAGAAGATGTTCGAGCTTTGCAGCGGCAAATGCAAGCTCTGCAAGAAGAAATGCGCAGAAGATTGGAGCCAAGAAGAGATGAAGGTAGTGAAGAGGAAGATGATGAAGAAGAAGACCAACCTGAGGAAGAAGAAGAAGCAGTAGATCCTGCTCAGGCCAGACTATACAAGGCCATATCCCAGATTGGGAAGAGGCCGAAGATGGAGGTTTCCACATATTCTGAGAACCTTGAGCCAGAGGAATTGATCGACTGGATCAACGATCTGGAGGAGTACTTTGAGTACGAAGAGGTTGAGGACCCTGATAGGGTCAGATTCGCAAAGACCAAACTGAAAGGTCATGCTAGCATTTGGTGGAAGGGAGTGCAGCTGGAGCGAAATAAAAGAGGGAAAGAAAGAATAACTAAGTGGGAACGGATGGCAGAAAAGCTAAAGAGGCAGTTCATCCCTGGTGATTATGAGTTAGACCTGCTAAAGAAAATGCAAGGATTGAGGCAATCAAGCAAGTCTGTGAAAGAATACACAGAAGAATTTCATAAAATAATGATTAGAACAGGCCACTCAGAGGCCAACAAGGAGAAGGTAGCCCGTTACATTAATGGGTTACGAGCAAGCATTCAAGAAGAACTAAGTCTAGTCCGGATGACCACCATAGAGGACGCTTACCAATTTGCTTTAAAGGTTGAAGAGAAGCTCAATAGGAGGTTTGAAAACAAGCAAAGAGGAAGAGGTCATGGCGGAAGGACCAGCGGAAGGAACAATGGAAGAAGAAATGAAGAATCTCAAAAAAATGGAGAAAGTAGCAGCAATCAAGAACAAAGGAGAGAAAATACAGACCGCCCCCGTAATCAGAATAATGGTTACCAAGGGGGAAGAGGCCGAGCTGGACGTGGACAAGGAAGAGGAAGATTTCGAGGGACTTGCTTCCAGTGTGGTGAAGAGGGACATCACCAATATGAGTGCCCACAATAGCGAGAAAGAAATAATCGGAGGCCAGAAGGAAATGCCAGAGTAGCAGTCATGGATGAAGATGCTGGGTCTGAGCATTCAGAAGAAGCTGAGAGAGGAGAAGTAATGATTGCAAGGAGAGTCCTGCTGAATGAAGAGGGAGCTGCAGATCAGAGGAAAAGCTTATTCCGCACAAGGTGTAAATGCGCGGGTAAGATTTGCAACATTATCATTGACAACGGTAGCACAGATAACCTAGTTTCAGAAGGGAATGGTTACAAAGCTACAACTGGAGAGAAAGAAACACCCGCATCCATATCGGATCGCGTGGTTGCAGAAAGACCATAAGGTTTTGGTCAATGAACAATGCCTGGTAAAATTTAGTATTGGAAATTACCGTGATGAGGTTCTGTGCGACATTCTGCCCATGGATGCGTGCCATTTACTGCTGGGAAGGCCATGGCAGTTTGACAGGTGTGCGGTTCATGATGGCCGAGCCAACACCTATTCCGTGACCAAGAATGGAATGCGTCATAAGTTGAAGCCCCTGAAGGAGGTGGAAGAAAAGGTATGTGGCAGTGCAAGAATTTGCTTGGTTGACGGAAGAAAATTTTTAGATGATTTAAAGCATGAGCATATGTGTTATGCATTAATTCCTAGAGTCAGGGATACAGAATGCAAAGATGCCCCAGCAGAAGTCCAAGAGCTATTGAAGGAATTTCCAGATATCATATCTGATAATGTGCCTGAGGGTTTACCCCCAGTAAGAAAAATTAGTCACCATATTGATTTGGTGCCAGGGTCAAGCTTGCCCAATAAGGCTGCACATAGAATGACACCTGTAGAAACTGAAGAACTAAACAGGCAGGTCCAGGAGTTGCTGGAGAAAGGGTTGATTAGGGAGAGTCTTAGCCCATGTGCAGTACCTACAGTACTAGCACCCAAGAAGGATGGAGAGTGGAGAATGTGCATAGACTCTCGAGCCATCAACAAGATAACAATAAAATACAGATTTCCACTGCCAAGGATGGATGACATAATGGACTGTTTGAGTGGAGCCAAGTACTTCACCAAAATTGACCTCAAGAGTGGTTACCACCAGATCCGTGTCAGGGAAGGAGATGAGTGGAAGACAGCCTTCAAGACAAGAGAGGGCTTGTATGAGTGGTTGGTCATGCCATTTGGGCTGTCCAATGCACCAAGTACCTTCATGCGGTCGATGAATGAGGTACTGAAGGAGTTTCTGGGAAAGTTTGTCATTGTTTATTTAGATGATATATTAATATTCAGCAGAACCCTGGAGGAACACCTGATGCACATCAGGAGGGTTTTTGAAAAGCTATGGGAGGAGCAGTTATTAATAAATCTAAAAAAGTGTAATTTTGTCAAGAAAGAGTTAGTATACCTGGGATTTGTAATCTCAGTAGAAGGTCTAAAAATGGACCCAGAGAAGGTGAGGGCTATCATAGAATGGCCTACCCCAAGAAGCACAACAGAGGTAAGATCATTTCATGGTCTAGCCAACTTTTACAGGAAGTTTATAAGAAACTTCAGCAGCATTTGTGCACCCCTCACAGAAACAATGAGAGGGGATAAGAAAGAGTTCAAGTGGACCTTAGGGGCTGAAAGGAGCTTTGATGCATTAAAGAAAAAGGTCACAGAACAGCCTATTTTGGCACTTCCAGACTTTAACAAAGTATTTCAGGTCGACTGTGATGCCAGTGGCAGTGCAATAGGGGTTATATCTTGAGCCAAGAAGGCAGACACTGTAGCTTATTTCAGGTGAAAAGCTCAATGATGCTCGAAAAAAGTATTCAGTTTATGACCAAGAATTTTATGCTATAGTTCAGGCTCTGAAGAAGTGGAGGCATTATTTGTTGCCAAAAGAGTTTGTTCTATTTACTGATCATCAGGCATTGCAGTACATCAACAACCAGACAAAACTGAATCAGTGGCACATGAAGTGGGTTGAGTTTCTCCAAAGCTATACCTTTGTGTTAAAGCACAGGAGCGGGAAATCAAATAGAGTTGCAGATGCTTTAAGTAGAAGGCAGAATCTGCTGATTGAAATGATAGTGGAAGTAGTAGGATTCGAAGAACTAAAGGGTCTTTATCCTGAAGATCCTGATTTTGCAGCAGCCTGGACGGCTTGCTTGGCACCTGTTACTATGGACAGGACAAAATGGTTAGATTTCCTAATCCAAGATGGAATGTTGTTCAAGGGAAGTAAATTATGCATTCCAAGGAGTTCCATGCGGGAGAACTTAATCAAGGAAAAGCACAGCGGAGGACTGGCTGGGCATTTTGGTCGGGATAAGACCATTGCCCTGGTGAATGAAAATTACTACTGGCCGCAACTTCAAGCAAGATGTGAGAAAGTTTGTGCAAAGTTGCAGAATATGCCAGATGGCAAAAGGCGTAAGGCAAAACACAGGATTATACCAGCCGTTACCTATACCTGAGAGGCCGTGGGAGGACATAAGCATGGATTTTATTCTTGGATTGCCGAGAACACAGAGGGGAAATGACTCTGTATTTGTGGTGGTTGACCGATTCTCCAAAATGGCACATTTTATTCCCTGCCAGAAGACAAGTGATGCAGTTCACATTGCAGGGTTATTTTTCAAGGAAGTGGTACGACTTCACGGTCTACCAAGAAGCATAGTTTTTGACAGAGATACAAAGTTTGTTGGGTATTTCTGGAGAACATTGTGGAAGAAGCTGAAGACAGATCTGAAGTTCAGTTCTGCATACCACCCACAAACTGATGGACAGACAGAGGTGGTAAATAGAAGTCTGGGTAATTTGCTAAGATGCTTGATAGCAGATAAACCCAAGGGATGGGATTTAGTTTTGCCATAGGCAGAATTTGCATACAACAATTCTGTCAATAAGAGTACAAACAAATCTCCATTCCAAATCATATATGGAAATAGTCCAAGAAACGTTTTTGAGCTGAGAAAATTAGATAAAGGAGAAAAGTGCAGTGCAGAGGCTGAGGAATTCGCAAAACAGATGAGAAGCCTGCATGAAGAAGTAAAGAAACAAATTGCAAAGATGAATACTCAGTATAAAGCAAGAGCAGACCAAAAGCGGCGGTTCAAAGAATTCAAAGTGGGAGATGAAGTCATGGTCCATCTCAGAAAAGAAATATTTCCAGCCAAAACTTACAACAAGTTGAAGATGAAGAAGTTTGGGCCATGCAAAATACTGGAAAAATGGGATTCAGGCAATGCATATGAAGTGGAATTGCCAAGTGGGCTTGACATTTCACCCATTTTTAACATATCAGATTTAGTGGAATACCATGAAGGAGATAGTACAGAGGCACCAAGCACAGAATTGTGGAGCATTCCAGCGTCTAGCCCAACCAAAGATGAGATCGAGGAAATATTAGATACTCGTGAAGGCAGAAGCACAAGGAACAAACAATATTCAGAGTATTTGATCAAGTGGAGGGGCAGACCTATAGAAGATGCAACTTGGTTGTCAAAAATAGAGGTTGACCGCCTGGGTCTTCCTCCCAAAGATCAGAAGTGAGGATCACTTCTCGATCCACCCCGGGTGTCTGATGCAGGAGCATCCGAGGGCAGCAAAGCAATCGAGCATCAACCAAACTTTTGTGTTATTTCTTTCTAAGTGTTGCAAATGTATTTTTTTCTAAGTGTTGCAAATGTCATGAAATCGTGACATGTCACGATTACATGTCACAAAATCGTGACATCATAGAAGAAACAAAGGTGCAAAGGACCAAAGGCCGCGAAACCGTGACATGTGATTTTGTGACATGTCGTGAAATCACGGCCTAAGCAGTGGAGCAAAGACGTGGAGCAACAAAGGTCACGAAATCATGTCCTAAGCAGTGGATCCAAGGTGCGGGGCAACAAAGGTCACGAAATCGTGACATGTCACGAAATCGTGGCCTAAGTAGTGGAACAAAGGCGGGGGCAACAAAGGTCGCGAAATCGTGACATGTCATGATTTCGTGACATGTCGCGAAATCGTGGCCTAAGCAGTGGAACAAAGGCGCGGAGGAGCAATGGTCACGAAATCGTGACATGTCACGATTTCACGACCGAAACGGGAGAACAGAGGCCGATAGGAAAAATGGCGCGATATCGCGACATGTCGCGATATCACGGCCAAAACGGAGAGAGAAGGTGCAGAAAGAAAATGGTCGCGATATCGCGACATGTCGTGATATCGTGACCAAACAGAAAGACACGCACTTCCAGCTTTCATAAAGACGTCCCTTCGTGCGCGGCAAGTTAGAGGCAGTGAAGCAGCAGTTCCAAAGGAGGATTTCAATGGGCATGTTGGCCACTCATGCAGGATATCTGGAAGACGCATTTAAAGCAACTAACAACAAGCAACAGATCGAGAAGTAGATTCCGTTGGATATGGCAGCCAGTCGCGCACCTCACCAAGAGTCTCATCAATGCAACTTTCCAGAATTGTTCCAAGTGGCAATTGTAGATCGTGGGAAGTGGGAAAGCACAGAGGATCGGGACCTCAATAAAAACCCATGGATTGTAATGAGAGGGGGTTGGCAAATGGCAGTTTGGCTGTATATTCTTGTAAATTCTTCCAAAGTATTGAATACAAAATCTTGGGCTCTTGTTTTTCTGGTTTTTTGTATTATGCAAGATCTGTTCTCCACCAATGTTGCTTAGAGTGATTGTACCTATATTAAGAAAAAAGATAAAATATTAGTAAATAACACAAAAATAGAATGTTTCTACCGTGATAACCACTTGTAAGTAGCAAAAATCATGCATCTAAACTATTTGCATACATGTAACAAATTGAAATCAGGAAATCATGTAACTATTGCAAGATAAAATATGATAAAAAACATGATGCTATTTATTAATAACAATAATATTTGATTACAATCTTTCCCTCTTAGGTAATCCCTAAATTTGATACAATTATTACAAATATTGTGGCCCCTCAAAGGGGAGAGATACACTTCAATGATTTTCACTCATCCACTACTTTTCTTATAAGAGGGCTTGTTAGTTTCCTCCTTCTTTGATATCAAGGAGTATGATCTCAATGATACTTTGTACTTGAAGGTCCCTATCAACTGCACACAAATAAACTACAAGACACATCAATAGTACATGATGTCTGTCAAGATGAGGCTAGTTTATTGAAATATGCAAATAGGAAAGAAATGCATGAAATGATAAAGAAATGCTTGGAAGACTGAATGTAAAGAATGAAAATGTTGCTATACTAGATTAGAAATCCACTGAAAATATTGTTAACCTAATCTAATGGATAAAAATAGGTGAAAAGAGACATCAGACCCTAGCCACTAATTCTCAGAGCAATCAACTCTGCTAGCTGCTATCAAAGTTGGTGGCTACACCTATGGGCCACTATTGAAAACAGTGACCATGGGATGAGGGATCTTCTCTCTAAATATTAGGTCTGGCATCAATAAATTATGATGCAAAGAGGATTGACGTTCTTTGTGTGTTCTCTCATAATGACTTAGGGTAGGAAATTGGCTCAAATTGTATTGAATTGAGTGCTTGAATAGTGATTTTTCTCCTCAAAATGTAGTAGTATCAAATGGTAGATAGGCATTTATCATTGCTCAATAAGACAACACTTCGTTACTCCTCAAGGGGATGTGAAATCGCTCTTTAAGACGATAGGGATTCGCTGTAGTGAATTCAAGATCAATAGCTCTCTTTGGGAGGCTTATAGATAGACTTTCCAAATTCTCATCTTGGCTTCTCAAGGAAGCCAAGATCAAGAACCAATTGGCATAAAGCAGTTAGGATGAGGCTTCTAGAAGCTTCATTGAAATAACCACCGAATAACCATTGCAAATTAGTTAAATGCAACTAATTTTTCTCAGATTAGGAATCCCAAGTTGGTTACAAGGCTAGCCACTCTCACTCAACATGTCCAGGGGCAAGATGCCCTTAATTTCTATCAATATGTGCAGCTATATCTTAGCCACTCTAATTGTTAGAGACTAGGATTATAGCTACTGATGATGTTAGTAGCTAAAGATGCATAGGACTAGGATACCCTAAATGAGTGGTTAGAACCACTACTTAGTCTTGGTAAGGTCCAATATCAATCATATGACCTGCAAAGGTGTCCATATGAGTAGTATCCTAAACATGACGTGTTTTAGGTGTCTACAGTTTGAATTAACTAAATGCTTATGATTTATACTTCATGTAATATACCCATATTTTTCTAGTGTGATAATCAACAAATAACTAAAAGTATTTACGTACTCCAACACTATCAACTCTCATTGGTCTACCTAAATCTGTATATATAATTTCTAGAGAATGTTGAGCTATGTATTGATGAAGTTTGGAAGGAGTTCTATGTTGTTTTCCTGCTAGAAATTCTAGACACAATAGTTTTTGGAGATAATTTGGGTAGTCCTTCTACCAATTGATATTTGAATAATTCCTTCATTGATGTTTCATTGGTATGTCCTAGTCGTTTGTGCCATAAAACTGAATCATTAACTAAAAAATTTGAGTGGATAGTAGTGTCTAGGACAATTAGACCATTTTTATATAAACCTAATGCTATCATTTTTTCCTATCTAGAAATGTGACGTTGTTTTTTGCCAGTGAAAACTTTGAATTCAACAGTTATATCTTGATCCATGAGTTGAGAAACATAAATGATATTGGTAGTTAATCTTGGAACATACGATACACTTTTTATTATACCTTTTCTATCTTTGAGACTAACTAGAATGTTTCCTATTCCTTTCACTTTATATTTTTTTCTATCTACTACTACAGCTGGATTTTCATTTATCTTTTTCCAAGAATTTAACCAATGTATGTTTCCTATCATAGGCTCACTTGCACTTGAATCTATATACCAATACTCCATGATGCAGTTCTTATCAGGACTTGTGGAATATCTAATGTTTTTGAAAAAAAACTTATATCTTCCCAACATTTGATCAAGTTTTGTAGAATACCTTATGACTCCCTAATGATTTTGGAATATGATATAGTGCTTTTGTAAAATAAAGTTTAATTTATGGTTGATTTTGTACAATTTTGTAAAGGTCAAAAATCAACTTTTCTAACACCTTATTTCTCCTAATTGAACTAAGCACTTTTCCAAATTTTGAAGAGGTTTTAATGTTGGATTTCTTTTGTCTCTTTTTGAGAAATTTAGAGATAAGAAAAATATAAATTTCAAACCTTATCAAAAAAAATTTAATAACATCTTTCTATAACCCTTAGGTTTTAATTTCTAATTTCCAAAGACCTAGTTTGATGTTGTAACCCTTATCACTCCCAAATTTGGAAAATTAGAAATTAATAGTATTTGCAAAATATTAAATAAATTAATCCAAGTCGAGTTCCTTATTTCTCCTAGGTTGAGATGCAAATATTATTTTAATTTGGTAAGTTATCCCTTATAGCTTTTTCTTTCAAAAAACTAAATTTTCAACCTTAGCTTATAACCCTTATATCTCCAAAATTGAAAGCAATAATAAAGTGGTATTTAAACCTTACCTTTTTTATGCTAATATCCACACTATTCGGTGCTTCCTACAATTGAATATAATAGTGGTGTTAAAGTTCCCTTGGGCATTGGAATCAATGGAGATGCTCATATTTAATGCTGGAATGTAGACATTACTAAAATATGAGGGTTTTACCTCCAAGACCATGAAGTATTTTTCTTCATGCAACATACAACTGGGACGTTCTATTCCATAAATCAATAATTGCCAATAGTAATGCAGATCGAATGAGAAGGAAATAAATCAATTAAGTGCCAATTTAGGAGGGATAAGTCCTTTGCCACTAAGGAGGGCTTAGTCCTTGAAACTAATGCAAATGAAATTAAATGATGAAAGATGATCAAAAGTAAATCAACCTAATATATTTAATAGTAAATCAATGAACAAATAATAGTGATATCAATATAGCCGACTAGCTATATTAGGGTTGTAACATGGTTCCCCTCCTCTGAAATATTTGTCCTCAAAGCTGGAAATGATTGGAAAATAATTTTTGGTTCCCATGTAGCATCTTCTTATAATAGTTCCTGCCATTTGATGATAATTTTTTATGTGATGGGATCCCAACATACGTGTTCTGCTTTGTAAAATTCCACGTTGAAGATATATACGTCCTTCTTCATCAAGTACTGGTAATTATGACTAAGAATGTAATTTTTATTCGATCACATTTTTGAGACATAAAACATGAAATACTGGATGTATACGGTATGAGGGGGGAAGCTCTAGTTGATATGCCACTTCTCCAATGCGGTGCACTATTTTGTAAGGACCTTAAAATCATGGATCCAACTTCTGATTGGTCTTGATCTTCAACGGCAACTTCTTGTAGGGTTGCAAATGTAGGAACACCATATCACATATAGGAAACTATCTTTTTGAACGGTGTGTGTCTTGTTGATGCTTCATACGATTCTATGATTGGATCAAATTATCTTTGATAATGTTGAGCATTAACTTTCTATGCTGGACCCAATCATCTACTTGGGACACTTTGGAAGAACCTAGAATATAATCTGCTATTTCTAGCAGTTTGACTACATACAATACTTAAAATGGAGACATCTTGATGGAATAATGGTACGAAGTGTTATACCACCATTCTACCAAGGAAAGCCAATGAATCCATTGAAACTGTTTATCCTGAGAAAAACATCTTAGATAGGTACCCAAACATTTGTTAACTATCCCAGTTTGACTATCTGTTTGAGGATAGTATGTAGAAGACATATTCAACTTGATACAACCAAAACAAAATAATTCTTTCCAAAAAATTCTAGTAAATATGGGATCACGATCACTTACAATATTTTTTGGCATTCCATGCAATTTTAAAATTGAGTCCATAAATACCTTAGCCACTTTGCTTGCTGAAAATGGATGTTGTAGTGCGTTGAAGTGAGCATATTTAGAGAGGTGATCCACTATCAAAAAAATTATTATTTTGCCTTATGATTTAGGAATACCTTCAATAAAATCCATTAAAATATGTTTCCATTGGCGATCTGGAATAAGTAGTGGTTGAAGATATCCTGGATATTTAATTGTTTTACCCTTATTGCATTATATATTTTGCATTCAACCACCCATGTTTTAACCTCAAATTTTAGTCCTTTCCAATAAAAGGATTGTTTTACCCACATATATATTTTCAAAAATCCTGAATGTCCTGCTGACGGGGAAGCATGTGATTCTTCCAGAATCTTGGATTTGATTGTAGAATTGTGTGGAATGTAAATGTATTTATTTCTTCTTAATACCTTGTCCTCATAGGAAAAAATAGGATACTTGGATGATCCTAACATCAATTCTTAAATTATTTGAGTAGTTTTTGTATTTGACAACCATTCCTCTTGGAGTTAAGAAACCCATTGGGAACATGGACCTGAAATAGAATTGATAACTACTTCATCTTCATATTTATGTGACAATGCATCTGCTACAATATTTTCTTTCCATTTATTATATTCGATAACAAAATCATATCCCAATAGTTTTATTAACCATTTATTTTTCTCTAGATAAGAGAATCATTTTTCTAAAAAATTCTTGAGACTACTATGATCTATTTTAATAATAAAGCAACTATTGATTAAGTAGTATCTCCATTTATCCACTGTGTGTAGAATAGCCAAAATTTGTTTCTCATATGTGGACCTGCCCATTTTTTTTCTAGAAAGTTGTTTACTTTTGAATGCCAAGGGATGCCCTTCCTGCATTAGTACTACCCCAATACCAGTTCTTGAGGTGTCACATTCAATCACAAATGGTTTGTGAAAATCCAGGATTGACATTGCTTCTTTGAGAATCATGAATGCTTGAGTTGCTACTTCAGACCAATGAAAATCATACTCTTTTGTGAGAGTCATGAGAGGAGCTACAATTTTACCATAGTTGTGCACAAAATTATGATAGTATCCAATAATACCCAAAAAACCACAAAGTTTCTTGATGGTTTTAGGTAAAGGCCAATCCTGAATGACCTTAATCTTATTAGAATCCACTTTAACTCCTTCATGAGAAATGATATCCCAAATACTCAACTTATTGAACCCCAAAAGAGCATTTAGAGTGTTTGAATTTCTTCCTTGTGTAATATATGAATAACCTTTCCCACATGCATCAAATGATCCTTCCTTGTTTTAATATATATGAGAATGTCATCAAAAAAGACTAGGAAAAAATTGCTAAGGAATGGGTGAAATACATGGTTCGTGAGACTTTGGAATAAATACGGAGCATTAGTGAGACCAAAAGGTATGACCAGGAATTCATAGTGAACTTCATGAGTATAGAAGGTGGTTTTAGGAATGTCCTCATCCCTAACTCTAATTTGGTGAAAACTGGAGCGTAGATCCAAATTTGTAAAACATTTTACACCATGCAATTCATATAATAAACCATCAATGTCAGGAATAGGAAATTTATCCTTGATGGTTATTTTATTGAGAGGATGAAAATCAGGACACATACGCCAAGAATTATCCTTACGACGGGCCAAAAATACTATTGAAGAATAAGGGCTAGTGTTATGACGAATGACTCCATGTTCTAAAATTTCTTGGACAATTTTCTCAATTTCTATTTTTGAGATTGAGGGTAACGATAAGGACATAAATTAGGAGGAAGAATTCCTAGAACTAGGTGTATGGCATGGTCATGAGATTATTTGAGAGGTAGTCCTTTTGGTTCTTGAAAACATCATCATAGTTAGCCACAATATCCTCAAGATCCTTTGATTGAATTTCAGGGTTATCTTGTGCTTGCTTTTCCACACAATTGATTTGAGCTATGAATCCATAACTTCATTTCCTTAATATTTTATCCATGCTATGATAACTCACTATATTTGATGGAGGAGTTGTAATACCTTGGAGACAAATATTCCTTCCATTTTCTTTCCATTCCACAAATGGTTTTCTAAAATTAAAACTAACCATGTCTAATTTTTCTAACCATTCAACTCCTAAAATAACCTCTGAATTTCCTAAACTCATAACAAAAAGAGTTCCTTGCCAAGTGTAACTGCCCATTTGTATCGATACTGAAGATGTTCTACCAATACATTGAGTGTTTCCTCCATTTGCAACCAAAACTTGAAATTTATCTTGATTAGAGGAGTGAATGTATAAGTTCAATGCCTTTGCAGTTTTTATGTCAATAAAGTTATGAGTACTACCTGAATCTATTAACACATTTATCCTCTTCTATCGAATGAATATTGGTACCTTGATTGTATGGTGAGTTGTTAATCCTATAAGAGCATGTACTGAGATAGACATAGTGTCTTCGTCGCATGTTGCTTCATTCTATTAGGGCACAGGAGAGTCATGTGAAATGATATCATCTTCTTCTTCGTCTTTCCTGGTATCATATTCTATTTGAAAGTTTTTTCTTGGTACACATGCTTGATCTTTTGGAGGGTTATTGTGACATTTATAGCAGTAATATATTTATGGTTGCTCATTTCTATGGAAAGAATTATTGTGATATTGAGGATGATTATAGGAGTCACATTTGAAGAGTGTTTGATTCTGCACCTTTTTCTCAACCAACTTAGCAATATTTATATTGTCATCTAAAGAGTATGGATCATGTAGGTCCACTTCAATTTGAATATTCTCTTTCAAACCATGTCTAAAAGCCGATACCACTACTTCAGATGGTAAGTCTCCTGTATAATAGAGAAGACTAGTGAACTCTAAAATATAATCCCTTACTGAACGAGTTTGTTTAAGTGCCAACAAACAAACCATGTATGATTCCTTCATCAAATATTTTGAGGAAAATCTTCTTGAATTCTGTCCATATGAAGGGTCGGCTATGCTGACGTTTTTGCCAAGAAAACTATTGGTAAGCTTATGTTCCTATTTTGGATGAAGCATAAGGAATTTTTTTGGATTTGAGAACATGATATAGTTCTAAAATACCTTCCATTTTAGCTATCCAACCTTTTGGATCACCACCCTCAAAGATAGGCATATTAGCACGTGGGATATTAACACCTATAGGCCATCTTGCTTGTTGATAATCTTCCTCTGTATCCTGAGCCTCACTAGTATGCCTTCTATGGTAGTTATGTGGGGAATAAGTGATGAGGCCTAGAAATACCTCATTATTACACTATGGTTGACTTATAAAAACTGCCATATTATTAAATATGAAAAATTTAAATTGCGAAATAATTTATTAGAATATATTATGTGTTAATTGTGTGCATGATTTTATGTTAGGAACATTATACCTCTGTTTTTACTATTTTAAGCATTTTTAAGCACTATTTCAATTGATTAAGTAGCAAATAAAACATGTATTTCAATTAGCCAAATGTTGTATGCTGATGTCCATTAACTTCACAATGGTTTTTGAATGTTTTTCCACCCTTCAACTTGTTTAAAATCCACATTGGAGCCAAATTCTTAGGACTATCATAAATCTGGAAATCTGTATAAAACAACCATACAAAAACCAGCAAGCTATCACTTTATAGGAGCACCATGAAGTTGTCAAATAAAACATGAGGAAATGGATGAAATGAGTTTAGAAGTACTAAATCATATGTTTGAACTATTTAGAAGCATTTCCACATGGTGTAATGGATAACAGATAAGGGACAATTGTGCAACATTGTTGCACTGTTTTAGTATGGTTACTTGGTGAATGAAGTGTATAATTTCCATAGCAACTTGATGTACTCCTTCATATTGATATGTGAATATTTTTACACATGATAATTAGTTTGATTTTTCAAGGAGTTCCAATTTATTTAAAACTATACAGTAGAGCTGGAAAATGCAATAATTTGTCATATATATTCCAGCCAACAACCAATGAATGGTAGGGCATGGAATTAGTCAACCAAGGCATGTGAAAATGATTATAAATATCTCCTGAGGGATAGGATAGACATCCTATCCAATTACAACCACATTGGCAGCTAATTTAGTCGCATCTGAGCATAAAGTTGTTACACAGCCAGATATTCTAGAATAAAGGGAAAAAGTAACCAATTTTAGTCAAAAAGGTGGACACAACACCCAATAAGGTAGGAAATGGATAGTTGGGGATGGATACAGGTGTATGAGATGTTTTATAATCTCTTCCAACTCATTTCCACCATTGGAGGACGTATAACAAGGGATAATGAACATTGTTGCAACATAACGGTTCCTTGAATTTAAGGAAGACAACTTCAGAATAGATGTTGAATCACTAAAAAATAGCAACAGAACGGATTGTAAGCATTAGCACATGTAATAGATTATTATAAATAATAATCTCCCTTGTTGGTTGAGCTAAGAAGAAATAGACATAGAGCAAATAGTTGATAGGAAGTAGAAACTGTAGCAAAACTGCAATTTAGCAGGATTCTCCTGCAATATTGTAATGTTATGTGACAGTCAATAAAAAGTGTAGTCTTTCCATTCATTTTTTGTTTTAAGAGTACATGTGAGCATTGAGTAGTTAGCAACATATTTTCACCTTCTTCTGTATCAGGGAGCAAGGGCCACTTCTAGGCCTAGAAGAAGGACTAATTGTTGATAGGTTTTTTTGTGAACTTTGTTGCAACAGATTTAGCAGAAATCTTGGTAGTTTAAATTTCTTGTTTACTAACTTGTGTTTGTTGTAAATGCATGTGATATTTGTAGCTAGTATTTTCACAATAGATGTATGGGTGTCAGCTGACCAAATAGCATAAGTTTGTATCTATGGTTTGGAATTTGTAACATTCATGATTTTCCCCTATTTTTAGCAGTTGTTTCCAACTTTCCAAGCATTTTTATTTTGCTGATTGGTCACTGTAGTAGAAGCTTGATAACCTTTTGCAACAAGACACTATTGGCTTGTGTGTGTTCATTTTCTACAATATTTTCATTCCTATCATTTTAATTCTGCAAATGTAATCAGGTTTCATTTCTACAATCTTTTCATTTCTGTAATTTCAATTCTACAAGCATAATTAGAGTTCAATGTTAGTTCATGCTAGTAAATTAGTTTCATAGGATTAAAAGTGACACAAAAACCCCCAAGCTAACTTGTCCCACCAATAAATCCTATTTTTTGAATGAGATGATTTTCAAGATGTCTATATTTATTATCGTATATAGCCTTGGACACCACCATGGATTAACAAAAATTAAGGATTAAATGATGTGATTTACGACACACATCAATAAGGGGATTCTTGGTTTTGTCTCCCAAAAAATTATCGTAGAATTGTATTCATGGCATTCATCCTAGTCATTAGTTGAGCTATACTGGAGTGGACATCTTGGTTATTAGCATTGGGGTTTTCCATTTGATCATATGTGATATTTTAATGGGATGAGTTGGAAGGAGCCATGGAGTTGATAATGGGATGGTTGGGATCAAAGCTATTAATGCATAAAGGGGAATTTTGTTGTGTACCTTTATTCCTTGGAGGTCTTCTAGGTGACTTCAACGATCCTTCGTGTGTATTATCTATGCTAGATAGTCACCCGTTTGGTCCTTTAGACCACCTTCTGCTCATGCATTTGCCAAAAATTTATGGTTAAAAAATTCATCTTTAAATTTTGCAAAATTTTTTGGTTAATTTGACAAAAAATGGGTTTGTTTTTCACTTCAACTATCGCTCCAAATGCGATGCAAATTTTGAATTTTGAGCAGCGAGTAGTTTTCCAATGATTATATCCATAATATTTTATCCAAAGTCTAGTTCCCCTTTTGAAATTTCCACGGTGGGTAACAATTAGTTTTAAGCGAGCGTATAGTTAATGGTTAACAAGCACGACAGGCTGGGAACTGGTAGTGGATACTAACGGCTAGCGTACGACTGGTTTACTAACGACTAACTCCACAAGAAGCTATGAAACCTAGGTGTACAATAGGGTAATGAGGTGAAGAAATAACCAATGCAAAACATGAGAAATAGACACAAAATACATGCTAGACCTCAAATGCATGTGGGGAGACCGAAATATGACAAACCAAACACGAAGAAATATGACAAACCAAACACGAAGAATGAAAATGGGTCAAGTATGGTTACGCGCGAGGGTTTCCAAGATATGTGTGACCTAAATCACATATAAAATATGCGTGATAATATGCGTGATAATGTTTTCGCGACTGTTGGCACCGCAGTGGGGAAGCCGGGGTTGACTGTCGCGATGTCGCGATTTCGCGACATGTCGCTTGTTCGCGCCCAGTTGACTTCTTTGCTTTGTGTTGTGCTGGGTTGCCTTTGTGCTCTTCTCTTGCAGTGCTGTTTGCTGTTCTTGGTTGGGATGTGTTCTCTCCCGCTTGTAATTGCTCTTTGTATTAATACAAGTTTTTCATTTTTTTCAAAAAAAAAAAAAAAAAATTTTAAACCCATTTCTAAGCTAAATAGGGACAATATGGGATAAAGTATTAGTATGCTCAGTGAAGGAAATGAAGGCGAAGCTCAATGGTGTCAATGGGTTAATTATTTTTGAGGTCGACGAAGACCAGCAAGGATGGGTTTTAACTGAGGTTTTGTTCACTAGCTGGCAGGAATCAGGCCATGAAGGAATTCGAACAAACGTAAATGAAATGAAGATAAATTATTGGATGAATCGATAAATTTCTCATGAACCAAAAATGATGCAGAAGACGATATGATGGATAACGAAGCATTTATAAGGTATTGTCTTGGTTAAATGAGTTCTTGCTTTTTTGGATAACTAGAAGATGATAATAATATGTGACATGTGATAAAAAAATTATGTACCCATAGATATTTGATATTAACTTTTGCCGGCTTGATTTTCCACGATTAAAATTAAAAAATGTGTAATGTGATTGGCTGACTGGAAGGTAATAAGATATTTAGTTTAATTATGTTAGCACCCTGGATTTCTTATTTTTTCACCTTCGAAAACATGTAGACATCGAGTGTTAGTTGTGTCTATTCCGATTTAACTTCCAACTTTACCTAGGGTTTGTGCTCGCCAACGATTGGCTCACCATCTTAGTGCATATTAAATTATATAATTTTGATTGATAATTGCCACCCTAAGATATTATTGCCCGATGCATGCATTCACTTTTTTCTCAGGAATAATCACCAGTTTAAGACGTGATATGTGAATTCGTGTTTCTTCATGATGAGCCACTGCTGGAATCTTATGCAGGATGACTACTACTTCTGCTACGGACCGTGAATTTTTTGTTGTGTTAAGTGCTGGAAGTTACGTGTGTGGGGACTACAACAGTTGAAAACTTAAAAGATATGCCCACAAAGCCATGATGGATGATTGAATCTGATACCACATGGAGCATTCTTCTTCATGCAACAAGGAACTGGGATGTTCTATTCCATAAATCAATAATTACCAATAGTAATGCAAATCAAACGAGGTAATGCAATAAAATGTACTATAGATTGTACATAAAACTCCTTTTATGCACCTTCTTTTGCACTCTTATTTCAGATCTGAAATTATGGTTTTATGGTAGATTTTTCTCCTGCAATACAAGGGTTTTTAGGTTGTCTTTTATGAGTAGACACCTTACCATTTTTTCTTGGACACTATGATTGCAAATTCAAGCTTAGATAACAGTAAATAGAAGCTTTTTAATTTATGTAATTTTTTGCATTTTATTTTCTTGCATCTAATCTTGTAATGATTTGGATTTGAGACTCACCAAGTCTCAATATTTGAAGTTTCAATTTTTGTTTTTGGTTAGTTGTGTTCTTCTCAAGTTTTGGAGGATTATAAACTTTTTGGGTAGCTTCTTTTGGCCACTATGAGTTGCAAATTTTTGTGCCCTTTAAGAACACAAAACTAAATTCTTTTGAGAGTAGTATATTAGTGCAAATAAATCTAATAAAATTTCTTTTTAATGCACTAAAATTTTTACCTTATCACTCCAATAAAGTCTCAATATAATGCACTTAATCAATTTACTACAACTAATCAAGAATAACCTTAAAATAAATCTTCAAGGGTTATTCTTCACATTCACTACAACTAATATTGTAGGGCTTAGTATTATTTTCTTTTTTTCTGAAGTAGATGATAGGTTGTTGATAGATATAATTTTAAAATCTAATCAACTCCTAATTAATGTGCAAATAAACCTTAAAAGAACCTTTTCCTTTTTGCACTTTTGAATATTGTAATCTACTTTTTCTCCATGCAACTTTAATTCAGATAAGGTGCTCTAATGAATTTGATAAGTAGTCTAATTAATGAGTTAGTTAGCACTAGTAGTTTCATACCTTTTTTTAGTTCCTTTTACCGCTTCTATAGAGGATGTGGATCTTGGTGTCTAAGATCACCAAGTTCCTGTTTCGAGTAGGATTTTGCAGCTCTTTGTAGTCTATCTTGAACAACTCCTTCTTCATTGAATGATATCCTTTTTTCTACTGTAGATTTTGAGAAGTCTCTGTCTCTAAAGTGGTACCTTCTTGTTGTGAGAGACAATATTCAAATCTCCTATATTTTATGAGCTTCTTCTCAAGATTTAGAACTCCTTGCCAAAAAATTCTTCACGGATTTGGTAGATCTCTTTTTGATATTCTACCTTCTTCTTTTTGGGTTTGTTGTTAGATGGAGATAATTGTCCCAAATATTTTTCTTATTATATCCTTCTACTTATCCTTACCAAGATCTTAAAATTATCTCACAATAATGAATTTGCAAGTGGTAGGTCCAAAGACACATTTGTTTTGCAAAAATCTACAATAGTGAATTTCTTTATTCCTCTCTACAAATGACCGTAGATCTTATACCACTGATGGATTTAGTAGCATTACATTATGAGATAGAGAACAAAGCAATAGATCATCTTATTGAATGAAAATAAGTGATACATTTGAGTGAGGGTGTGAGGCCCTTTATATAGGAAGATAGATTCCTTGACCAACACTCTATCTAGTTGTACAAGTGACACCTTGCACATTTACAACTTGCACATTGACACTTGTGCATATACTATGTTGCATGAAGCAATTAGATAAATTTCCCCAAAAGTAATCTAACATAGCCAAATGATGTAATATATTCTAACAAAAGCGACCATACCCTTTTACAAGACAAAATTAAGTTATTCATGTAT
The DNA here is from genome assembly GCA_028583015.1 of Wollemia nobilis. Taxonomy (NCBI): domain Eukaryota; kingdom Viridiplantae; phylum Streptophyta; class Pinopsida; order Araucariales; family Araucariaceae; genus Wollemia; species Wollemia nobilis. Next base: position 8,610,947 of record JAQPPZ010016927.1, read on the forward strand.
TAGAAGAACCAACCTATAAGCCACCATCATACTTCTTACACAACTCAAAATTTTTCTCAGCAATAGTCTCAAAAATAGCCTTAACAATAGTCCCAAAAGATAGTCTTAGAAAAAGTCCTAAAATACAACTACAATAATAATCCTATAGAACAACCTTAGCAATAATATTAAAAAACAACATTAAAAATAGTCCCAAAAAACAACATTAGCAATAGTCTTGGAAAGCAACCATAATAATTGCCCTAGAAAATAACCTTAGTAATGATTTTAGAAAACAACCTCGATTGTAGTCCTAGAAAATATCCTTAGCAATAGTCTTGGAAAACAATCTTAACAAAAATTCTGATAATTAAACTTGGAAAAAAACATTAGCAACGATCTTGAAAATAGCCTCAACAATAGTCTTAGAAAATATTTGAAGTAATAGTCTAAAAACAACCTTAGCAACAATCTCAAACAATAGACTTTACAATAGTCCAAAAAAATAACCTTAGTAACAATCCTATAAAATATTCATAGAAATAGCCCCAAACAATAATCTTAGCAGCAATTCTAAAAAAAAAGAGGTAGCAACAATCCCAAAAAATAGCCTTAGCAATAGTATTAAAAAAATTACTTCTCTTAGGCCATGTTGCTGCTACAAATTGTTATAGATTATAAGTTAAATTGTTCTTATCCTTTTACCCCAATTGAATTAGGTTAGGATGAAAGTTTTTAGGGGGGATCCATCTTTGGTTATTTTCTCTAAGAACACCCCAATTGGCCAACCAATTTGCCACACTATTACCCTCTCTATAGATGTATAAAAATTCAAAATTCTTTAGATATTTTAACATTTGTAATGTTTCATCAATGAAATTTGATAATTTTCAGCTTACCCTAGCTTCCCCTTTCAAGAAATTCATAATAATTAGAGTCTCCATATACCACCAACTTCTTCACTCCTATGTCTATGGCTATATTTACACCAAAAATGATTGCTTTAGTCTCAACTTGGTGGTTGGTTATATTTCCAGATATTCAATAACTACCCCACCATAACATTGTTGTTGTTCCTTATAACTCCCCCTCCTCCAAATTTACATGGGTTACCTTTAAAATCCCCATAAAAGTTTATTTTTATCTATTCTAAGAATGCCAACTTACTTAACCTCTCAAATTTATTTAGAAAACACCCTTTTTAATAAAGGTTTAATATTCCACTTCAATACTATACTTGTCATCTCACCAAATTTAGGTCTTCTCTTCAGCTTCAAAATTGATAAATTATCTAGAATGGATCCTTTAATGGTTTGAGAAATTCTAGCTATAGATATTTTCTCCCCTCTAAAAATCCTTCTATTTCTCTCTAACCAAATACCCCAAACATAGTGAAATGGAATGAGATCCCAAATATTGTTTAATATGCTACTCCTGAATGGTCTTTCCCACTATTGTAGCCAATCTAACATGTTATCTAGAAAGACCCAACTTATTCCCATTTCTAGAATTAAATCATTAAGAACCTTCAATGAGTATTTACATTCTAAAATAATGTATTTCATAGATTCTTCATTAGCTTCACATAAGTAACATCTATTAGAAAAGTAGTAACCTATTTTTTTAGATTATCCATAGTCAAAATTTTATTTTGAGATGCTAACCAAAGGAAAATAACTATCTTTGGAATAACTTTCTTACCCCATAATTTCTTCCATAGAAATCCTCCACTCGATTCTACCAAGAGTAAATCATAGGTTGATTTGACACTAAAAACACCCTCAAGGGTATGATCCCAGATAATAGAATCTTCCTCCGAGGATGAGCACACATGATACACTCTCAATTTATCATTGAGTTTATCAAGAGCCTCTACATTCTATAAATTTCTTATTAATTTCTTCCATCCTACCCCTCCTTCCTTCCTTTCTATGTAATCACAAACCAAACTACCATATTCATTCTCCAATTCATTCTTGATTTTGGACATTTCACTATCCTCACAAAGTGGATGGTTTTCTAGCCAAGCATCCTCCCAAAAGTGAACTTTTGTTCCTTTACCTACTTTCCATATGACACCCTTCCAAAGCACATCTCTACTTCTTACACAATGATTCCATAAAGATGAGCCTCTACAAGGGTCTAAGGTAGTCAAAAAACTTTCTGCATCTTGATTGTCCAAATACTTATTCTTTAGAATTCTTTCCCATAATGAATTCCCTTCCTTGATTATCCTCCATCCTATTTTTATAGCCAAGACCTTATTCAAATTTTGGATGTTCCTTAGACCTAATTTTGCACTTGATTTAGGCCTATATACTCTATCCCATGTCATAAGATGTAGTTTCTTCCTTTCTTCTAATATCGGCCATAGGAACTTTTTTTATAAATACTCTCTATTATGTTTGCATTCTTCCCAAGAATTTTAAACACTAATAGAAGATATGCATGGATGACTTGAAAAATGTTTTTCAATAGTTGGAGTTTCTCTAATTGACCTAGAATATTACCTTTCCATCTAGCCAACTTTCACTAAAATTTGTCTAGTAATGGGTCACAAAAATTATCCTTACATATAATAGTAAATATTGGTACACTGATATAAATGGTATGAATAATCAAAATATTGCATTCCAGCACTAGCTATTCTCCTTTGTTTGTCCTCAGGCATGTTTATAAAAAAACTACTATTTTCCAAGTTAATCATTTGGTGAGATACCCTTTCATAAAGGTTAAGAATCCTTCTAAACCCTCTAGATTTTCCAATAGAGGATTTACTAAGGAGAATCACATCATCAACAAATTGCATATGGGTAATGGCTCTAATAGATGCAAATGATTCTAATTCATTTATCTCACTTGAATTTTGGGCCTCATCAATACATCTACCCAAAGCTTTTTCCATAAGAATAAAAAGATAAGGTGATAAGGGATCCCCTTGCCTCAATCCTTTGTTGCTCCCAAATAATCCCACCAGAGTACTATTAAGGATAATTGAAAATCTTGAACAAGAGTAACAATTACCAACCCACCTTCTCCATCTTCTACTAAAGCCAAATTTATTGAGCACTCTATCCAGGAAGCTCCAAGAAACCCTATCATAAGCCTTATTCATATCTAACTTGAGAACCATACCTTCTATTCCATATTTTCCCATAGAATGCAATGTTCATGCAAATTTTTAATACCATATAAATATTTTCTCCCCTTTATAAAATCTCCTTGTTGCTCTTCTATTGTTTTTGGAAGAATAATCTTTAATCCTAATGCAATTACCTTTGAAATGATTTTATAAATGGCATTACAGAGGTCGATTGGCCTAAATTTATTGAAGCTTTTCAATACATGTTTCTTAGGAACTAAGATAATAAAGGTATTATTGTACTCCTTAAGAATATGCCCTAAAAGGTAAGACTCTTGAACTACAACCACCACATCATCTTTGACTATATGTCAAAAATATTGAAAGAAGCCCACTTGGAAACCATCAAGCCCTAGTAAGTTTTCCTTTCCTAGAGATAAAACAACATCTCTAACTTCTTCCTCACTAAATTCTGTCATAAGACTTTTATTCTTTCCCGTAGTCATTATTTTTGGTAAATGCTACAATATATTGCACATAGCTTCATCATCAACCTCTTCATATTTTAGATAACAAAAAATTAAAATAATTAATTGTTGCTTTCTTAATTTAGACTTATTATTTAGCTATCTTCCCATTATTCTGAAAGATTTTAGTTATTTTAGTTGCATTTCTATGCTTGAGAATAGAAACATGAAAAAACCTTATGTTTTTATCCCTCTATAAGTTATTTATTTCTAGATTTTTACTTCCACAATGTTTCTTCCCTTGTTATCACACTATGTAATTCAGATTGAAGTTCTTGTTCTTTCATAAAAATTTGAACATATATTTCATTCTTGCTAATTTTATCCTCTAATTGGATAATTTCTTGTCTCAAAAGTTCCTTTTGTTTGAAAATATTTCCAGAAATAAGCTTATTCCAAACTTTGATCTTCTTCACATGCTTAAGCTTGTTTTCCACAATGAACATATTAGAGCCGATATTTGATCTCCTTCTTCACATGCTTAAGCTTGTTTTACTCATAGATATTAGGATGTTGTAGCTATATGAATTCAGATTTGAAGGGATTGTTTTTTATTCTGACCTCGAGGTAGCAGTTGAATAATAAAGGGTTATGGTCCAAACCTATCCTTGAAAAATAAAAATTTGAATGCTCATGGTTACCATCAGACCATTCCAGTGAGAGAAGCACTCTCTCCAACCTCACTTGTATGAAACTATCCCCTAGTCTTCTATTAGTCTAAGTAAACTTTATCTCATTTAGCTTCACATCAAAAAGACAAGATCTTATAATAAAACTGCTAAGCTCTTTCATACTATCTAAAAATACCTGAGTATCTCCTTTATTTTCTCTTGGAATTAGTGGTGTGTTAAAATATTTAGCCACTACCCATATGAACCCTTTAGCATAATAACCAAACTATATTAGAAATTTTGAGTTGTCATTGATTTCAAAGGCAGAATTGCAAGGATGATTTAATCATAAGCAATATTATGAGTTTGAGAAATATCATAAGTTTGGGCAAATGAGTTTGAGCAATATTATGAGTTTGGATAATATCATAATTTTGGGAAATATTAAAGGTTGAAATATTTAATTAAATATTTAAATATTTCAAATATCAAAGTTTGAATATTTTATTAAAATATTTAAATATTTCCAACTTCAAATTTAAAAGTGAGTTGACTCTCTTGAAGTGCAAATAGCAAAAGAAGAATTGCATATAAATACAAGGGTTGGAGTTCATTTCAATAACAAATTTCGATTGAATATCCTCGATTTTGGTGATAGCATAGTGAAGCTTTAGCGGTTGGATCGAACATCTTCATGAACAGATAGTAAAGTTTCATCAACGAAAAAAAAATCCAATCAAACATCTTTGTGAGGGAGCACATAGTGAAGTTTCAACGATAGAAAATGAAAATCCAATTGAACATCTTCATGAAGGTAGCGCACAGTGGAGTTTCACTGGTGGTGGCAGGTACCAAGGTGAAATGTGAAGAAGTTGAGCATGACTAAGGGCACAAGTTTTTCAAAAAGGATATATTTGGTATCGTGGTACTCGAGGTAGTTGCATCTAAAACAAAACAAGGAAGAAGTATTATTTAGATCACGAAGAGGACATAGAGAAGACAACAAAATAAGTCACATTCTAAAAAAATATATGTGTGCTGCTAGAAATCATGTGAAAAAGAAGCAAACATTAGACAATCAAAGAAAATCTTATCCAAGCAAATTGTAGAAAATACAGTGAAGATAACCGTTACATAAAGAAGAAAGAGAGCCACCAAACTTATCCAAGTAGAAACAATGTTACATGTAGGAGAATATCAGTATTTTGATCACTGAAGATAAGTGCCCATGTGTTTGCGCCTGCATGTGAAGAAATAGAGAGGAGAATAAATCATTGAATGCATTTCACATCCAATCACATTGCCGGTTTGAGATATGAATAACCAAGTCAGGAATCACAGAGTGCACCAACAAGGATTGAGAAGAGTCGTACATCATTTATCACTCATATTCGACATTCATAAATGGAAGACACAGTAGAGTTTTTCATAGAATATCAATGACGTCTTCATCGATATGTTGATCAGGTACATGTTGCTCAGAAAATAAAAGTTGGTAATCATTGTAGTTTCCATTGCAGATAGTGAGTACATAATGTATTGGAGCCATGTTTGTTGAAGGGTAAAAAATTTCAATAGTGCTGCCATGCAGGAGAACAAAAAGAGCGAAAACTTTAGGAGATAACAGGAAGTAAGCATTTATGGTAAAATAGGGCTTATTGGTATAAACTCGAGTTGCAACAATACAACAAATGAATATTACAAATAAAGGCATATAACAAAGAAAATCTAGGAAGTGAAGACCTACGTCAAGGTAGGGAAGGATAAAATTCATGTGAGCCATCATTGACTGCACCAGGGTAGATGTCGTGATGCTAGTGACATGAAATCATGAGATAAGTATGAAATTAAATTGAAGTGTTGATTATAAAGTAAATATTTGATTTTGGAGAGATAAGGTAATTCATGTAAGACCTTTGATTTTATAAGGTTTTGGAATTTTGAGTAAGTAGAAGGATTGTTTTAAAACAAATCAAGATGTCACATAGTGCAAGGAAAGAGTAAAAGGATTAAGGCACATCTTCACCCAAGCATTCAATTGAAAAGGAAGGACATTTTAGCTATCTACAAGAAGAAGGAAAGGTGCACAAGATAATTATTCATCAACATTTACAAGGTCAGTTATCAAGTGCTAGACTTGGGCTACCTTTAAAATGTAATAAATGTGAGAAGTGGAAGCAATAGACTTAATAAGTGTGAAGGATATATTAGACATTTGATACTTCCAACACCAGTATATCATTTTTTATATGTTCAGGAGGTGAAACAAATTTTGGGTAGAATATGTATGAATTGCTTTTAGTTGAAGAAATTAAACTCAAGAAAATATGAAGAATTTGATGTCATTATTGATCAGATTTGGGAGAAAATTTAAGCAGTTTTTGTGAGTAGATTTGAGAGCAGATTTGAGTAGTGTTTGTGAGCAGATTTGGTATTAGACTTAAGCAAGGGGATTGGTGTCTCTTGTGGATTGGTATCCATGAACCTGTATAGGGGATTGGTGTCCCTTGTGGTTTGGTGCCCATGAACTTGTAGAAGGGGATTTGTGTCCACAAACTTGCACTACGGGATTGGTGTCTCCTATGGTTTGGTGCCCATAAATTTGCAAAAGCGGATTGGTATCTCTTGTGTATTGGTGTCCACAAATTTGTATAGGGTATTGGTGTCTCTTGTGGATTGGTGCCCATGAAATTTGTTGATGAAATATATAAAAAATATTTTCTATGGTTTTCTCCCGAAAGGATGTTTCCACATAAACCCTTTTTTGGTGTGTGTATGATGATTATGTGCATTGATATTATTTCAAGTCATTGCTTTGGAAAGAAAAAAAAGTTTTATCTTGTACTGTTCATCCCCCCCTCTCAGTATAAGCTTGTGTTCTTCAATTGGTATCAGAGTAGGTTCCTTCGTGAAAGCCTAATAGATTGAAGGAAGATCTTATAAGAACACACATGGATTTCCAAGAATATTTTTCATCAAATAAGGCTCCTTTGTTTGATGGGACTAACTATACCTTTTGGAGCATAAGGATGTGAACTTATTTTATGGTACATGGCTATGATATATGATAATATTTTGAGGATATTTTCACACCACCTACAACTCCTCCCATGAATTGAGATGGAAAGAAAACACTTGAAAATAATGCCAAGGTAATGAATGCAATATTAAGTGGGTTATGTGAATCAAAATTTGTGAAAGTCATGCAATGCACCTCAACAAAAGAAATATTGGACAAGTTATAAATAATATATGAAGGAGATGACAAGGTTAAAATGGAAAAAATTCAAACCCACAGGAGGAAGTTTGAATATTTGAAGATTAAATATGAGGAAGATATTGCCAAATATCTACTCTGTGTTGATGAATTTTTCAATACCATTCATGGACTTGGAGAAAATACTGAAGACTCTAAGATTATTCAAAAATTCTTAAGGTCACTTCCCATGAGGTTTAATGCAAAGGTCTTGATGATTGAAGAAATGAAGGATCTTAAAACCTTAATAATGGATGAGCTACACAGAATTATCACAACCTATGAGATGAGGACTGAAAAAGATCAAATATTTAAATAGGAGGTTGCTTTTAAAGATTCAAAGAAGAAAAAGAATAAAGAACTAGATTCAAGTGAAGAATCAAGCAGGAGAGAAGAAGCTAACTTCGTGCGAAGAAATAAGAAGGGTCCAAGAAAAAACAAAGGTATGCATTTTGTGAAATGTTTTAATTGTGGTAACATTGGTCACTATGCATATAATTGCCCACATGCTAAAAGTAGTAGCAATGAATAAGAAAAGGAATACAAGAAAAAGAAAGAAAGAAATTTTTATCATGAAAAGAAAAATAGGCATGGTCAAAACAAGCATGAGAAAAAGATATTTCATAGAGACAAGAAGAGTTTTTATGTTGAAGAAGAAAGCATTTCTTCCAACAGTAGTAATGAAAGTATCTCCACTAGTGAAAAAGAAGAAATCCTATTTTTGGCCATAGAAGAGGAAGAAGATGCTCATGTTATCAAAAACCAAGAAGAAGAGAAAGATCCAGAAGATGAAGAGGAATCCATAGTTGAAATAGAATAGTAACTTGTTGCTGCTCTTGAAGAATTGAAGAGGATCGAAAAGAAAAACTTAAGATTGAAGGCTCAAGTACAAGAGGATGAGAAGACAAAGGCAAAGCTTTCACAAGATCTCACCAACTTAAAAGTTAAAATTGAAGAAGCAAAGCAAATTGAAGAAGGTTTGGTTGAGTAGTTAAAGGCAAAAAAGTTGGAATGTGAAAAACTGGAACATGAGGTTGTCTCTTTGAGGAAGGAAGTGGAAAAATCAAATGATAAACTACGTAGGTTTGAGAAAAGCACATAAATCATGTATAAAATTATCAAAGCACATATATCTTCAACTATAAAGAATGGACTTGGTTTAGAAGAAGGTCAAAAAAAACAAAAGGAGGAATTAATCTCAAAAGAAACAAAGGCATCAAAGAAAATAAGTAAATAAGATCCTAAGACCTATGTGGATGTATTGGGAAGTGGAAGCATCAAGAAGGAATAAAACAAGGCATCATCATGCACCAAGGTCCATAATAGAAACATGAATGAGAGAACCATGCAGCCATATCCTCCAAAGAAATCAAACATGGTTCAATATTTCTTTCATGGTTATTGTTTTTCATGTAACAATTTGTAGACACCTAAAACGCGTCATGTCGAGGGCGACTACTCATATGGACATGCTACAAAACCATATGAAGGATCTTGGATAGACTCCAAGATAGAGCAGTGGTTCTAACCACTCAATTTAGGCATTCTGGCCTAAGCAGTCTGAACCGCAGCCCAGACCTATGGTCTCCAGTCTGAACCATGGTTGACACCTACGGTCTGTAGTCTGGACCATAGCTGTGACTTGTGGTCTGAACTGGAGTTCAGTTAGGCCTTCCATCCGAGCCAAATCGGTTGGAATGGCCAAGAGATCTAGAAGGAGGCAGTTGGAGGATGGAAGATTCCAAAGGCTTCCATCCCAACTATCCTAACCAACCTTCTTGGTCTTGGCTTCTCCATGAAGCCACCCCTAGCCCTAGGGGCATGCTACAAATACCCCCTCCAAGCGGGGATGAGAAGAGAGAGATAATTTGTATAGCGAAGTGCTGGAAAATTATCGAGTGAGCTAATTGATCAAGAGAGCAGCGAAGCCCTATCAAATTGCATAATGACCTTGTGCATTTGAGAGCCCCCTTTGCTATCCATCCAAAGACCAATTAGCCATGGATGCCCTAGGTGCCTAGGAGGATCAAGAAATGCAAATCCGGGTGAACGAAGGCCCTTCACAGTGATTTGACCACCAAATCTATCAGAGGACGACAAAGGTGACCCTTGAACATCAATTCGGACAAGGAGGTCAAGCCCACTACCCCTAATTCTGAGGGTAAACACATCAGAGGTCAAACCATGACTGTCAACCATGGTTCATAGTGCAGACCGCCCCTCATAGCTATGGTTTGCAATAGGTTAAAGATCACCTTACTCATTTTGCTTTTTACCGCATAGATTAGTCATGTTAGTCTTTTCATAGGTTTAATTGCATTTTAGAGAAACTCTGACCGTAGGAATTAGGCATTTTATGCGTTGCATTGGGTAGGAGTATATTGGATCTTTTAGATGTTTTATTGCTTCTAATTTGATATTTGTTCAATGCATCATTTGCTTATTCATGTCTTGTATGTTGTAGTATAATTCTTGATGTGATTAGAATAGCTTAAAGCCTTTCTTTATGCTTTCTTGTTTTACTAGTTTAATGGTATTTACATGTATGTTTCTTTAAAGGGCCTCATCACGAGAGGCTATCAAACTTTGTAATCATGTGCTGTTGTTTCTTGTTCATAGGGAGACAGGTGCAAAAGGGAGCCTATATCATAATCCTTCCACATCGCGGAGAAGGGGGTTAGCTCTACCCCAAGGCAGTTTGTGAGTAATCACCGGAGCAACAAATAAGCGCGCCTACCCTGTTGAGGGCATTGGCAATTGTAACATCTGTATCATCTTTGGAGTGACCCTGAGAGGGCATTTTTGTAACCCGAGATCCTTTCGAATATTAATATAAAGAAACTTTGCATTAGTTGGCTTCTTTGTTCAATTTGTGCATTTGTGTGGATCTTTGTGTTTTTACGATGGTATAGATCAATACACTAGCTAGGCGCGCACTCCGCGGTTACGTCAGATGGTGATCACGATGGAACCCCACAATTTTAGCCTTGAATTTTGACTATTCTTGGCTTTTTCTTTCCACAGGTGCTAACCGCAGCTTTCAACTACGGTTATTTTTTGGCCCGTGGCTGTAACCTGCGGTCTCCACTGCAGCCCATAGGTCGGACCTACGGTTCACAGAGGAAGAAGCAGACAACAAGGAAATTAGTGGGCAATAGAGCAGGAGCTGAGGTAGGTCCCAATTTCACCTTCTATGTTGAATTTTCTGCTCTGCATCTTTCCAGAAATCATCGAACCATTGCAAACTAGGAACAAAAATATAAGGGGTCAATGAACAAGTCCTAGTTTGTTTTTGATTTTCATTCAGTGGAAAGGCATTGTTGGGAATAGTGGACCTCTGAGTGTAGTCTGCCCCTAAATACAATGACCTTGATAAATATTGTGTGTCATTTGCATGCTTGAGGTCCAATCAGTGGCCATGTCATTGTAATTGCATCGTCAAAATATCATGTAGGACATTAGCATGCATTATGTCTGAATTTGAAATATTCCTTTTCTTTTCATGTACATCATGTAGGAATGGTCATTATGCTCTGTGATGCATTTGTCATTTTTGCAAAATAAAAGGAACCACACACACCACGTATCATTTAAACATCAGTGGCATTGGGCTCTCACATCCAACCCGCTTGATTGAGACCAATAGTGGATGTCATTACCACTTGGTTGGCTCATTTGAAATTGTATTATCGGGACCCGCTCATTGCCAAGGCCGACCCAAGAACTATCCTATCCATGCAAAATAGCATGCACTCTTCTTCGAAAGGGTGTATCGCTGCGCACGGTGTGTTGGGTGAGGGTTGGTAGTACCTATGCTACTTCGTTGAGTATGGATGTCATTACCATATTTGGCTTGTGCGAGTATATAGGTGAAAGCCAATTTAACTGAGTTTAAAATCCAACAATATTTCAAAACATGTGAGAGTTTCTAACACTGATACAACACATCTAAAAACAACATCAAATAGTTTAGGGCTCACAATAAAAATTTAAAAGAGATAATCACCATTTGTTTACATTGTTTGCATAATAAAACACATCTAGACGTCAGGTACACAAATGGTGAACACACGGGGTGATCGGCAAAGGTCTAGGACCGATGCCCATGATCAACCCCCAACTGGGTCACAACAGCATGTGTCGAGTCCTCATACACATGAGCGAACCGAATGACGTTCGGCAAGCATTAGAGGCGACAACTCGACACGGGGAGATCCCATTGAGCGGACCCCTGATAGAGGAGCTTCAGTACACTCCTCTAGGCATAGGACTGAGCATGGAGCTTCTCAGCATGAGGATGCTCTGCCCCAAAGCCATTACCGAGACCGCACTACATGCGCATCCATGGGATCGATCGAGGAATATGTGGTGCAGGGGACCAAGTTGGTTCCCATACGTACTAGGTCCATAGGAGGTTCTAACCCTCCACCGTCAGAGTATAGACGAGTCAGAGATCCACCCATTCAGGGGCAAGAGGATAGGCTCACTTTCGAGCATAGGTCCACCCATACTCCCACGCGTGGCTCACCATGCAAGATCACCATTGATATATCAAAGGTGGGAGCTAATGGAACACCACCGCATGAGCGGTGGAGGTCTAGATAGCTAGATGGTCTAGGTAGTGTTCTTGAGCAGCTAGGCTGCAAGCCTACAACTCCGCCCACTCGTGCTCCGAGTGAGCATAGCGACAGTTGTATCAAGATCACTAGAGAGCATGGAGAGGCTTCTAAGCGCCCTCATGTCACACGTCCACCGTCCACACATCTGTCTGATGGGTACAGAACCCATAAGGTAGCTCGCATAGAGCACGCACACCGGAGGCCTCCTACGGTCGACCAGATCGACAGATCACATAGACTGGTGTCCGAGCAAAGACGTCAGCTACTCCAAGATCAATTGGATGATGCTCACCTAGAGAGGCAACATATTGAAGATGAAAATATTCAAGCACAAAGGCTCCTACGATAGAGATTATATGAGCAGCGCATGCACGAGGAGCATATTCTAGCTCAGAAGGAGCGTATAGAGTAGGAGGATCGGCTAGCCAGGGCTGGCCTATACCCTCCCGAGGAGCATAGAGAGCGTGTGCATAGAAGGGTTGTGTCCCTAGCCGATATGCACGAGGAGCGAAGAGATGCTCGTACTCATGTCAGTGCCCAATAGAGGGAGCGACTGTCGTCACTCAATGATCTTAGACAGAGGTAGCATGAGCACATAGATGCAGACAGATATGATCAGGGCTACCCTGAGAGTTGTCGAGTTGAGGAGGAGGAAGAGCCATGTCCTCCACCTCCCCCGAAGAAGACATTACCTCCTAGACCGCCTCCACGATAGCTTAGGGAGGAGGAATTTTTGTCTTCTAAGGCGTACAAGGTTTTGGCCGATAAGGTCAAAGCAATAGAGAGGCAGGGCATGGCTATGCAAAAGTCGACACTGAGGAAGATACACAATGAACCTCTAGACCCCTCGGTGCCTACGCCTCCATATCCCGAGCATTTTGATATGCCCTAGTTGGAAAAATTCAAGGGTGATGAGGATGCACAAGAACATGTTACGAGTTTTCTGGATGCTTGTTTCCAGATAGAGAGTCAGGATGCTTTGTTGTTGCGCACTTTCATTACGACACTTTTCGGCCCGACCCGAGAGTGGTTCAACCAACTGAAGAAACATAGTATTACTGGTTTCGAGTAGTTGGCCGATGCATTTCTTGAATGCTATTCATTTGGCATCAAGAAATAGGCCAACCTTTTCAATTTAGCTGTGCTAGCTCAGCGCGACGATGAGCCCATCGAGCAATACGGAAAGAGGTGGCATAGAATAATGGCAAAGCTGCCATTCCCTATTCCTGTAGCCGAACTGACCCGAATGTTTACAAAGAGTTGTGCCAAGCACATCTCACTACTGTTGCAGCTACAGCAGTACCCTACATTCGAGGAAGCTATGGTGCAAGCCAGGGTGATCGAGGACATCAAGTTGCAAGAAGGTAGCTTGAAGCTCAAGACCAGGAAAGAGGGGTTTAAAAAGAGTACTACAAAACAATAGGGCAAGCAGGCCCACGTGAATCAAGTAGTACTAAATCTCGGAGGAGAAGACAAGGGACAACAAAAGCCTAATTATCAGGCTCAACCTCCTCCTGTGCATTATGAGACACGCAAAAACAACTATAAGGGCAAAAACAAAGAAGAGCACCCACCTCGCTAGTTCACACCCTTGACGAAATCGATGACTTCGATTTTTCATCAACTGTGCGAGGCCAAGGCCATACGATTTCCTGAGGTCAAATTAGTAGATCCGAATGTGCCAAAGTCAAAGTGGCATCAAGACGATCTGTTCTGCATATTCCACAGAGCGAAAGGCCATGACATCGAGACATGTTGGTCCTTCAAACACATCATGTAGAACATGATAGAAAAAGGAGAGCTGGTAATACCAAGAAACCCATAGGCGCCCGACAACAAAAACATGGGGATTTTCAAAAATCCACTACCTAATCATGAGGCACCTCGTAACAATGTCGACCAGGTCAATCAAGTGAGAATCGAACCACCTACCCAGGGGTTCGTAGGCATGGTCAATGTTGTTACGAGACACGGGAGGTACGATCAACCGAATCGACCTCGTGCTCCCATTAGAATACAAGCTACGCCGGATCAATGGCCAGCTTAGAACATTCCAGGCCCACCAACTAGACCGGTGGTGACCATAAGGAGCAAGTTAGTTCAGAACCTGCAGACAGCTCCTACGAAGTTGTCAATATATGAGCTTATTCAGCAGTCCCCTAGACACAAGGAGACTCTTATGGACATTTTGAGGTCCATTGAGGTACAGTCCCAAGATGCCCATGCATTTACAAATTTTGTGGGACATGTACAACAGTGTCAAGAACCCACGATACAATTTTATGATCATGAAGTGAAGATGGTTCCTACTATTATGGCTGACCCATCACTGCATATTATCACGTGTGTTAACCACATGCCTTTCAAAAGGGTCTTGATCGACACTGGGTCCTCGATCAATATAATCATGACCAAGGCACTGAGCCACCTCAAGTTACCCAAGTCACACATTGTGCCTACCACCTTTACATTGAGAGCATTTAACGATGCGCTATGCTCGATGGTTGGCACAATTGTTCTACCTATTTAGGTGGGACTCAAGACCATCTCTGTGATGTGTCACATGATAGAGGGTGCCATGCAGTACAACATTCTACTCGGGAGGCCTTGGATTCATGAAATGCGTTGCATCCCCTCTATCTTGCATCAATGTGTGAAATACATTCATGAGGGACAAGTTCACGTAGTGTCCTCGGACGAAGAACCATTCAAGTTCGTGAACCTAGCAGATTTGCCTGGGGGTTTTGTACTCCCATCGACGCATTTGGATATCCGACCTATCTCGTCGGTTAAGATTCCAATAGGCAAACCAGTAGCCCATGCTCAACCATCGACATCTGTGTCACACAGATCTGAGCATACGACTGCAACTTCTCTAAAGCCAACTGCATCGGCAATGCACCGGCAAGTCAAGAAGCTAAAGGTGAAATTGGGTGAGAAAGTGGAAAATCATGTGCCCAGATCAGTCGCCAATGAGACTCCCACTCCCATGGATGTGGAAGAACCTCAAGACAAAGTCGAGGAGGCACCTCAGCCTACTTCACCTGCATCTTCAGTAGGGTCATCTGCACCGCAGGTGACCATTCATCTGGCCAGCACAAGGTTGGGTGAGTATCTTGTGCAAAATGTTACTTTCGGACCTATCCTAAAAACTACACAAGAGATGGGCCGACCGCACGCCCATCAATTTTTGATTGGATCCGTAGTGTCATTGGGTGAGCCACCCAACCAAACAAACTTTGTCTACGTAGGGCTGGATCAAGCACCCACCAGAATGTCCATAGATGAGGATGATGATGAGCCATTCACTATGAATGTGTGCTATCTATCCAACCCAAAATATGCCATGCACATTTTTGAGTCGTATCATTGGCATGGGCATGGCCTTGGTATTTTTGAACAAGGACGTAGAACTCCGCTCGAACCTCATTATCAGTTAGCTACTGATAGGTTCGGGTTAGGGTTACAAGTATAGGGTCATGACGATTTGCTTGCTGCATCCTTAGATCGCATGTACTTGAGTCTGGGGGACGATGTGGATTTTACTCCATATCACCCTGATCCTTCCAGTTGTTGGAGGACTCGCCAGACGGTATCGTTTGTTACCATAGGGCCACCTGATTCATACCATGATGGGCCCTTAGAGGACAACCCCAGAGACAACCTGGGTAACCAAATCCATGGTGCTACCAATGACACTGGTATGCAGGGGCATGACCCCCATGCTGTAGGCGATCTCAAGTCAGGAGATCTCTACGATGATGATGGGGAGGAGTCCACCTCCGAAATGAGTGGACCTAGTTATGATGCGGATGATGAGTCCTCAAATGATGATCAATATGAGGAGGAAATCAAGCCGACCTTTCTAGGTCCGGTGTTTATATGCCATCTGCTACCTATGGAACAAGTGGAAGAGACGAACGAGTGCTTCATAGTCGATAGTGATTATAAAGATGAAATAGAGGAGGCTTACTTAAAGCCTCACCCAGATGATCTCCCACTATGCATAGACACAATAGAGTGGCCCATCCATGGTAGTGACCATAGTGATGTAGATGAGAGGATCGATTCTAGGCTCGTGTATCCACAATATCTATTGCCTAGGGAATCAGAGCATGTTATGGAGGAATTCCCTCCCAACACTGAGCGCTCTGAGGAAGGAGTAGTGCCAGTTTACATGGCAGTATCATATATACGATCATTCTATCGGATTTATCCGGATAGTGATGATAGCGACCACAGAATCAGATACATGGGACCACATCTGCCTAATCGCTCCTTAGAAGAGGGGGGAAGTGATAGATTGTATTTGTACAGTGATGATGAGGACTCGATGGAGATGGCCTATTTGGGACCTCACCACTTACGTAATAGGCCTCCACCTAGAGGTCCCCCACCTATTACAGCTACAGGTTTGCATCGGGAGATTAATCTCCATCGTAGCCTAAGGGAAAGAAGAGAGCTTGAAGAGAGGTATCAAGAACTCTTTCCCGATCCACCTACGTACGTAGAGCTCCTTGAGCTGAGAGATCCCATTTTGTAGCTAGTGCACCGAGAGGATCCAGTTATACGGACATCCCATAGAGAGGATCCATTTGTGCCCGTACCATCCAAACCAGATCTTGAGTATGAAAGCTACGCTTTAGGGATAGAGTTTTGTCCATGTGGTTCCAGAGATCAATTCCATTCCATCAATATGGTCTCCATTGATTTGACCACTCCACTCTGCAATCCAATAGATCCATCCAAACCGCTGCATCTGAACATGGATGCTATCGATTGGGATCATGCTGACTCACTAGTCTGGCCTGAAGATTTCTTCCCAAATGAAGAAATGTTGCAACCATTTCATTTTGCACCAGGCTGTGCTCAGGATGTTTGTCACGTCGAGAATGCTTCCCAAGAGGAACATGTGAACCCGACTGATGACATCCATCTGATTCCTATGCCTCACCAGCTTGAGGAGGGATCACATATGTCAGTAGAGAAAACCTTCGATGTGGATATCAGTAAAGATCCCACCAATCCAAAGAAGGTTAGATTTGGAGAGAGTCTCACTCCGGATGAGCATGATAGCATCATCCCTCTACTGAAAGAGAGACCTGATCTCTTTGCTTGGACTTACAAAGACATGTCGGGTCTAGATCCAAAATTGGTTACTCATAACCTTTCGCTAGATCTTTCGAAGAAGCCAATCAAGCAAAAACTTAGAAAGATGCATCCAATAGTAGCCTTAATGGTAAAAGATGAGTTGCAAAAACTGTTGGACGTAGAGTTCGTCATCTCCATCGACTATCCAGAGTGGGTCTCCAATATGGTGCCCATAGAAAATCCAGATGGAAGGGTCCGTATTTGTATATATTTTAGAGATCTCAACAAGGCAACACCCAAAGATTCATTTTCGTTGCCAAATATCGATGCTTTGGTAGACGCCATTGCAGGTCACGAAATGCTCTCCCTTATGGATGATTTTTTTGGATATAACCAGATTCAGATTAAACCCGAAGATCAACATAAAACCATGTTCATAACGCCATGGGGGACATTTTTCTACAAAGTTATGCCATTCGGTCTTAAAAATGCTGGTGCCACATATCAGCGGGCTATGACATATATCTTTCATGACTACATGCATAAAATATTAGAATATTATATCGATGACTTACTAGCTAAGTCGTTGTTGTGAGTAGAGCATGCAGAGGTCTTAAGGAAGGTCTTCGATCGCCTGATAGAGCACAATGTCAGGTTGAATCCTAAGAAGTGCGTATTTGGCGTAACTTCAAGAAAACTCTTGGGATTCATCATTTCTAAATGAGGCATCGAAGTAGACCCAACAAAGGTCATAACTATTCTAGAGATGCGTCCTCCCACTAATATCAAAGAACTAAGAAGCCTTCAGGGCAAAGTAGCATCCATAAAGTGATTCATCACTCAATTATCGGATAAGTGTCGACCCATGAATCGATTGCTACACAAGGGGGTCCCATTTGATTGGGACAAGGACTGCCAAGCAGCCTTTGTTGAGATTAAGAAATACCTAGAAACGTCGCCAGTACTAGCTCCACCAAGGCCAGATGAGCCTTTTCTGCTATATATATCGGCAACCAACTTTGCATTAGGGACCATGTTAGCCCAAAAGAACGTGCAAGGCAAAGAGCAAGTCATATATTACATAAGTCGCACCTTGGTGAGTTATGAGTCAGGATATGCATATGTTGAAAAACTTTGTTTAGCAGTAGTGTTCGCTACCAGGAAATTGCAACATTACATGCTAAGTCATACCACATATGTTATATCGAAATAGAATCCTTTGCAATACATGATGAGCAAGACATATCATAACACATGTACTGCAAAGTGGATCATGCTATTGACAGAATTCGATTTGCAATTCATCAACCAAAAGTCCATCAAGGGACAAGTCATAGCTGATCAACTAGCTGAGGCACCACTGTCCAACAATAGGCCTCTAACCATTGAGCTTCCAGATGATGTGGTCTTCATAATATCTAAAGCTCCCGAACCCGAGGAACCAAAAAATAATGCTGATATGACATTGTTCTTCAACGATTTGAAGTGTGAGCAAGGGGGTGGTGCAAGAATAGTGTTTTTCATGCCACAAGGAGCTCCAATGCCCTTGTCATTCAAGTTAGACTTTTCGTGCACCAACAATAATGTTGAGTATGAAGCCCTACTTTTGGGCCTCCACACAGCCATTGCCATGGGTATTAAAATATTGAATATTTTTGGTGATTCTCTGCTCATAGTTAACTAGGTTAAGGGGCTCTTCCAGTGTCGATGTCCTATACTGAAAGCCTACAAAGATCTTGTTGCCACTTATCTGGCTAAACTTGAATGGTATGACATCGAGGCAATCCCTCATTCATCAAATAGGTTCGCAGACACCATGGCATCTTTGGGGTCCTTGATCCCTTAGAATCCATCAATCGATTTTACTACCATCCATGTTAGAATGCTCTCACACCTAGCAATGGAGCGTGCAACCTTTGATAACAAAGAATCAATCAACATGATTGTCATGGAACCAACAACTAATTGGTTCCATAGAGCAGAAGACTTTCTTAAGCAGGCACCCTAGGAGTCATTGACTTCTTAGAGTCCTACGGGGAGTGGTACTACCATTCACCACAAGGTTATTTCCCAGTCTGCATTTGCAAAGTTAAATACGCAGGGGGAGCAGGCCGTCTTAGCAGTCGAAGCTAAGGCTTGTCAAGGATGGATGTTGCAAATCCAAGACTTACTAAAACTTGGTATGATCCTAGAGTGATTGTCGTGTTCTACAAGACGCACATTTAAATAGAAAGTGACTAAGTATGTCTTGATAGGAGATATTTTGTACCAACACAACTATGAAGGAGTCCTCCTTCGATGTCTTGAGCCCCAAGAGTCATCTTGGGCAATCTTAGAAGCTCATGATGGTACGTGTAGTGGCCATTTTAGCGGTATGGCTATCGTCAAACGCATCCTTCACATGGGTTATTATTGGCCCACTATGGAGAAGGATTGCAATGTGTATGTCAAGAAATGCATTAAATGTCAGCATCATGGTAATCTTACGCACTTGCCATCATAGGCCTTACAACCCATTCAGGCGGTTTGGTCATTTCCTCAGTGGGTATTAGATCTGATTGGAAAGATTTCCCCTCCATCATCAGGCCAACATACATTCATTATCATGGCTACTGAGTATTTTACAAAGTGGGTGGCTTACAACAACCACTAGAGCTCACATCGCAGAATTTATTCTCGAGCATATCATATGTCATTTTGGGATACCATCCAAAATAATTTTGGATAATGGAACTTCCTTTAAGAACAAAATTGTGGGCTTTAACATCTAAATACCACATTAAACACAAATTTTCAAATCCATATTATCTGCAAGAAAATAGGAAAGTTGAAGCCTCAAACAAGACTGTGGTAGCCATCTTGAAAAATACAGTGCAAGAACACCACAAGGATTGGCATATACAACTGCCCCTTGCACTATGGGCTTACAAGACTAGCATTTGGATGCCCATTGGGGCAACGCAATTTTCACTAGTATATCACGTTGAGGCCATTATGCCCTTAGAGTTGGAAATTCCAATGTTGTGCATTGCATTGAAAGATTTCATTGATGACGACATCGCGTGGCAAGCTCGCATCGATCAATTGACATTTATTGATGAATATCGCATGAATGCCCTTGAGCATCTTCATGTTTATCAGGAGCGATTAAAATGAGCTTACAATATCAAAGTCCAAAAGAGATACTTTGAAGTTGGGGATATTATGCTGAAAGAGAACCAACAGAACTCAAATTTTTTGCCTAACATGCGAGATAAATTCACAGCTAACTGGCTAGGGCCTTACATCATATCTAAAAACATTGGGTCAGGAACCTATCGCCTAACATCGCTAGAGGGTGTGGAAGAGCTTGAGCCTCTCAATATCATCCATATTAAGGAATTCTATGCTTGAGAGTGTAGTAAAGGCACCAAAGGCATATGTAAGCCTTTGGTCAACCCAAAATCCCCAAGGGTTTTGTCTAAACCGCTCGGTCACCCCAAAAGGCCCCAAGCTCTCTGATTAAGAAGCTTGATCAAGAAAAGGCACCAAGGATTTCCAAAGATCGCTTGGTCAACCCAAAGGCTCCGAGAGTTCCTATAGCTTCTCGGTCACCCCAAAAGGCCCCAAGCTCTTTGATTAAGAAGCTGTTGTGCAAGGTGCAGAAATAGTATTGTCATTGTTGTCAACACAGACAGATAGATCAATTGTTGATGCAGTGGACAGGAGTTCGGGAGGTCGACGGAGCATGTACAAGTGAATTTCCAAGAAGACAGAAGTGGCTTGGATTCAAAGGATCAAAGAAAAAGATAAGTAAGAAAAGCGATCGCGATATCGCGACATGTTTTCTGTCATGATTTCATGACATATCGAAGGAGAGAGAAAAAGCTGGAAAAGTCATGATTTCGTGACATATCGGAGGAGAGAGAAAAAGCTGGAAAAGCTGTCACGATTTCGTGACATATCGAAGGAGAGAGAAAAAGCTGGAAAAGCTGTCGTGATTTTGTGACATATCGAAGGAGAGAGAAAAAGCTGGAAAAGCTGTCATGATTTCGCGACATGTTGAGAAGCTGGAAAAGAAACTGTCGTGATATCGCGACATGTTAAGAAGAAGAAAGAAAAACTGTCATGATTTCGCAACATGTTCGAAGAGAGAGAAAGCGCAAGAAAAACTATCACGATTTCATGACATGTTCGAAGAAGAAGCGCATGCAGGGAAAACTGTCACGATTTCGTGACATGTTCGATGAGAAGGCACATGCAAGAAAACTGTCACGATTTCATGACATGTTGGCAGAGAAAAAGCCAAGTGGAAAAACTATCACGATTTCATGACATGTTTGTAGAGAAAAAGCTTCAAGGGAAAAAGTGTCACGATTTCATGACATTTTCCAAGAAGAAGGGTAGCAAAGAAAAGTGTCATGATTTCACGACATGTTTGAGAGAAAGAGCTTGCAAAGAAAAGTGTCATGATTTCGTGACATATTGCAAGAGAGGCGATATGGACAAAAATGTGTCACAATTTCATGACATGTTTGAGAGAAAGAGTTGCAAGGAAAAGTGTCACGATTTCGTGACATTTTGCAAGAGGAAGAGCTCGAGAGAAAAAGTGTCATGATATCATGACATGTCACATTTTTATGACCTGAAGAGAAGAGAAGAGCTAAGGAGAAAAGATGTCACGATTTCGTGACAACAGCAGAGAGGAAGACTCCGAAGGATGAAGTGTCACGATTTCATGACAGAAGCAAAATGAAAGAGCATGGAAGTAGAAGCGTCATGATTTCATGACAAATTCAAGGAGGAAGAGCTCAAAGGCGAAAGTGTCACGATTTCATGACATGTTTCATTTTACGGGATGAGAAAAGCACAAGGTAGAAAGTGTCACGATTTCGTGACATGTCTTATTTTTTCTGGTGCATGCAAAGAAGAGTGTAGGATAGCGAAAGGTGTCACGATTTCGTGACATGTCTTGTTTTTGGTGCATGCAAAGAAGAGTGTACGAAAAGTGTCACGATTTCATGACTGTCATGTTTTCACTAGTGCAAGCAAAAGAAGTGCAAGGAAGCAAAAGTGTCACGATTTCATGACATGTTCCATTTTTAGGAAAGAGACAAAGAAGAGTGAAGAAAGTGTCACGATTTCATGACATGTCATGTTTTCGCAAGTGCAAGCCAAGTAGAGTGTACGGAGGCTAAAAGTGTCACGATTTCATGACATGTTGTGTTTTCATGCATACAGGCCGAGAAGAAGACAAAAAGGCTGTCAGAGCGATGGATCTATTTTCAAAGCTATAAGAGAATTGAAAAGAGTGCCATCATAAAAGAGTAAATGTGTCGCTAGGGCAGTTGCATGCAGAAGTAAAGTTTGGCTCAAAATTGAAAAGAGTGCCACCATAAAAGAGTTAAAGTGCCACTGCTAAAAGAGTAAATGTGCCGCAAGGGCAGTTGCACAGAAGTAAAGTGCAGCTCAGATTTGAAAAGAGTGCCATCGTAAAGAATTAAAGTGCCACTGCTGAAAGAGTAAATGCATCGCGAGGGCAGTTGCATGGAGAAGTGTGTTGTAAGAGAGTGACAAGCAGAGCCAAAAAGAATGTTTCATTAACAGTAAGTTAGGGTTAGGGTTGAGCTCTACACGAGGCATGAAGTTTTGTGTATTGCCATACAAAAGGAAAAAGGAACTGTGAAAAATCATAGAGTATTGTGCTATGAAAAATAGAGAAGAGAGTGTTGTAAGAGAGAATAGCAGAGCTGTAAGTATATGTAGTTCTTGTTAAAAGGAATTAGACCAGTGAGGGTCTAGTATAAGAGAAGGCATTTTTTATGTCATAAAATATGTTTAGAATTGAAGTCCAAGTTGGTGCTTGGCATTATGGGGTTGGTTCTCCTTTCTGTTGGTGCAGATAAATTGTTTGTAAAGTTGGTGCTTTGCAAAGGCTGGATTTGGATGGGAGTCCAAGCAGTCTAATTTTTGAGGAGTAGCCAAATCTGGTGAACCTCGTTAAATCATGTGTTGTGGATTGCTCTCTTGTTTAAATTGCTTTATCTATTTTTAAGTTCTCCTTGCTTAAGTTTTAAAAGAGTTGTAGATCTGAATTTAAATAGCTACACTGATTCACCCCCCTCTCAGTGTCATTGTGAGAATATCAATTGGTATCAGAGCAAGGTTCCTGAACAAGCTCAATCAGCTAAGGTGATCTTGGAAGAATCACAATGGCCGGTGGTGAAGGATTTTCATCCAACAAAGCTCCTTTGTTCGATGGAACTAATTACTCTTTCTGGAGACTCAGGATGCAGACTTATCTGTGTGCTTTGGGATATGACATTTGGGAGTCAGTAGACAGTGGGTACACAATATCCTCTACTCCTCCAACAGATGCTGCTGAGAAGAAAAAGTTTGAGAATAACTCTAAAGCAAAGAATGCTATAATGTGTGGGTTAGTAGACAATGAACTGATAAGGATCATGAGCTGTAAAATGGCAAAAGACATGTGGGACAAACTGTAGAGCATTCATGAAGGAGACGACAAGATCAAGGAAGCCAAGCTACAAACGCATCGAGCTCGGTTCGAAGCATTAAAAATGAATGATGATGAGAACATAGAGGCCTATATGCTTGAGAGTCAATGGAATCATTAATGCGATTAGAGGACTCGACGAGGAAATGGAAGATGCGGTCATCGTGAAAAAGGTACTAAGAACTCTTCACAAAAGATTTGATTCTAAAGTTTCTGCTATAGAAGAAGCTAAAGATCTAAATACTTTTAGCATGGATGAAATGCATGGTTCTTTAACTGCATATGAAATGAGAATAGGACAAACTAAGCCCTCAGACAGAGAAGCTACTTTTAAAGCACACAAAAATATAAAAGCTAAACAAGAATCTGAGGAAGAAGAGTCTTCAGATGAAACAGAAGCAAACTTTGTTAGGAAACTAATAAAGGGAAAAGGAAAGTACAGAGGTAAGTTACCGTTTAAGTGCTTCAACTATGGAGGCATCGGGCACTTTGCAGCTAAATGTCCAATGAATGAGAAAAACAAAAATGATGAAGGGTCACACCAAGAAAGAAGTGACTGGAAGAAGAAACCACATTTTAGAAAAAGCAACTTCAAGAAGAAAAGTTTCATATCCAAGAATGTCAGCTCTTCTGAAGACTGCTCCGGTGAGGATTCTGAAGAAGAAGCAGGTGAAGCTCTGTTCATGGCATTTGAAGAAAGAATAACAGAGGAAAAATTGGAATGTAATGAAAAACCTGAGGATGAGGCTGAAGTTTATCTGGAAGGTGAGTTAGTTGTTGCACTTAAAGAACTGAGCACAGAAAGGAAAAAGAATAAAAAGGTTTCAAGAAAGCTTGAGGATGCCAATGAAAGAATAAACAGCTTGAAAGTACAGACAGACGAATTTAAGAAAATGTCTAAAGTTCTCGAAGTACAATTAACCATAAAGACAGATGAATGCAGCAAGCTAGAAGAAGACATTGTTAGGTTAAGGATGCAGCTAGAGGAGATGAATCAGAAATTGAGTTGTTATCATAAGTTTGAAGAAAGTTCTGTAAAGCTGGATAAAATTTTAAATAACCAAAGGCCTTTCGGCATCAAATTTGGTTTGGGCTTCGATGAAGGAGAATCATCAAAGGGTTCAAAGGCCTTAAATGTAGAACCCATAAAGAAAGAAGAGAAGAATAGGGTTGATCAAGAAAAAACAAATCATGCCAAAGAAAGCAATAATGCCAGACTCAAGAGGAGTACTGACAAAGATGGATTCACAAAAGTCACACATCCAAGAAGGAGAAGATTCATGGCTCCTACTTCAAAATGGCAAAGACCTTCACCTAGGTTTAATCATTCCTTTTATGGTTATTGTTTTAAATGCAATGCTTATGGCCATAAGATTTTAGATTGCAGTCATAATGTAGCACAAAGGAATTTCACCAGTAGAAATGTCTTTTCTCCATTGGTGGATTATGCAGTAGAATGTTATAACTGTCATAATTTTGGACACATTGCAAGATACTGTAGAAGCACTTTTGCAGCAAATAAATATCAGGGTAGAAAATCTCAACCAAATGGATTGAAACAAAACAAAAAATTTCTTGAAAAATAGGCACAAGCTAATGAAAGGGGAAAGGCAAAACAAGTTGCCAAAACTGCTATCAAACTAGAATGGAAAGAAAAGGAGAAAATCCAAGAAGAAAAGGAATCTTTGATTGTTCAGACTGCTTTTAAAGCATAGAACAAATCTGCACCATGGATACTTGATAGTGGATGCTCCAGTCACATGACAGGTGACAAGCAAAAATTTGAGAAGTTACAGAATTACGAAGGAGGTTCTGTGAAATTTGGAAATAATGATGGAGCAAAGATAGTTGGCAAAGGATCAGTCAAGATCAGTGATGGAAAGATCAATTCAAAAGAAGTCTTGTTTGTGATTGGTCTGAAGCATAACTTGCTCAGCGTAAGTCAAATCTGTGACAGAGGTCATGAAGTAATTTTTAAGAAGCAGGGTTGTGAAGTGAGAAAAGCTAACAGTGGGAAGTTGATTGCTACTGGATCAAGGACTTCTGGAAACCTGTATACTCTCTCAGAGACTTCAGAAGGAGCATGCTTGATTGGATAGGAAGATGAAAATTGGCTGTGGCACAAGAGGCTCGGTCATATCAGCTTTGACAATTTGGTAAAAATAAGCTCAAAAAGGGCAGTAAGAGATATACCCTCCATTGGCAAACCACTAAATAGTATTTGTGCTTCATGCCAAAAGGGGAAGCAAACTAGAGCCACATTTAAATCAAAGGAGTACTTTACCAGCAAACCTTTAGAACTAATACATACTGATTTATGTGGACCCATGAGAACTCAAAGTATAAATGGTGACAAATACTTTATGTTGTGCATAGATGACTATTCCAGAATGACCTGGATATTCTTTTTGAAGCAAAAATCTGAAGCTTTTGAAATGTTCAAGACTTTCAAAAACCAAGTTGAGAATGAAACAGGAAAGAGGATCAAATGCTTAAGATCAGATAGAGGAGGAGAGTTCATCTCAGAGGAGTTTGCAGAATACTATCAAAAATATGGGATCAGAAGACAGTTTTCAGCAGCAAGGACACCTCAGCAGAATGGTGTTGTAGAAAGAAAGAACAGAACTATGCAGGAAATGGCATGGACAATGTTGACTGAAAGCAAAATTGCAGACAGATTTTGGAAAGAGGCAGTCCATACTACAGTTTATATCCAAAACAGGTGCATGTTGAGGACACATGAAAGCAAAACCCCTTATGAGCTATGGTTCGGCAAGAAGGCAACAACAAAATACTTCAAAGTCTTTGGCAGCAAGTGTTACATCAAAAGAACTGAAGATAATCTTGGTAAGTTTGAAGATAGAGCTGATGAAGGTATTTTTGTTGGCTATTCATCAAAAAGCAAAGCTTACAAATGCTACAACAAAAGGCTAAAGAAAATTGTAGACAGTGCCGATGTTAAATTTGATGAAGATAGGAAACAAGCTGTCAGCTGTGAAGAAAACTACCCTATTTATGAAGAAGTTATTGAAGGAGATGAAGAAAAGGAATCAGAAGAGAATCAAAAAATTGACCCAGATGATTTAAGTATTGATTCAGAAGTAGAAGAAAACAATAAATTCAAAACAGGAAGCTGGCAGAAAAATCATCCCAGAGAGCAAATTATTGGGGACCCCATAGTTGGTGTTAAGACAAGAAGAAGAGTAGTAAGTAACTACTCCCTATTATCCAGCATTGAGCCCAAAAATATTGCTGAAGCAAGCACAGATGAAAGTTGGATGAAGGCAATAAACGAAGAACTAGATCAGATTGAGAAAAACAAAACCTGGGAGTTAGTACCAAGGCCTGTAAATAAAAACATAATCGGTACTAAATGGATTTTTCGAAACAAATTGAATGAAGACGGACAAGTTGTAAGGAATAAAGCAAGATTGGTCTGTAAAGGCTATGCTCAAGTTGAAGGTATTGATTTTGAGGAAACTTTTGCACCAATGGCTAGACTCGAGGCAATCAGAATGTTTCTGGCTTTAGCAGTCCACAAGAATTTCAAAGTTTATCAGATGGACGTGAAATCAGCATTTCTGAATGGAAATCTTGAAGAAGAAGTTTATATTGAGTAGCCAGATGGTTTTCAACTCGGTGATAATCCCAACTTTGTTTGCAAGTTGAAGAAAGCTTTGTATGGCTTGAAACAGGCACCTAGAGCATGGTATGCAAGACTAGACAACTATCTCACTGAACAAGGGTTCAAGAAAGGTATGGTGGATAGTAACTTGTATGTCAAAACAGACAATGGCCAACTTATTGTCCTTGTTGTTTATGTTGATGATATAATTTTTGGTAGCAACAATGATGAGTCATGTAGAGACATAGCAAATAAAATGCAGAAAGAATTTGAAATGTCTATGATTGGTGAACTTTCATATTTCCTCGGACTGCAAGTTAACCAAAGTGAAAAGGGCATTTTTATTTCTCAAGTTAAATATGTGAAAGAAATGCTGAAAAAGTTCACAATGGAGGATTGTAAACCTGTTAGCACTCCCATGACAACAAGTTGCAAGTTGAGCAAGGATGACAAATCTCCAGATGTAGATCAAACCATGTACAGATCTATGATTGGAAGCCTGCTGTATTTGATAGCTACAAGACCAGATATCTTACAGGCAGTATGCATGGTAGCAAGATTTCAGGCTAGTCCCAAAGAGACTCATGTGACAGCTGTGAAGAGGATCTTTAGGTACCTCAAGGGTACTATGGAGTATGGGTTATGGTACCCAAAAGGTAAGGACTTCACTCTTATTGCATATTCTGATGCAGATTGGGCAGGATGTATAGATGACAGAAAGAGTACCAGTGGAGGTGCATTCTATCTTGGAGACAAGTTGGTAGCATGGCACAACAAGAAACAAGAATCAGTCTCTCTATCCACAGCAGAGGCAGAATACATTGCAGCAACAACATGTTGTACATAGATTTTATGGATGAGACAAACCCTGAAAGATCTTGGTATTAACTTCAAAGAGCCAATTTCAGTTAAATGTGATAATACAAGTGCTATTAACATCTCAAAGAATCCGGTCATGCATTCTCGCACCAAACATATTGCAATCCGGTATCACTTTTTGAAGGATAAAGTTGCAGAAGGTGAGGTTAAATTGGATTTTGTTCCAACTACAGAGCAAGTAGCGGATATCTTCACTAAACCGTTGCCCAAGGAAGTTTTTGAATATCTCCACAGTAAGTTGGGAGTGGTCACACTACCCAAGAACTGACTAGCTTTCGGGAACACATTCTCAGGGGGAGCATTTATATATTTGATTATCAGCCCTTTGATATATATTTGTTTACTCATGTTTGTAATTTTTGCTAACTGTAATATTGTGTGCCTGAGAATGATTGTGCATGGACTCAGGGGGAGTCTGCAGCAACCCTTTGGTATTATTGTCAAAGGGGGAGAAGAATTACAAGAAATTGCACATGTGTTGCCAACAATTCCAAAGGGGGAGATTGTTGAGCAAGGTGCAAAAATAGTATTGTCATTGTTGTCAACACAGACAGATAGATCAATTGATGATGCAGTGGACAGGAGTTCAGAGGTCAGTCAGAGCATGTACAGTGAATTTCCAAGAAGACAGAAGTGGCCCAGATTCAAAGGATCAAAGAAAAAGACAAGTAAGAAAACTATCGCGATATCGCGACATTTTTTTTATCATGATTTCGTGACATATCGGAGGAGAGAGAAAAAGCTGGAAAAGCTGTCACGATTTCGTGACATATCGAAGGAGAGAGAAAAGAAAACTGTCGTGATTTCGTGACATGTTGAGAAGATGGAAAAGAAACTGTCATGATATCATGACATGTTAAGAAGAAGAAAGAAAAACTGTCATGATTTCATGACATGTTCGAAGAGAGAGAAAGCACAAGAAAAACTGTCATGATTTCGTGACATGTTCAAAAAGAAGCGCATGCAGGGAAAACTATCATGATTTCATGACATGTTCGAGGAGAAGGCACAAGCAAAGAAAACTGTCACGATTTCACGACATGTTGGAGAAAATGCGCAAGTGGAAAAATGTCACGATTTCGTGACATGTTGGGAGAGAAAGTAAAAAAAATTGTCATGATTTCATGACATGTTCAAGAAGAAGGATGAAAGAAAATGTGTCATGATTTCATGACATGTTTGAGAGAAAGAGCTTGCAAGGAAAAGTGTCACGATTTCATGACAATTTGCAAGAGAAGCTAAGGAGAAAATGTGTCATGATTTCATGACATGTTTGAGAGAAAGAGCCTAAGATAAAAAGTGTCATGATTTCGTGACATATTGCAAGAGGAAGAGCTCGAGAGAAAAAGTGTCATGATATCGTGACATGTCACGTTTTCATGACCTGAAGAGAAGAGAAGAGCTAAGGAGAAAAGATGTCACGATTTCATGACAACAGTAGAGAGGAAGACTCCGAAGGATGAAGTGTCACGATTTCATGATAGAAGCAAAACGAAAGAGCATGGAAGCAGAAGCATCATGATTTCATGACAAATTCAAGGAGGAAGAGCTCAAAGGAGAAAGTGTCATGATTTCATGACATGTTCCATTTTAGGCGTAAGGAAAAAGACAAGGCAACGAAAGTGTCACGATTTTATGACATGTTTTTATGGTGCATGCAAAGAAGAGTGTAAGGAGGAAAGGTGTCATGATTTTGACATGTCTTGTTTTCTGGTGCATGCAAAGAAGAGTGTAGAAGGAAAGTGTCACAATTTGACATGTTATTTTCTTGGTGCATGCAAAGAAGAGTGAAAGAAAGTGTCACGATTTCATGACATGTCATGTTTTCTAGTGCATGAGAAAAGAGTGCAAGGAAGCGAAAGTGTCATGATTTCGTGACATGTTCCATTTTCACGGTACAAGGAAGAGAAGTAGTGAGCAAAAGTGTCACGATTTCATGACATGTCATGTTTTTGCAGGTGCAAGCCAAGTAGAGTGTAAGGAGGCAAAAAGTGTCACGATTTCATGACATGTGTTTTCATGCATACAAGCCGAGAAGAAGACAAAAAGGTTGTCAGAGGATCTATTTTCAGAGCTATAAGAGAATTGAAAAGAGTGCCGCCGTAAAAGAGTAAATGTGCCACTAGGGCAGTTGCGTGCAGAAGTAAAGTTTGGCTCAGAATTGAACAGAGTGCCACCGTAAAAGAGTTAAAGTGCCACTGCTAAAAGAGTAAATGTGCGATGAGGGTAGTTGTGTGCAGAAGTAAAGTGCGGCTCAAAATTGAAAAGAGTGCCACCGTAAAAGAGTTAAAGTGCCACTGCTGAAAGAGTAAATGCACCGCGAGGGCAGTTGCATGTAGAAGTGTGCTGTAAGAGAGTGACAAGCAGAGCCAAAAAGAATGTTTTCATTAACAGTAAGTTAGGGTTAGGGTTGAGCTCTGCACGTGGCATGAGTGTTGTGTATTGCCATATAAAAGGAAAAAGGAACTATGAAAAATAAGAGAGTAGTGGAAAAAAATAGAGAAGAGAGAGTGTGTAAGAGAGAATAGCAGAGCGTAAGGTATATGTGGTTCCTGATTAAAAGGAGCATTAGACCAGTGAGGGTCTTGTAAAAGAGAAGGCATTTTTATGTCAATCTAGATTCAAAATAGAAGTCCAAGTTGGTGCTTGGAATTAGGGGGTTGGTGCTCCTTTCTGTTGGTGCAGATAAATTAGGGGTTGGTGCTCCTCTAGTGGGTGCTGGTAAATTGTTTGTAAAGTTGGTGCTTTGCAAAGGCTGGATTTGGATGGAAGTCCAAGCGGTCTAATTTTTGAGGAGTAGCCAAAACTGGTGAACCTCGTTAAATCGTGTGTTGTGGATTGCTCTCTTGTTTAAATTGCTTTATCTATTTTTAAGTTCTCCTTGCTTAAGTTTTAAAAGAGTTGTAGATCTGAATTTAAATAGCTACACTGATTCACCCCCCCTCTCAGTGTCATTGTGAGAATATCAGAAGCTTGGTCGAGAAAAGGCACCAAGGATTTCCAAATATTGCTTGGTCAACCCAAAGGCTTCGAGAGTTCCTATAGCTTCTCGGTCACCCCAAAAGGCCCCAAGCTCTCTGATTAAGAAGCTTGGTCAAGAAAAGGCACCAAGGATTTCCAAAAGTCGCTTGGTCAACCCAAAGGCTCCGAGAGTTCCTATAACTTCTCAATCATCCCAAAAGGCTCCACGCCCTCTTGCTAAGAGTTTGGTCAACTAAAAGGTTCCAAAGGTGGCTGTAAAACCTTTGGTCAATTCAAAAGGCTCCAAGGATTTCCAAAAGTCACTTGGTCAACCCAAAGGCTTCGAGAGTTCCTATAGCTTCTTGGTCATCCCAAAAGGCTCCACGCCCTCTTGTTGAGAGTTTGGTCAACTAAAAGGTTCCAAAGGCGACTGTAAAACCTTTGGTCAATTCAAAAGGCTCCAAGGATTTCTAAAAATTGCTTGGTCAACCCTAAAAATCTCCAAGGATATGTACTCATCGTTTGGTCAAATATGAAAGCTCAAAAACCTATAAAAATCAAGAAAAATATATAAAAGTCCAAAAAAAATGGATAAAGCCTAAAATCCAAAAACATTTGCATTTACATTTTGCATTTTCATCTGCATTCACACATGCATTCACATCATCATATTGCATTTAGGCATTTGTCATCCGTTGCATTCCACAATAGAGTGTAGTGCATTTATCAAAGTTTTACCAATAGTCACATGTTTGTATGACAATCATGCACCCTTGCATTTATCATAATTCATTGCATTCGTACACGATACATGTTGTGGAGACTTATGTATGTATATTAAGTTTTCCTGTCACTCAGCCATACCTAGTGAGTTCTTCAGATATTGTAGAAAGCTTGCTTTGCTATTATAGACAAGGTCATTAGTTGGGATAGTGCTTCAACATATTAGAATCCCATCACTAAGAAAAATAATATAAAATCCTGCTAAGACGAGAGAGGATGAAAGCCGCGAAAGCAGTCTTAGGTATCTAGAGAGATGGGTTTCATGACCTGCTTATCTTGCAAATAGTCGGTTTATAAAGGTGTACTTTGGCAAAAGGACAAGAATTTACCCTATAAATCCCAAAGTCACAAAAGTTAAATCCCAAGTTACAAAGTGCAAAAAAAAATAGTACAAATTTCAAGTTCAAAATATAAAGTGACATAGTGAATCAAAAGCACTGTAAAAATCCCTTGCTCAAAGAAAACGGTAACACGTGGACTAACAATGATTTTTATCACTACATCTGAGCAAGTAAGAAGGGTGAGAACTTGAATCCCTAGATTGTACACCTTTTGAAAGCCATAGAGTGATCCCCGATCATAACAATGGGTTGGAAGAGTCCCACCTGCAATCAGAGGGGTAGTTCTATTGGGTGATCCCCAAACGTAGCAATGGGTTGAAAGAGTCCCACATGCATTTGGAGGGGTAGCCCTGATCAATTTGCAAGATGAGCTAGCTCTAGGTACCTAGGATTGTCTAGCTGTATAAGTCTAATCAAAGCTAAAACAAGGATGATACGATCGTATGAGGAACCTTATCTCACATATGGGTTGAAAGAGTCCCGATTGACATACAGGGTATGCTTACGATCTATCTAAAAATACTCACATGCACACACAAGGATTATGAATAGTTGGGTCTATCATGGAAAAAGCCTTGTCCAATATAAGCCTGGTATAGTTAGTATGTGATTTTTGGAGAGGTTTACTAGGGTGTTTGAGTCTCAAGGAAAACCCCCCCCCAAAAAAAATAAAGTGCTCCAATAGCAACAAGATATCACATATCTTCAGACTACAAAAATACGAGTCATTCATTCATCAAAATGCATTTTACAAAGTACAATCAAATATATAAGATAAATACCACATGAAGATCAGAAATGATGTTTAGACGACCACTGATTATATAGTACAAAATGACATAATCATTCATTAGCATTTCACCAATCCATTTCATTGCATTTCATATATGGGTGATTAATTGATTAAGTTCTTGTAATGAGAATTATCAATTATTTTGCATGATTGTTATACATTATGTGGTGTCATATTTTAAAAATTGATATACACAATTTACATTCATTCCTTATGTTTTAAGTGATTAAAGCATACAGGTTCATCTCCATTAGATTATGATTCCGTACATAATGCATTACCATACATTGCATAGCATATCATAAACTGCATAAAATATACGCATGCCCACAAAGCAAAAATAAATATGCATTAAAAATAAACATCGCATCCATCTACATACATCATATGTCGCACATCTAATCATCTAGATCACTGCATATCATCATCATAAAGTAGAATAGCTATCTAATGCATGACATCCATACATCACATCATATAAACATAGCATTTAAATAAGCATTGCATCCATGTGCATCAAATAAACATAAAATCAAAAACAATAAATACACATGTACACATAATGAGCCATGAAATATCATATCATATATGTGTGTGTCCAAACGAGTACATAGGGAGTACAAAATGCCCGTAGGCTACAACTATGTAGGTCCTCGACCTTACACACAAAATGATACATCAAAACTGTAGTCGATAGCTGCTATAAATCGGATCTAGGTTGCTCCCCCTATATTGGAGCTCTCGCCACCTCCCTCTGCACTGTGCTCTGGAGCTTGCTCTCTTGGCTGACCTGGCACCTGTGGTGGATCTTGCTGTGGATCCTACCTACCTCCAAAGCCTAACGCACCCAACACATGGGAAACTAGTAACTACAGTAGGCTAGTCCTCTGGCTGGAGGCCCCTGATGTCTGCCCTGGATCTCTAGCCCTAGCCTACGATCTCATTGTGTGCATGCTAGAGGACCTATGCATCCTCTCAGTCCTATGAGTCCTATGACTCGAGCTCGCTATGGACTGCCCTGAGGTCCTAGACCTGGTACGTTGTGACTCTACTGCAAAAGGATCCTCAAGAACCTATAGCCCATGCATCTCTATGTAGCCAACTAGCTGATCAATGTGAGCAAGCCGAGCTACATGCATCTCATTGGTCCTCATGACCATACCACATAGTCACATCACCTCAGCAGTCGGATCTTGTATAGTTATTGTACCTACTATTGGTACCATAGGAGGCCCCATGATAGCCTGAGGAGGCCCCATAATAGCTCCTCTCACTGCTCGTGTGAGATCTCGCTCTGCCTCTGCTACAGTTCATTATGCCTATGCTAACTCTAGGGCAGTCTATAGTCTCTACACCTAGGCCTCTACATCGATAGCTCGAGTCGTGAGCTCTTGTACCTGGCCCTATGCCTCAGTCAAGTGCCACTCCCTATCAGCCACCTTCACCTCTAGAGTGGCGATGGTGGTATCTCTCTCGCGCTATTGCGTGTGAAAGCACCCAATATGACTCTACAAGTCAGCAACCTATGCCAACAGCTGTCCCTCTGTGCTATCAGGAGGGACCTCACCCTCCTCTAGAGCATCCTCCTTAGGGTCGATCTCTGGTAGGTCCTCAACGGTGGCCTCTGTGCCCCAACCACCCTTAGTACACTGGCGCACCCTACGCTCATTAGGATCTACCTCTGCCTCTATTGGCTCTCGACCCAGAGGCCTGATCTCATGCCATCTAAATAGAGACCACCACCCATCATAGTCAGGTGTGGTCCCAGTTGTCTCAACCCTCGACTCCTAGAAATCATCGGGTGCATCTCCTAGCGGTGGAGGAACTATCAGTGGGAGATCCCTCTCTAGAGCTAGGCGTATGTACCTCAGGGGCATATCTAGTAGGTCCTCCACCATGCCAAACTATCGTAGAACATGAGAGAAAAATTGATACTCTCGGACCTCTAGCTTACGCCAGATAAGCCATCTATCTCGATGGGCCCGTCGTAGCCACTCGTTCACCTTCGGCCATACAAGACAATCCATGTAGGGGCACCAGACGACGTCCCCCGGCCCAAGTGCTGCAAAGCTGATGATGTAATGTTACGTATCCCCAGCATGAGCCCTGCTATGGACACCCTCCTCAGCATGAGGCCAGCAGGTGGCGTAGCACTGATGATCATCATCTAGGGCAGTGATGCATAGAGGTAGATCAATAGGACGCTCGATATGGATGTGTTGCCACCCCCAAATCTGTAGCAACAGGCTATAGCTGATGCCCTTATGGCTCTGCTCCGTAATCTGGTACAACTCCCGATAGAGCTAGCATAGTAAAGTGCTCCCCCAGGCAGCAGTGGCTCCTCCGTCGAGCTCTAAAGCACCCTCCAAGTAGGGGCCAGCATGTTATAGGGAATCCTCATGCCCGAGGAGTCTGGAAGGACAATCTGAATGATGAGGTGCATAAAAAGGGCCTCTCGAGTAGAGAAGATGTCATCCCAATACCAGTCCTCGATGTGCACCCCTCCATGGTCTGCATCATCCTATGCATCGATGCTCTGATCATCGAAGATGGCAGCAAAAATGGCATCCTTTGCTGTGTAGGCAAAGGAAACGATAGCCTCATCGTCGATAGGGATCCTAAAGATCCTGTAGACATCCTCTAGTGTGATGGTCATCTCACCAAGAGGTAGGTGAAATGTGTTGGTCCACGCATTCCAACGTCGGGCCAATGCAGTGATATAGGCCTGATCTACCCTAATGGTGGGTAGATCCATGACATAACCAAACCCGACGACTCGGAACCATGCTTGGTCATCATTCGACAAGGCCTCGTGGAGAGTCTTCATCAGGTCAGGCTCCCGTGCTCTAGAAGTTAACTTTTAAACAAAAAAAGCAAAAAAAACATCATGTAAGCTAAATCTAGCTAAGCAGAGCTAAAGAAAACTAAAAATCTCAAAAAAAAAAACAAGCAATTGCAACCTGCAACTGCAACTTGCGGTCCCCAATTTGCAAATTGGGAACCGTAGCTGCAACTTGCGATCCCCAATTTGCAAAATTGGGGGCCGTAGCTGAAACCTATGGTTCCCATTTTGCCACCTAGGAACCGTAGCTACCAGCTGTGGTTTAGGAGTGGCACCCATTTCGGGTACCCTCCTAGACCACTAAAGCATAAAATTAAATCCTAGTCTAACCTAAACTAGTGGGGTTCATTATCGACAGTTTAATGAGGTTCAATTACCGCATTTATTAAGTGTGGTTCATTTTACTAATATGGAGTGTGAGGTCTCGGTTTTGAGTTACCTTGCCCGCACCCTGCCCCGGCTAGTCGATGGTTGATCAGGATCCGCCATCAGGGAAGACGAGTGTAAAGATGGTCGAGTTTGATAGCGTTCCGTATCAGGGAATGACTTCTCTCTCTTAGAGCTCTCAATTTGCTAAAGGTTGCAAGAAAATAATGAAAAATTGTAAATGGGATTTCAATTTATAGGTCCTCCTAGTCTCTACGGACCGTAGCTGAAACCCGCGGTTCCAAAACTAGGGTTTTGTGCCCGTAGGTCTGACCTGCGGTCCCCAAAATTTGGAAGTGCAAACCATAGACCGTACCTGCGATCCGTAACTAGCAATAAATGCACTAAAAACCCACCGTGGGAAGGTCTGAAAAGACAAATTAATGACTCCCAGTGGATAAAAATCAAAATAAATGATCAAAATTGTAAATTTGGTGACATTAAAAGCACCAGGATCAATCCAATAAATGCAAAATTAAACAAAAAAAAATCAAACAATGAAAAACCAAATGCGCCTCGTATTCAATGATTTATCCTATAAAATTGGCGGTTGCAGTGACTTGCGATCCATGCAATCCGGCAAGATGAGTAGATCACAATAAGGACATTTGGGGTAAAATTGTCATTTCTTTTATGACATCTTTCAGCAAATCATCGACAATATGATTCAACACAAGTCTTCTTGAATTTGTATTATCTTGACTCCCTAAGACGGCTATCATAGCCTGACTGCTCCATGGGATAAAGATGTGCAAATACTACTAAGTGTTGCAATCATAAGCTGAACTAGGCCTAGCCAAGGCATTAAACGTCTCAAATCTAAAAGTTGTTCAGGATCATTCATTATGGTCAAGCGATTTTGTCACTTCAGACATTGTCATTACCCTCATCGACTCGTCGCTTGAGGGGGTAGTCATAATTTCATGTCATAATCAAAATCAATAGAAGATCCCAGAGATCGTAGATCCCTTGATCTTGTCAAAATTGTGTTCGTCCTTGCGAATCATTGCTAACAACTATCATAAGCTTCCCCCTCTGCTTGGGGCAAATAGCAAATATGAAATTTTATTTGTAGCTCTCATCCTTCGGTTATATAAGCCTAACTCCTATTGTAGCACCAAAGCTACCCGAATGTCTGATGATGAGTGTAGACTTTTCAAATGTAAGCCTTCCCATGTTGGAAGCAATGATTCCAAGATGCGCGTCCTTTTGCTGGACCTAGGGCATCTAATGTTGATCAGACTAATGATCATCATAGAACCTACGACATCATTTTAGGAGGTCTATTTTGCTCAGCATTGTTCGATCTCACAATGCATCTCAAAAGGGGCATCTGTAGACACCTAAAATGCATCATGTCGAAGGTGACTACTCATATGGATATGCTACAAAACCATATGAAGGATCTTGGATAGACTCCAAGATAGAGCAGTGGTTCTAACCACTCAATTTAGGCATTCTGGCCTAAGCAGTCTAAACCACAGCCCAAACCTACGATCTCCAGTCTGAACCACGGTTGACACCTACGGTCTGTAGTCTAGACCACAGTTGTGACCTATGGTCTGAACTGGAGTTTAGTTAGGCCTTCCATCCGAGCCAAATCAGTTGGAATGGCCAAGAGATCTAGAAGGAGGCAGTTGGAGGATGGAATATTCCAAAGGCTTCCATCCCAACTGTCCTAACCAACCTTCTTGGTCTTGGCTTCTCCATGAAGCCACCCCTAGCCCTAGGGGTATGCTACAAATACCCCCTCCAAGTGAGGATGAAAGGGGAGAGATAATTTGTATAGTGAAGTGCTAGAAAATTATCGAGTGAGCTAATTGATCAAGAGAGCAACGAAGCCCTGTCAAATTGCATAATGACCTTGTGCATTTGAGAGCCCCCTTTGCTATCCATCCAAAGACCAATTAGCCATGGATGCCCTAGGTGCCTAGGAGGATCAAGAAACGCAAATCCGGGCGAACGAAGGCCCTTCAAAATGATTTGACCACCAAATCTGTCAGAGGATGACAAAGGCGACCCTTGAACATCAATTTGGACAAGGAGGTCAAGCCCATTGCCCCTAATTCTGAGGGTAAACACATCAGAGGTCAAACCACGATTGTCAGCCATGGTTCATAGTGTAGACCACCCCTCATAGCTACGGTTTGCAACAGGTTAAATATCACCTTACTCATTTTGATTTTTACCGCATAGATTAGTCATGTTAGTCTTTTCATAGGTTTAATTGCATTTTAGAGAAAATATGACCGTAGGAATTAGGCATTTTATGCGTTGCATTGGGTAGGAGTATATTGGATCTTTTAGATGTTTTATTGCTTCTAATTTGATATTTGTTCAATGCATCATTTGCTTATCCATGTCTTGTATGTTATAGTATAATTCTTGATGTGATTAGAATAGCTTAAAGCCTTTCTTTATGCTTTCTTGTTTTACTAGTTTAATGGTATTTACATGTATGTTTCTTTAAAGGGCCTCATCACGAGAGGCTATCAAACTTTGTAATCGTGCGTTGTTGTTTCTTGTTCACAGGGAGACAGGTGCAAAAGGGAGCCTATATCATAATCCTTCCACATCGCGGAGAAGGGGGTTAGCTCTACCCCAAGGCAATTTGTGAGTAATCATCGGAGCAACAAATAAGCGTGCCTACCCTGTTGAGGGCATTGGCAATTGTAACATCTGTATCGTCTTTGGAGTGACCCTGAGAGGGCATTTTTGTAACCCAAGATCCTTTTGAATATTAATATAAAGAAACTTTGCATTAGTTGGCTTCTTTGTTCAATTTGTGCATTTGTGTGGATCTTTGTGTTTTTATGATGGTATAGATCAATACACTAGCTAGGTGCGCGCTCCGCGGTTACGTCACCATTATGGTCATAAAGTTGTATATTGTAGAGTTCATGTTAAAAGTGATTTGGTTTCACCAAGAGAAATTTCAATTCATTTGCACCTCTCATGGACTACAACATCATATGGTACAAATGTATTAATTTTGGGCATACAACTAGATGGAGTAGAACAGTGTTCCCTGAAATTCTAAAATCAAGTAAGAAGGAGGATGGTCAAAATGTGCAAAAGAATATGACCTCCAAATTTTGGAGAAAGAAAATAGAACAAGAAGAGGAGCATAATAATTTGGGAGTTTCACTCCCATATCATCATTGATTGTCTTAGTTAGAGTAGAGAGTAAGTAGACATTGTAAAGTATCTTATCCTTTAGCCCCGAGGAGCCTTTGTCATTGATGTCAAAGGGGGAGAATTTTAGTAAGGGGGAGTAGATTGTTAGGGGGAGCAATTTGTAATCTTATTGTAGTAAAGAATAAATTCTTTGTAGGGTTGCCATTAATGACAAAGGGGGAGATTGTAAGAAATGTTGAGTTGTCATTGATTTAAAAGGTAGAATTGCAAGAATGATTTAATGATAAACAATATTATGAGTTTGAGAAATATCATAAGTTTGGAAAAATGAGTTTGAGCAATATTATAAGTTTAGGAAATATCAAAGGTTGAAATATTTAATTAAAGATTTAAATATTTCAAATATCAAAGGTTGAAATATTTTATTAAAATATTTAAATATTTCCAACTTCAAATTTAAAAGTGAGCTGACTCTCTTGAAGCATGAATAGCAAAAGAATAATTGCATATAAATACAAAGCCTAGATTTTATTTCAATAACAAATTTTGATTGAAGATCCTCGATTTTGGTGATCGCATAGTGAATATTCGATGGATGGATCGAACATCTTCATGAGCGGATAGTGGAGTTTCGATGGTAGAAAAAGAAAATCCAATCAAAAATATTTGTGAGGGAGTGCACAGTGGAGTTTCGACGACAAAAAATGAAAATCCAATCGAACATCTTTGTGAAGGTAGCGCATAATGAAGTTTCATCAATGAAGGTTTGAGATAAAATATTAGAAATGTGGTAAGCTTGGAAACATGAAGAAGGATTGTAGATCAAAGAATGTTGATTTTAGAAAGATATTTGATGAATCCACTTCCATAGAGATAAATAAATCCACTGATGAAGGAGGTGATGTATATTTGACATCTTGCTCCACATGTTCAGATAGTAATGATTGGTTGACCGATACTGGTGCCTCTTTTCATATGACCCCTCATAGGGGGTGGTTCAGTGAATATGAAATATATGATGGAGGGGAGGTACTTTTGGGAGATGATTCACCACTTATAATCATTGGTTGTGGAAGAGTGAAAATATTGTTGCAGGATGGTAGGGTTAAAACCTTCCCAGGTGTGATGCATATTCCTGGCCTTGCTAGAAATTTAATTTTTGTAAGAAAAATGGTTTATGCAGTAGTGAACATCATTTTTAGTAAGGATTCATGCAAAATGGTTTGTGGATATATGGTGTTAGCAAGAGGAGTTCATATTGGAACCTTGTATAGGCTACTGGGAAGCACTATGAAAAATGAGTGCAATATCTTGACTATTCTTGAGGTTGAATCAGATAAAAGTTCAATGCTATGGTATCAAAGAATAGGATGTATTGGAGAAAAATGATTGCATACCCTATACACAAAAGGTATGGTTCAAGGTATCCCTAATTTCTCAATGGTTTTTTATTTATGTGAACATTGTATTTATGGCAAGCAAAACCGTGTGAGTTTCCCATATGGTGTTGCAAGATCAAAAGGGATATTAGATCTGATTCACAGTGATATCTTTGGTCCTAATCCTATTCCATCCCTTGGACAATCAAGGTACTTTTTGCGAATGGAGTCTAAAATTTGCAAAGATTTCAAATCTTCCGCAAGTTTTTAATCCTCTGTTTTTTTCTACTATGTTCAGTTTTGAATCTTCTATCTTCATACTACGAATAGAAATAGGTTGTTCTGTCCAGCTGTGAGATGGTTGGTGAATTTACTATTATTGATGAAAACAGTTGGTTCAGTTTGCTGGAGATAGAACAGTCTTTATGATTGTTTATGGCTTGCGGTGGTGGAAGAACCACTATATAATGGTGTCTATTGAGAGAAGTAGTGAACAAAGAGACGAATAGGATTATTTGCTGATTATTGAGAAAGTTTACAGCTGAATGTTGTTTGTATTTCCCTCTATTTTGGAAGATAGAAGACTGAATAAAGGACATGAATGTGAACCTTATGTCAATTCTGTGTGATTTTTTCTTGTTCCATTTCTTCCAAAATTCTGTTCTGATATTTATTGCTCTCATATGAAAATTTACTAACCAACAAAGCTTAACAATTGGTATAAGAGCTAGGCTTATTTTGTTGGGTGCTTGATAGATCGGTGAGAGATCTTGGATCAAGTGAGAGCAATGGCGGAATAAGGGAAGTTCAGAATTGAAAAATTTAATGGTCAGAACTTTCAATTCTAGAAGATGCAAATAGAAGATTACTTGTACCAGAAGGATTTTTATCTACCTCTGGAGGGGGTAACAAAGAAACATTCAAGTATTAAGGATGAGGATTAGACACTTATTGATAGAAAAGCTCTTGGTACAGTGAGACTTCGTTTGGCTCAAACTGCAACCTTCAACATTTTAGAGGAAAAGACTACAGGGCATAATGGACAAGTTGGCTAGTTTGTACGAGACACCCTCAACAACAAATAAAGTATTTCTCATGAAGAAATTGTATAATATGAAGATGGATGAGAATGGGTCTATAGCTGATCACATAAATGAATTTAATTCAGTTGTGAGTCAGTTAGCCTCTTTGAAGGTTAAAATAGAAGAAGAAATGAAGGCTATTTTATTTTTATGTTCTTTGCCTGATAGCTGGGAAAGTTTAGTTATGGCTATTAGCAATTCTGCCTCTGCTTCTCTTACATTTGATGATGTTGTAGCTTCTATTATTAGTACTTAAATGAGAAGGAAGATTACTGATGAATCATCATATAGTATGGCCTTGGTGGTGATAGGCAAGTAGAAATAAAAAAGAACTAGTTTTGTTGACCATGAAGAGAAGGGATCCAAGTCTAAAGGGAAGGTAGTATGCTGGCATTATGGCAAGAAGGGGCACCTAAAAAAGGATTGCTGGTCCTGGGATAGAGATGAAGGAGAAAGGTCAATTGTGAATCTAATGAGTGAAATTCTAAAACTTTTTGATATGTCTGGTCTTGAAATTGATGTTGGAGGACCAGAGAGTTCTCAAGCAATGGGAGGTGATGATCATGTCCATGAGGATGGACATGAAACCATTTTTTATGCATAATCACAAGATGGATCACATGATGCAATGGTGAAAAGTTGCATTATGTGTGAGCATGCTGTGTGGGTGACACATAGTGTGTGGTTCTTGACATAGTTGATGATGTTTTGTTTCATCAAGATGCATGAATGTTGGTGTTTGTCAAGATTATGTAGATTGTGTGTTGCTTGTTGGTCACAGGTGAAAGTGCACATGGTTGACACTAGTGGCGGTGCAAAGCATGGATACAATAGTCTAGAGGGGTTGACATCCCTAGTGTGGTTGAAGAATTATCTTCAATGGATGCAGCAGTGGTGGAGTTGTGTTTTTTTTTCAGTCCTTAGCTATTCAGTGATGCAGCGATTTTAGTCTCCAAGTGGGAGATTGTTGCGAATGGAGTCTAAAATTTGCAAATATTTCATATCTTTCGCAAGTTTTGAATCCTCTATTTTTTCTACTATGTTCAGTTTTGAATCTTCTATCTTCATACTACGAATAGAAATAGGTTGTTCTGTCTAATTGTGAGATGGTTGGTGAATTTACTATTATTAATGAAAATAGCTGGTCCGGTTTGCTAAAGATAGAATAATATTTATGATTGTTTATGGATTGTAATGGTGGAAGAACCATTATATAATGGTGTCTATTGAGAGAAGTAGTGAACAAATAGAGGGATAGGATTCTTTGCTGATTATTGAGAAAGTTTACAGTTGAATGATGTTTGTATTTCCCTCTATTTTGGAAGATAAAAGACATGAATGTGAACCTTATGTCAATTATGTGTGATTTTTTCTTGTTCTGTTTCTTCCAAAATTCTGTTATG
Organism: Wollemia nobilis; assembly: GCA_028583015.1. Taxonomy (NCBI): domain Eukaryota; kingdom Viridiplantae; phylum Streptophyta; class Pinopsida; order Araucariales; family Araucariaceae; genus Wollemia; species Wollemia nobilis. Next base: position 8,654,260 of record JAQPPZ010016927.1, read on the forward strand.
ATATTTATTGCTCTCATATGAAAATTTACTAACCAACAAAGCTTAATAGTACTATGATTCCTTCGTTGATGACTTTTCAAGATATGCATGGATTCATTTTCTTAAAAGTAAAGCTGAAGTGTTTGATAAGTTTAGAGAATTTAAAGTACTTGTTGAAAATCAAATTGGGAAAAATATTAAGGTGTGGAGGTCTTATAATGGAGGAAAGTATTGTTCAAATAAATTTGAGGATTTTTGTAAGCAATGTGGTATTTAAAGATAAAATACTACTCCATATACACCTAAAAAAAATGGAGTTGTTGAGAGATTGAATAGATCACTGATGGAAAAGGCTAGAAGTATCCTCAGTGGTGCTGGTCTCACACAATAATTCTAGGTAGAGGCAGTGAATGTGGAATGTTACTTGCGGAATCAATCTTCTACATCAACATTCTAGATCAAACTCCATTTGAATCATGGTTTGGTAAGAAAACCTCTCTTTCACATCTTAGAGTTTTTTGCTGTGATGCATACATGCATATTCCAAAGGAGAAAAGAAGTAAGCTTGATAATAAGGCTGTTAAATATATCTTTATTGGTTATAAATATGGTGTTAGAGGATATAAAATTTGGAATACAAAAACTAGAAGTACAATTTACAGTAGAGATGTGGTGTTTAGAGAAATGAAAAGTCATCACAGGAAGTAACAAAAGAAGAACTTGAAAAGGTGCAATTTGATCTCATAGAAGAAGAATACTACTCATAAGAAGAGGATGAACCAGAGGTTCATACACATGTGGTAAGGAGATCAACACAAGAAAGAAGACAACCTGAAAGGTATAGTCCATCTACTTTTCCTTTTTCTTTTGTTTCATCTACTACTAATGAAGATCCTAGAACAGTTAGAGAAGCTGTTAATTCTGAAGAGGTAAACCTTTGGGAAGGAGCCACGAATGAGGAAATGATGGCCCTAAAAATAACAAGACATGGAATCTAGTAAAATTACCTGGTGGAAGAAAATCAATCGGTTGCAAATGGATCTTCAAGAAGAAGCAAAATGTTGAAGGTAAAGTGGATAAATATAAATCTCGCCTTGTTGCTAAAGGTTATTCTCAGGTAGAGGGAATTGATTATGGTGAAGTATTTTATCTTTTTGCAAAGCTGACCTCAATAAGATCTCTTTTATCTATGGATGTTGCATTTGATCTTGAAATAGAGTGAATGGATGTAAAAATTGCATTCCTTCATGGATATTTAGAGGAAGAAATATATATAAGACAACATGAAGGATTCATTGTTGAAGGAAAGGAGGATTTTGTATGTAATTTAAAGAAATATTTGTACGGACTAAAATAATCACCTAGAATGTGGTATCCAAAATTTGATACTTACATTTTAGGACTTGATTTTGTTCATAGCGATACTGATCATTATGTATACTCAAAGAAAATTGGTAATGAACTTTTCATTATAGTTTTGTATGTTGATGATATGTTACTAATTAGAAACAGTAAGGAAATGATCAGGGAAGTGAAGTCTCAGTTAGCATCACAGTTTGACATGAAAGATATTGGCCCTACACATTTTATTTTAGGCATGCAAATAAATAGAGATCGTTCAAACATAAAGTTGTGGATGAATCATAAAAAATATGTTGAGATAGTATTGAAGAGATTCAGTATGCAAGATTGCAAACCAGTGAATGTACCTCTTCCTTTGGGTGGAAAATTGTTTGTTGAACAATGTTCAAAAATAGAAGAAGAGGTAGAAGAAATATCCCATGTTCCTTATGCAAATGATTTAGGGAGTTTAATGTATGCCATGGTGTGTACTAGACCAGATATTGCCCATGCAGTAGGAGTTTTGAGCAAATATATGTCTAAACATGGCAAAGAACATTAGACTACTTTAAAAAGGATTTTCAGATATTTACGTGGTACATCTATTTTTCAATCTGTTATGAAGGTATATGTAAATAACATAAAGCCCTAGATATAGATGGTTTTGTTGATGTAGATTGGGCTGGAGATATTGACAATAGAAGATCTACTAGTGCATATGTATTCAACTTGTTTGGAGGGGCTATTATTTGGATGAGTAAAAGGTAAACTGTTGTTGCTATTTCAACCACTAAAGCTAAGTACATGGTAGCCACTGATGCAAGTAAGGATGCCAGTATGGCTACTAAGACTATGTGTTGATATTGAGTTCTTTCAAGGAGCTATGAAGATAAATTGTGATAGCCAAAGTGCTATATTTTTGGCAAAGAACCCTGTTTATAATTCAAGAACAAAGCACATTGATACAAAGTACCACTTCAGGAGGGACATGATTGAACAGAAGAAAGTGTTGCTGGAAAAAGTAGATACCAAGGAAAATGTTGTAGATGCTTTAACCAAGGCAATTAGCACACAAACATTCATGTTTTATACAGTTGAAATGGGTCTGGAAAGACTGAGTGTTGGAACTAACATTGATTACAACCTTTATGCAAAATATTCATTAAGTGGGAGAATTTTGGATATGGCTCATACTTTACAGAGGAAGTACTGTATGGTAGGCCCCTACTTCAGTTGTCCCGCTTGCCAGTGAGTGGGTCAGTGGGGTTCGGGGGGTGGGCCCCCTTTTTTCGAAGATATTATCAGAGCTATTTTTGGAGGCATTTGTGGGATTCCCATGATTGGTGGGTATGGGTGGTTTTAGACCATGGTATTGTGCCCATGGTATTCTAATACCATGTTGTGGTTTAGGGTTGTAAGAGTTTCCTTTATATTTATTGTAATGTCCCATTACGGGCAGAGTGTAAAACAATAATAGAAAAGGAGGAGTGGCTCTTGTTTGTTGGAGTAGCCCATATCGGGTGAACTAAGATAAATCTCTTGTGTTCTATGTGCATGTATTTTGTGAGTTGTTATTTTCTTCTGAGTTATTTATTTCTGCATTGTTATTCTGGAATAAGTCTGGGTATAAATCTTCACATAGACAAATGAGTAGGTTCTTTTTTGTTTTTAGAAGTAATAATAAAACTATAAAAGGTAGAAGCATTCATTATAAACAATGTACCATGCCTAACATCCTTTGCCAAAATTATTTCTCCTCTAAAAAAATTACAAACTTACTTGTCAAAAAATACATACACATCATCATCATTCTTTTTGGAGATAAAAATAAGATTATGAGCTAAACTAGAAATATGCAACACATTTGTCAATGTATTAACTATCTTAGCACTCAAAATTAGTTTTATCTTACCTTGACCAACAATCCTGTGTAGAGTGTTGTCACCAAGGTAGACTTTCCCACCATCATAGTTACTATACTCTCATTACCAATCCTTTTTTGGAGTCATGTGGAAGAAAGCACTTGAATGAATCATCACTAGCGCTATTAACAAAAGTAAAAAATGCATCACTGCTAATGTTACCATCATCAAAGGATTTTTCATAAGTGGAATCAACATTTTTTTTCCTTTTTCTTTTGTTTACATTCCTTCTTAACATGACCTTGTTTACCATAGTTCCACCATTTCATTTTACCTTTTCTTGGAGATTTAGATCTTCCCTTATACTTTGATTTCTTTTTATTTCCCTTGTTCTTACCCCCTCTCTCATTAGGTCGACTCCATTAGAGGTACTTGTTAGCAATTATACTAAATTAAATACTCAATAATAAATATAATGTTTAAAGAACTCTTGCAATATACCAAAATGTATTATGTTTATTCAATTCATAAATCATAAAATGAACACACACTATATTCACGTGGATGGGAAGATTACACTATTTTATTGTACAAAAATAATGTACTACAATTCACATTGCAAGATCACACATATGCTACTCTTACAAATATACTTTACAAGGAGGATATTGACATTTCAACATCAAATAACTCTCCATATCCTCAAACTCATGGGAGATATGATTCTTCATATTTCTCATGGGAGATATTTACATTTTTTATCTATTTTTCAAATTGTGATTTTGGATGTACTATTCAATATTTCATCAAAGGTGGATATATCCATAGTTATTTTTCCAATAAGTGCCTTGTGATTTGATTCATGTTTTTTCTCATTATTATACTTTATTTCCTGTACTTATTGAACTATGTGCCCTTTTTTTATTTTCCCATTTTGAATATAGTTGTTTTGTTCATATATATCATTGATAATTTGATTGATATTGTCTTTGTTGATTTCTTTGAAAAGGCCTGTATAATTGATTCCATTGATTGAGTGAGTTATATCTCCAAAATCTAGTGATGTGTCCTTCTTTGTTACATTTATAAAAATATCTCCTTTTTATTTTTGGTTGAATTTGTAATGTTTGTGATGACGTGAATATCCTTTTGTGTTATTCTATATATTCCTTGATGATATAAGAGCATTGTTTGATAGTTCGTCCCTTATATAATTTTTAATCTCATATTCCTAAAGGATATTAACTCTTCAAATGACACTTTTCTATTTGACACTTGGAGAGATGTGACCAATGTTTTAAATGATTCTGGAAGTTCTCTAAGTGTAACTTGGACAAGAAACTTATCTTCTACTTTCTCTCCCATAGTTTGTAGCTTTGATTTCAAATCTGCTATCCTTCTAAGAAAATATTTTATGTTTTCACCATCTTGTACTTTTAGTGAATAAAATTGTAAGTGCAGATGCAAAATAGTGGCTTCATTATTTTCCTCAAATATGGTACATAATTTATCCCAAGCCTCTTGTGAAATTTTGGCCTCACTTATATGTGCTAGTATTTCATCTAATATCCCAAGCATCGATGCTTTTGCATCTTCTTATATAGTTGTCTACCTGTGACATTTTTTTATAATGTTTTAATCTCCATTTACTATTTCCCAAATTTTTTCAACAATAAGTATTGACTTCATCTTATCTTATTTGGAGTGAAATTTGGTCCTTTTAGTAATTGATATTCTAAGAGGAAGATTTTTGTATTTGCCATGATGTTTTAGAAAATTGTTTCTCACAAGTAGAATCACTAACAATGTCTTATTGAGTTTCTTCAAACAAATATGATCTAATTTATTTTGCAATTTTCTTGGATGAAAATAAGTTTAATTTTTTTTTTTTTAATTATAAATTTAAAAGCCTTTTAACTCTCTAATTCATTTTTTTCCTTCTTTGAACTTTTTTTTCTTCAATTTTTTTTTTAAGGTTTCCTTTTTTTTTTTTTGATTTTGTATTCTCATTTTAATTTCAAATTTTGTCCATTAAAAATTTCTAATGGACCAATAGCATTTTCATTCACCATGTTCCTTTTAATTTACATAAAAAAAACCTTCCAACCTTTTTAAATGGATTTAAATAATTTTTTGAGTTTGATACTTCACAAATTTTTCCTTGTCCCCTCTTTAAAAATTATCATTTAGAAGCGTTCCTATGAATTCTTTTTGTCTCTCTAAATTTTTCCTTTCAATAATAAACTTTAGAGGTAAATAAATATTTCATATCTTATAAAGTGTGCTCATTGCTCTATCCACTTTTTCTTTCTTCAATATCTCTGCCTTCAAGTATGTTTCTTTCAAATTTCCCTTCAAAAATTTGTTATCCAAAATATACACCTCATAAAAATCATGTAAGATTTTTTATTTCATTTCTCCTTTAACTTTTATCAAATTCAGATCAAATCTCAAATTTTATTTTAACAAAGCACTTCTTTATTTCTCAAATTATATGGGTGCCAATTTTCATCACCATATTTCCACAAATCAACTTGTCTTAAAAGGTAAAGTCCTCACATTAATATTTAGGGAATAATTTTAACTTCAATTTTATACTTTTTTTTTCCTTTGATTTTAAAGGTGATAAATTTTGTTGTATTCATCGGGCTGAAATTTTCTTACCTTCCACTCTGCAATTCCGTCAATCTGTGCTATTAATGTCCCCCTTAGACACACATTGTAAACATCACTTCCTACAATATGTATTTTTGCTTCCAAATTTCTTCTAGGTTTGTATCTTCCTCAAAAAATGTTTCTTCTACAACTTTTATTCCATAGGGTATCCTATCTTACTAGACCTTCTTGCAACTTGACCAAATCTCCTCCTTCCTTCTAAGTTTATCTTCCAAAAAATATTGCTTCTACAACCTTTATTTTATAGGGAACCTCCCTTATTGGGCCTTCCTGCAACTTCCTCTAATGTTTATCAACTTACTCAAACTCCTTCCTGCAACTTTCTCTTCATGGCTTCTCTCTTCTCATGAATTTTCTTCTTCTAAAATAGATTTCTTCACATGGCTAACTATGTAGCCATAAAACACTTCATCTGACCAACTTAATGTGTTTCTTATGTCTCTCTCACCCTTGGTTTCTCTCCATCATGGTTCTTCTCTCAATTGTGGCTCTTCTTCTATTCAAATTTTATTACATTGTGGCTTCTTTTCAACGTTTTTGCTTAATCGAATCTTATCACACAATGTATTATCTTCACTATGCCCACTTAATCAAGTATTCTCTCACCGTGGTTCTAATACCACTATTAATAATTGTACTAAATTCAATATGCAAAAATAATGTATTGCAATTTTGATTACAAGACTACACATGTTGCTTCTACAAATAACCTTTATAGGAAGAATTTTGACATTTCAACTTAAACTAACTCTTCATCTCCTCAAACTCACGAGAGATATGAACCTTCATATTTGTCATAGAAGATATATATTTATTGATTCCATAATAATGACAAACATTAAATGATTACTAAATGATAATGTTTTACGAGACTTTAGACTCCAACTATTTACAAAGTATTTGCAAAATAATTAAAAGGAACTTGTCATGTACTTTCAAGATACCAAATAATGTAATATATTCCAACAATACTATTCATGGTCTTTCTTCTTAATTTTTCACTAAGTAAAGATGATACAACATCTTCTAATTTCAACTTATCTATAGTACTACTTATAATAGATAGGATTAAATTATCCCATGAATCATGTAAAGAACATAGTAAAGTAATTCATTTATCCTCTTCATCCATTTTAATATCTATGGATGCAAGTTGACTCAAAATAATGTTAAAGGTATTCAAATATAATTTCCATATTGCATATTCTAATAATATAGTTTTCTTTTTAAGAAAAGTTTATTAACCAAACTTTTAGTTTGATATAATCTATCTAACTTATCCCATAATTTTTTAATGGTATTTTTACTAGAAATATTCATTAAAATGGAATCTTAAAACATTGTAAGAATACAATAAAAAGACAATATAAATCGATTAAAAATAGTATAATATTTATATAATTAATAAACAAAAAATATTATAATACTGCTATCTAATCAAATATATAATATAAATGAACTTTATTAACTTCAAATTTTATTTTTCTTTTCTTTTTTGTACTAAACCAACTAAACAAATTTAATTTGCTGTATAGCCATGTACAAGGAAAAATCAAGTGGAAACTTCTATAGTTTTAGCTCATTACATAGTCAAGTCAAGCTTAGAAAAGTTAAAGGTACCCTTTAAATCAAGTCAAGGTATAAAAAATTTGTGGATCTCTTTATACAGTCATGACCATCATCATCATATCTATTGTTCTTTAGTGTGCGAGAAAGAATCATGTCCATCTATTTATCTTTCTTCTTAATATTTTAGACTAATATCCATAGTCAAGTCAAGTTTAGAAAAGTTCAAATCTCCTTTAAATTGAATTCAAGCTATAAAAAAATTTTAGGTCCTCTTGAAAAGTTAAAATCTCTCTAAATGTTAAGTTAGGCTATAAAATTCGTAGCTAGTTGGATTGTCCTGGAGACCCTGTCCCAGGTGCTTTGATTTGGTTGGTTTTTGGCTAACCTTATTAGGGGATCGTGGCTTTCGAAAGAGGGTTTGACATTTTCAGTTCTTGTTTCTCGAGATCACTATCTGCGTTTTTCATGGCTTTAGGGGGGCCCGTGCGTAGCATCTACAAATGACCATTCTTTCTTGCTCCAGATCAGGTTTACCAATGTTTGTCTACCTTTGGGTGTTTTGGTGAAGCTCTTACTACAGTCTATATTTTTGATCTTGGGTTGGGATCCTGTGCTTTTTTGTGCAGCTGTGGCTCTGGATTTCGTGACTATATGCCTTTACAGACTGGTGGGACTTTGTTCTTTCATCTTTGGTTGTTTGGCTCTACAGTTTTAAAGGTCTTGGGGTGGGACCTCGTTCTTCATCATTTATTGCAGTTATCGAGCCACGATTGACAATCCTTATGTTTAGTTTCACTCTAGTCATGGGTCATATTTTTTTAGGATCCTTCTTCTTTAGCCTGCGTTCTCAATCTTCTTCGTAGAGAGATATTGTGGCATGTTGAGATCTTTTTTATCTGTTGATCCACTTTTTAGACCTTGTTTTTGTTTCAATTGTTCATGGGATGGGTCTTCGGGTTTTCCATGCCTTTCTGAATGGGATTCTTTTTTGGACTAGTCTAGTTTTCTTGTGCTTTCGAACAAGATTCTCTTACTAGGTTAGCCTGTGATGGTCTTGTCCTTCCTAGATGGGATGCTCCTTTGTTGTAGTTTTTGCTTGATGGTTAATCTCTGGTTGGATTTCTTTGTTCTTGTTGCTTCTCCCAGGCTTCCTTAGATGGGTTGTTCATTTTGGTTTTCCCATTGCTTTGTTTACTGGTTTCTGGTTTCTCGAAACCTTTCGGGCGAGATGGCCCCATCGGGTTGACCTGGCACGATGGTCCCAACGGGATTGTAAGTTTAAATTTTAATTTTGACTTTTCTACTTTGGCGGTGGTTGGGTTTTCTGCTCTCATGGCTTTTCCAACTCAATTTTCAAATGAGAATCTGAGTTTATTTTTAAAATTTTTATTTTCGAGATTGTCCCATCAGGACCTTGTTGTTGTTGTTTAGCTTTAACTTGTTTAGGTTTGGGACCACCCTTGTGGCTTACCTTGACCTTCCCTTTTGGTCTTCGGACCTGATGGTTTTTGTAATCACTTTGTAATAAGGTTTTGGGGCCCTTTCAAAACCGCTTTTAATCCATCCATCTATCAAAAAAAAAAGTTAAGCTATAAACAATTTGTATGTCCCCATGACACAATCATAACCATCATCATCATATATATTATTTTTATTTAATGTGAACATGACCACTATATTGGAGAGAGAATCTCATTCACCTCTTTATCTTTTTTATAATGATTTTGGACTAACCTACATAGTCAGTTAAAAAGTTAAAGTAATCCTTAAAGTAGGATAGTTGTAAAACATTTGTAATTCTGCGCCATACAATTATGGCTATCATCATCATATCTATTGTTGTTCTTTAATGTAAACATTGATCACTATATTAAAAAAAAATCTCATTAACCTCTTTATTTTTTAAATTTTTTGAACTATGTAACTTTCATTATAAACGTGTACCACAATTTTCAACTGTTGTGCGTGGAAGCCTTCTATATTCCCTCTTGAATTTGATTACCTATACAGGGAGAGCTTCCTAGGTTCTTGATACTATCCTTTTGATTACCTGATGTCACACATCAAATTGTCCTGACTTTGGATTGGTAATATTGCGAGCTATTGGAAATATATCCTTTAAATATAATTATTTAAAGAGAGAAGTTTTAAATCTAGATATTAAATGTGACGGTTTATCTTATAGAAAGGTGCTTGTTCGCTTGAGTATAAGTTTTTTAATTATTTTATTAATTTATTGTATAAGAATATTTATAAATCTTTAGTTCGGTAAAGTGAATGGAACCCTATAATTTTGGGTCTTTTATATATATACATATTTTGAATTTACATGGTGGAATCCGTAGCCGCCATGAATTTAGGCAGGTTGTCCTCGGATTTTATAGCTGCCATAATAGTCTGCGTTGTTCGTAGCCCCAGGCTGTCTGACTTTTATAGCTGCCATAATAGTCTGCGTTGTTCGCGGCCCCAGGCTGTCTGACTTTTATAGCTGCCACAATATTCTGCGTTCGCGCCCCCAGGCTGTGGCTTTTATAGATGCCACAATATTCTGCGTTGTTTGCCGCCCCCAGAACCTGCTACACACATCTTCACGCAGTTAGCCTCTATAACCACTATGCCACATTCCACATTGTTCACCGTTCCAAAAACCGCTACATAGATCTTCGCGCAGTCCCTATAACCACCATGCCACAATCATTTTAAACCTCTAACACCATTGAAAGCACCAAGAAAAGGACAAACGTTCAATCCCACAAGTCCCGAGATTTGAACCTTGAACCTTCGCCCCCCTTACGAAGTTTGGTCGAACCAATTGATCTGCACCTTGGACCTCAGATCTTCTATTTTAATTGCCATCTTTATTGTTATTGTGGCTGATTGTAGTATTATGGTTGATACTGATGTGATTGTTGATGTTGTCGACGTGGCTATTGATTTTTCTGATATGGTTGAGACCTCTCTTTGCCTCTTTGATTTTGCAGATTTGGACCCCTAATCTATGCTGAAAAGTTGCTTAGTGGCAAAGGTTGCTGCTATAGAATCATTTTTTCATCTTTGATGAGTGTTTTCTCATGTTGAAAAACACAGGTTTTCAAAGTGTCATAATCAACAAAAATATATATTAAAAAAACTTATATTAAAAGTGGTTATGTAAAATTAAATAAGGTATCATCTTTATTATAAAGTGAAATAATAACAATTTGAAAACTATGTTATTATATATATTATTTGATAAGACTTTCTTTTCATAAATGTCAAAGTATTTAACTGATTGAATTCACGTAATTTGATAATTAAGTCATCTTAGTTCCAAAACTAATTAGTGTTGGATTGATTTAATTTTAACGGATTTTTATTTGAGAGATCATTAAACATAAAAATGGATTATTTATATTTTTAATATATATTTTATGTAAAATTATTTGTTATTATTTTTTTTAATGAAGAACCTTTTATATAGATCTTCTATTTTAATTGCCATCTTTATTGTTATTGTGGCTATTGTGGCTGATTGTAGTATTATGGTTGATGCTGATGTGATTGTTGATGTTGTCTACGTGGCTATTGATTTTTCTGATATGGTTGAGACCTCTCTTTGCCTCTTTGATTTTGCAGATTTGGACCCCTAATCTATGCTGAAAAGTTGCTTAGTGGCAAAGGTTGCTGCTATAGAATCATTTTTTCATCTTTGATGAGTGTTTTCTCATGTTGAAAAACACAGGTTTTCAAAGTGTCATAATCAACAAAATATATATTAAAAAAACTTATATTAAAAGTGGTCTTATAAAATTAAATAAGGTATCATCTTTATTATAAAGTGAAATAATAACAATTTGAAAACTATGTTATTATATATATTATTTGATAAGACTTTCTTTTCATAAATGTCAAAGTATTTAACTGATTGAATTCACGTAATTTGATAATTAAGTCATCTTAGTTCCAAAACTAATTAGTGTTGGATTGATTTAATTTTAACGGATTTTTATTTGAGAGATCATTAAACATAAAAATGGATTATTTATATTTTTAATATATATTTTATGTAAAATTATTTGTTATTATTTTTTTTTAATGAAGAACCTTTTATATACAACATATCCGCAACATATGATGGGAGAGATTTGAACCTGAGCCTCTGGATAACTGGAGAGTTTTAGCTACCCACTTGCTCTCCAACTCCTCTACATGAGCAGATATTATTTGTTATTTTTATAAAATATATTTTGTTAATCTGTTAAAAATATTTAGATACCATCAAAGAGTTTAGGTTAAATAAAATCTAAGATAAATTATTAATTAAAATTCTCCAATTGAAATCAAGAGACCCCAGGTTCAAATCTCTCTCTTCACATGCTGCGGATATGCTATGTACAAGAGGTTACAAATAAAAAAAAATATTGAATTTTTATTCATTCAATATTTAAATTTAAAATCTTTTATTAATTAAAATATTGTAATAAATGAATAATTAATATTAATAGTGCATAAATTAATATTATATTGTTATATAGTGACACATGTAAACTGACCTCTCATTATATAGTTAAAATAAAACATCATAAAACAATAAAATTTGTATTTGTAAAACAAAATTAACATTTCTTGTTAATGATAACTTCCAATTTAATATCTTTAATAATATTTAGTTGATTATAATAATAATTACATTAAGATTTTAAAAAATCAATTTTATAATTTTAAAATATAAAGTTATTTATAGGAAATGTATTTTATTTCTGTGGCCAATTTTATAGGTTCTTAAACCAAAAAAATATGTGGCCTAGCCTTTACAGGAAAGAAAACTTCAAATCATTATATGATCAAGTCAAGCTTAGAAAAATTAAAATTATCCTTAAATTTATAGCCATCATTATCTGACTTAAACTAAACTTAACAATCATGATGTATTTGTTTTTTCTTTGGCATGAACACATGAACACTGAAAAAGAATCTATATTATATGTATTTGTTTTCTTCTAAATATTTTGGAATTTGTAATCTATATTATATGTCCCATAGATTTCCAACCCCATAGCCCAAAAAAAAGTTGGCCAACCACACTCACTTACTTTTCCATTTATAATGCAATTTGCAATCCATAAAATGCAATTTTTTTTGAGTAATACTTCTTATACACATTCACCATGGGGATTGAACTCAGGTCACATCACCTATAATGCAAATGGAATGTAAATTAAAGAATAATCATTTCAATTTAGTTAAAAATAGTTCAAGCTTATCATGTCTTAATCATTTTATCACTAAAAATTAGTTTTACCTTATTCCAACCAATAATATTGTGTGAACTGTTGTCACCAAGGTAAATTTTCTCACCATCATATTTAACGTACTCTCAGTACCAATATTTGTGTGAAGTCATGTGAAAGAAAGCACTTGAATCAATTAACCATGAATTATCACTAGCATTGTTTTCACTAGCATTGTTAGAAATAGTAAAAAAATGCATTACTATTAACATTAGCATCACAAAGAATTTTTCATAAGAGGAATCAATATATTTTTCCTTTTTCTTTTGTTTATATTCCTTAATATGACCCTTTTTTACCATAGTTATAATATTTCACTTTATCTTCCTTGTTCTTACCCTTTTCTTTTTAAGCCAACCCCTTACAAAAAGAGCATTACTAGAGGTACTATCCTTCTTAATTCCTCACTAAGTAGATATGACACAATATCTTCTAATTTCAACTTAGTTGTTGTATTACTTATAACCATGATTAGATTATAAACATCGTAGTAAAGTAATGTATTTATCTTATTCACCTATTTTAACATCTATGGATGTTAGTTGACTCAATATAATGATCAACAATAGAATTCTCATCTTGCATCTTTAAAAAATGCAAATTTCTTTTTAAAATGATTATTAACCAAACTCTTCATTTGAATCCCACAAATTTTAGATAGCATTTTCACTAAAAACATTCATTAAATAAAAATCTTAAAACATTGCAAGAATACCATATGGTCAAAATATACTATAAATAGGTTTAATTTGGTATGATATTTATATAATTAATAAACAAAAAATATTATAATATTTCTATCTAATCTAATATATAACATAAATAAATTTCATTAATTTAAAATTTAATTTTCTTTTTTGTTTGAACTAAGCTAACATTTTAAAAAAATTAGTCATTGTATAACTATGTGGAAGGAAAATCAAATGGAAACTTTCATAATTGTATAATTTTAAGTCATTGTATAGTGAAGTCAAACTACATAGTCTAGCCAGATTTAAAAAAGTTAAAGTAACCCTTACCATCAAGTCAAGGTATACAAAATTTATAGGTCCCCTTGATACAATCATGGCCATAATTATCACATCTATTGTTTTTCTTTAGTGTGAACATAACCACTATATTGGAGAAAGAATTTAGGTCATCTCTTTATCTTTCTTCTAAAGATTTTGGACTAATCTAGTCAAATTTTAAAAAGTTAAAATCTCCCTTAAAGTCAAGTCAAGCTGTAAAAAAATTGTAGGTCCCTTTGATATAGTTATGTCCATCATCATCATATCTACTATTTTTATTTAGTGTGAATATGACCACTATATTGGAGAAAGAATCTCATTCATCTCTTAATATTTCACGGTGAATTTTCACTGGCTTTTGGGCTCTGGTTTCGGGAAAATAATCTCAAATTCAAATTAAGCCCAAGTGGAAAACTTCATTGAAGTGGTTCAAAGAGATCAGGCTGACCTAGATATCAGTGACAGACATGCCCTGGATCTAAAATTTGAGCTAGGCCTGTGTGCACAAACAAAAGTTGTGGTTTTTGGGTGCTCTTTCGAGCCTAAAATTTTAGGGTTTTACCAACAAATACCCCCTTGAACTTTGCTTCCATATTGTTTGTTGTTGTTATGTAGAAGACCCCTATCTCTAGGCATATGATCTATGGCCTTTTCAACCTTCACCCTAGTAAGGACGATCTTCACCTTCCTTATGATCTCATGCACTTGGATGTGTCTCAAGATGCAAGTTCTTTGGTTGTGAAATATTTGGATTCACACTTTGATTTGGATTCCATAAAATAATGGGCTCTCTCCAAATGGAAGCCTCAGGAGCCCATGGAGATAGTTGCCCTTCCTAAAGACTTATTTCTCATTAGGTTGCACTACATTGAAGACTAAGTTCACATCTTCAAATGAGGACCCTAGTTCTATGGCAGATGTGGTCTCTTCCTAAGAACATAGGGTTTGAACTTCAATCGAAACATCCAATACATTAAGTATACTTCAATTTGGGTCAGACTCCTTGGTCTTCTAGTCTAATTTTGGCACAAAGGCATCCTCATTGGTATTGCAAGAGCCATTGGGGATCCAATTTCCTTTGATCTAGCTACGAAAGCAAAGTATCGAATAATTTACATGAGTTTTTATCTGCTCTCTTTGCTCAAAGTGTGGCCACCTCTCTTTTTCTTGTCCTTATTTAAAGACCAAAACTCTGAAATTGCTCCTCAAAATCCTCCCCCTGTCTCCCCTCTGATTGATCTTGCTTTGGAGGAACTCTTTATAACTACTCTTTTGAACGTTGTTGCTCATGTTGAACCTACTTCAGAGGTACCCTATGGAGCCGCTCCTCAAGATACTACTATTCGTGTTGTTATAGCTTTGAAAGCATTCCCTAGAGCTGCTCCTTTGAACATTTCTATTCATATTGAACCTGATTCAAAGACACATTTTACTATTTCATCTTTGATCATTTCTGCTCGTGTTGAACCTACTTTGAAGGTTTCCTTTGGAGCTACTTATTAGGATGTTGCCCCTCCCTCCACTGAGTGGGTGAAACTTGCTTTGTATGTGGTATTTGGAGAGACTCTTGCTATTGTAACCCTTGCCTTATAGTCAACCCCTCTTTAGGCCTCCCAACTAGGAGAGTCCCTCCCTCTCTCTAAGGAGTTCCTCATTGTTAAGAAATGTAAAGTTGTTTAGTTTCCAAAACTCCATCCTTGGAAATTGTAGCAACTAGTAGCATTAAAAAAGGAGAACAATTTTTATTCCTAAAGGAATATCAAATTCTCGCATCAGACTAGGAATGCCAGTTGATTGCCATCGTGAAGAAAAACTTAAAGTGAAGCAATTGCTAGTTTTCGTCTGGTTTGGTTCTGTCTCAAGTTTTTGTTAGGGATTTTACTTTGTAGGTTCCTCTTTAAGGGCCTTCTCCTATTGTAATTCTACTTTGTAGGTTCCTCTATAAGGGCCTTCCTTTTGTAAAAGGTTCAAGGACCCTTTCAAAAGCCCTTCCTTCAACCAATAAAAAAAAAAATTCAAACTTAGAAAAGGTAAAGTGGTCCTTACAATCAAGTAAGTTGGAAAAAATTGTAGGTCCCTTGATATAGTAGTGGCCATCATCATATCTATTATTTTTTAAATGTGAACATAACCACTATATTGAAAAAAAATTCGATTCACCTCTTTATATTTTTTATAAAAAATTTAAACCATATAACTTACATTATAAACATGTCCCACCAATCACCAATTTTTAACAGTTGTATGGAACCATCTTCCCTTTAAAAATTGTCAACCTATTCAAAGAATATTATCCTTTTAATTACTTGATGTCACACCAAATTATCTTTGGTCCTACTACATTAGGTAATATTACGAGCATTATGATGGAAGATAACAACCTTCATGGAAATATGTCCAATAAATATATTTAAATAGAGAAGTTTTGAATACGATCCATCTTCTCACAAAGGTATTTGTTCACTGCTTAAGCTTTTATATATATATATATATAAATAAATAAATAAATAAATAAAGGTATTTGTTCACTGCTTAATCTTATATATATATTTATTTATTTTTACATAAGAAACTTTTATAAATATTAGGTTATTGGATAAAAACGAAGTCAATAAGATTTTTGACCATCTTGAGAATTAGGGCAACCCATTGACAAGCACTGGACCATGACCACCACCAATTAGCCTATTCATTTGAGGTTAAAATTTGTTTAGGGTAAAACACAAGTTCCTAGTCCATTACACTAGGGTTTGAATTGGATCAAGTACACTTTTTTTTTTTTTTTTTGGAAAACCTCACCTTTATAATGCCCCAACATATATAATAAAATAAGTTAATAATTTTTTTTGACAGAGAAATTATGTAAAATTAAATGTGGTGTCATCTCTATTATATAGTGAAATTATAACCACTTGAAAATTATATATATATTATTTTATTTTATTTATTTATTTTTGATACATCGGAGAGTTGGTTACAACCACACTATTTTCATACATGTATTATTTGATAAGATTTTTATTTCATAAATGCCAAAGTATTTTAAATGATTGAATTCATGTAATTTGATAACTAAATTATTTCATAAACATTATTTTTAGTTCAATTAAATTTAAGTAATAAATTTAGTCATCTTAGTTCCAAAGATAATTAGTGTTGGATTGATTTAATTTCAATGAATTTTTATTTATGAGGCCACCAAACATCAAAATGAATTATTTATATTTTTAATATATAATTTATGTAAAATTCTTTGTTGTTTATATAAAATATATTTTGTTTATTAATTGGAAATATATAGATATCACTAAATATTTTAGGTTAAATAAAATCTAAAATACCTTATTAAATTTAATATATTAAATATTTAAATTTAAATAAAAGATTGAGATAAATGAATATAATATATATATGAATCAGTTACATCCACAATCCTTTCCTTTTCTACTATCAAGGAGGGTTTCAATCTTGGGGTTCCCTCTTATAGAGCCTATTCCAATTACTTGTTTAAATCGACGTGAGGGGGATCACTGATTGCTCGGGATTGGTATTGCCATCATCAATCATTTTCTTTTCTACTAGCAAGTAAGGTTCCAATATTAGGGTTTCTCCCTATATTTCCTATTCCAACTTGTTTTTTAAACCAACATGAGGGGTACCATCAATTGCTCATGATTGGATTGGTATTGCCTTCATTGAACTGGCTGATGCACCTTGTCGGAGCCATAACTTGTGAATCGTACGTTTGTTTGCCTTGAAATTTAACAGGTGGTTGCACGTATGTGTTCTACATCAGGATAATATTTGATCCTCTTGAACCTCCAAAAATCATGTTTTTTGGACCTAACTCCAACATCTAGTGCCCCAAAATTAGCTTTTAGAATAGGTTCTTGGATTTTTTGGGTTTTTTTGGTTGTTAGAAGTTTATTATATTTTGTTATACCTTAATTTAAAACCTAATATTTTAAATTAAGGTTCATTATTGTAAGAGGGATGTGTACACCGAATTTGGGTGCAATTCGACTTATTTCTATTTTTAGCAGTTTTTAGGAAAAAAATCTATTTTTAGCAGTTTTAGAAAAAAAACATTTTTAGGGTTTCTTTGGTTTTCGGTTTCTATATGATGGATTGTAATATTTTGTAGAAGGGGTGTAAATTCAAGAATGAGAAGAATATCAATTCGCAGTTTTCTTCAATTATTGCATTTGTGTTATGTGATTGGAGTCCATTTTGTTGGTCTCTTGTTGTTGAGTTTACACCATTGGGTATCAGAGCGGGTGTGATATCGCTAGTGAAGGAAAAATACCACATAGAAGATATGCCGAGATGAATAGATAGATCGAGGATCTAAATATAGAAATAGCACGACTAACTGGTGTGATTGATTGCATGGAAGAGAGACACCCCAAGGCACATGCAAATCAAATATTTGATGATGAAAACATACCTTAGGAACATGGATCTGAGGTCCACGCAGAAGCAGAACCAGAGGGTCCAGAGGAAGAAGGGCACAGTTTTGAAAATTGACTGATACGAGCTCTAGAGGGGTTTAAAGGGAATCGAGATGGGATCAAGATCGAGGTTCCCGAGTATGCTGGTGGGTTGAAACTAGAGGAGTTGATCGATTGGATCAATAGCCTAGAAAAATATTTTGAATGGAGTTTGTTGAAGAGAAGAAGGTTAAGCTCACATGCACAAATTTGAAGGGACATGCATTGATTTGGTGGGATCATTTACAGACTACAGGATAGAGAAATGGAAAGGAAAAGATCAAAAATTAGACAAAGATGAAGAAGTTATAGAAAAAAATTATACTTGTAGAATACTCACAAACCCTATTTCATAGATTTTAGAATCTCCGACAGAAGGATCAAAGCATTGAGGACTATACTAATGATTTCTACAAGTTATCCATTCGAGTGGAGCACAATGAAACAGAGGACCAAATGGCTACCAGGTATGTAAATGGCCTAAGTTTTGCTGTTCAAGATGATATGAGCATGCATCACACTCTTATAGTGGAGGATGCATATTAAATGGCCCTCAAGGTGGAGGAGAAATTGAAAAGGATTAATAGAAGAGGTAAGAAGGGATTTACACCCTCTTCAGGTCGGGGTTGAAGTGGATCTAATTTTCTCAAGGGAGAATCCTCAATACCTTTTAAACAAGAAGAATATGGACATAATCTGATAGGAAGAGGATACCAACGAGGTAGAGGTTACGGTGGTGGACGGAATGGGAATGATCCAAGGAGGTTATATACCTATTATGGATGTGGTGAGGAGGGGCACAGAGCATTTGAGTGTCCCCAACGTGATGTCCAAGAAAGGGGTCAAGGAGGACAAGGAAGGGTCAATCTAGTTGAGATGGAAGAGAAGGATGAGGATGAAGTTGTTACTGACATGGGGGAAGCACTTATGATAAGGAGGACTTTGATTGCTCCTAAGAAAGAGATGATGCATAGCAAAGCAAAGGGGCAGACCATAGATGGTGAATATTCTTAGCTACGAATGAACATATTTCGAACAAGGTGTACATTAGGAGGGAAGGTATGTAACATTGTCATTGATGGTGGTAACTGTGAGAATATGGTGTCAAATGTCATGGTTGATAAAATGCACTTGAAATGTGAAAAACATCCTTATCCATATCGCATATCATAGGTTAATAAGTGGAATGAGGTAACAGTAGATCATATATGTTTAATTAAATTTTTAATTGGGAGCACTTACAAGGATGAAGTATGGTGTGATGTGATCTCGATTGATGCATGTCACATTCTATTGGGAAGACCTTGGCAGTACGATAGGGATACTAACCATAATGGAAGAAATAATACTTACACATTCTGTAAGGATGGTGTAAATGTAGTTCTTGTACCTATGAAGGAGTACAAACCGAGTGAGAGCTTGTTGACGATGAAGGATTTTCTTGCAGAGATCAGGGACGGTAACTTATGTTATGCCTTAACAGCTAAGAAGCTAGAAATAGAGGAAGTGATTATGCCTACAGCAACAACTAAGTTGCTAAGTGAATATAAAGATATCACACCAGAGGAGTTACCAGATGGGCTACCACCAAAAAGGGATATCCAACATCACATGGATTTTATTCCAAAATCAATGCTCCCAAATCAGGAAGCTTATCGGTTGAACTCGACACAAAATGCAGAGTTGAGTAGGCAAGTGACAGAGTTGATAAATAAGGGATTAGTTAGGGAGAGTATGAGTCCATGTGCGACTCCAAAATTACTGACCCCAAAGAAATATGGTGACTAGCGAATGTGTGTAGATAGTAGAGCCATAAAAAAATTACAATAAAGTATCGGTATCCTATGTCGAGAGTGGATTACATGATGTATGGAATACTTCAATAAAATTGATCTGCAGAGTGGCTACTACCAGATCAGATTTCGAGAAGGGGATGAATGGAAGACAACTTTTAAGACAAAATATGGATTGTACGAGTGGATGGTGATGCCATTTGGGTTGTCTAATGCACCCAATACATTTATGCAGTTGATGAACAAAGTACTACGAAAATATAATGGTAAGCTTGTGGTTGTGTATTTTCATGATATTTTGATTTATAGTAAAAGTGAAGAAGACCATTTGTTACACCTGAAATTAGTGTTAGACGTGCTCAGGAAGGAGAAATTGTATGTCAACCTGAAGAAATGTAGATTTCTTCAAGATAGTTTAGTGTTTTTGGGATTTGTAATCTCAAGAGATGGCATGAGGATGGATGATGAGAAAGTGAAGGCGATTCTAGAATGGCCTCTTCCACGATCTATAACAGAAGTAAGGAGCTTTCATGGACTAGCTACCTTTTACACGAAGTTCATCAGGAACTTCAGTAGTATAGCTGCCACTATAACTGAGTGCACAAAGGAAAAAGAGTTTGTATGAACTACGACAACAACAGAGAGTTTTGAACCCTTGAAGAAGGTGTCAGAAGCCCCTATTCTAGTGTTACCAAATTTCAATAAGGTGTTTGAGGTTGATTGTGATGCCTCATTTGTTGGAATTGATGGTGTCTTAAGTCAAGAGGGCCGACCTATAGCATTTTTTAGTGAGAAGTTGAATGATGCAAGGAAGAATTATTCTACATATGATGTGGAATTTTATGCAATTGTGCAAGCATTGCAACATTGGAGGTACTACTTAATCTCAAAGGAGTTTATGTTTTTTACTGATCATGAAGCATTGAGGTATGTCAATTCTCAGAAAAAGTTAAATAGCAGGCATGCCAAATGGGTTTCATTTTTGCAATAGTATACATTTGTCCTTAAACACAAGTCAAGAAAATAAATACGGTTGCTGATGCATTGATTATGAGAGTCTTGTTGTTGACCACTATGGAGAATGAAGTGGTAGGATTTGAGGGGATTAAATATATGTATGAATTTGATGTGAATTTTGGAAATATTGTGCAACAGTGCAAAAGTATGGTAGGGATGAGTCCCGTACTATTTTTTAAGAGTATTTTTTATAGAATGGTTACTCGTTTAAGGGTAATCGATTATGCATTCCCAATGGCTCTATGAGAGAGAACATCTTGAGGGAATTACATAGTGGGATTTTGGCTGGTCATTTTGGAGTCACCAAAACTACCACTCTTGTAGAGGAGTGCTATTGGCCAAAAATGAAGAGAGATATAATCAAGTTTATCTCTAGATGTAGATTATGTCAAATGGCTAAGGGCCATATGCAAAATATAGGGTTGTATATGCCACTACCAATTTCTACAGGACCATGGACCGATCTGAGTATGGATTTCATGTTGGGGTTGCCCAAGACACAGAGGGGTAAGGATTCAATTTTTGTTGTGGTAGATAGTGTTGAGAAAGGTACTACAAAGGCATTGCAAAAGTATTGTCATTGTTGTCAACATAGACAGATTGATGCAGTTGATGCAGTTCAGAGGTCAGTCAGATCAAGTGCAGTGAATTTCAAGGAAAACAGAGGTGACCCAGATTCAGAAATTGGCAAAAAAAGACAAGGAAGAAAACTGTCACGATATCGCGACATGTTTTCTGTCGCGATATCGCGACAAAATAGGAGAGAGAGAAGGCACAAGAAAAATTATCACAATTTCGTGACATAAACCAAGAGAGAGAAATTGCACGCCAAATTGTCACGATTTCGTGACATAAACCAAGAGAGAGAAAGTGCACGCCAAATTGTCACGATTTCACGACATAAACCAGGAGAGAGAAGACGTAAGCCAAATTGTCATGATTTTGCGACATAACCGAGGAGAGAGAAGACGCAAGCCAAATTGTCATGATTTCATGACATAACCGAGGAGAGAGAAGACACAAGCCAAATTGTCGCGATTTCGTGACATGTCCGAGGAGAGAGAAGATGCAAGAAAAATTGTCACGATTTCATGACATGTTGACAGAGAGGGAAGCAAGGTGAAAAGATGTCACGATTTCGTGACATAAATGAAGAAAAGGAGCTTGCAACGAAAACTGTAGCGATTTCGCTACATGTTGATTTTTCGCTGGCAAAAACAGGGAGAAAGTGTTAAGTGAAAAAGTTGTAGCGATTTCGCTACAAGTTACAAAGACGTAACACAAAGGCGTAGCGATTTCGCTACGAGCTGCAAAGGCACAAAGTAAAGGTGTAGCGATTTCGCTACGGGTAAAAGATGCGCAAAACAAAGGTGTAGCGATTTCGCTACAAGGTGAAAATGCTCAACATGAAGGTGTAGCAATTTCGCTACTAGTCAAAAGTGTGGAACTTAAAGATGCAGTGATTATATTACAAGTCAAAATTTCCTGAGAAGAGGCAAGGTGAAAGCACAAGACACAAAGATGTAGAGATTTCGCTACTGCATGAAGCAAAGATTGTACGGAAGCCATAAGCGTCGCGATTTCACAACGAATATGAGGATGACGTCAGCAAAGGATGAAAGTGTCACGATTTCGTGACATGTTCCATTTTTGCGGTTGCTGGCAAGGAGAGTTTTATGGAAGAGCAAAGTGTCACGATTTTGCGACATGTTCCATTTTCGCAGTTGCTGGCAAGGAGAGTTGTATGGAAGAGCAAAGTGTCATGATTTCGCGACATGCTCCATTTTCACGATCGCTGGTAAGGAGAGTTGTACGAAAGAGCAAAGTGTCACGATTTCGCAACATGTTCCATTTTCGCGGTTGCTAGCAAAGAAGAGTGTACAAAAGCAGAAAGCGTCACGATTTCGTGACAAGAATGATGATGATGTCAGCAAAGTTAGAAAGTGTCGCGATTTCATGATAGGGTGCAATGAAAGCCGTTGGAAGCCGAAAGCATCGCGATATCACGACAGCATTGATGATGACATCAGCAAAATTGAAAAGTGTCACGATTTTGCGATAGGGTGCAAGGAAAGGTGCTGGAAGCTAGAAGCATCGCAATTTCGTGACAACCTTTAGGATGACTTAAGCAAAAGTTAAAAGTGTCACGATATCGCGACAGGTAATAGTTTGGCAAGTAAAACCCGAAGGAGCATGCAAGATGACACGTGTCAAAAAAGCATACACAAAATCATGCAGCCAGTTACATGAGAAGTAACTGATGTCAGTTATGCATTGACAGGTGTCAGTCATGCACTAGAACAACTGTATATGCACGATTGGAAAAGCATTCGAATAGGCGAATTTGCAGGATTTCAAACTAACGTATTGTAGGCTTTCGAAGAGTCGCACACAGAGAATAGAAAATGTAATCGAATAGTCGTATTTGAAGTAATCGAACAGCCGAATATGAAGAATAGGAATAGCTTTCAAAAAGACGTAATTGCAGCATGCAAAGAGTCGTATAGGAAGGATCGAAAAAGAATTCGAACAACTGTATTACAAGAATTCAAACAGTCGCGTATGGATAGGAGAAAAGATGTCGAACAGTCAATGTATGTCATTCGACTGAATGCAGGTTCGAGGAGTGATAGAAGACGAAGAGTCTCTATGAAGAAAAAGAGGGTTATAAAAGAATAGCAGTACAGAGAATAAAAGCTTGCTGCTGTTAGAGAGAAATTTCTAAAAAATGAGGGTTAGAAAAGAGTCAAGAGAAAAATTAGCAGAGCCACGAGAGTGTGCAGAGCTGGGTTAATTGCAGACTACTCAGGGTCATGCATGAAGTGAAGACATTTTTATGTCATTCTAATTTGATCAGAATTGTAGTCCAAGTTGGTGCTTGGTACTAGGGGTTGGTGCTCCATTTGTTGCAGCAAAAAATTAAGGGGTTGGTGCTCCTTCCAGTAGATGCTGGTAAAGTGTTTGTAAAATTGGAATTTTGCAAAGACTGGATTTGGATTGGAGTCCAAGCAGTCATTTTTGAGGAGTAGCCAAATTGGTGAACCTTGGTATATTGAGTGTTGTGGTGTGCTCTCTTGTTCAATTTGCTGTTCTAGTTTTTAAGTTCTCTTTATTTCATATTAAATGCTGTAGATATTAAAATTAATAGCTACACTGATTCACCCCCTCTCGGTGTCATTGTGTGAATATCAATTGTTATCAGAGCAAGGTGCCTTGTACAAGCTTAATCAGCTAAGGAGATCTTGGAAGAAACAATGGCAGGCGATGAAGGATTCTCATCCAACAAAGCTCCCTTATTTGATGAAACAAATTACACTTTTTGGAAACTCAGGATGCAAACATATCTGAGTGCATTAGGATATGATATTTGGGATTCTGTAGATAGTGGATACACAGCACCCACTACCCCTCCAACAGACACTGTTGAGAAGCAAAAATTTGAGAACAACTCCAAAGCTAAGAATGCCATAATGTGTGGGCTTGTTGGTAGTGAACTGATAAGAGTCATGAGCTGTAAAATAACAAAAGACATGTGAGATAAACTGAAGAGCATCCATGAAGGAGACAACAAGATCAAGGAAGCAAAACTGTAAACTCATCAAGCACAGTTTGAAGCACTACAAATGAATGAAGATGAGAACATTGAGGCTTATATGCTGAGAGTCAACAGAATCATTAATACAATCATAGGACTCAGTGAAGAAATTGATGATGCAGTTGTTGTGAAAAATGTTCTCATAACACTGCACAAAAGATTTAACTCCAAAGTTTCTGCAATAGAAGAGGCAAAAGATCTGAACAACTTCAGCTTGGATGAGATGCATGGTTCTCTAACAGCATATGAAATGAGAATAGGACAAACCAAGTATATAGACAGAGAAGCAGCTTTTAAAGCACACAAGAATATAAAAGCTAAACATGAATCTGAGGATGAAGAGACTCTGGATGAAACAGAAGCTAATTTTGTTCAGAAAATTACAAAAGGAAAAGGAAAATATAGAGGAAAGCTACCTTTCAAATCCTTCAACTGTGGAGGAGTCAGTCATTTTGCAGCCAAATGTCCAATGCATGAGAAAACTAAAAATGGTGAAGGCTCACACCAAGAAAAAGGTGACTGGAAGAAGAAACAAAATTTCAGAAAGAACAACTTCAAGAAGAAAAGCTTCATATCCAAGAATGTCAGTACTTCTGAAGATAGCTCAGATGAGGATTCTGAAGAAGAAAAAGGTGAAGCTCTGTTCATGGCACTTAAATAGGAAAGAACAGAAGAAAATTAGGAAGGTGATGAAAACTTTAAAGATGAGGCTGAAGTTTATCTGGAAGGAGAATTGGTTGCTGCACTTGAAGAGTTGAGTGTAGAAAGGAAAAAGAACAAAAAGTTTTCAAGAAAACTAGAAGATGCCATTGACATAATAAACAGTTTAAAAATACAGACAGAGGAATTCAAAAAAATGTCTAAAGTTCTTGATGAACAATTAACTGTAAAGACAGTTGAATGCAGCAAGCTAGAGGAAGATATTGTTAAGTTAAGGATGCAGCTAGAGGAGATGAATAGAAAATTGAGCTATTTTCATAAGTTTGAAGAAAGTACTGTAAAGCTGGATAAAATGTTAAATAACCAAAGGTCTTCCGACATCAAATTTGGTTTAGGCTTCGATGAAGAAGAATCATCAAAGGGTTCAAAGGCCTTGAATGTAGATCCCATAAAGAAAGAAGAAAAGATCAGGGTTGACCTAGAAAAAACAAATAATGCCAAAGAAAGCAATAATGCTAGACTCAAGAAGAGTACTGACAAAGATGGCTTCACAAAAGTCGTACATCCAAGAAAGAGAAGATTCATGGCTCCTACTTCAAACTGGCAAAGACCGACACCCAGGTTTAATCACTCCTTTTCTAGTTATTGTTTTAAATGCAATGCTTATGGCCATAATATTTCAGATTGCAGGCATAATGTATCTCAAAGGAATTTCACCAGCAAAAATGTTTTTTCTCCTTTAATGAATTATGCAATTGAATGTTATAATTCTCATAATTTTGGACATATTGCTAGAAACTGTAGAAGCACTTTTGCATCAAATAATTATCAGGGTAGAAAATCTCAATCAAGTGGGTTGAAACAAAACAAGAAATTTCCTGAAAAATAGGCACATGCTAATAAAATGACAAAGGCAAAACAAGTAGCCAAATATACTATCAAACCAGAATGGAAAGAAAAGGAATCTTTGATTTTTCAGACTGCCTTTAAAGCTCAGAACAAATTTGCACCTTGGATACTTGATAGTGGTTGCTCCAGTCACATGACAGGTGACAAGCAAAATTTGAGAATTTGTAGAATTATGAAGGTGGTTCTGTGAAATTTGGAAATGATGATGGAGCAAAGATTGTTGGAAAGGGATCAGTCAAGATCAGTGATGGCAATATAAAATCAAAAGAAGTCATGTTTGTGATCGGTCTGAAGCATAACTTGCTGAGTGTAAGTCAAATCTATGACAGAGGTCATGATGTAATCTTCAAGAAGGAGGGCTGTGAAGTAAGAAAGACAAAAAATGGAAAGTTAATAGCCACTGGACTGAGAACTTCTGGAAATCTATATACTCTTTCAGAGAATTCAGAAGGAGCTTTCTTGGTTGGTCAGGAAGAAGAAAACTGGCTGTGGCACAAGAGACTCAATCCACATAAGCTTTGATAATCTGGTAAAAATCAGCTCAAAAGGGGCGGTAAGAGACATACCAACTATTGGTAAACCTTCAAACAATATTTGTGAGTCATGCCAAAAGGGAAAACAAACCAGATCCACTTTCAAAGCAAAAGAATATTTCACAAGCAAGCCATTAGAATTAATTCACACTGATTTATGTGGACCCATAAGAACTGAAAGCATAAATGGACACAAATATTTTATGCTTGTGTATAGATGATTACTCAAGAATGACATGGGTACTATTTCTGAAACTTAAATCGAAGCCTTTGAGATGTTTAAAACCTTCAAAAATCTTGTTGAGAATCAATCGGGAAAAAGAATTAAATGCCTAAGATCTGACAGAGAAGGAGAGTTTATTTCAGAAGAATTTGCAGAATACTATCAAAAATATGGGATAAGAAGACAGTTTTCAACAGATATAACACCTCAACAGAATGGTGTTGTAGAAAGGAAGAATAGGACAGTGCAGGAAATGGCACGGACAATGCTGGCTGAGAACAAAATAGCTGACAGATTTTGAAAAGAGGCAGTGCATACTGCAATTTACATTCAAAATAGGTGCATGCTAAGACCACATGAAAGCAAAATACCTTGAGCTATGGTTTGGCAGAAAGGCAACAGCAAGACATTTCAAAGTATTTTGCAGTAAGTGCTACATAAAACGGACTGAAGATAACCTCGATAAATTTGAAGATAGAGCTAATGAAGGTATCTTTCTTGGTTACTCAACAAAAATCAAAGCCTACACATGTTACAACAAGATGCTAAAGAAAATTGTTGAGAGTGTTGATGTGAAAGTTGATGAAGGTAGAGAACAAGAACTTACTTATCAAGAAAACTACCCTATGTATGAAGAAGTCATTGAAGGTGATGATGAAAAGAAAACAGATAAGAATCAAAAAATTGATCCAGATGCTGTAAAAACTGAATCAGAAGAAGAAAACAGGAAATTTAAAACAGAGCAACTGGCGGAAAAATCATCCAAGTGAACAGATTATTGGGGATCCCACAGATGGTATTCAAACAAGAAGAGCAGCAGTGCGGAACTATTCTTTGTTATCTAGCATTGAACCTAAAAATGTTGCTGAAGCAAGCACTGATGAAAGTTGGTTGAAGGCAATTAATGAAGAACTAGATCAGATTGAGAAAAACAATACCTGGGAATTAGTACCTCGGCCAACAAATAAAAACATAATTGGCACCAAATGGATTTTTTGA
This sequence comes from Wollemia nobilis, assembly GCA_028583015.1. Lineage (NCBI taxonomy): Eukaryota > Viridiplantae > Streptophyta > Pinopsida > Araucariales > Araucariaceae > Wollemia > Wollemia nobilis. The sequence goes on from JAQPPZ010016927.1 coordinate 8,682,186, forward strand.
AATAAATTAAATGAAGATGGGTAGGTGGTCGGAAATAAGGCAAGGTTGGTGCAGTAAAGGCTATGCTCAAGTTGAAGGCATTGATTTTGAGGAAACCTTTGCACCGGTAGCAGGACTAGAGGCAATCGGATTGTTTCTGGCATTAGCAGTTCATAAAAACTTCAAAGTTTATCAAATGGATGTTAAATCTGCATTTTTGAATGGAAAACTGGAAGAAGAGGTTTACATTGAACAGCCAGATGGCTTCCAAATTGGTGACAATCTAGATTTTGTTTACAGGTTAAAGAAAGCATTATATGGGTTGAAACAAGCACCCAGAGCATGGTATGCAAGGTTGAATAGCTATCTAATTAATCAAAGATTCAAGAAAGGTTTGGTGGACAACAACTTATATGTCAAAATAGAGAAGGGGCATCTTATTGTTCTTGTTGTTTATGTAGATGATATAATATTTGGCAGCAGCATGGATGAATATTGCAAAGACATATCAACTAAAATGAAGAAAGAATCTGAGATGTCAATGATTGGTGAACTTTCTTATTTCCTAGGACTGTAGGTCAATCAAAATGAAAAGGGTATTTTTATTTCTCAAGTTAAATATGTAAAAGAAATGCTGAAAAAGTTCACAATGGAAGACAGTAAAAATGTTAGCACTCCCATGACAACAGGCTGCAAGTTGAGCAAGGATGACAAATCTCCAGATGTAGATCAAAAAATGTACAGGTCTATGATTGGAAGCCTGCTATATTTAATAGCCACTAGACCAGATATATTACAGGCAGTATGCATGGTTGCAAGATTTCAGGCTAGTCCCAAAGAAACTCATGTCACAGCTGTAAAGAGGATCTTCAGGTACCTCAAAGGTACCATGGATTATGGGTTGTGGTACCCAAAAGGTAAAGACTTCACTTTGATTGCATATTCTGATGCAGATTGGGCAGGATGTATTGATGACAGGAAGAGTACAAGTGGAGGAGCATTTTATCTTGGAGACAGTTGGTAGCATGGCACAGCAAGAAACAAGAATCAGTCTCTCTCTCCATTGCAGAGGCAGAATACATTGCAACAACAACATGTTGTACTCAGATATTATGGATGAGACAAACGTTGAAAGATCTTGGTATTCATTTCAAAGAGCCAATTTCAATCAAATGTGATAACACTAGTGCTATCAACATATCCAAGAATCCAGTTATGCATTCAAGAACCAAAAATATTGCAATCCGATATCATTTTTTGAAGGATAAAGTTGCAGAAGGAGAGGTCAAATTGGATTTTGTTCCAACTACAGAGCAAGTAGCTGATATATTCACAAAACCTTTGCCAAAGGAAGTATTTGAATATCTTCGAAAGAAGTTGGGAGTAGTCACACTACCCAAGCACTGACTAGCTATGGGAAACACATTCTTAGGGGGAGCATTCAAACTTTTTCAGTCTAAGAATGTTGTGCATAGACTCAGGGGGAGTCTGCAGCAGCCCTTTGGTATTATTGGCAAAGGGGGAGAAGAAATTGAGCAAGGTTGCAGTGTGTTGCCAACAATTCCAAAGGGGGAGATTGTTGAGCAAGGTACAACAAAGGCATTGCAAAAGTATTGTCATTGTTGTCAACACAGACAAATTGATGCGATTGATGCAGTTCAGAGGTCAATCAGATCAAGTGCAGTGAATTTCAAGGAAAACAGAGGTGACCCAGATTCAGAAATTGGTAGAAAAAGACAAGGAAGAAAACTGTTGCGATATCGCGACATGTTTTCTGTCGTGATATCGTGACAAAATAGGAGAGAGAGAAGGCGTAAGAAAAATTGTTGCGATTTCATGACATAAACCAGGAGAGAGAAATTGCATGCCAAATTGTCACGATTTCGTGACATAAACCAGGAGAGAGAAAGTGCACGCCAAATTGTCATGATTTTGCGACATAAACCAGGAGAGAGAAGACGCAAGCAAAATTGTCGTGATTTCACGACATAACTGAGGAGAGAGAAGACGCAAGCCAAATTGTCACGATTTCACGACATAATCGAGGAGAGAGAAGACGCAAGCCAAATTGTCGCGATTTCGTGACATGTCCGAGGAGAGAGAAGATGCAAGAAAAATTGTCGCGATTTCGTGACATGTTGACAGAGAGGGAAGCAAGGTGAAAAGATGTTGCGATTTCATGACATAAATGAAGAAAAGGAGCTTGCAACGAAAACTGTAGCGATTTCGCTACATGTTGATTTTTCGCTGGCAGAAACAGGGAGAAAGTGTTAAGTGAAAAAGTTGTAGCGATTTCGCTACAAGTTACAAAGACGTAACACAAAGGCGTAGCGATTTCGCTACGAGCTTCAAAGTCACAAAGTAAAGGTGTAGCGATTTCACTACGGGTAAAAGATGCACAAAACAAAGGTGTAGCGATTTCGCTACAAGGTGAAAATGCTCAACACAAAGGTGTAGCGATTTCGCTACAAGGTGAAAATGCTCAACACAAAGGTGTAACGATTTCGCTACCAGTCAAAAGTGTGGAACTTAAAGATGCAGTGATTATATTACAAGTCAAAATTTCTTGAGAAGAGGCAAGGTGAAAGCACAAGACACGAAGATGTAGAGATTTCGCTACTGCATGAAGCAAATATTGTACGAAAGCCAGAAGCATCACGATTTCATGACGAAGATGAGGATGACGTCAGCAAAGGATGAAAGTGTCACGATTTCACGACATGTTCCATTTTCGCGATTGCTGGCAAGGAGAGTTGTACGGAAGAGTAAAGTGTCACGATTTCGTGACATGTTCCATTTTCACGGTTGCTGGCAAGGAGAGTTGTAAGGAAGAGCAAAGTGTCGTGATTTCGTGACATGCTCCATTTTTGCGGTCGCTGGTAATGAGAGTTGTACGAAAGAGCAAAGTGTCACGATTTCACGACATGTTCCATTTTTGCGGTTGCTGGCAAAGAAGAGTGTACGGAAGCAGAAAGTGTCGCGATTTCGTGATAATAATGATGATGACGTTAGCAAAGTCAGAAAGTGTCACGATTTTGTGACAGGGTGCAATGAAAGCCGCTGGAAGCCGGAAGCGTCACGATTTCACGACAGCATTGATGATGAAATCAGCAAAATTGAAAAGTGTCACGATTTTGCAACAGGGTGCAAGGAAAGGTGCTGGAAGCTAGAAGCATTGCGATTTCACGACAACCTTTAGGATGACGTAAGAAAAAGTTAAAAGTGTTCCGATATCACGACAGGTAACAGTTTGGCAAGTAAAACCCAAAGGAGCATGCAAGGTGACACGTGTTGAAAAAGCATACACAAAATCATGCAGTCAGTTACATGAGAAGTAACTGATGTCAGTTACGCATTGACAGGTGTCAGTCATGCACTAGAACAGCTGTATATGCACGACTGGAAAAGCATTCGAATAGACGAATTTGCAGGATTTCAAACTGACGTATTACAGGCTTTCGAAGAGTCACACACAGAGAATAGAAAATGTAATCGAACAGTCGTATTTGAAGTAATCGAACAACCGAATATGAAGAATAGGAATAGCTTTCGAAAAGATGTAATTGCAGCATGCAAAGAGTCATATAGGAAGGATCGAAAAAGAATTCGAACAACTGTATTACAAGAATTCAAACAGTCGCGTATGGATAGGAGAAAAGATGTCGAACAGTCAATGTATGTCATTCGACTGAATGCAGGTTCGAGGAGTGATAGAAGATGAAGAGTCTCTATGAAGAAAAATAGGGTTATAAAAGAATAGCAGTACAGAGAATAAAAGCTTGCTGCTGTTAGAGAGAAATTTCTGAAAAAGGAGGGTTAGAAAAGAGTCAAGAGAAAAATTAGCAGAGCCGCGAGAGTGTGCAGAGTTGGGTTAATTGCAGACCAGTCAGGGTCGTGCATGAAGTGAAGACATTTTTATGTCATTCTAATTTGATCATAATTGTAGTCCAAGTTGGTGCTTGGTACTAGGGGTTAGTACTCCATCTGTTGCAGCAGAAAATTAAGGGGTTGGTGCTCCTTCCAGTAGAAGCTGGTAAAGTGTTTGTAAAATTGGAATTTTGCAAAGACTGGATTTGGATTGGAGTCCAAGCAGTCATTTTTGAGGAGTAGCCAAATTGGTGAACCTCGGTATATTGAGTGTTGTGGTGTGCTCTCTTGTTCAATTTGTTGTTCTAGTTTTTAAGTTCTCTTTGTTTCATATTAAATGCTGTAGATATTAAAATTAATAGCTACACTGATTCACCCCCCCTCTCAGTGTCATTGTGTGAATATCAGATAGATTTTAAAAAATTGTGCATTTCATTGCTTGTCAAAAAACTAAAGATGCAACTAGGACTACAGTATTATTATTTTATGATATTGTGCAGTTGCATGGTGTTCCAAATACTATTACTTCTGATCAGGATACTAAGTTATTGAGTCACTTTTGGAGGACATTGTGGACAAATTTGAATACCATGTTGCAGTTCAGTAGTGCTTACCACCCACAGACCGATGGGCAATCAGAGGTAGTGAAAAAAAGCTTAGAAAACCTCTTACGATGCATAGTTAGAGAAAAACCAAAATAATGGGATTTAGCCTTGTCACAAGCCGAATTTGCATACAACAGTTCAATGAACAGGTCAATAGGTAAATCTCATTTTCAAATTATTTATGGTCAAAATCCTAGAGGTGTATTAGATTTGATGGAGTTACCAATTGGGGAACAAGTTAGTGATGATGTAGAAGCATTTGTTGAGCATATCCAGAAAGTGCAAGAGTCAGTGAGGGAAAAATTATAGAGTAGTAATGCTCACTACAAAGAGTATACTGATGCACACAGAAGGGTGAAAGTGTTTGAAGAGGGTGATATGGTCATGGTTCATCTTAGGAAATAAATATTTCCTAAGGGGACGTATAACGAACTAAAACTTAAGAAAATTGGGCCATGCAGGATTTTGAAGAAGATCAATGATAATGCCTATAAAGTGGAGCTACCCGATGAATTTGATATTTCACCCACTTTTAATGTTTTTGATTTATTTCAGTATCTTGGTACTTCCAAGGATGGCAAATTATAGGAGACAGTAAATTGGGCACGACAGATGCCTAAGAAGAAAAAAGATAGAGTTGCACAGGTGCTTGATAAGAAGGTGATCACCACCAGACACGAGAGCTACAACAAATTCCTGGTTTAGTGGGAAGGATTACCACAGTCATATAACACTTGGGTTTCAAATTCAGAGCTAAAATTGATAACCAGAAGCTACAAGATTTCAATTCAGCTGAACTCACAGGAGCAGAGTTCTTTTTCACCAGAGGAGAATGATGCACCTTTTTGGAGCCATAACTTGTGAACCATACGCCTGTTTGCCTTGAAATTTAACAGGTGGTTCCACGTGCATGTTATGCATGAGGATGATCTTTGATCCTCTTGACCCTCCAAAAAACATGTTTTCGAGACCTAACTCTGACATCTATTGTCCCAAAATTAGCTTTTAGAATAGGTTCCCAGGTTTATTAGGTTTTTTTGGTTGTTAGAAGTTTATTATCTTTTGTTATACCTTAATTTGAAACCTAATATTTTATATTAAGGTTCATTATTGTAAGAGGGATGTGTGCACTGAATTTGGGTGCAATTTGACTCATTTCTATTTTTAGTAGTTTTTAGGAAAAAAATATATTTTTAGCAGTTTTAGAAAAAAGACATTTTTAGGGTTTCTTTGGTTTTTGATTGCTATATGATGGATTGTAATATTTTTTAGAAGGGGTGTGAATTCAAGAATGATAATAATATCAATTGGCAATTTTATTCCATTATTGCATTTGTGTTATGTGATTGGAGTCCATTTTGTTGGTCTCTTGTAGCTGAGTTTACACCACTAGCGCACACTGAGAGGAGTAAGGGTAGACTACTATATTTGCAAATAGGTATACCCCTAGGGTTTGAACCTAGGTATCTTATGGGTAAGCACCAACACTTACCAATCCGCCTAGGTATTTTAATTTGAGAGACCACCAAACACCAAAATGAATGATTAATATTGATAAGAATTGTGATTGTAACTAATTCATCTATGTAATTAAAAAAAACATTGATCCTACATAAATGTATATTATATTGTTACATAATTTAAAATTGCCTTCACTTTTATAGTTAAAATAGGACATCATAAAGTCTCAAGAGGACAATGCAATGGTTCAGTCTTTGACTCTTCTTTAGGAGGTCCAAGGTTCAAACCGTGGCATGTGTATATGTGTGTTAATCCCTTATTGATAAGTTTAGCTCTCGACATTACAAGGGGTCATGGTTAGGATGATAATGCTTAGCCCTAAGTGTTGGTCGTAGGGGTTTCTTACACTATCCAAATAAAAAAATGAAAAAAACATCATAAAAAAATAAAATTATAAAATTTATGCACCTGGGGGTGCAACACAATGGTTTAGGCTTTGGCTCTTCTTCGGGAGGTTCAAGGTTCAAACCATGGTGTGGGTGAGTGTGTGAGGGGGTGGGTGTGTGGTGGCTTTGTGTTAAATTCCCTATTGATAAGTATAGCTTGAGTGTGTGAGGGGGTGGGTGTGTGGTGGCTTTGTGTTAAATTCCCTATTGATTAGTATAGCTCTCGGCTATACAAGGGGTCATGGTTGGGAGGATACTTCTCAAAAAATAAATTTTATGATTTTAAAATATTAAGTTATTAATAAGAAAGGTATTTTATCTTTATGGTGAACTTTATATGTTATTAAAGCAAAGAAATATGTGGCTGGCATTATATATTCAAGTCAAGCTTTGAAAAATTTATATGTTCAAGTCAAGCTTAGAAAAATTAAAATTACCTTTAAAGTTATATCATAGTCATCATAACTAAACTTAAGAGTGTAATGTATTTATTTTTTCTTCTTTGATATGATCATAACCAAAATATTGAAAAAATCTCATTCATATTTTTTCTAAACTTTTTAAACGTTGGAACCTTCATTATATGTCCCACTAATTTCCAACCTCATTCCTTGAAAAACAATTTTCCTATCAAACACACATTCACTTACTAATGCAATTTGCAATCCCTAGGAATACAAAATAAAAAAACAATTCTTATAGGTGACAAGATTCTTCATTCATTGGAATACTAACTTGATGTAAAAAGAAAATACAACCATTTCAAAATCCTTTTATACTTATAATGATTTTTTTACATGATAGAATATGTGGTCATCAGGATGATACATGCACGTTGTCTATCTTATAGTCATTACAGTATTTTACGTTGTACATATTAAAATTCATCACACATTACTCCACATAGTCTGTCCCTATAACCACCATACCACATTCATTTTAAACCTTTTACGTCATTGAAAACACCAAGAAAAGGACAAACATTCAGTCTAGTGGGACCCAATATTTATACCTTGGGCATCTATTTCCTTATAGGGTTTTGATTATATAATGATATTTTTTATTGGTTTGAGGTAGGGTTTTGAGAGGGCCCCAAGACCTTTTTTACAATGGGGTTTTGAAAGGGATCCCAAACCTTTTACAACAGGGAGGAAACATATGAGAAGAAAAGTACATAAGAAGACAATCCCAATGGGAGTAACTTCAAACCCAATAGAGCTGGTATGTGGGAACAACTTGAGCGAAATAGGATAAAAAAAAATAATTAAATGGTATATTCCACCCAAAGGGGCCTGAGATAGCAAAAACATGCATTGAAGCTTTAAATTGGAGAATCCTGCCTAGGAGGATCGATATGGGAAAAACCGATAGTAAAATTTGAATTATGGGATCCCACTCAAAAGGGGCACGGGAACCCAGAAACCCAATGTAGCTAAAACCACTAAAAAATAAAACCATTCTTATAGAGAAAACTAGTAGGATCAAATTTAAATTATTGTGTCATACCTAGGAAAAATAGGAATGTTGAACAACCCATAATCCCACCAGTAGGAATAACAGGGATGTAGTTTCCCACTCAAAAACCCATCGATGAAAAGAAAATTTAAAACAATATTTCCCATCACGAATCGGGAAAGAAACCACTCAATCGATAATAAGAAAACCATAATTAAAATTTTAACTCATATTCCTACCCAAGAAGGGCCCAAGAAGGCAATCCCTGGAAAACACAAACAACAACCTAGAATATGGAACAACTAAAACTGGGAATCCCTACAGGCCATGGGATCCCCCTGCAAATGGAATTGTGTTTCTTGAGTACCCTATGAAACTAGAAGAACCCATAAAGCTCAAAAAACACATAAATAACTAAAGCCTAGATCTAAAGTAGTTGCGAGATCATCTTAGTTGTGAGCAATGGGCACATGTCCCCCTCAAGGACCATGAATGAAGCAGTAAAAATACCCACACAAAAATAATAGATTAGGCAGGCCCATTTTGAAAGCCTAGATCTAAGGCAACCATGGGATCATCACAGATGCGAGCTATAGGTATAGGTCCCGCTCAGACCATGAAAGATGCAACAAAAATCACCCATGCAACAAAGGATATATTAGGAAAATGGAAACAACTAGCCTAATGCACAAACCACAACAAGAAAGATCTGAAGTAACCAGAAGATCATTTCAATTGTAGATAATAAGCACAAGTCTCCCGAAGACCAAGAAAGATGCAATGAAAATACCCCAAACAACTATGACCAGATCGAGCATGCAGGAAGTCCCAAAATCCAAGAACCACCAATGATTCGAGGACATCCACAAGAGAGTCCCATTGAAGAAAGTATGTGGTCCTCCCCAAGATCGAAAGGGATGCAGTGAAGAACTTCCAGGATGCAAAGCAAAGTATCGAAGATGAATACTCAGCCAAGAAAAGTCTCAACACTCCAAACTCAATCTGAAGGAAACATCGAAAGAAAATAACAAGCAAAAAACCACCAAAGAGGCCCAGGGAAGGACCTGAGAGCAAAAACTCATCAGGTGATCCTAAGAGGATTTCAAATATGCACCAGACCACAAGCAAGAGTTGAAACCCTCAAAATTGGTAGGAAAACAAGAAAAAACATGGATCGGGGACCTCCCACCTAGAAGGATAGGTCATTTGCTCCAATACCCAAACCACGTAGAGAAGGTCCCATGAAGTGACATGGATATGGGATAAAACCAGGGAAGGACAGGGGAGCAGGATAATGGAACGGGATCATCCTACACAGAGTGGGAGGTCATCCCACATCCCTATATATAATGATATTACAACTTGGAAAAAAAAATATATTGATTTGGTTATTGTGAGAAACCTCTATGACCGATGCACGAAGTGAGCGAGTCTCCTCCCAATCATGACCCCTCGTAAAGCCGAGAGCTATACTTGTAAAAAAAATATATATATATATATATATATATATATATATATATATATATATATATATATATATATATATATATAATTTGATAAGATTTTTCTTTCATAATAGTCAAATTATTTAAAATAATGAATTCATGTAATTTAATAATTAAGATTAATTTAAACCCCTCATAAAAACCTACATTTTAAAAAGTCTCCTAAGGGGTGCCATAGTGGAAAATATTTAGTTTTGCATTTAGGAGACCCAAGTTCAAACCACGGTATGAGGGAATGGAAACCCCTCATAAAATCTTACGTTTTTAACTCAACATTTGATCTCAAAAGAGATACCATAATGGTAAGCCCTTGGGTTTTCATATAGGAGACCCAAGTTCAAACCTTCGTACAAGGAGATGGGGATCCCTCATAAAAACCTATATTTTTAAATCAACATTTTTGTCTCTGGAGGGATAATGTAGTGGTAAGTCTCTGGGGTTTTATCCATTAGATCCAAACCCCCATATGAGGGGACCAGGATCCCTTATAAAAATCTATGTTTTTAACTCATTTTTTATAGAAATATAGAGAGAAAAACAAGTATTCACGTCTACATAATATCTTGAAATGTCGGAGGTTTTTCCATTTATTGGTGCAAATAATAATAGATCTAAGTGAAGAAACCAACTATAGAGTACAAAGTGTGCTTTCTTAAAACAAATGTAGGTAATTTTTATTTTCATTTTAGTTTCTTTTGTTTTTGGAGTGGATTAGGTTTTTAGATACCCTTTCAACTCTATATGGTGGTAATGGCGGGGGGATCCCTACCTCCAAATATTATTTTCAAGATGTAGTATATTTGGGAAGTGGAGGGCTCTTAGGTGACACCACAACCAAGTTTCCTTATAGGACTTTAAAAATGTCATGCATAGACCCCAGGACGAATACCAAAGGATGCATGAAAGTGGTAAATGGATCCCCAATAGTTCAACTAAAAAATATAGATCTTCAAACAGGCATATAGGACATGGAAAGGAAAGGATTAATTTGTAAATTTATGGGTTTTAAGCCTCAACTATCAGTTTTTAATGATTAGACATCTAGAAATTGGTAAACTAAGGGAGAATTTTAGATTCCACTCTATCCTGATGGTTATTTCCTAGTACCTTTTAAATGTGAAGAGGACCAAGATCTTGTTTTCTATAGAGGGTCATGGCTTTTTGGGAGAGAAAATTTATTCATGAAACCCTAATGTACGAAGTTTCGAGCAGAGGAGCAAATACCTTCGAAGGACCCTCTATGGGTTAGGTTAATTGGGTTACCAGTTGAATATTAGAACCCTATCTCTTTTGTAATTATTGGCAACACTCTTGGAATATTTATGATGGTGGATGACAATATTTACAATTTGGACCAAATTATATATACTAAAATATGTGTCCTCATGGACCTCAAAAAACCTCTTCTAGAAAAGGTCACATTACAAACAAAGGTTAAAACTTGGGAGTAAAAAGTTGATTATAAAAATATCCCACTTAGATGTTATATATGCCATAAGTGTGGGCACTTGGTGAGAGAATACTAATAGAAGTGCTTAGAGCAATTGCAGGTAAATGAAAATACTGTAGACTTTCCAGAACCTAAAAATAAATCACATCCAAAGAAAAAAGCAATACGATATCAAACAGTAAATTTGCTCCTTTTATTGATGAAGATCCAAATGTGTGGCCATTATTGGTTGTGGAGCCTGATTCTCTCTCTAATTTTGAGGTCTTATTTTTCAGCTGCACTTGGACCCACTCCACGAAGAGGGGTGTAGGGGGAAACACCCCCTACTATTGTCGTCGGAGGTGTCTAGGGGTGCGACGACAACTATGGATCCCCCCCTAGCAGGGGTTTGAGGGCAACGCCCCCAAAGCCAAAAATAGATGTATTTTTTTCTTTGTAAATATGGAACATTCATTATTAGGTCACAGATTAGGTGGTAGGATTTTATGTTGGTATTTTTACCCTAAAATGTAACTCTCTTTTATAAGAGGATTTCGAGTGGTGGTTGTGTATGATAACTAATGATGATAGAAAGAAGAGGAGGTTAAAATGGATGTGTTGTAGGTTGTATCCCTTCATTTTTGCTGGATAGAGTAAATAAGACCTGGTTATTTTCTCCATGGACATAGCCCATATTAAATGAACCATGTATATTTGTGTCTCTCTTGTATTGTGTATTTTCTACATTATATTTTTGTGTTTATATTATTGCTTGTGTTATTAATCATAACAAGAATATCAAAAAATAAAGGTATAATCAATGGTGAATCCAATTCTACAAGCAAATGGCAAGTCCAACCCAAGGGAACAAATAATATAAAAAATAGATGATAATTGGATTAAAATGCAAATGGATACAAACTTGAACGAAAAAAATAAGAAAGACAAAAAAAATGAGCTAAAAAAGAAGAATATTGTATCATTCATCCTAAATTAAGAGGATAGTTGACAATGGTAATTTTGGTGATAGGAGTCATCTTAGCCTCAGAAACAAAATTTTGCCCTTCTTTTGCTAAGTGGTGTTGATCAGTCTTACGTCCCACTTTTGAATTTGTGTTAATATTCATTTTCTTGAGTTTTTCTTATTGTATACTAGATGGAGCAAAATATTTCCAACATTCTTCCACTTATTGAATACTTTCCATAGGGGTCAAAAATTACCATTGTCAACTGTCAAGAAAAACCATACCCATAGATCTTCTACACCAAGAAATTTTTTGAGCACGTACAACCTTTGTTAATGAATCAACAATATTATTCTCTATATCAACTTTCTCCAGCATCACCCGATTCCCTTCAACCATCTCTCTCACAAAATGGTACTTGATATCAATATGTTTTGACCAATCATGAAAACCAGAATTATTGGCCAAAAATATTGCACTTTGATTGTCACTATCAATTCTCACAGCCTTCTACTTAAGACCAAATGTTGAACAGAACCTCTATAGCCACACTAATTTACATACATGAGTTTCTATAATGTACTCGATCTCTATTGTGGATAAAGCAACCACTGATTGGTTTTTACTCATCCAACTTACTACCCCTCCAAATAGTTTGAACACATAAGCACTCATGGATTTTCTCTTGTCTAGATCTCCAACCTAGTCAACATCCATAAAATCTTGTAGATTTACAATATTACTATCTCTAGATTTTCCTTGGTAATAGATAGCATAGTCTAAAGTTCCATGCAAGTATCTGAAGATCCTCTTCACAATATTCTAATGTTCCTTTCCTATATTGGACATATATCTACTAACTACTCCCATTGCATATGCAATATCAGGTCTAATATAGACCATTGCATACATTAGACTACCAATAGCGCTAGCATAAGGAACATGATGTATTTCTTCAATTTTCTCATCTATTTTAGGACATTATTCAATAGATAAATTTTGACCAATAGAATATGGAGTACATATTGGTTTACAATCATGCAGCCTAAACCTTTATAGTATCAAATCAACATATTTCTTTTAATTTAACCAAAAATTTCTATTTGCATGATCCCTTATTATTTCTATACCTAAAATAAATTGTGTAGCACCCAAATCCTTCATGTCAAATTTAGAAGATCAAACTCTATCATCTCCTTATTGTTGGCAATTAACATGTCATTCGCATACAAAAAAATGATAACAATATTTTTACCTTCTTGTTTAAAATACACATATAGATTTGCTTTGCTTTTTCCAAGCCTAAGTGTCAAAATAAACCAATCAAATTTTGGTTCCACATTCTTAGAGATTACTTCAAGCCATAAAGAGATTTTTCAACTTGCATACCAAGTCCTTCTTATCTTTTATCCTGAAGCATTCTGGTTGTGACACATATATATCTTCATCAAGTTAACCATATAGAAATGTTGTATTTACATCCATCTGTTCTATTTTAAGATCAAAAGTAGCAAAAATAGCCAAAACAAATCTAATTGAAGTTAGTTTAGTCATAGGAGAAAAAATCTCACCAAAGTCAATTCCCTCAACTTGAGAAAATCATTTTGCTACCAGGTGAGCCTTCTACTTCTTCAAATTTCCTTCTACATTCTACTTCTTAAATATCCATTTACAACCAATTGGTTTTATTACAGGGGGTAATTTCACCAAGTCCCACGTCTTATTTTTATCTAGGGACTCCATTTCTTCCTCCATAGCCCTTTTTCAAGACTTATTATCACTTGATTGAAGTGCCTCCTTTATTGTCTTGGTCTCTTCATAAATAAATGATCTATTAAATGCATAACAAATATTTGAAATGCTATACCTTTCTAGGAGTCTTCTCACTTGATCTGATCTCCTCAAAATTGGAGTTCCATTTTCTACATCTTTAAATTCGTCCCCATATTCTTCCCCTGAATTTTCCTCTTCATAATCTCTCTGTATTTCATCTTCTTTTGTAGCACCAATTTCTACCACAAGTTCTTCCTCCCATTTTAATTTTACTTGAACTATTTCAGGTTCTTTGCTTGATTGCTTTTCCTATTTTGGAACCCTTTTTGTTTCTATAAAGATCACATTATGACTATAAACAATATTATATGTTTTTGGGTTACACAACTTATATACTTTAACACCAATACTACAACCCATAAATAAGCATTTTTTAGATTTATAGTCTACCTTAGTCATTTTCTCCTTTGGGAGGGTTTCTTACCAGTCCATACTTCCTATGGAGTCTTGTCCACCAAAGCTAAGGTAAGAGATCTATTGATGAGGTAACAAGCAGTTAAAACAACTTTTGCCCATAATTTCCTTTCTAAATCTACACCACTTAGCATACTTTTGGTCTTATCCATCAATGTTTTATTCATTTATTCTACAACTCGATTCTGTTGTGGAGTATACAGATTTGTTTTCTATGTTTCTATTTCACAATATTTGCAACACTACTCAAATTAATTAGAGCAATATTCACCAACATTACCACTTTTCAAAACATTTATATTTTTCTCTATCTGATTTTCTACAAGATCCTTTAACTATTTAAATTTATTAAAACATCAAATTTGTTCCAAAAAAATATACCCAGGTCTTTCTTGAAAAGTCATCTATAAGTGTAACAAAATAGATAGATTACCTAACGATGGTACTTTTGCAGGTCCAAACACATCACTATGAACTAGATGTAAAATTCTTTCAGATCTTGTAGCACTACTAGGAAACTTGACTTGGGTTTACTTTCTAAAAATACGGTGCTCCAAAAAATCAAAATTTAATGGGCAATCAAAAATTCCTTGGTCCATACATTTCATTTTCAATGTTCAAAGACCTTTCTCACCAATATACCCCATGCATTGATTCCACAACATTATATTCACTATAGGAATACTTAGAGTCACTTCTACCATATTATTCTCCTCTAAAACTAAAGAGTTATTGCAATCAATACTTACAGTGCTAGCCTAAAGTCTGAATAAAGTTCCTGTACGAAATCCCCTTACCAACACCAAGACTCCACAAAACATTTTGCAAATATGCTTATTGAATACCACAGTCACATTCACATCATTCATCTTACTCACGGATATCAGATTCCTTGCCAAATGTAAAATATGCAACATGCCAATAAGCATTTAAATTATTTCATATTTTAACTTCACATAACCTATTATTTTATACGTCAAATTGTCTTCCAAGAAGACTTCACTTCTATTTATATTTTCATATTCACATAACCCCTCCTTATGAGTAGTCATATGAAAGGAAGCACCTGAGTCAATCAACCATGAGTCATGGCACTCACTTGAGTACATTGTAGCTAAGAATAAGGACCCTAAATCTTCATTTGTGATTTTTGTTTATGCAGAAGTTCCTTCATCAGATGATTGGCTATTATCATCTTTTTTAGATCTACAGTCTCTTTTATAATGCCCTATTTTACCACGCTTATAACATTTTGTCTTTTTTAGAGCAACAAATTTACCCCTAGATCTCGATTTTATTTTGCTTCTTTCTTGATAATGAACTCTCACAACCAAAACATCATTTTAATTATAATCCTCAGAAGAGTTTCGTCTCATTTCATTAGATAACAATATTCCTACTATATCCTCTACTTTCAATGTAGAAGTAGTATTAGTGATAGCCATAACTAGGTTATCCCATGAATCAGATAATGAATAAAGTAAAGTAATATAATTTTCATCTTCATCTATTTTTATTTAAAAAAAATTTAATTAACTTATTATAGTGTTAAAAGCATTTAGATGTTTAGCCACAAATCCACCATCATTCTGTTAGAGTTAAAGTGCACTATGCCTTCACCTTGACATTTTTCAGTTTCTCTTGACAAGTGTCATGTGTTGAATATAGGCTTATGCCTATATATTGTAATCATTTGTATCAATAATATCAATCCCTTCAGTTTCAGTCCCAATATATGGTATCAGAGCAGACTTTCCCTGCCCTATGAAACCCTTGAGGGGGGATTTCCCTCATGGAAATCCTCCCTCCCCCTTTTTTTTTTCCTATATTTTTTAAATTTTTTTACCGAGGGAGTATGCTCTCCATCATTTGATGGATCAGAAACCAGATGGTAAGAATTTTTAAAATTTGGAAAAAAAAAAATTTAGAATTTTTTTTTTAGTTTTGTAGCTTCCATGGAGACGCCGGAGGAGCTTAGCGATTCCAGTATTCTGGCTGGCTTGAGGTTTCCTATTATTACTAAGCCTATGAAGATGCGTGACCTGTAGCTCTCAGCACAGGTTGCCACACCCATTGACCGCCTCCTGTCGTTGGACCGGTCGTACCACCATCGGTTGCTGCCCCTGCCACGATGCTGGTTGTGGCTGTTTTTCCTCAAAGGAGAAAAGAACACAGTTCTACAGAGAATTTTTCATAATAGATTTTTTCGTACGTTGGTGACGACTTCTTTGCACTACCAATTTGTTGACAGCACTGGTGTGCTCATATTTTTAATATTCAGCTAAAACTCTTTCAATGGCCACGAAGAAATTACTAGAGAGTGCATAACTAAAGCTTGAACGCTGTCGCTATAGAGCTGTTCGTTAGGCAGCCATGGACGTGATGTATTTTTGGAGCCCTCTCTGTGTTACACAATGGAGATACGGGACTCAACGAATGTCTCTGCCAACCGTCGATCTAGAATGCCCGAATTCAGAGATGCTTTCAAAGATGAAAGCCAAAATCCCAAATTGCAACTATAGTGGTACTGTCAAATGCACGTGATCTCATTGGCATGCTCTTGGCTAAAATTTGGCCATATTGCAGTGATTGCAGGCACGGCATCACTGCATTTTTTGATGTTTCGATTGTGTGCGATGGAGGTGGAGTGGGCGTCCGTTGTTTCGATTGTGTTTCAGAACCATGACCTGAAGAAATGCTGCCTGATGGAAGGAGAATATTGCTGATAAAATAACGGCTGGTGTTTCCCCTAGGCGCTGGATGCCGTGGGGGACATAAAACCAGAGATAGATTGTGAAGTAATTTAACCTCCTCTTCAATTTCCCTGATATGGGCCTGAGATTTTTTTTGATCCATTGTTGGCTACAATCAATACATGTTTTACCTGTTTTAGTGCTTCAATTGCTACATTTCTTTTTTTTGTGTGATTTTTTTGATGGTGGCGGCCATGGAGAGTAGACAGCACAACACCCTCCATGGTGGCATACAAGAAGAATGGTGACCGGCTCGTCGAGCAGATTGCGAAGCGCCAGGCGGTCGTGAAGAAACCAGACGAGTTTTGCTTGTCGCATTTTTTTTGTTGTTGAGGGCATTAATGTCGCACACAACACTTTCTATGGGCTCAAACGATAGAAACAAATGGATAAAAATCAACGGTGTTGGAAGCGACAGAGGCACCAGCGTTTCTCCGTTGAAAGAGGTTTGTTAACCCAGCACATGTCAATCAATCTTGTGGAGGGATCGACTGTCATATCTTCGACCACATGGTGGAAGAGCATGTCTGCCATCGTTGCACCCGCGGCCATCAATGAAATGGAGACAGAGAAGAATACGGTGAGTTCTTTCAAAGTCTAAATTATTTTTTCCTTATCAATATTTTTTTTAAATGAGTGGGGTCTTTATTCAAAAATTGAAAGTAGGGGCATATATTAAATCGTATGGCCATGAGGCATGGCCCACCATTGTAAAAAGGTTTTTTAAAGCCTTTACTTCTATAAAATAGAGGGTATATGAATATTTTTTACATGAAGTTGGAGGCCCACATGGCCTATGCAATTTTTCTTGGAGGGAAAATTTTTCAAGCATGGTGGATGTTCTATTGGTCAACATTATGACCTTAGATGATTTTTTATGTTTTTCCACATTGAAGTGGAAGTGAAAGGCCTACATGGAAATGTAATTCCCCTGCGAGGGAAGTTTTAATGTTTTTTATTTCGCCAGAGAGCGATGCCGCCACAGTGCGAGGTTTTAGTTGCTGCCTTGGAGAGGCATGTTGTTTTTTCATTATGATGAAGGCCCCTTTGATAATGGAATATAGGGGTATTTATAGTCGTTGGAAATGTGTTTCCATGACGGACACAATGGAGGTGTCATATTGTAATTTTGAGGCTGTTTCAATTGAGTTTTTTAGCCTCAAAATTTTTCTACCTTGGGATGCAATCTAGGTTGAATCTGACACTCCCAAGGTAATTTCATATGTGATCCTTGTATCTAGTGATCTTTTCTATACACTTGGTGAATGCAGTGGCTGGTTACCCATGCATTTCGGTGGGATGACATGGTCACCATAAGGACACTTATACTAGGGACTACAGACAAAGACACCCTAGACTCTATCCGAGTTTTTTTTCCAGATCTACTTCTGAAGACTACAAATGAAGACACTTCAGAAGATTCTTTTGCTTTCTTCTTCGCTCCTCCTATTTTGATCTATGGCTCATTTTATTGTATTGAGTGCATTTTCAATAGAGACCGACACTCTTATATGACTTGTTTTTCCTTTGTATTAGGTGCATTTTCGGTAGAGACCAACACCTTCTAGATTGAGTTCACCATGAGGAGGGATTTCATACTCATGGTGAATCTAGTCAGTGACCTACGAGAGGCAACATCCTCTGAGGATGACCTGTAGAGGCAACAGACCCAAAAGTGGCTGACCCTGAGGCACCCATGATGACCCTGAGGCACTTAGACGGCTGACCCAGTGGCAATAGACCCATGGAAGTGGCTGACCCTGAGGCAATAGACCGAGATGTATACACAGTGAATCTAGCATTATTCACAGTTGGAGAGCCAAGTGCAAAGAGCACGAGCCTAGACCAAATCAGCAATAAGCGAGGATGATAGGTTGTTTTAGAGAAGTCAACATTAAGGGGGAATGTTACCTAATGTTGACTTGTTTTGTTTCTTCTTTAGTTAGGATAGTGCACTTTAAGGGGGAATGTTAGAGTTAAAGTGCACTATGCCTTCACCTTGACACTTGTCAGTTTCTCTTGACAAGTGTCATGTGTTGAATATAGTCTTATGCCTATATATTGTAATCATTTGTATCAATAATATCAATCCCTTCAGTTTCAATCCCAACACATTTATCCAAAGTGAATACAACTTCTTTTGAAGAAAGAGTTTATTTACCAATGACTTTGTTTGATACAAAGTTCCCAAATTATCCCATAACGACTTTGCTATAAAGTAAATCTTAAAAAATAGTAAATATAGAATCAAATAGAAAAAGAAGAAGAAGATAACATATACACACATAACACAATATTTCACTTAGGAAATCCTTACATGAAAAAACCTAGCACAATAATATCTGCTTATTGTATAAACTTAACTATCTCTAATACAATAATATTCATCTCTTCAAATCCTAATGCAAGTGCAATTTAAATAACAACACAAGAATAAATTTTACAATACCATGGGTGAAAAACCATGGGTTCAAATATTTAACCCTAAACAACCCATATGGGTCTAAAAATAGCTTAAGAAACCCTAAAAATTTTGTCGGGGATTGTTGCCCCTAGACCCTCACTTTTTTAGAGCTGCCATACTTGAACCCCTACTCATGGCTTGGTCCAACCCCAAACCCCAACGAGTATCCAGTATCTTTTAGAGCCTGCCAAAATAACATAGAAAATATTCAACATATTTCCAATAAAGTAAACAAATTCACTCCTTGATACTTATAGAGGAGCTTAGCAAATAGGAAATTCAAGTCTCTTTGAGTTAGAAAAATAGAAAATGAGGGAGGATCTTTTATGGATACAAAAATCTAGTATTTAGTGGGTAAAGGGAATAGAAATTCTACTTTCTTCCATAAATATATTTTGGCTAGAAGAGGTTCAAACTTTGTACTTTCCTTGAAGACCAACAAGAGTACTCTAGTTTACTCTTAGGATTGGATGAAGAGAATAATCATTGATTACTTTGAGGAACTTTTCTCTGCAGTCCCCCTAGACTCTAAGGCTAAAAAATAAATTCTACATGCAATTGCTTCCCTTATTAAGGAAGAGGATAATGAGGTATAAATAGCACTAGTTTCAATGGCAAAAGTAAAGGAAGCAGTTTTCAAGATGAAAAAGAAAAAAATTCTAGTTTGGATGGTTTTTCCATTGAGTTCTAAGAATTCTTAGACTTGGTCAAGAATTATCTTCTTGCAATGGTTGAAGAAGCATGAGTGAAAAAGTCAATTATGAAATAAATCAATAAAACCTACATTGCACTCATAACTAATTTTCAAGAAGCAGATAAATTTTTTAGCTTTAGATCAATAAATTTGTGTAATGTTCTCCTCAAGATCATTATGATGGTGATAGCTCCAAGGTTGAAACCCTTACTTCTTG
Source organism: Wollemia nobilis (assembly GCA_028583015.1). Taxonomy (NCBI): domain Eukaryota; kingdom Viridiplantae; phylum Streptophyta; class Pinopsida; order Araucariales; family Araucariaceae; genus Wollemia; species Wollemia nobilis. The sequence continues at coordinate 8,702,273 of JAQPPZ010016927.1, forward strand.
TGATAATACTGTTAGAGAAAGGAGTATTTTTGGGGAGGAGACAACTTGCAAATAGAACAATGCTTGCTGGGGAGGCCCTTCACTTCATGTAGGTGTAAAGATCCACCTCCACGTTTATCCATTTGGACCTCTCCAAGGCTTATGATAGGTGGACTAGGATTTTATTTTATGTCTTGACGAAGTTTGGCTTCTCCAAGGATTAGGTGGATTGGATTAGAAGCACTATCTCCTAAATATCTTATGCTATGATGATGAATGATAGTATATCTCCTTTGTCTAATACTTCCATGGGACAACACCAAGGAGATCCTATTTCCCCTATTTGTTATCATTTTGGTAGAGTGTCTAGGTTGTCTTCTCTCTAAGGAGATAACTAATGGAAGCATTTAAGGAATTGGATGTGCTTTGACAATCCCTTATCTCTCATTGATAGTTAGCAGATTACTTGACCTTGATGGGTCATGCTACTACATTGAAAGCATCTAGATTCAAAAGAGTTCTCAACCTATTTTATGTATCCACAAGATAAATTATTAATGAGGAAAAATTTAAGATCATATTCTTTCATTGTACTGTTATAGTGGAGACCATGATTTCAAATATTTTGAATTGTAGGCAAGCATATATTCCAACCTTTTATCTAGGAGTTCCCTTAAAAGTGGCCAAGAAAAAAATGCAAAATGCGGGTGATTGAGAGAGAAGCTACAAAGTAGTCTAAACAACTGGATGAATCAATGGCTTTCTATTACAAGTAGTTTCACTTTGGCTAAATCTATTTTACAATCTATTCCCGTCTATGTCTGCTTAGTTTTGAGAATTCATTATTCTAATAAAGTTGGACAAGATAAATTAAATATTCTTTTGGAGCAGGGTAAAACTAGAGCATAAGTAGGTCCTAGAGAAGTGGGATCAACTTTGTCTTCCAAAAAAAGGAGGCTTGGGCCTCTGGTCAATGGTTAAAAATAAGTTATCCTTAGCAATAAAATTATATTGGTGGTTAATTACTTTTCCCAATGTGTTATGGGCATAAATCCTAAGAGCGAAGTGCATAGAAAATCAATATCTAAAAGTTTTTACTAGATATCAACTTCCTCCGCAAGGATATCTAGTTCTTGAGGTACTAAGGATAGGGGAGACAACTATCAAACTGCAACTATTTTGGATAGTAAGGAATGACCACCATGTAAATGTTTGGATAAACGCTTGGGATGGTTTACCTTTATTATATCAATAATTTTTAAGATGACAAGACACCATGGAACAAGTCTATTGTTAAGGTTGAACAAAGATATCATATTATTATAAAAACTATGGGGAAATGAATTTAGAGGATAGAGTATGAATTCCAATAAGGGATTGGTCAATCCTAGTAATGGAGGATGTCAAAGAGGGTATTCATTAGATCTTAGAAGATGGTAGCTTTCTTAGGTGAAAGACAAAGACATGATGGAATGGAACTCACATTCTAAAGATGTGTATATTACAACTCTAAAATATTCATCCCTTACTCATCATAGAGAAAATCCACTTAGTGATGTTTTCAACCAAATTTGGCAACGGCCTTAAGTGAGACTCTTTATCTGGCTCCTACTCCATAAGAGGGTTCTTATAGGAGACTGAATGATGAAACAAGGCTTTTTTGGTCCGTTCAGATGTGAGCTATGTTATCAATTGAATGAGACCTATGAAAACCTTTTTTTCTTTTGTTCCCTAACCAATCATTTATGGAAATGTTTGGTAACATTTTAGATCTAAGATTCTGGCAATTCACATCCTTTGAGTAGGCATGTAAGACTTGGTCCAAAGTGAATAGGTTAGACAATTCAATAAAACGAATGACCTTGGTTAGTATATCTCTAATGCTCTAGAATTTATGGAAATAAAGGAACAAAAAAATATTTAAAGCAATTCATCAATATGTTCAATATATTTGTGTTAAAAACTATAGCCAATATCAACTACTCTGCATACATTGAAGCCCTCCTCCATAGTATCTCAATTGTGGCATAGTTTACTCTCCAAAATTCAACTCCCTATGGATGAATGGAGATATAAACATCCACAAGGTCCTCAAACTACTATTTAAAGGGATGGACCATGGCAAGCCCCTTCCAGATATATGGAAAAATCAACACTAATGGTGCATCAATAGGTAATCTAGGAAGATCAAGTATAAGAGGCATAAGAAGACTCTTAGATGGTGCTCATGCTTTTCCGTTTGTAGAGAATCTTGGTACCCTCTCTAAAAATATAGTAAAAGCATGAGTTATCCTTTATGACCTTTAAGAAAATACTAAGGTTGATTGATAGTAGTATAAGTAAAATCAGACTCACAAGTAACTATTAATTGACTAAAGTCATCCACTTGTACCTACTCTTAGGATTGAAATTTACAAAGAGTAATTGACAAGATACATGCACTTCATTCTAGATTTAAAACAATAGTGTTTCTTCATACTCCTCGAGAACAAAATAATATTGCATATGTTGTAGTGAATTAGGCTTTAAACTATAAGGATATGACTTTTTATGAAGATATTATTAGAATCACAAGTAAATATTAATTGACTAAAGTCGTCCACCAGTACCTACTCTTAGGATTGAAAGTTACAAAGAGTAATTGACAAGATACATGCACTTCATTTTAGATTTAAAACAATAGAGTTTCTTCATACTCCTCAAGAAAAAAATAATATTGCAGATGCTATGGCGAATTAGGCTTTAAATTATAAGGATATGACTTGTTATGGAGATATTCCACTATGTTGGATGTAGAAAACTAGAGAGGATCTATACCATATACTACATATTGATGTTGATAGCTCTAGTTTTTGTATATCATAACTTATAAGTAAGACTTATAATTTTGCCCTTGTATTAGCATGATGTGCTTAAGATATAGTTGTTGCTATTCTATAAAAGTTTGGACAAAAAAACAATGCACCTTTCTTATTTCCTTATAAATAATACAAAAACCATTTTTAACAAATAATAATAATAATTAAGATTAATTATTAATTATTATTTTAGTTCAATTATAAATTTAAGGAAAAATTTTAGTCATCTTAGTTCTAAAGATAATTAATGTTGTATTGGTTTAATTTTAATGCATTTTCATTTGAGAGACTGCAAAACATCAAAATGGATCAATGATATGTCATTGGCATTTCATCTCGATGACCTTAGTTAAAATAGGGAGGGAGTCTCATTATTGCTATGCCCTCCAAGAGTGTGCCTCCAATTGTGCCATGTGTTTTACTTCACATTACTTAAAAAAATTATTTATTTTTTAAGATATAGTTAATGTAAAATTATTTGTTATTTTTATAAAATATATTTTACTTACTAATTAGAAATACATGGACACCAACAAAGAGTTTAAGTTAAACAAAATCTAAAATAAATTATATTAAATTTAGTTCTCTCCCTTATGAGAGGTCATGGTAAGGATGGGAATGCTCCTTCTTAAGCATTAGTCATAAGAGTTTCTCACACTAACACAGATTATATATATTTAAATTTAATATTTTTTATTAATTATAATTTTGAAATAAATGATATATATTTGGATTTGGTTATTGTGAGAAACCCTTATAACCGATGTAAGGGCCCAACAGTCTCCTCCCAACCATAAACCCTTCTAAACTTGAGATCTATAGTTATCAATAGGAAATTTAACATAAAGCCACCACACACCCACCCTCTCACACACTCGTCCATGCTGCGATTTGAACCTTGGACCTCCCGAAAAAGAGCCAAAACATGAACCGTTGCACTGCACCCCCAAGTGCTATATATATATATATATATATATATAATTTGGTTACATAGGGGGAGTCAACAACATATTATCCCTATGACATGATTCGAATTCAGAAAGCTACCACTATAGTCCTCATCCCAACTCGATAAGAAATTTACTCCAAGTGAAGGGGACCTGAAGGGGCTCGGGACTGGAATCATCTATCTCAAGTTGGCAAACACTCAATAAAAATTTGTCATATTATCCATGTGGGCATGATTCGAATCCAAAAATTTACCACTGTAGCCCCCACCCCAACTCATGAGGGGGGATCCTAGAGGGGCTCCAGACTTGAACCATCTACCTCAAGTTAGCAAACACTCAACAAAAACCCATCATGAATGATTAATATTGTGATTAATCTAAAAAAAAATCAATATTATCTTTATTTTATATATTGTTTTGGTTACATAAGAGAGTTGGTCACAACCACACTATTTTTAGTAATTGATAAATGCAGGGTTCAAACCACAAGGGCTCCTCCACCAAACTTTGGGAATCGTACCATCAGAGATCTACCGCGTACTCAGAGGATTCAAATCAGACTACTACCTTTAGTAACTTGCCAAGTGTAGGGTTCAAACAACAGGAGCTGCTCTCAATAAGCCTATACCACCTTGTTATTGTTAACCCAACTTGAGGGGGACCATGGATCACTTAAAATTTGTATTATTGTTGTATGCACTTAGAGGATTCAGATCAAACTACTACCTTTGTAACAAATATGCCCTCGATATTTGAACCTAGGTCTCTTCTTGGTAAGTGCCTGACAAACAATTACCTATATCATTAAAATAAAACAATACAAATTTTAATTTTTTTTTAATAAATTAAATTAATAATTTTATGATTTGAAAACATATACTTTAATAAAACATTAAAAATATATATTTTATAAATAATAATTTTTTAATAAATTAAATATATCTATATTTTTTAATTTATAAAACAAAATTAACACAATTAAAATCTTATTAATAAAACAAAAAAAAAAACATTAATAAGATTTGAATTATAAGTGTTAATTTTGTTTTATAAATTATACCAAAAAAACTAATATTTGATTTATTAAAAATTTGGATTCGAGGTGTAGACCAATTGGTTCATCCAAACCCCATAAGAGGGGGTCGAGGTCCAAGGTTCAAATCTCGGGCCTCATTGGACTGAACGCTTGTCCCTTTCTTGGTGCTTTCAGCGGCGTAAAATGTTTAAAATGATTGTGGCATGGTGATTATAGGAGCGGACTGCACGAAGATCTGTGTGGTGGCTTTTGGGGTGGACAATGCAGAATACTGTGGTGGCCATAAAAAGTTGGACAACCTACCCGAATTCGTGGTAGCTACCGATTCCACCATATAAATTCAAAAAATAAAAGTTTATTAAAATGTTTTATTTAAGTATATATTTCTACCATTTTGGAATGTGCTTTTTTATAATTAATTTTAATTAATAAAAAAAAAATTCATTCAAAAAAATTCTTATTAATAGTCAACTTCCAATTTAATATCTTTAATAATAATTAAATTTTCCATAACCTCACCAAATTAAAAGAAATTGTATTATGGAGAGAGCTTCCTAGGTTCTTGATATTACCCTTTTGATTGCCTTGTCACCACATCAAATTGTGTCGACTCCACTCCACTTCGTTGGGTAGTATTGCGGGTTAAATTAGGATGAATAACAACCTTAATGGAAATATGTTTTATAAATATAATTTATTTAAAGAGAAGTTTTTGAAAGTGTAAGTTAAATGTACTCCTTCACTTTATGTGATAAAAACAAATTCAATAGATTTTTTTAATAAAGTTTTTTATTTTTTAAAGAATGGAACTACCAATTGAGGTATTTTTTTAAGTTATTTTTTATATTTTTTATCTTGATTTCTTCTAAAACGTCAAAAGAATATATATATATATATATATATATATATATATATATATATATATATATATATATAATTTGATAAGATTTTGTCTTCATAGATATCAAAGTATTTAAAAGATTGAACCATGCAATTTAATAATTAAGATAATTTATTAAATATTATTTGTAGTTAAATTATAAAATTAAGTAATAAATTTAGTTATCTTAATTCCAAATATAATTAATGTTGGATTGATTTGATTTCAACGAATTTTCATTTGAGAGACCACCAAACATAAAAATGAATTATTTATATTTTTTAACATATAATTTATATAAAACATATTTTGTTTATTAATTGAAAATATATGTAAATACTATATAAAAAGAGTTTAAATTATATAAAATCTAAAATAAATTATTAAATTTTATTTTATATAAATAAATTTAATATTTATTATTAAATAAAAGATTAGAATAAATAAATATTAACATTATAGTTGCCTTCATTTATATAGTTAAAATAAGAAATTAATTTGTAAAAAGTATTTTTTAATGAACCAAGTATTAAAAAAAATATTTTATAATTTGAAAATATGTTTTTTTTAATTGAAAAAAACAAATTTTCTATTTGTTGTTAGTAAAACAAAATTAATGTTTATAATTGGAATCCTATTAACCATCAACTTTCAATTTAATACTTTGACAATAGTTAGTTGACTATAATATGGTGTTACTAATCTTCATATGTATTAATAAATTTTATAATTATTAAAATATAAAATTATTTTTCAAGAAATGTTTTTTTATTCCTATGGCCAATTTTATATGTTCTTATAACAAACATATATGTGGCTTGGTCTTTACAGGAAAGTTGAATCATAACATGTTCAAGTCAAGCTTAAAAATTTTAAAATTGTCCTTAAAATTTATATTTCAGAATTATTCTTTAAAATTATACCTATCATCATCTTACCATCTTGCCGAAACTTAAAAGTGTTGTATTTGTTTTAAAGCTTACAAAAATTGAAGTCATTATATGGTCAAGTCAAGCTTAAACAATTAAGTATTGTCCTAAAAGAAGTTATACTTATCTTACCTAAACTTAAGAGTGTGATGTATTTATTTTTAATCAAGCTTTACAATTTAAAATTGTTCTTAAAATTTATACTTTAAAATTGTCCTTCAAAATTATACCTATCATTATCTTACCTAAACTTAAGAGTGTTGCATTTGTTTTAAAGCTTAAATTTTTTTAAGTTATTATATAGTCAAATCAAGTTTTAAAAAAATAAGACTTGTCCTTTAAAAAATTATACCTACCATCATCTTACCTAAACTAAAGAGTGTGATGTATTTATTTTTTTTTGTGGTTAAATCAAGCTTAAAAATTTATAATTATCATCATCTTATCTAAACTTAACAGTATGATGTATTTGTTTTGAAGATTAAAATATTAAAATAAAAATTATCCTTAAATAAGTTATACCCATCATCATCTTAAGTGATGTATTTGTTTTTTCTTTGATAAATTAAAACTTAAAAAATAAATCAAACTTTAAAAATTAAAATTATCATCATATTACCTAACATTTTAGGTGTATTTATTTATTATTTTGGTTAATCTAAGCATTACCACTTCACTCTAAAAAAAAAAAACTCATTCCTCTCAAAAATTTTAGACTGTGAAACCTCTTTTATGTCCCCACCAATTTCCAACCCAACCATTTGAGAAGAAGTCAATGTAAAAAGTTCCAACCCAACCATTTGAGAAGAAGTCAATGTAAAAAGAGAGAACCTATCAATGTCAAAAGCGTGAGGACCCCGCTAGAGCGCGCTTTGGGTTTGGGTTTACACTACGATTCACCTTTTATTAATAATCACTCAACTTTTATAAACCGAAAGAAATTATACCAAGATCATTAACAGCTTCGTGAGAGGCAACTCAAACACAAACAGACAGATTCAGCTAACAACAATACAAGATAATTTTTATTAAGAAATAGATTCAACATAAAGACATTAAAGGCTCTGCTGAGCATACAAGAGCACATCGAACATTTGCAGAATACATTGCCTGCAGAATACACTGCCTAAATTGCCTGCACTGCTGTTGTGTAGGGAACCTGGTGCTGCTGCACCTAGATTACCTAATGAGGACCCTTACCTAATGAGGACCCGAGAACATGCATTTATAGGTTGCAGAAGAACTCTCTAGAAGCACATGTCAGTGGCGGAGTCTCTAGATTAGCTGGAAACATATAGAGCTTATCTACTATAATAAATGACCCACCTACTTCGGAAGCACCTAACACACATGGCATTCAACCATATGGCCAGATGCCCAACGACAAGACTGTTGGAAGGCAAAAGTGCGGGCGGAAGGCCGTACCCCAGGTAAGGCGAGAACACCCGTTGAGTTTAAGCATAAAACATGAAATTTAGATTAAAATAATCTCCAACATCCCGTTTTACCTCTCAGAAGAGGTTACAAAAACCTCTACAAAAATAGACTTCTTACTACAAACCCTAATTCTAAATACCCGCAACTATGGCGGTCATCTACCTACATATAGGTAGCAACATTGAATATGTTGTGGCCTTTTCAAAGGCTCCGATATTCTTTTTTGACAACAGCTTCATCACTTTTCTACACGGATACACACGCAGGCGGACACCCATTTTAAAATTTCAATCCGTCGAAGTGTGCAGGAAAGTTTAGCGCAGTCGGGCTGCGCGATTCAGAAACTGCGATAGCGAGCGATTTTGTCTTCACTTGGGGACAAATGCATTTTAAAATTTCAATCCGTCGAAGTGCGCAGGAAAGTTTAGCGCAGTCGGGCTGCGCGATTCAGAAACTGCGATAGCGAGCGATTTTGTCTTCACTTGGGGACAAATGTGTTGCTGGTGTTGCTGGTCAAGACTGTGTTGTTGGACAATGTAGGTCAATGATTGCTTAGTCGGACTGCGCTGCTCAGTCGGACGGTAGACACCCGACTTAGAAATTTTTTTGAAGAGCCCGTTTGGCTGCGCACGAGGAGGCTAGCACAGTCGGACGGCGGTGCGAAGTCGGGCGGCCAGGCCCAGAGTTAGCCAAACTTTTTGGAATGAACCGTCAAGCGGACACCCATATCTAGCTGTGCACAGGTGGTCTTCAACTTTCATTGTGGCTTTCGGCCATCACCATTCTTCACCATTTCTCTTAGCTCCACTCTCTTCTAGCTTCTCTCAGTCTTCCACACAGTTTCTTGCGAACCTGTTTTCATGGCTGCTAAGCATTTCAACAGATTTGTTGACGTCCCCAACTCTGCGGAGTTGGTTTCTCCATTCACACCGAACAGTTGGGCCTCCCCTCTTTCCATGGGGTCGCATCTTGCGTAGCGGGGCATCTCTCGTGCCAAGCTCTCAACTTCCGCACTGTGTTCTTTCACAGACCCACTTTTCTGAACACTTGAACGAACACAACTACTGCTCTCTCTCTTAGCTCTGATACCATGAAAGAAATTATACCAGGATCATTAACAGCCTCGTGAGAGGCAACTCAAACACAAACAGACAGATTCAACTAACAACAATACAAGATGATTTTCATTAAGAAATAGATTCAACATAAAGACATTAAAGGCTCTGCTGAGCATACAAGAGCACATATAACATTTGCAGAATACATTGCATGTAGAATACACTGTCTAAATTGCTTGCACTGTTGTTGTGCAGGGAACCTGGTGCTGCTGCACCCATATTACCTAATGAGGACCTGAGAACATGCATTTATAGATTGTAGAAGAACTCTCCAGAAGCACATGTCGGTGGCGGGAGTCTCTAGATTAACTGAAAACATCTAGAGCTTATCTACTACAATAAATGACCCACCTACTTTGGAACCACCTAACACACATGGCATTCAGCCATATGCCCAGATGCCCAACGACAAGACCATTGGAAGCGACAAAAGCGCAGGCGTAAGATCGTGCCCCCAGATCAAGTGAGAACACTCAGCTGAGTTTAAGCATAAGACATGAAATTTAGATTAAAATAATCTCCAACATAAATAGCCTTTGCCATGCTATGCATTTTCACTCCCATTCTCTTCCTCCCTCCTATTATAGTCTTTGTTGCCCATTTCCAATTTGTGAGTAAAATGACCGTCCTTCACAAACTCCTCCTCATTGTCAGTGGAATGTTGTTTGTTTTTCTTTGCATTTGTGCAAGCCCCTGCCATGGCCTGAATAACTGCCATCACAACGAATCCCAAGCCCTCCTCCTCTTCAAAGCCCGCCTCAATGATTCTTCGGGCACTCTCATTTCCTGGCTCAACGGAACTGACTATTGCACCTGGGAAGGCATATCCTGTGATCTCCTCACCAAACCACGTGCTCACACTTAATATTACCTTCGCTATGGACGGTGGTGTGATATCCGATAGCTTGTGCGACCTTCGTTTTCTCAGACACCTGGATTTATGGCGGAATCAATTAACAGGTACTCTTCCTCTCTGTCTTGGAAATCTCTCTCATCTTCAATATCTTGATTTATCCGATAATAATTTGAGTGGGACAATTCCCCCTACTATTTGTCTGCTTACCAATCTTACATTACTTTATCTCTATGCTAACCAACTAAAAGGAAGTATACCATCTTGTATAGGTAAACTTTCTTCTTTAAGTATCTTTCTCTTGACTACAATCGATTGAGTGGAAGTATGCCGTCTTCTCTAGGAAGTCTTACGTCTCTAAAAATCCTTGGTCTCTCGTTCAATGACTACAATGAGATTCCTTGGACAAACTCTCCTTACTCTCTGTGTTAGATATTTCCTCTAACAAACTAACTGGGACCCTTCCCTCCTCCCTTGCTCGGCTTTCCTCCCTCACTGGGCTCTATGCTCATAGCAATGTATTCAACGAAAGCATTCCTTCCTCACCATTTCCATCTTCCATAAAATATCTCACCCTGTCCCTCGACAACAATCAAACAATTTCGGAGTCTTTATTCCATAACCTCACCAAATTAGAAGAATCGTATTTATCCAATTGTGTACTGAACATTAGCACCTCATGGATCCCCTCTTTTCAATTAAAATATCTTTACTTGATATCATGTAAGACTGACGGAATTCCACTCTGGATTTCAACCCAATACTTCCTTAAAGAATTGACATTGGCCAACGACAATCTTGTTGGAGAAATTCGCTTTTGGCTATGGGATATTAGTCATCCTTGAACTATATAAATCTTACAGCAAATTACTTGGAAGGCTGCATTTTTACAAATACATCAGTTTGGACGCAAATTACCTCCTTAGACTTGTTTGGGAATGCATTGAGTGGAGGCATTCCATGATTATGGTCACCTAATATGTCAATTTTAGTACTCAATGATAATTTTTTTAGAGGTAACGTTCCTCCCACCTTGGGCAATTTATCACAACTTCAAGTGTTAAGTTTAGCCAACAACAATTTAGATGGTGACATTCCACTAAACTTGGCCAATTGTGCTTCTCTTCAAGTATTGAATTTGGCAAATAATAGTTTGCAGGGAAGGATACCTCACAACTTTGGTAAACTAAGCAAACTTTCTTTGTTAGTTCTTCGAAAGAATAAGTTGGAAGGATTAATTCCTTATTTGTTAACAAATTGTACAAGGTTAAAGTTATTGACTTTGGGCAAAACTCTTTTATAGGCAGAATTCCAAATTCCATTGGAAATATTTCACTATTAAAAGTATTGGTGATGAGGGAGAATAATTTGATAGGCAATATTCCATTAGAAATTATCTAGCTAATATATCTCCAAGTCTTGGACCTTTCTTCTAATTGTATATCAGGTTTTATTCAGCCCAACCTCTTATATTTACAAGCAATGGCCATAGCAAGTCAAACTATCTTTGTGTTGTCAATTGACTATTATAATGAATATACTTTTGGTATGACATACCAATATGAGGATGAGTTGTATATAGTTTCTAAAGGCAAAGATCAACATTACCTTTATATTCTTTCCACATTGACATCTATAGATCTTTCAAACAATCAATTGGGTGAGAAAATCCCTTTGATTTTGGAAATTTGAAGAGGTTGATGCTTCTCAATCTATCTATGAACAATCTCACGTGGTCTATTCCAAATAGTTCTGAATAAAACCTGATATACAATTAGAAGAAAGGTCCAAGACTTGGAGATATATTAGCTGGATAATTTCTAATGGAATATTGCCTATCAATGGCCATAGCAAGTCAAACTATCTTTGTGTTGTCAATTGACTATTATAATGAATATACTTTTGGTATGACATACCAATATGAGGATGAGTTGTATATGGTTTCTAAAGGCAAAGATCAACATTACCCTTATATTCTTTCCACCTTGAAATCTATAGATCTTTCAAACAATCAATTGGGTGGAGAAAATCCCTTTGATTTTGGAAATTTGAAGGGGTTGATGCTTCTCAATCTATCTATGAACAATCTCATATGGTCTATTCCAAATAGTTTGGGAACAATGATTCAACTTGAAGCATTAGAAATTTCTACAAATAGAATTTTTGGGAAAATTCCTATGGATTTGAACTCTCTAAACTTCTTGGGGACATTAAACTTGTCCAATAACAACCTTTCAGACAATATACCCCAAGGGAAAAAGTCGATTAGATTTAAAGAATCATCATATACAGGTAATCCAAATTTATGGGGTTTTCCCCTTCCAAAGAATTGTTCTTGGATGGAATTTGCTTCTCCTCCTCCCACATATAGAAAAGCATGAAAATTCCATGGTATGATATTGCAGCAGGATTGTCATGCAGAGCAAGTTTTGGAGGCACATTGTCATTGATTATGGTAAATAGGAGATGGAAGGGCAAATACTTTCAAAAATTTGATGTTGTTTTGAAGTTTTTATTCCCTTGGCTCAATAATTGGACATTATGAAGAAAATATTCTCCACTTCAGGTAAATACAAGGGGTTTTTAGAGTCCATTTTTTATTTTGAAATCAGTTATGTGAATCAATATTATTTCTTTTTAGGCAATATATAGTTTATTCTTTGTTATTATGATGTTAGTAATTTCAATATATATTTGAAAGCAAGGTTTAGTGTTATTCTTTATTATTTTGGTTTGAAATAAGCAACTACTTATATAGGTGTTTGGATAATCCATTGATATTGTAGGTAGACATACAATACATGGTTACAATTGATCCTCTACTTGTGGGTAAGATTATTGCTATGCATATCTTATAAGGCTGATGATATTCACTTATTACATGATTGAGTTAGGGTAAATAATGCATATTTAGAAGAAAATTTGTGCATATATTTATTCACTTATTCCAGAATTTTGTTCTAACATCATTGGATAAATCTATGGATTTTGTTATCTTTATTTATGTGGTTTTTGTGACTTTTATAAGTGTTTCCAAGTCAAACTCCTATAAACAATTTCAAGTTACTCCCAAATGTTATTTTGGTGGTAAATTTAGATAATAGTAAAATGGATAGATGTCTATGTATCCCATTCATATGTCTTATGAAAGCATTGTGAAGTAATGACAGTGATTGTGTTCTAAAGGAGATGCATGACAAGTGGTTGACTTTTAATCTTATTATTGGTACCACTTTAGAAAGTGAGACTATAACTCCATGTATGATTGGTTATTTGTATGGGGGGCTAAACAAAGAGTATTCTTCACTTGAGTTACTATCTATGATCTTATGCATTTTGGATAGTATATTTATCTTACATGAAAGTTTCTTTGAACACTCTCTTAGGTTTACCTTCATTAAGAGCAAGTTTTATCATAATGATGAAATAATGTTTGACGAAAATCATGAGATGATGCTTCGTGACATATAATTTCCTAATTTTGGTAAATGATCTCCTACTACCACTAGAGCATGAATGCATTAAGTCTCTTTTTATTAGATGAATATGTAAGCTCACTATAACAAATGGTTGAAATGCAAAGAAGAATATAAATCCAAACTTGGAATAATTGTTGCAATTTACCACCTATTTAAAACCATTGACATACTTTTTCCTTGGAATAATTTCTGCAATTCCTAGCCTATTAAAAATCATTTACACACCTTTTAATTTGACAAATTAGAGATTGGATTTTGCTAGTGAAATTAAAATTAATTTTAATTTTTTTAGTCTAATATCAGTCTCTTGTTTCTTTCAATGTACCTATGAGTATATTTAAAAAATGTACTATATTATCTCATTTATATTTTATGAGCATCTCTTCTAGAGTATACTATCAAATTTTTAAAGTTAATAGAACCCCTAGAAGGAGAGATGAAGCAGTGTCTATTTTGGTCATATTGAACAAGACTAAATTGAATATGCATTCCTTGCTAATAGATAAGCATATAAAGATCTTGGTATTGGACTCTAAAAAATGTTGATTTATGAATTTATGTTTTGCTTGTGTTCTTTATATTTATGTTTATTTTCTATCTTTAATTTTTTTAATTTTATTCATGTGTATGTTTATATATATTTTTCCTTTGTATCTTACAAGGTTTCTTTACATTGTAGATTGATGGGTTTTGTTCATTGTTATTTAGGACTAAGAAACTAATTTTGCACACATTTTTGGTGTGGATATTTAGTAGAAAAGCCTTGTACTTGTTGTTAAGGTTTGAATCCCCTTTCCCTTTCTTTATAATTGTCATTCCAATTTGTTATCGTTCTATTTATTTAGTTTGTTCTTCCTTGTTTTTGTTTTCTAAAAATAATTAGGAACATTTTCTAGAGGTAAATTATAATTTTATTTTTATTTTTTAAAAAGTTATCTTTCATCTTTATTTTTTATTTTTTTATCATTGTTGGATGACATGCTTTACTATTTGGTTCCAGTTGATTGAGCACATAGATGAACATCACGTAGTCAAATTTGGAGAATGTGCAGTGGCTAGTGTGTATGTTGTGCCCCATTTACTTATGATCTCAAAGTCTATTTTGGTCATATTGAACAAAACTAAAAATTGAATATGCATTTCTTTTGCTAATAGAGAAACATATAAAGTTTTTGGTATTGGACTCTAATAAATACTGATTTTTGAATTTATGCTTTGTTTGTGTTCTTGATGTTTTTTTATTTTTCTTCTAATTTTTAAAATTCCATTCATGTGTATGTTTATATTTATTTTCCCTTTGTATCTTACAAGGTTGATTTACATTGTAGATTTATGAGTTTTGTTTGTTGTTCTTTAGGACTAGGAAATTGATTTGTACACATTGTTGGTGTGGATATTTAGTAGAAAACCCTTTTACCTACTCTTAAGGTTTCAATCTCCCTTTTCTCTTTATGGTTATCATTCCAATTTGTTATTATTGTATTTATTTATTTTGTTCTTTATTGCTTTTGTTTTTAAAAAGAACTATGGATATTAGAATGGTTCATTCATATTATAAGCATCACATATGCTAGGGAATACTAGTCAAGTAATTTATTATTCATTCATATTATAGGCATAACATATGCTAGGGAATACTAGTCAAGTGAGGGTCATCTATCTTCTTCCCTTTGATTTTTCTTTAAGTTCAATTGATATACTTTCACCTATTTAATTAATTGGCTGAATATTTTCCATTCAACTAGTGTTGTCTAATGTTGCACATGTTTTTTTGCTTGTTTATTTTTATTTATTTCTATTATATTATATCCTAATATTTTGTCAAAAAAAAATATTGTAAGCTTGTAATGTTGTTATTCAAATATTTTTTCTGCTACACATTGCTTAATTTGAATTAACAAATTCACTTTTTGATATTTTATTAGATCCTTCATAAAAAATTATGGATGGTACTTCTAGTCCATGTACACCAAGCATCAAGAGTACCCCATTATACAATGGATCCATTACTAAATGTGATAAGCAACTTCATATTATTGATGTTGTAAATTGCATATAGGTTCTTTCTATAAGTAACTTAATATTATTATTATTCAAAGTTATGTCTTTCATCGTTAGACTCTTTTTTTTTATTTTTAGATGACTTGCTTTACTTTTTGATTAAAAATAATAGAGCACGTAGAGGAACACCACACTTTCAAATTTGAAGAATGTGTATTGGCTAGTGTATATGTTGTGCCCCATTTTACTTATGGTCTCAAAGTTTGTTTTGGTTATATTGAATTAGATAAAAAATTTAAGATGTATTCCTTTTGCTAATAGAGCCGCATATAAAGTTCATGGTATTGGACTCTAAAAATTTTTGATTTGAATTTATGCTTTGCTTGTGTTCTTGATGTTTGTGTTTGTTTTGTTTTTTATTTTATTTTATTCATGTGGATGTTTATATTTATTTTTCTCTATATCTTACAAGGTTGATTTACATTGTAGAATGATGGGTTACACTTATTGTTATTCAGGATTAGGAAATTGATTACGTACACATTTTTGGTGTGCATATTTAGTAGAAAAACCTTATATATGTTGTTAATGTTTGAATCTCTTTTCTCTCTTTGTAGTTGTCATTCCAATTTTTTATTGTTCTATTTATTTAGTTTTTTCTTTCTCATTATTTAAAAAAAAATATTGACATTTTCTTAGAATATTTAAATTTATAGTTGTTCTTGTATATTACATGTATCACACATGCCAGTGAATACTGGTCAAGTTCTTTACTAATCATCATGTTCAATCATATTCTATAGTGAGGGTCAACCATATTCTTATCTTTGATTTACCCTTAAGTTAAATTGATATGATTTCATCCATTCAATTGATTAGCTGAAGATTTTATATTCAACTATTATCATCTAGTGTTGTACATCTTTGCTTGCTTGCTTGTTTTTATTTTTTATTTTTTATTGTATCCTAATATTTAAAAATAATAATTATTGCAATTTTCTAATGCTACTACTCAAATGTCATTCTAGTTGTACACTATTGAATTTGCTTTTAGATATTTCTTAGATCTTTCATAAAAAATGATGGATGATATTTTTTATTTATACACCAAGCATACAAAGTGCCCCATTATACAATTGGTCCACTACCAAATTTTATAAGCAACTTCTTACTATTGATGTTGTACATATAGGTTCTCTCTAAAGGTAAGGTATAACTTTTTTTAAAGTTTTGTCTTTCATCATTAATATTTTTTTGTCATTATTGGATGATATGATTTACTCTTTAGTTGCAGTTGATTGAGCGGATAAAGGAACACCATGCATTCAAATTTGAATAATATTTAGTGGTTGATGTGTATGTTGTGCCTAACTTATGGTCTCAGAGTGTATTTTCATCATATTGAACAAAACTAAGAATTGAATATGCATTCCTTTTGCTAATAGAGAACAATATAAAGTTCTTGGTATTGGACTCTAATAACTGTTGATTTTATACTTTATCCTTTGCTTGTGGTCTTGATGTTTATATTTATAATTTTTAAAATTTCATTCATGTGTATGCTTATATTTATTTTCCCTTTGTATCTTATAAGGTTTATTTAAGTTATAGATTGATGGATTGTGTTTGTTGTTCTTTAGGATTAAGAAACTAATTTTGTGCAAATTGTTGATATGGATATTTAGGAAAAAAGTCTTATACTTGATGCTAAGGTTTAAATCTCCTTTATATATTTGTAGTTGTCATTACAATTTGTTATTGTTCTATTTATTAGTTTGTTCTTACTTTTTTTTTAAATAACTATGGATATTTTCTTAGATTATCTAAATTTACAATGGTTCTTGCATACTACAAGCATCACATATGCTAGGGAATACCGGTCAAGTAATTTACTATTCATGATGTTTAATCATATTCTATAGTGAGGGTTAGTCATATTCTTCCCTTTGATATACCCTTAAGTTCAGTTGGTATACTTTCATCCATTCAGTTGATTGGCTAAATATTTTTCACTCAACTATTATTGTTTAGTGTTGTACATGTTTTTTTGGTTGTTTGTTTTTCTTTATTTCTATTTCATCGTAAAATAATATTTTTTTAAAATATTTATTTCAAACTTCTAATGTTGTTACTCAAATATTTTTCTAGTTGTACACTACTTAGTTTGGACTAACAAATATGCTTTTCGATATTTCTTAGATCCTTCCTTAAAAATGATGGATGGTATTTCTTGTCAATCTACACCAAGCATCAAGAGTACCTCATTATATAATGGTTTCCATACTAAATATGCTAAGCAACTTCATATTATTGATGTTGTAAATTACATATAGGTTCTTTCTAGAGGTAACTTATAATTATAATTTTATTTTTAAAAAGTTGTCTTTCATATTTAACATTTTTTAAGTTGTTGGATGACATGCTTTACTCTTTGGATGTAGTTGATCGAGCACATAAAGGAACATCACATATTTAAATTTGGAGAATATGCCCCAATTTACTTATGGTCTCAAAATCTATTTTGGTTACATTTAACAAAACTAAAAATTGAATATGCATTTCTTTTGCTAATAGAAAAGCATATGAAGTTCTTAGTATTGGACTATAATAATTATTGAATTTTAAATTTATGATTTGCTTGTGTTCTTGATGTTTTTATATTTCTTTTATATTTTTTAAAATTTCAATCATGTGTATGTTTATATTTATTTTCCATCTGTATCTTACAACGTTGATTTATATTGTATATTGATGATTTTTGTATGTTGTTATTTAGGACTAGGAAATTGATTTCATACACATTGTTGGTGTGGGTATTTAATAGAAAATTCTTTTACCTGCTGCTAATGTTTCAATATCCCTTCTCTCTTTATGGTTACCATTCCAATTTGTTATTGTTCTATTTATTTAGTTTGTTCTTTCTTGTTTTTGTTTTTTAAAAGAACTATGGAAATTCTCTCAAACTATCTAAATTACAATTCATTATATAATAGGCATCAAATATGCTAGGGAATACTATTTAAGTACTTTATTATTCATGATGTTCAATCATTTTCTTGAGTGAGGGTCATCTATCTTCTTCCCTTTGATTTTTTTAAGTTCAATTGGTATTTCATCCGTTTAATTGATTGGATTAATATTTTTCATTCAAATGGTATTGTATAGTGTTATACATGTTTGTTTGCTTATTTGTTTTTCTTTCTTTTTATTGCATTGTATCTTTATTTTTTTTGAAAGATTATTGTAAGCTTCTAATGTTGTTACTCACACATTTTTCTGCTACATATTGCATAATTTGAACTAACAATTTTTTTTTTTGATATTGCTTAGATCCTTCATAAAAATTATGGTTGGTACTTCTCGTCCATCTACATCAAGAATCAAGAGTACCTCATTATACAATGGGTCCATAACTAAATGTGATAAGCAATTCATATTATTGATGTTGTAAATTGCATGTAGGTTCTTTGTAAAGGTAACTTATTATTATTATTGTTATTTAAAGTTATGTCTTTCATATTCAATTTTTTTTTCATTGTTAGATGACATGCTTTACTTTTTGGTCACAGCTAATGGAGCACGTAGAGGAACACCACACATTCAAATTTGGAGAATGTGTACTAGCTAGTGTGTATGTTGTACCCCATTTTACTTATGGTCTCAAAGTTTATTTTAGTCATATTGAAAAATACTAAAAATTTAATATGTATTCCTTTTCCTAATAGAGAAGCATATAAAGTTCCTGGTATTGGCTTCTAATAACTATTGATTTTGGACATTATGTTTTGTTTATGTTCTTGATGTTTATGTTTGTTTTTTATTTTTAATTCTGAAAATTTCATTCATATGTAAGTTTGTTTATATTCATGTTTATGTATATTTAATATGTATTCCTTTCCTCATTTGTACACCAATCATATAGAGTGCCCCATTATACAATTGGTCCACTACTAAATTTGATAAACAACTTCATACTATTGATGTTGTAAATTGCATATAGGTTCTTTATAAAGGTAACTTATAATTTAATTTTTAATTTTTAAAAGTTTTTCATCTTTCATATATATATTTTTATCGTTATTGGATAACATGCTTTACTCTTTATTTGAAATTGATTGAGCACATAAATGAATACCACACATTATAATTTGAAGAATTTTTAGTGGCTAGTGTGTATGTTGTGCCTCACTTGGTCTTAGAGTCTATTTTTGTCATATTGAAAAACTGAAAATTGAATTAACATTCTTTTTATTCCTTTTACTAATAGAGAAGATATATTTTTTTGTTTATGGAAAATATCCCAGAAGGGATACCACTTTTGGGTAAGACCCAAGGAAGCAGAGGTATCTCTTCTCTTCTGCAAAAAATGCCCAGGGCTCACACTTGGCCTACCACCTTTGACACATGCAAGGAGTATGCTTGAAACAACACAAAACAAGAACACACAAACACAAACACACAAAAAGCTAAAAAAAAAGCATACTCCTTGAGTGTGTCAACAATAAAAATTACAACCAAACACACACACAAAAAAAAAACAAAAAAAAACACAAACCATACAAAACAAACACAAAAGTAACATAAAAAAACACATACACAAAAAAAAATGAATTAAAATAAAACAACAAAAAAACATGAAACACATAGAAAAAACCACAAACACAAAATAACAAAATACTACCAAAATAAAAACAACAAAAAGAAACAAATACACCACAAACAAAAAACCACAAAACACGAACACAGAAAAAACCACAAAAACAACAAAAAAAATTCAAAATAGAAACAACAAAAAGAACCAACAACACCACAAATGCAATCAGGAAAAACAAATACAACAAAAACTAAGCCAACGGAGCTAAAGACAAATAAAAAAAATGGTAACACTAAACATAAACCAAAGCTTAACAAATTACCAAAAATATCAGAAATTGCTTAGCAAAATAGCCAAAGCTTCCAACATTGCCATAAAGAGACTGACTATAAACCTTAGGATTATGGCATCCTTATCCTTTTATTCATATCTTGCTTCATTCCAGTTGGGACTATAGGTTGGTTACTTGGAGCCACAACACTACTATTAGAATTTGTATGGTATTTTTGAGGATCCATTTTGTTTGGAGTTTGAATCTGCCCTTTTGTTTTGCACTTGGGTTGGTATTCTACATTGTACTTTTTTTTACTATTATTTCTTAACAACAAGGTAAGCTCTTTTAGTGATTTCTCATCATGCAATGCTTCATGTTCCCTCTATTCATAAAATTGTGTTTCCATAATATTTGTTTCCATTTGACCATCCTCATCATATGCTTGCTCATATGTGGAGAGAATTTCAAAGGTGTTAGGTGAAATTACCGTTTTCTCTTTTGTTGCTATTTTTTTCTTTGTTTTTTTTGTTTAGGGATTTGAAACCCTATCAATTCCCCATCCTCTTTCTCTTTTTTAGGGACCTTATGTGGACAATCCTTGGCTAGATGACCATATTCATGACAAATTTTGCATCTAAATGGAATATTTTCATAATCTACTACTTGTTCCCATATTTCTTCCCCATATTGTAAAGTAATCTTCTCTGGAAGTGGTTTTTCAAAATCAATAAAAACACAAATCCTTGCATAAATCATATGCTCTAAGTATTGGGTGCTATCAAAATTCATCATGTAAACTCCTAAAAAAATTCCAATTGTTGCGAATATATTTTGATGCCTGTAATCTATCAGAAGACCAAATAAATGGATCCAAATAGGGTATGTTTATGGCATTTCTTCCTTAGATTTGAACTTGGTATGCTAGGGATTCATCAAGAGCCCTACCCTACCAAAAAACCATGGCCCTTCTTGAAACATTTTCTCCCTATTTTCTTCATTAAAAAAACAAATAATAAAGTAGCAATTAGGGTAAGTACAAATATCAAACATACCTTTAATGCTCCAATTTTTGGTAGCCCATTTCTTGAAGGTAGCAAGAGTCGGTCAAAATCCCATGAATAAAAAAATTAGGCATGTCCTCTCTATTGCATCTATTCCTTCCTGAACATCCGTTATTTCCAACTTTACTATTGGGGATACATTAGTTGCTTTCATGCAACCCATATTTGTTTTCCTTGAATCAACCTTTGACATCCTCAATGGTTTCCTTGGTAATCACTGATTGTGTTCCCCTCTTGTTTGGAGTGGTCCTCCACGAATTGCTTCTTTAAAATTTATTTTTGGTTCAATGCATTTATATATAATAGAGAAGATATTAAGTTCTTGGTATTAGACTCTAATAACTATTGATTTTTGACATTATCATTTGCTTGTATTCTTGATTTTTATATTTATTTATATTTCTAATTTTTAAAATTACATTCATGTGTATGTTTTTATTATTTTCCCTTTGTATCTTACAAGGTTTATTTACATTGTATATTGATGGGTTTTGTTTGTTGTTCTTTAAGATAAGGAAACTAATTTTGTACAAATTATTGATATGGATATTTAGGATAAAATCCTTGTACTTGTTGCTATGGTTTGAATATCCCTTATCTCTTTGTAGTTGTCATTATAATTTGTTATTGTTCTATTTATTTAGTTTGTTCTTCCGTATTTTTTTTAAACTATGGATATTTTCTTAGATTAGCTAGATTTTCAATGGTTCTTGCATATTATAGGCATGCTAGAGAATATTGGTCAAGTAATTTACTATTCTCAATGTTCAATCATATTTTATAGTGAGGGTCAATCATCTTCTTCCCTTTGATTTACCCTTAAGTTCAATTGGTATATTTTCATCCATTCAACTAATTGGCTAAATATTTTCCATTCAATTTTTGTTGTCTAGTGTTGTAAATATTTATTTGCTTATTTGTTTTTCTTTCTTTCTATTTCATTATATCATAATATTTTGCTAAACAAAATTATCTCAAGCTTATAATGTTGTTACTCAATTTTTTTATTGAGTTACACACTACTTAATTTGAACTAAAAAAATTGTTTTTTGATATTTCTTAGATCCTTCATAAAAAGGGGTGGATGGTGTTTCTCATCCATCTACACCAAGCATCAAAAGTGCCCCATTATACAATGGGTTCACTAGTAAATCTGATAAGCAACTGCATATTATTAATGTTGTAAATTACATATAGGTTCTTTGTAGAGGTAACTTATATTATATATATATATATATATATATATATATATATATATATATATATATATATATATATATATATATATATATATATATATATATGTTTTCATATTTAGCCTTTTTTTCATTATTGGATGACATGCTTTACTTTTTGGTTACAATTGAAGGAGTACATAGAGGAACACCATACATTCAAATTTGGAGAATGTGTAGTGGATAGTGTGTATGTTGTGCCCCACATTACTTGTGGTCTCAAAGTCTATTTTGGTCATATTGAACAAAACTAGAAATTGAATATGCATTCCTTTTGCTAATAGAGAAGCTTTTAAAGTTCTTGGTATTGGACTCTAATAGCTATTCACCACATCGGCTTGGCCATAAATTTAGGGGTGGTATGCCAAACTATATTGTGATTTTTATCCCCTGGAAATTGAATAGATGTTTTTTGTAGGACTGCCCAAAATTCTGAACTTGTTTAGGCCATATCTCACTCATCCGAACTCAGATTTGAGCTAAAATTTTTAGGGTAGATGTCTAAAAAATCTTAGAACGTCTCCACCAATTTTCATATCATTTGGAGAAACACAAATCCTAGCTCATCCCTATGTGTGAACAAGATATTTGGCAAGCGACTATGCGAGGGTTTCATCTGGGTTGAGTGCAAGTAGCTCCAGAGGTTGGTTTTTAGCGCCTTCGGGCCCTAGAAGCCAATATTTTTGTGGTTTATGCTCAATGTTTTAGAAGAAAATGTTGTAGGGGATCCAATATGGGTTAGAAATTTGTCTTTCAGCAAATCATACTATGAACTTGAGTGACAACGACTTCCAATTTGGTGCATAAAAGAAAAGTGAAAACCATACCTTTCCATGACATCTAGGGCAAGGATTAAAGAGATCACGAAACAAGTTTCAAGCAATTGATCAAAAAATGGCTCATATCTCAAGTGAATCTAGTGCTAAGGTGCACCCAAAAAATAATTCTACTGTGAAAACCCCTGTCAAGGGTAAGAATTTCGAAGACTCAGTCCCAAAAATAAATTTTAAGGATGCCCTTCGTGGTGGACAGCCTTAGCCCAATGCTAATATCAATATTAGGGCTTCCCTTAAACCTCTAATAATGCCTAAGATTGATCCTAGGAAAATGGATTCAGGATGTCTTAAAGCAGCTAATGGAACTCCTATTGTTAAGCTTGATATGGATAACATTCATACTGACATTGAAGATTTGGAAAAAAGAGGACTAATTTGTCAATTCATGGGTTTTTGTCCGAGTCTATCTGCTTTCAAAGTCTGGGCTGCAAAAATCTAGAAAACTAAAGGTGAGTTACAAATCTCTATTTATCCAAATGGTTATTTTTTTGTTTTATTTGCTAATAATGAAGATAGAGAGAAAATTTTTCAAGGGGATCCTTAGGTTTTTGTAAGGGTAGGGCTTTTCATGAAGCCCTGGCATACTACATTTAAAGTCAAAGAAGAGATGCCTTATATAGCTCCCATGTGGGTTAGACTCTTTGGCCTCCCTATTGAATTTTGGAATCCTACTATTTTTTCTTCAATTGGAAACTCTTTAGGAACTTTTATGATCACTGCTGATTGTACTCAAAATTTTGAACATATTATTTATGCTTGGATTTATGTTTTAATGGATTTTAACAAACCCCTACCTAAAAAGATCACATTACAATTTGGGGAAGACAATTGGGAGCAAGTAGTGGACTATGAGAACATTCCTTTTCATTGTAGAATTTGCCATTAATATGGTCATTTGGCCAGTGCTTTCCCAAATAAAATTCCTGATCAAAAGAAAGAAGATATAAACTCAGCAGGTTTCCAAATACCTAAGAAGAAGAACATCAGAAAAAACTAGTTATGAAGGATCAATCAAAGTCATCTTCTAATATGTTTGAAATCCTTTCCACAAATTATGTCCCAAGTGAGGAAGAGGAAATAATGGAAACTAAAATCTTAGAAACACAATTTAAATATGAAGGGAAGAAATCAGAGATAAACCAACAAATCAAAGGTTTTCAACAGAAAAAAAGGAGAAAATTTACACAAGAAAAATAATATTCCAAATATCAAAACTTCAAATAATGCAGGTCCCAATATAGTCTCCATTGAACCATCTAGTAAAATTTTGGATGTGTACGAGCATTATTCAAGGTTAGAAGCCATCTCAAATTCAATTGGAATAAGTCAAGAAATAGGGAAAAAAAATTGAAGATGGATTCTAATCAAAAAGCAGGTCGCAAGACCAATCAATATCATATGGTAAAAGAAGGTGAAAATCTTGTAGAGGAAGGTAATATTAATGCCCTTCCCAAATTTTTTAGCCTTGGTATTAATGAATATCATCACTTGGAATATTAGAGGACTCAAAGGGAGTCTTTCAAAACAAAATGAAATTAGAAGAATAATTCAGATAAATCATCCACATCTTTTTTTCCTTCAAGAAACAAAGATGTCAATGGAGGATATGGACTCAATTGCCAGTAAAATTTGGCTAGCTAGAAGAGTGGTTTCCCTCAGTTCCCAAGGGACTTCGGGTGGCATTACTTGTCTTTGGGACCCAAAAGAGGTATTTATTCACCATATGGTTGGCAGTTGGGGTTTGTTGGCTATAGATATTCAAAGTAGACATTCCAACTAGATTATGCTCTGCATTACTGTTTATGCTTTGACTTCTTTGGAGGAAAATAGAAGACAATGGAAGGATATTACTCATATTATCTCTAATTTTCCTAAAGCTTGGATCTTGATCGGAGGAGATTTCAACACCATCCTCTATCTGGATGAGAAAAGGAGGGGAAATAGAAATTTGGACAAAAGCACTGACGTCATGAGTGAATATATTACAAACCTCCATCTTGTGGATATCCAACCAGATAATGTCCTTATGAATTGGTCTAACAGAAGGCAAGGCTTAGCTTGTATAATGGAGAGATTGGATAGGTTTTTGCTCTCTAAAAATTTCTTAATCCATGGTCACATTCCCAAAGTGAAGACTCTTAATAATGTTGGTTTATATTATTGGCCAGTCATGGTGGAAATGTGGAAAACCAATGTGAGTTTCTCTCATTTTTGTTTTCAATTAATGTGGCTTAGAGAAATTTCCTTCAGACCTCATGTGCAACAATGGTGGAAGGAAGGTAAACCTAGGCATGGGACTAAGATTTTCTATTTTTCCAAAATACTACAATACATTAAATCCAAAATAAAGACTTGGAACTGGAAAGAGTTTGGGGATTTTCATAAAAAAAACATGAAGTTATTGCTCATCTTGAAAATTTGAATAATAAAATCGGTTTAGATGGCCTCACAGAGAAGATAAGTGTAGATGAAATTAAACTCACAACTCAGTTAGAGGAATGGGAAAAAAGAGAAGAAATCTTATGGAAGCAAAAATCTAGAATTCAATGGCTCAAAGAAGGAGATCAAAACACAAATTTCTTCTAGCTCAAAGATCTCACAAATTTATTTCTTCCTTAAAATCAAATTCTGGAGATGTTGTTTATACTTGGGATGGCATGAAATCTATTATTGTTGATTAATTTTCCAATATTTTTGCTGCTACTCCTCTTGACTCAGCTTCACAACAAAATTTTCTTCAAGAAATCCCTTCTCTTATCACTTCTGAGGAGAACTCTATTTTTACTGCTCCTGTTACTATCAATGAGCTTCAACAAGTAGTTTTTTAAATGCAAAAATGGAAAACCCCAGGTCTTGATGGTTTTCCCATTGAGTTCTACCAAGAGTTATGGGATATCCTTCATGTTGATTTATTAGAGGTGGTGGAAGGCCAAAGAAATTTTGAAGGTTATCAATAAAAATTATATTACTCTTATACCAAAAGCTCAAGAGGTTGATCATATATCAACTTTTAGACCTATTGCTTTATGTAATGTTCTTATCAAAATCATTACTAAAATCATGACATAAAGGTTGAAGCCTCTTTTGCATAAGATTATTTCCCTAGAGCAAGGGGGTTATGTGGAAGGACGTCAAATAGTATATGAGATAGTTCTTGCTTAGGAAGCCATCCATTCCATGGATATGAAAAATTCTCCTTCCATGTTCATTTGGTTAGACTTATCCAAAGCTTATGACAGAGTGGATTGGCACTTCCTTATCAAAGTTTTGAGACAATTTGGTTTATCTAAGGATTGGATGGTTTGGATTATGGGATGTATCTCTTCAGTTTCATACTTAGTTCTTATCAATTGTAGGCCTTCTAAGTCATTCCCAGCTTCCAGAGGTATTAGGCAAGGTGACCCGCTATCCCCTTATTTATTCATCATTCTTGTTGAATGCTTGGGTTGGACTATAACCAAAAAGAGGGAAAAAAAAACCCTTGAGGGAGTTAAAATTGCTCATGGAGCTAGACCTATCTCTCATCTTCAATTTGTGGATGATTCTACTCTTTTAAGTAAAGCTACAGTTAAGGAAGCTTCCAATATTAAGCAAATCATTAGCTATTTTTCTAAGGCTACTGGGTAGTTGATCAATGAAGACAAATCTAAAGTTATTTTCTTTCATTGCTCTGCTAGATAGGAATCCATGGTCTTGGATAAATTAAGATATAATAAGACCTCTCTTCCAATCACTTATTTAGGTATTCCCATAAATATTCAAAGGCAGAAAAATAAATATTGGAATTGGTTGTTGGACAAAGTCAAGAAGAAAATTGGAAAGTGGGCCAACAAGTGGATTTCTTCTAGGGGTAGAATCACCTTTGTAAAATTAGTCCTTCAAACTATTCCTATTTATGTTTCTTTCGTTTTGAATATCCCAAAGGTTGTTCTTCAAGAATTGGATCAAATTAGTCATCGTTTCCTTTGGAGTGGTACTAAGGAGAAAATAAAATGGGCCTTGGTGAAATGGGATACTTTGTCTTCCTAAGAGTGAAGGGGGGTTAGGATTCCAGTATTCTATTAATAACAACAAAGCTTTAGTTGCTAAATTATATTTGAGGATGTTGCATAACCCCAATACTCTTTGGGCCAATAATCTCCTTGCTAAATATGTTGAGAACAAAAGTCCTGAAGACTTTGTTCGCTATCAACTTCCTACCAAAGGTTCTCCTATTTTAGCAGTTCTTAAGCGTGGTGAGGATTTGATAAAGAAAAAATTATTTTGGATCATTCATAATGGTCAACATGTATTTTGGATAGATTCTTGGGATGGTCACAAGCCTTTGATAACTTAGTTTCCCGATTGGAGGCCTTGGATGGAGGAGCTTCACCGAGCTAATTGGATAAAGGTGGCTAATTACTATCGGTACCATACTGGTAATTCAAAGGTTGGTAGATATTAGATCCCTATTGAGGACTAGCCTATTCAAATCCTAGAAAGGCAAAGACAAGATATCCAAGGTATCCTTCATATGAGATCCCTCTCTTGGTCCCATGAAAAAGATTATTTTGGATGGAACAACACTACTAAGGGTGAGTATTCAGTTGCTCAAGGTTATTTGACCTTATGCCATAATAATCCCAACCATTCTTTTGATATATTTTCTCGATTGTGGGCTCAAAATCTCTGGTCTAAGGTGAGGTTCTTTATTTGGCTTTTATTGCATCGTAGGGTGCTTACTGGTGAGCAACTTATGAAGCATGGTTTTCATGGCCTTTTTAGATGTTAAATGTGTGAAGAGAATGTAGAAAATATCAACCATATTTTTATTGAGTGTACTTTAGCCTCTGAGATATGGAGGAGAATGACCACTTTACTTGGCTTACAATGGTCCATTTTTTTACTTTTGAACAACTTTGGAGGGATTGGCCTAATCAAGAGGGTGTTGATCATTTTATTATGCAGTTAGTTCGGATGGGTTCTACCATTCTTCTTTGGAATATTTGGAATGAAAGGAAAAGCCAAATTTCTAATCAATATAGGAAGGATATTCACTATATTTGGCAAAATACCATAGCCAACTGAAAGCACGAGATTTTGAAAGATTGAAAGGAAAACTAATGCAATGTATTCAAAACCCAAAGTTAACGCTTAAGGTCCTATAAAGTGAAATGCATGAAATGAAAGAAAAGAGATGAATTTAAATGAGATAAAAGGAAGTATAGAAAGCATAGCCCTTTTTATTTATACTCTTCCAATTCAGTTACAAAGACGTCTCCTCCCTTTTAAGGGGTAGGAGCATTAACATAGTTTCAATTACAATCATGGATTTAGTGTTCCTCCTTCTGCGTGCCCACATGTGAAATGGGCGGGGCAAAGTGTTGCCGCTGCTGGTATTTATGAATCTTTAATCCTTGCTACTCCTCCTGCGTTCAAAGAAACAACAAATCGTCAGTAGCACCTGTGTATGATAATGAAACTCACAAATCTATAAGAGTACTATTAATGAATATAAAATATAAATATAATGATGATTAAAATGAATCTAAATAGACTAAAAATTTGACAGAAGCATAATCATGTAACTAGCAAAATACTACAAAAGAAACAATCACCAAATTTGATATAGATCCGTATTCGTTCCGGGGTGGGACGAATAAACCTACAACAGTTTGGTATTCATTCTGGGGTGAGATGAATAAACCTGCAATAAGGCAGGGGGTGCTCGAAGGCAAACCACCTGTTGGTTGAGACTTTGTTTCGACACCAATCCGCTTGGGATGAGTCCGAAACCTGTTGTGATGTGTTATCAAAAAATTGGTAGGATATTGTGGTCAGAAGATCGGGTTTTAGGTCTTGATTCGTGCCTCCAAAAGTCACCCAATAACCTCCCTTTCGATTAAGATATTATGGATGTAAAAGCACAAATCATAAGTAAGTAAACTGGTAGCACTTCATTGCTCAAAATGCTCCTTCTCTATGTCTTTTGGGTGAGGAAACTCACCATTTTATAGACCCAAGGGGTCTCTTTGAATTAGCATGCAGAAGTGCTACTTAGCATGAATGCTTTTTTCAGGGAAGAGAAGACTTCTCCTTGATTAAGGGCTCCATAACTACTTCTGTAACTGCTTCTGCATGCCCAAAATAACTCACTCGCACTCCCATGCAATGAAGGGAGAGTTAAGTAGCTAATTTGAGTTGTCATGAAAAAGCCCACTCTCACTCCCATGCAATGAAGGGAGAGTCAAGTGGCAGATCTGAGTTGTCAAAAGAACTCACTCGCACTCCTATGCCATAAAGGGAGAGCTAAGTGGCAGTTCTGAGTTGTCATGTGCCAAAGTTTGACTTTTTTCTGGTAAAACCTGGCATTCGTCCCAACTAGGAGCGAGCGCTGGTAATCGTCTCTGGGTGGAATGAGTACCAGTCTGCACTCATCCCTGGGTGGAGTGAATAAGTAACAGAGTGCCTAAAAGGTGCCAAATTGATCTTTGAATTTTAAAATTGCTGTGTGAGTGGTTAGAACCACTGTTTTAACCTCTAGGGCTGCCCTGGGGCTGTGTGTGTTAATGCGATCAGTGTTTGCAGTCACATAATCAGATTGGTGCTATTTTGGTGTCTACAGATGCCCCTTTTTGGAAAGCGCTGCACATGGTGCAATGCTGAGCAAAAATAG
Source organism: Wollemia nobilis (assembly GCA_028583015.1). NCBI lineage: Eukaryota > Viridiplantae > Streptophyta > Pinopsida > Araucariales > Araucariaceae > Wollemia > Wollemia nobilis. The sequence goes on from JAQPPZ010016927.1 coordinate 8,732,448, forward strand.
ATAACCAAAGCACTAATGATTAGGATTTCTCAATAACCTAACCAACTTTGGATGCCCCAAGTATGGAAAGGGCATGCATTCTTGAATCCTTGCTTCTGATGAGCTAAGGAATTGGATTTCAAGTATTAACCTATTTTGGTGAGGTGTGACTTGAGCTTGGGCATTGATCAGTCATGAATAGGCAAAGGGTGCAAGATTTTGTCTGTGGGAACCTTGTGTTCATGATTCACGAATGCCAAGCGTTTAATCAGTTTGTGATTGTTGCTTGTTTGCTGCCCCAAGTAGGAGCATGATTGTCTTTGTCAATGATTCTTTGAATGCATGCCATTGCCTTGATTGGGTATGTGTTTGTTGATTTGTATCTAAGTGTGACTACTCCCTCAAGCGATGAATCGATGAGGGAATGATCGACATGAGAAAAGCAACGAGTCGCTTGACCCAAGATGACTTAAGTGAGGGTGCCTTCAGATGTTTTTCGTTGAATGCTTAAGCAGTTTCCCAATTTTTGAACCTATTTTTGGTGGGTGGGAACCCATTTTGGGACGTCATATGGGGTTAAAATTGATGAAAATCCGATCTCCCGTGGAGCAGTCCGGCCATGGTGGCCTTCTTAGGGAAAATATAGTGACAATGTAAACCCCGACATCAGTTTTTGTATGCCAAGGAGGTCAAGTGTAAAAACACTTTTGTCCGGCAATGTTTATGGCTCTTTGTTGTTGTTGGCAATTTTGGGTACCTTGGGTACATTGCCTTTGCTCAAGTGTAGATGTTGTCATTGATGTCAAGAAGTTCTTGAAGCAATTTGTTTTGATGTCAAGGAATTTTTTTTGTTGAAGGTTATTCAAAGCATGATCAGTGAGTTTCTAGGAAGTTCTTAGTAGCCCATTTGCAAAAGATCAAGAAAAATACAAGTAAGAAAAAGTATGCAAATGACTAGAAAAACTGTCGCGATTTCGCGACATGTTTGAGGAGAGAGAAACTGCTGGAAAATTTGTCACAATTTCACGACATATTTGAGGAGAGAGAAAGTTTTGGCAAAACTGTCGCAATTTCACGACATGTTGGCAGAGAAGGAGGGCAAGATGGAAAGTGTCACGATTTCATGACATGTCGCATTTTCGCGACTCGAGAAGTGCAGGAAGGCATAGAAGGAAAAGTGTCATGATTTCGTGACACATTGCCAGGAAAGTTGTATGGACGAAAAGGTGTCGTGATTTCATGACATAATGCAGAAAAGAGAGTCCGCAATGTGAACTGTCATGTTTTCACGACAAATTAGAAGAGAGAGAAAGTTACATGAAAAGTGTCATAATTTCATGACATGCTGCAAAAGAATAAGTGAGGACTGTCGCGATTTCGCGACATGCTGCAAAAGACTAAGTGAGAACTGTCATGATTTCATGACATGCTAAAAATATCAAAGAGATAACTATCACGATTTCATGACATGCAGTAAAGAGGAAGAGTCTGAAATGAGAAGCGTCGCGATTTTGTGACAGGCTACAAAGAAGTACGGATGCAGAAAGTGTCGCAATTTCATGACAAGTTGAGATGGTAGCTTGCAGTTAGAGAAAGTGTCACGATTTCATGATAGAATCAGTTAGCAAGTCTTCAACAGAAGAAGCGTCGCAATTTCATGAAAATTTGAAGAAGGAAGAGCTCGAAGGCGAAAGCATCACAATTTCACGACATGTTTCATTTTCGCTAGTGCAAGTAGAGAAGAGGGCCATGAAGTCATAAGGGTCATGATTTCATAACAGAGCTGGAGATGACGTCAGCAGAAGCAGATGTGTCATGATTTTGTGACAAAAGTAGAGAAGGCAATGAAGACTAAAGTGTCATGATTTCATGATATGAGTGAAGATGATGTCAGCAAAAGACAGAAGTGTCGCGATGTCACGACAAGGACGTAGTCAAGGCAGACAAAGGCAAAAAGTGTCACGATTTCGTGACAGCAGGCAAAAGAAGGTGTACGACAGGCAAAGGTGTTGTGATATCGTGACATGTTGTAGTTTCACAAGAAAAGCTACAGAACCAGAGGTGGTTGAAGGACAGAGTTAACCTTGAGCTGACAGAGTTAAATCTGTGCCGATGTAGCATAGGGTTTTGCAATCGACACAGTTTGAGGGTTACAGTCGACTAAGTTTGAGAGTTTTGATCATGAAATTTAATTTATAAAAGGAGGGTTGTTTGAAGAGATTCATTAATTGATCGAAGTGTGCGTTTGAAGTGCGAATTTCATAGAAGTAGAGTGCGGGGAGAAGTTTGATCATCGAGGAGCGGAGTATGCGAAGACAGTGCTACTGTGTTTGCTCAGAGGTGCATAAGTGGATGTTTGATCGAGTGCTATGATTGCGTAGAGGTGCAATTTTGAGGACATTAGTGCCAGATCGAAGGACTGTGTTTGGTGCAGATAAGAGGACCAGCTTTGGAGGTGAAAGAGTTGAGGACAAAGGTCTCCAACCAGAGCAGGGAAGACATGTGTCTTCTATGGATAGAGTTCCACTTGCTAAGGGTAGCAGAGGTAGAGGTCTTCTAGAGGATCACTAGTTAGAGCAGAGCTAGGGGAAGGTATCTCCTTTGGGTTGGTGCCCATAAACATTGTAATCGGGAAAGGTTTTCCCAGATTCTAAGTTGATAAAATTTAGTGAAAATTTTATCCGTGGAGTAGCCCGCGTTGGGTGAACCATGTAAATTGTTGTGTCTCTTTTGTGAATGGTGTTTTTGTGCATTGCTTTGTTTACTGCTATTGATATTTTTTTCTTTACATTGCATAATATTGAACTACAAGTTGAATCGAAGGAAAAAGTTAAAAAGCGATCTTATACTGTTCACCCCCCCTCTCAGTATAAGCCTGTGTTCTTTAGTTGGTATCAGAGCGGGTTCCTTCGAAAAGGTTTAACAACTTGAAGGAAGAACTAGTTAAGAACACAATGGAGTACTCAAGTGGCAATGCAACACCTATTCTTGATGGATCAGATTTTGGTCTATGGAGTGCAAGAATGAGAGTTTATCTAATGGCTCTTGGTAATGAGGTATGGGAAGTGATTGAAGACGAGTACACTATTCCTGAACATGGTCCTTATACTAAAGAAGATAGGCTCATGCTTCATAGCAATTCAAAAGCCATGAATGCAATCTTGAAAGGCTTACAGAAAGTAGATCTCACCAAAGTTATTCACTGCAAGATAGCTAGTGAAATGTGGAAACAGTTGCAGGTGGTTCATATAGGTGATGCAAATGTCCGAAAGGCCAAATTGAGACACTTTAAAGGTATGTTTGAACAACTCAAAATGAATGATGATGAAAAGATTAGTGACTACATGCTTCGTATGGATGAGGTTGTTAACTCCATGAAAGACTTAGGTCTTGAACTTGCTAAAAATGATGTGTGTGATAAGATTTTAAGATCTCTTCCTAATAGATTTAGTGAAAATATTTTTGCCATTGAAGAAGCTAAAGATTTAGATAAACTAAAAAAGGATGAGCTCCATAGTATTCTTGTAGCATTTGAGTTGAGAACTCAAGTGAAAGCTGATGTCAAGAAAGAGGCAGCTTTCAAAGCTACCAAGAAATACAAAGGTAAACAGATTCAAGAAAGTGATGAGTCTTCTAGTGATGAAGAGGCATATTACAACAAGAAAGGCAAGTTATCTAGAAAACAAAAAAACAAGAAAAATATAAGATGTTTCAACTGTGGAAAGTTTGGTCATTACGCTACTGACTGTACTGTTTCTAAGAATGAAAGTGATGAAGATATACAAGATTCTAAGAGCAAGGATTCTGAAAAGCACAAGCATCACAGGAAGAGCAAAGATGAGTACAACAATCACGAAAAGAGGCATTCTTACTTAACTCTTTTTATCTGTATTACGCTATTTAGCTATTAGTTAGCTATTAGTATAGCTATCTGTTGTCTCTGTTACAACTACGTAACAGAGTGCAGTTGCCTGTGTGCTATTCACGGCACTGTCACATGTATTTAAACTCTGCAGCAATATACAATTTCTGTTCGTTGAATCTAACATGGCATCAGAGCCAGCGATGTGCAGGGAGGCGTGACGAGAAGCCGAGGCTGGAGAATCTGGGCGGGTGTGCAGTTAATTTTAAATTTTTTTTTGTCGCGCAGTCGCGATAGAAAGAGACAGACCACTCCCCACCGGTCGTCGAAGCAGACGCAGCCGGCGCGCTGCGTCGCAGGAGGGCCCGGACCCCGTTGCGCGCGGTTGACGGGAAAGACCACTCCCCGCGTGTGCGCGCGACCAGGAGGGGCCCGCTCCCCCGCGCGACAGAGGAGCTGTCGCAGCAGGCCCGTGCGCTCCCGAAGCTGCCGCAGCAGGCCCGTGCGACAGACTGTCGCGCAGGCCGTGCGACAGGAGGGGAGGCCCCCTCCCCCTTGGCCGACGCTGCGGGGGGAAATTCAAATTTCCCGCCCGCCGCGGCAGGAGGGGTATAAACCCCCCCCCGGCACGCCTCCCCACCGCGCCCCGCCCCCCCCACGCGCGACGCGCAATTTGCGCGCGCGCGCTCCCCGAGGAGGCGCCCCCCCGGCCCGCGGAGCGGGATTCAAAATCCCCGCCCGCGCGGGAACCCCGAGGAGGCGCCCCACCCCCCTCCCCCCGGCCCGCCCGCGGAGCGGGATTCAAATTCCCGCCCGCGCGGGAAATCGGAGGGGGTATAAACCCCCCCGCGGGACTGCGTCCGCGAGACGCCACCGCGGGACTGCGTCCGCGAGACGCCCCCCCTCCCCACCGCGGGACTGCGTCGCGCCCGTCCGCGCAAACCCCCCCCCCGCGGGACTGCGTCCGGGAGACGCAGTGTCTGCGCAAACCCCCCGGTGATTGCGCAGAGAAGCCGAGGGCCCTCTAGCGCGCGGGGCTGGCCCTGGAATTTTTTGAAAAAAAAAAAAAAAAAAAAAAAAAACCCCTGTTCGGAACGCGGGGAGGGACGCGGACGAGAAGCGAGGCGAACGCGGGAGACGAAGCTCGCGGAGGACGGGAAGCGAGAGGCGGCAAGCAGCGGAAGAGCTCGACGGAGCGGCATACCGGAACTTGCGGGAGGAGGTGGCGGGAGGGCTTGGGCGGACCGAGAAGGGACAAAGGAGAGGTGCTCCATTGTTTCTTCCGGATCGGCCAGCTGGCTCACGTGGTCGTGAGCCGTGCGGTAAGGCTCAGGGAGCCTACAGGTCGGGGGTTCGAATCCCGCCGACTCCCCCAAGGTATATTTTTTTTTTTAAAGTTATTTTTTTATTATTATTATTTTTAATTAAAATTTTTAATTTTAATTTTTTTTAATATAGTTTTTAAACTTTAATAAATTAAATTTAATTTTAATTTATTTTTTCTAAAAGTTTAAAACTATAGAAATTAAAATTTTTTATTTTAATTTTAAAATTGATAATAATTATAAAAATGCTTTGTTAAAGAAAGCCTTTTAAGGGGGGATTTTTTTCAAAAAAAATCAAAGGGGGATTGAGAGTAATTTTTTATGAAAAATAGCAATTTGGCATTGTAAAAGGTGCATTTTCGGCTGTGACCGACACCTAGTGGGTTATTCTAGTGGGCATTTTTTTTTGTTGTATGTTGCATATTTCATTTTTGCACTATAACATTAAAAATTAAAATCAAACACTCCTTAAAGTCCCCGGAATATAAAACCCATCTGTGCAATTTATTTGCCTTTGCGGCGTTCGGTATTTGCGATACCTACGCCGGCACTTACAGGTAAAGGCTGTCGTGATTTGGCTACTTGTATCCGCCGCCTAATATAGCTGCTATAACGACGTCTGAGCTTGTTCTCTATAAATCGTCGGGGAGGAATAAGTACGCCATTTTTTTGCATTTTTTACTCCATCCACTACCCTTTATCGCACTTGTGTTTAGGCGTAAATCCTGACGAAGTATTCTTCATAGTGTTTAGGGGAAGTTACGCCCCACGCATGAGAAGAATCTTCTATGGTAGGTGCCATCAACAAGGCGATTCCCTTTCAGTACCGCTTATGTTCCACGTATCGTATGATCTCTAAAATTCACCTATAGTCTCCCTCACGTAAGGGCGGGTGATTTTTGTTGATCTTTCTAAATACCTATAGTTTCCCTCACGTAAGGGCGGGTATTTTGTACGGTATATTGGCCTAGCAAAAGGTATATCGAAAGGGGGACCAATTTGGTGATATAAGGAACCTTCACTATGGCCGTTGTTGCAAAATTGATGAGTGATCCGCATCAGTTATTGAAAGGTCCAAATTATACACCATGGAAACATAAGATGAAGGCTATTCTCCAAATGGAAGATTTGTGGGATATTATTCTTGGAGTAGCAACAAGGCCTTCACCAACGACGAGATCCACGGGTCCTTCGACGAGATCAGATTGCTTTTGACAAGAAAGACAGGAGAGCAAAGGTGCTCATTTTGTTTCTTGTTTCGGATGAAGTGCAACCTCATATAGCTGATAAAGCAAGTGGTAAAGAGGCATGGGATGCCCTTAGAACCATCTATGAGGGGAAGAATGAATCCACCATTCTTCATCTTCAACAACAACTTCATAACACGAGTTTGAGACGGGGTGAAACAGTTGAACTCTTTACGTGCGAGTGTACGAGTTGAAAGAGAAATTGAGTTCTCTAGGAGATACTGTGGATGAAAAGCTTCTCATTTCACTTGTGATGAGAGCTTTACCTTCTTCATTTGACATGTTGATAACCTCCATCCGGGTGTCCCAACGACAAATTACCTACATCGAGTTGGTCAATCTGCTTCAACAACGGGAGGCACGCCAACTTCACAAGGATGATTCTTCCAATACGGCCCTATACACCAACGAGGCGGGGTTCTAGGAAGAAAGGTAATGGGCAAAAAGGAGGCAACTTTCGGAAAGGAGGAAATTCTCAACGGGATACGAAAGGAAAAGGCAAGCAACCTCAACGAGAAGAAGAGGTGGTGCAAGATGTGTGAGAAAGACAACCATGACACCAACGGGTGTTGGCATAAGAACAAGCAAAAAGGCCAAAACAAACCACAAAATAAAAACAAGCAACCCCGAGGCGAATGTTCTTTGTTGAAGAATCGACTCGGATTACGAATGGGCACACAAGGTGCTCATGACTACCACAGATTCCACTCGGAGGGATCCTATTTGGTATGTCGATTACGGAGCTAGTAAACATATGAGCGGCGACGGATCGTGGTTTGAATCATTTGTGGCCAAGGAGGGCAAACCTGTCACCATTGCTGATGATAAAACCTACGGGGTTCGGGGAGAGGGTACGGTTTCGGTCACTCTTCACGATGGCAAGTGTCGGATTGACAAGGTCCTCTATGTTCGGGATTGGCCAACAATTTGTTGTCGGTGACACAAATCCTGGACAGAAATATGGTTGTCAACTTTCGTGTTGAGAATGGAAAGAAGTGTTGTACAATTACCGGGAAGGGTAAGCGGTTACAACTGACTTCATATAAGCATGGCTTATTTGCACTAGATGCTATCTCTATTCCACATGTTGCCATGATTGTCTCTACCAAGGAGGCAACTTCCCTATGGCACAAGAGATATGGGCATCTTAGTTACGGCTACTTACTTGAGCTCGGCAAGTATGAGATGGTAAAGGGTCTTCCTTCCCTTTACGCCACATTGCCGGTGTGCTCTGAGCGCAGCGGGAAAGCGGCATAGAGTACCATTTGAGAAGAGCTCTACAAGAGCACGAAAACCTCTGGAGCTAATTCACACCGATCTATGCGGTCCTTTCACACCCAACGGTGTTGGAGGGAAGAGGTACTTTCGGTTATTCGTAGATGACTACTCACGAAAGATGTGGGTTTTCTTTCTCAAACTGAAATCCGAAGCTTTCGCATTCTTCCAACGGTTCAAGAAATCCGTTGAGAAGGAGTCAGGGGCTTCTATTAAAACCCTCCGCTCAGATCTAGGGGGAGAGTTTACCTCTAATGAATTTTCTGCATTCCTAGATAAACATGGGATCAAGAGACTGTTAACAACTGCCTATACTCCTCGGCGAGAATGGAGTTCCTTGAGAGAAGGAACCGTTCTATCATGGAAATGGTTCGTTGTATGCTCACGGGTGCAACTCTTGGGCAACAATATTGGGCGAGAAGTCTGTCACCACTGCGGTGTATCTTTTGAATAGGGCACCCACAAAGGCCCTAAAAGGAATGACTCCACGGGAAGCATGGAGTGGTCGAAAACCCTCCATATCTCATCTACGTATTTTCGAGTGTCAAGCTTTCATGCACATACCGAAAGAAAAAAGGAAGAAGCTAGATGAGAAAACAATGAGATGTATTTTTCTTGGATATTCTGAGCACTCTAAAGGATATCGGTTGATAGATCCTTTGACCAAGAAAATTCATATCAGCGGAGATGTTGTCTTTGATGAAGCTTTCACATCACAGAGCACATCTACGAGTACACCGAGGATATTGTGGAACCAAAGGAAGAGGAGATTCCTTCGTCAACACGAGACGGGAGGTCCTTCTACATCTTCTTCACCACCACCGAAGAAGAATCCTAAATGGTGTACAAATACAATCGAGAGATGCAAATTTATCCACTCCTCCCAATTTGAATTTGGATAGACCTCGTACACGCGGTATGGCTCAAAAGGAAAGAGAAGCCGAGAAGCTGGTGAGGTTGATGATCTTTGTCAATCTTTTGAGGAACTTTACGTGACTCCAAGTAGAGAAGTTGAGGATATGGATATTGATGATGACGGGGCATTCATGTCTACCATAGATAGTCTTGGACCTGCATCGGTGCAAGATGCTCTTAGTGAGCCTCGGTGGAAGGCCGCTATGGATACGAGTATGAGTCTACGATGAAGAATAAAACTTGGAAGCTTGTTGATCCGCCTCATGGAAAGAAACCTATTGGCTGCAAATGGGTATACAAAGTCAAGTACAAGGCGGATGGAACAATTGATAAGCATAAAGCCCGTCTTGTTGCAAAGGGCTATGCTCAAAAGGAAGGCATCGACTATGAAGAAACTTTTGCACCTACTTCTCGGATGACCACAATTCGGGTTATGTGTGCTATGGCAGCACAATATGGGTGGAAAGTTCACCAAATGGATGTCAAAAGTGCCTTTCTTAATGGTGATCTCCAAGAAGAAGTCTATATGACTCGGCTGAAGGATTTGAAGTGGAAGGCCAACGACGAGAAAGTTTGCAAATTGGTTAAATCCTTGTATGGTCTGAAACAAGCTCCTCGAGCTTGGTATATAAAAATGGACAATCACCTAATGCAGCATGGATTTAAGAGATGTCCGTCAGATGCAAACCTCTATTTCAAGAAACGGGGTTACGAGATAGTGTTGCTTGTACTCTATGTGGATGATCTGCTCATTACGGGGAGTTCGAGAAGATTTGATCTCTCTTGTCAAAAGAAACTTGTGCAAATCTTTTGAGATGACGGATCTTGGACTTCTCCATTCTTGTCTTGGTGCGGAATTCAGCCGGAAGGAGCACACCATCAAAGTGTCTCAGAAAAAGTATGCCAAGACATTGCTCGATAAATATCGCATGACTGACTGCAAGCCAATGGCAACTCCTATGGAGAATGGACTTCGGTTATCGCGACATGATGACTCACCCCAGGTAGATGGCACTCTCTATCGACAGTTGATTGGGAGTCTCATATATCCGACCAATACTAGGCCGGATCTCGTATTTCTTGTAAACTATCTTTCGAGGTTCATGCGGGAGCCTAAGATTACTCATTGGAAAGCGACAAAACGTGTTCTTCACTATGTCCGTGGTACTATAGAATATGGCCTAGAATACAAGAGGAACAACAAATTCTTCTTGCAAGGATACACGGACTCCGACTATGCCGGATCATTTGATGATCGCAAGTCAACTTATGGATACATTTTTCATCTGGGATCCGGTCCTGTCTCTTGGCACGGCAAGAAGCAACGGTGGTTGCTATTTCTTCAACGAGAGGCAGAATATCGCGCCGCACGTGAAGCTGTGTGCGAAGTGATATGGTTACGTCGCATTCTAACAAGTATGGGCCATCCATCAAAATCTCCAATACACTTGTTTTGCGACAATCAGGGTGTTATGAACCTCGTCAAGAATCCAGTCCATCATGAAAAAACAAAGCACATTGACACACAATGTCATTTCATTCGAGAGGAAGTTCCAAAGCACCGAATTCAGCTTCGCACATTCCCACCGATGCTCAAGTTGCAGACATTTTCACTAAGGCACTTGGGCGTGTCAAATTTGAATTGTTTCGCAACTCACTTTGTATTGCAAAATAATGTAAGGGGATGTTAGTATAGCTATTAATTATTACATTACCCAAATAATGTAATAAAGGGGGATGTTAGCGTACTTAACTCCTTTTATCTGTATTACGCTATTTAGCTATTAGTTAGCTATTAGTATAGCTATCTGTTGTCTTTGTTACAACTACGTAACAGAGTGCAGTTGCCTGTGTGCTATTCACGGCACTGTCACATGTATTTAAACTCTGTAGCAATATACAATTTCTGTTCGTTGAATCTAACACAAGAAGAGCTTCTACCTAGACAAAACAAGTAAGTGTTCTAGCAGTGATAGTGAAAGTTCTTCTAGTGATGATGAAAATGAGATACTGTTTATTTCAAAAAAGGAGGAAGAACCGAAACATAAATTCATTATCATGAAATGTTTTAGATGTGGAAATTTTGGGCACCTTGAGGATGATTGCACAAATAATGAATTGGTTGCTAGTATGTATGAGGATGCTTCAGAAAATGATAAGGAAGATGCATGTATGGTTTTAGAAAAGGGTAGCACCTCTAGTGATAAGAAATCTGAAAAAGGCCTTGATGATTCAAAATGCAATCAAATAGAGGATCTTGAAAGTGAACTTACTAATGCTCTTAGTGTTTTGAAAAAGGAAAGAAAGAAGAATGCTAGACTCAAGGATAAGTTAGATGAATGTTGTATGGAAAGAGATGAACTTATAGAAATTCTTGACGTCTCTATGGCTAAGACACAAGATCTCAGGAATGAATTAGAATCTAAGGTGCTTGAGTATAGTGAATTAGAACATAAAATGGCTTCTTTGAAAGAGGAAACTAAAGAGTACAAGGATAAGCTGTACAGATTTCAAGAAAGCTCCAAAAAGGTTGAATCACTCATCAAAGGACAAAGAAAGACAACAGATAAAACAGGTCTTGGTTTTGTTAAACCACACAAGGAATAGTTTGGGGAATCCAGTAAGAGATTTCAAAGAGAAGAGAGTTCTGATGAAGAGAGTATCTCAGAGAAAGAGTCCATGAGTGATAAATGCGTAGAAACAGAAAACAAAATTCTGAATGCGAAGAAGTTTTCGGGAGCCAAAAGGTCGATTAAAATAATATTTCACGATAGATGTTTTGCGTGTCACAGGTTTGGTCACACGGCTGCACATTGCATGTCTCAAATGAAGAAGGTTAACAACAATTTCAGAAGTGCTAATTTCTTCCAAGGGTATTTCTACTCTTGTAATCAGTTTGGGCATAAGGAAATTATCTGCAAGACTAATAACAGGTTCATGGTTAGTCAGAATAGATGGATTCAAAGAACAAATATGTCTAAAATAAATTACAGTGCTACTTGTTATAAATGCAACAATGCAGGTCACATAGCTAGACAGTGCAGAGCTAAACTACCAAGGTGCAGGAACAAGAAAAGTGGTATGAACAGGTCCATGGATCAAGGCATGGATAAAAACAAGAATGATAACAAGAACAAGAACAGTGAAAAAAATAGGAATGCGGGAAAAAAGTTCAAGAAAAGGCCGGGAAAGGAAATTATAGACACTGATGATGATCAGTGCCTATTGGGAGTTGTACTCCCACCCCAGAATTAATCACCTCATCAAGAGGTGGGGGAGGGACTAAGTTAAGAAGCTCATTCTTAGTCTCAAGCCCCAAAGGTGACCCTTTGCCATTGATGACAAAGGGGGAGAGATTTGAGTAAGGGGGAGAGATATGAGTAAGGGGGAGAGCTTTAATGTGAAGAGGAAAGCTTCAAGTCAGGGGGAGCAAAAATTCAAAAGGAGATTCTCAGTTGTTGGCTCAATTGGTTTTAGTTTTGGCTCCTAAGATGTGTTTTAGTAAAGGTTTGCCATCAACGACAAAGGGGGAGATTGTTGGCAATTTTTGGTACATTGGGTACATTGCCTTTGCTCAAGTGTAGATGTTGTCATTGATGTCAAGAAGTTCTTGAAGCAATTTGTTTTGATGTCAAGGAATTTGTTTTGTTGAAGGTTTTTCAGAGCATGATCAGTGAGTTTCCAGGAAGTTCTTAGTAGCCCATTTGCAAAAGATCAAGAAAAATACAAGTAAGAAAAAGTATGCAAACAGCTGGAAAAACTGTCACAATTTTGTGACATGTTTGAGGAGAGAGAAAGTGCTGGAAAAACTATCACGATTTCACGACATGTTTGAGGAGAGAGAAATTTCTGGAAAAACTGTCACGATTTCATGACATGTTGGTAGAGAAGGAGGGCAAGATGGAAAGTGTCGCGATTTCGTGACATGTCGCATTTTCGTGACTCGGGAAGTGCAGGAAGGCAGAGAAGGAAAAGTGTCACGATTTTGTGACACATTGCCAGGAAAGTTGTACGGACGAAAAGGTGTCACGATTTCGTGACATAATGCAAAAAAGAGAGTCCACAATGTGAACTGTCGCGTTTTCACGACAAATTAGAAGAGAGAGAAAGTTACATGAAAAGTGTCACGATTTCGTGACATGCTGCAAAAGACTAAGTGAGGACTGTCACGATTTCGCGACATGCTACAAAAGACTAAGTGAGAACTGTCACGATTTCGTGACATGCTGAAAATCTCGAAGAGAGAACTGTCATGATTTTGCAACATGCAGCAAAGAGGAAGAGTCTGAAATGAGAAGCGTCGCGATTTCGTGATAGGCTACAAAGAAGTTGTACGGATGCAGAAAGTGTCGCGATTTCATGATAGGTTGAGATGGTAGCTTGCAGTTGGAGAAAGTGTCACGATTTCATGACAGAATCAGTTAGCAAGTCTTCAACAGAAGAAGCGTCGTGATTTCATGATGAATTGAAGAAGGAAGAGCTTGAAGGCGAAAGTGTCACGATTTCACAACATGTTCCATTTTTGCTAGTGCAAGCAGAGAAGAAAGCCATGAAGTCATAAGGGTCGTGATTTCACGACAGAGTTGGATATGATGTCAGTAGAAGCAGATGTGTCACGATTTCACGACAAAAGCAGAGAAGAAGGCAATGAAGACTAAAGTGTCACGATTTCGTGACAAGAGTGAAGATGACATCAGCAAAAGACAGAAGTGTCGCAATGTCGCGACAAGGACGTAGTCAAGGCAGACAAAGGCAAAAAGTGTCACGATTTCGTGACAGCAGGCAAAACAAGGTGTACGACAGGAAAAGGTGTCGCGATATCATGACATGTTGTAGTTTCACAGGAAAAGCTATATAACCAGAGGAGGTTGAAGGACAGAGTTAACCTTGAGTCGACAGAGTTAAATCTGGGCTGACACAACATAGGGTTTTGCAGCCGACGTAGTTTGAGGGTTACAATCGACTAAGTTTGAGAGTTTTGATTGTGAAATTTATTCTATAAAAGGAGGGCTGTTTGAAGAGATTCATTAATTGATCAAAGTGTGCGTTCGAAGTGTGACTTTCATAGAAGCAGAGTGTGGGGAGAAGTTCGATCATCGAGGAGCAGAGTATGTGAAGACAGTGCTGCTGTATTTGCGCAGAGGTGCATAAGTGGATGTTTGATCGAGTGCTGTGATTGTGCAGAGGAGCAATTTCGAGGACATTAGTGCCAGACCGAAGGACTATGTTTGGTGCAGATAAGAGGACCAACTTTGGAGGTGAAAGAGTTGAGGACAGATGTCTCCAGCCAGAGCAGGGAAGATAGGTGTCTTCTGTGGATAAAGTTCCACTTGCTAAGGGCTGCAGAGGCAAAGGTTTTCTAGAGGATCACCAGTTAGAGTAGAGCTAGGGGAAGGTATCTCCTTTGGATTGGTGCCCATAAACATTGTAATTAGGAAAGGTTTTCCCAGATTCTGAGTTGATAAAATTTAGTGAAAATTTTATTCGTGGAGTAGCCCGCGTTGGGTGAACCACGTAAATTGTTGTGTCTCTTTTGTGAATGGTGTTTTTGTGCATTGCTTTGTTTACTGCTATTGATACTGTTTTCTTTACACTGCATAATATTGAATTGCAAGTTGAATCGAAGGAAAAATTTAAAAAGCGGTCTTATACTGTTCACCCCCCCCTCTCAGTATAAGCTTGTGTTCTTCAGTTGTTGCATTTTTTGTTATGTTTTATTGTTTTTGTTATTTTGAGTTTTCTGCTTTGTATTCGTCCCTGGGTGGGACGAGCACCAACTGGTAATCGTCCCAGGGTGGAACGAGCGCTAACTAGAGCGCTCGTTTCGGGCAGGGACGAATTTGAGCGAAAAAAACTATTTAAGGGCAAAAATCCTAATTTGGGCTCATTTGTGTTGTTCATCGTCTGCGATTTGGAGCTCTGAGGAGGAGGAGGTCGATTTGCCGAAGCGAAGCGCTGCCGTTTTTTTTCAGCCACCATGAGTGCACATACCGGGTCATCGAGCGGTGGAGCCGAAGCGAGACCAGTAAGTACACTTCCTCCTGTGGTTTATTTTGAACAATTTTTTTTTTTTTAAATCGTAATTTGTTTTTATTGTGTTTTTCTGTTGTTTAAGAAACGAAACCCTAATTAATTAATTAAAAAAAGGTGAATGAATTGATTTAAAGACCATGAAACAAAAATGAAACGTGTATGCAAACCGTAGGGTAAACCAATTTAAACCTAGATGGAAAACCTTAGGATAAACCAAAGTGAAACGTAGGTCAAAACCGTAGGTAAACCAGGTCAGTTTTTTGTTGTTGTTAAGATTAAAATGAAACCCTAGGTGAAAAATGGATGAAAAATTTTGTTGTGATTTTGGCGATGGTTAAACTTAGGTCGCAACCGTAGGTAAACCATGTCAGTGTTTTTGTGTGTTTAAAATTAAAAATAAAACCCTAGGCTAAAAAATTGATGAATTTTTTTGTGTGAATGGTTAAACTTAGGTTAAACCGTAGGAAACCAATTCAGTTTTTTTTTTTTTTTAATTAAAATTAAACCTAAAACCATTGTTTTTGTTGTTTTTTTTTTTTATGGTTTAAAATAAAACTTGTTTTTGTCAGTTAACACTAGAATTAAGAACCCTAGAGAACTTTTTTTTTTTTTAATGGTTTAAAAGAAAACTTGTTTTTGTCAGTTAACACTAGAATTAAGAAATTTTTTTTTTTTCTTTGAACCCTTTTTTGTTTTTGTTTAATTAATCAGTTAAAGTGAAAAACCCTAGGTCTGACAAATATATATTTTTTTGAATTTTTGTGTTGTGTTGTTGAATTTATCAGTTAGGATTAGAAACCCTAGGTGACAAATTTTTTTTTTTTTGTAATGTTTTTTTTTTAATTAATCTAAAGTTAAAAACCTTAGGTCTGACAAATTAATTTTTTGAATTTTTGTTGTGTTTTTGAATTTATCAGTTAGGATTAGAAACCCTAGGACTGACAAATAATTTTATTGAATTTTTGCTTTGTTTTTGGTTGTACAGTTTTAATGCATTATTGTATATACATGTTAGGGTTGTATAGTTTTTCATTGTTTTTAATGTTTTTGTGTTGTTTTCTTTTGCAGGTTGTGAAGAGCCGGCATCGGGTGCCTACTATGTTTACTGAAGCGCGTGCGACGCTGACCTTGGCGGACTGGGATTGGCTTGACGCCCTTGGGCTCAAGCAGGTGACTCGCTTGGAGCCGGTAGTCGTGGATCGGGCCTATCTGATGGCCTTGATCAATCTGTGGGATCCCCGGACTAATACCTTCCATCTCCCGACAAGGGAGATAACGGTGACCTTGGAGGATGTTTATCGGATCCTGTGGATTCCAATAGATGGATTGTCGATCCAGACGATGCCACGAGCTCGGAGGACAGTGGTACTGATACGTTATTTTGGGCATGGGGAGGAGTTGGGTGTGGAGAACCCTGTGGAGAGGGCGGAGGGCGATTGCCAGATTGGTGGCATACTGGTGCGATGGTGGCTAGAGAGGGGTGTGTTGGGAATGAGGCATGCATTACTCATGAGCCTCATTTCCAACATGCTGCTCCTCGACTCTTCTGGCGTGAGGTTCCCGTGGAACCTGCTAGAGGTGGTATTCAGGTTGGTGGAGTGTCCGACAGATACTTCGATGATTATGAGATGGGGACAGACGCTACTGGCACAACTCTATGATGAGTTGTACGAGGTCCGCTCATCGAAAGTGAAAGGGGATCGGTTGCGGCTACTTGTTGCGGTGCTTGGGCATGGTAGCACATAGCAGTGGAGAGGTCGGTGGGGCTGCCCTGGATGACACAGGCGAAGATGGCAGACCGAGAGATTGGATATGGGGTACTATGGTGGAGGTCGGAGGAGCAGGGACAGAGTCGACGATGGGCAGGTGTCGTAGGGCACTATGTCGATGCCTTTGCTCGGCTTACTCTTGGAGAGGTGTTTTGGTGCCCCTACCAGGACTGTCCAGCCTGGCCTGAGGCTGGAGAGTGGCTCCGATGGGTACGAAGGGGGCGATGGCTGATTGGGAGGCATGGGACAGAGCAGGAGTTCTTCCCATACGGTCGGGTGACCCGATAGTTCGAGGTGCGCCAGGGGATGCCTGGTGAGCCCGTAGTCTATCGACGTCGGGGAGATGAGAGGATGCTGGACCGACTAGTCATTGCGCCACTTGGCGAGGATTCAGATATGATGATTGACATCCCAGATGTGGATGACATCGGGATGACTACGGAGTATGAGCAGTGGTGGACTCTACGATGATGGTGAGGTGAGGGGCCTCTAGGGGGTGCCGTAGCAGCAGCAGGGGATGAGGGTACAGAGGTACCAGATGAGGGTTGGGGTGCTCCACGTGATGATGAGGACATGGTAGAGGTGGAGGATGTTGGAGGGGATTTTGGGGTACCGGACCAGCCGGAGATGCAGGACATCCCAGAGCAGTGGGAGCCAGAGTAGGCTATTGTCCCGGATTCACCTATGCCTCAGGCAGGTTCGGAGGATGTGGAGGCGAGGCTCAACGCTGAGATAGCATGATTGGAGGACCTACTATGGAGGTGAGATGGGGAGCTGGGAGAGGCTTTGTAGGAGAGAGATCTCTTACAGACTCAGTTGGTAGAGCGGGAGAGTGCATGGGCTGCATCTCACCGGTAGGAGGGGGATACTGATGTTGCATGGGAGAGGGATCTCCTACGGGTGCAGCTAGCACAACGTGATGATGTAGTAGCTTACTACCATCGATGGGAGGTAGAGTGGGGTCGACGAGAGGTAGATTGGGGCCGACGGGAGTCAGATTGGTGATGATAGGAATCAGATTGGCAATGGCATCGGCTGGAGATGGAGGGAGAGATTATCCGCCTTGGTGGGTGAATACCTGAGCCTCCTGGAGGTGGCTCGTCGTATCGGATGAGAGACAGCGGACTGAGCAGTCAACATCATCCCATCATAGGCGGCTAGATGAGGGAGGTGCTAGTGGGTGCGATGCAGGGGTGAGCAGCAGTCGCCCTGAGAGGTCCCATAGGACCCACACTATAGGGGGTAGTTCCCGTCGCATCGATCCTGCATGATCATGGTGGCCGATGCCCTAGGCTTGGGGTTTTTGAGTTTTTGGATTTTGGTAGCGAGGTCCGAGGACCGGCTCATTGTAGCCTATAGGCATTTTTGTTATGATATATATATACATATGACTCTTTTTGGTGTTTATATATTTTTCATGATTTATTTTTATGTACATGTTTTTACATTGATGTATGCATATGCGATTATGAATGCGATGGTTCTAATTTGTATGATGTATGCATATGGAATGAATGAAATGAGTTGTTGATAATGTGTCGAGGCACCATAGACTGTACAAGATTTGACTGACTTGTTATATTAATGGGATGACTTTGTGGAATGCCTGTGCATGTGAAAACTTTGTTTTTGTATTTTGCATATTTTTTGAATGGTGATGTACGGAATGAAATGTGACAGTGGTTTTAAAATGTAGTTTAAGCTTTTCTGAGATTCAGATATTTTAACTAACTATCCAAGACTATACATTTATCTCGCAAGACTTTTGAACAAGGTATAAATCCGACTTGAATTTAACCAAGTTATTTCACATCCTTGTGTGTGCAATTGAGTTCGTTTATGTGGTATTCATCAGGATACCACCAGTGCCAGATAGGCTATCAACCAAACCTGTACTGAGGATCACCTAATTAGCTCCACTAACTCCGTTGTTGTATT
Source organism: Wollemia nobilis (assembly GCA_028583015.1). Taxonomy (NCBI): domain Eukaryota; kingdom Viridiplantae; phylum Streptophyta; class Pinopsida; order Araucariales; family Araucariaceae; genus Wollemia; species Wollemia nobilis. The sequence goes on from JAQPPZ010016927.1 coordinate 8,750,791, forward strand.
TAGCAAGATTAATCCACGTGACAATCTAAGGTACCATAAGCTAGCTCATCCACATGCAAATATTGGTCTGCACACATGCAAAGCTAATGTGACGGACATATCGTCATGCGGGTAGGATACCACCATTGCCAGGTAGGCTATCAACCAAACCTGTAATGAGGATCACCTAGATGGTTTTCGAATGCTGAGAATTCCAAGGATTCAAGTTCAGGTTATTTGTTGGCTGAATGATTTGGGAGACTTGCTCGTCTATATAGTGATGAAAATCACTATTTATTTTTATTTTTGAGCAAGGATTTTGAATAGTGGTGATAACCACTGTTATTTGATTTTGTATTTTGAGCTTTGTAAGTTTGAGCTTGTGAATGGCCTTGATCCTATTGGCCTTGGGGATGACTACCCATCCTGTGCAGGGACGTGTAGTACGAATCCTTACGACTTTGGGAACCAAGGGGATAATGGAGATTATGAAGTAAGGGCATTGATCTTTTAGGCCTTGGGGATGACTACCCATCCTGGTTAGGGGCGGATAGTACGAATCCTTACAACTTTGAGACCAAAGGTGAATGGAAAGGGTTAGGATGATGGTTTGTTGGAATTTTGTTTGTGAATGGCGTTGATCCTTTTAGGTCTTGGGGATGACTACCCATCCTTGGCAAGGACGTGTAGTACGAATCCTTACAACTTTGGGGACCAACTATGATTGGGATTTGGTAGTGGTAAAAACCACTGTTTATTAAGGTGAATGGATAGGGAAGAGCTCGTCCTTTTGTCAATTCTCAGCATTCTAGAACCATTCGCACAGGGGGATGAATAGGCTAATCTTTCACCTATGGTACCCGAGACTGCTTTGTAGGTTTCTCTTGCATTCACACAACTTAGGAATTATTTTATGTGTGTTAATTTGTGTTGGGATGCTACGTAACAAGGTGTGATCCAAGTAAAACTTTCCCATGTAAAATCTGTTTAACTGTGTATAGTTTTTGGCTAGAAATTTAAAGACAGCTGAATGACGAAAACCCTATATACATTTAGGAGACAACTGACTATGCTAAAAGAAAATGGTGATATGCTGGATGTATGCATTTATGAAAATGGATTTGATGTGGAAAATGATGGAATTGCCAAGTAATGACAGCCTATGGTGCTTTTGACTTGTATGACCTAGCAAATATATAATGTATGGATGCGATGCCTAATGCAACCTATATTTTTGTATTTTGATTTTTATGAGAATGCATGGAATTGAAATGCAATTGTTTTTGTGATTTTTGATTTTTTATGAGTATGCATGGAATTGAAATGCAATTGTTTTTGTGATTTTTGATGATTGTATTGTTTTTGTTTATTTTTGAATATTTATTTTGACCAAGCAGTTATGGTAACGCTTGGAGCTTTTGGTGTTGACCAAAGGGTTTATGGATACCTTTGGAGCATTTTGGGGGTGACCAAGCGATTATGAGAATCCTTGGAGCTTTTGGCTTGACCAAAGGGTTTATAGATACCTTTGGGACTAGTTGCATTATAGAATCCTTAATTTTTATAACCTTTGGAGCATTTAGGTTGACCAAGTGATTATGAGAATCCTTGGAGATTTTGTGACCAAAGGGTTTATAGATACCTTTGGAGCATTTAGGGTTGACCAAGCGATTATGAGAATCCTTGGAGCTTTTGGCTTGACCAAAGGGTTTATAGATACCTTTGGGGCATTTAGGGTTGACCAAGCGATTATGAGAATCCTTGGAGCTTTTGGCTTGACCAAAGGGTTTATAGATACCTTTGGGGCATTTAGGGTTGACCAAGCGATTATGAGAATCCTTGGAGCTTTTGGATTTGACCAAGCGATTATGAGAATCCTTGGAGCTTTTAGTTGGACTATGGCTCTCTAGATGTGGAATGGCCTCAAATGACTGATGTTCAAGGGTTTTGTTTCCTTGATTCCTTCAAGAGAGGCAAGCCGGTATGTTCCAGGTCCTATTCTACTATCAATGACATAAGGACCTAACTAGTTTGCCGTGAACTTGTCCCGTAGATGGGACGACAAATTAGAATTCTGTTGGTTCTCTTTTAAGACCAAGTCACCAACCTAAAATTCCCTGAGGTGGACTTTCATGTTGTATGCTCTCTTAAGTCGCTCTTGATAGATACGCAAATGCTCGAGAGCATTAACGCGTCATTCATCGAGCAACGTCAGTTGATCTAACCGGGCTTGTCACGTAGTGTCATCATCGATGAACTCTTGCATTGAAATGCGCAGGGAAGGGATTTCCAACTCAAGAGGCATGACTGCCTCGGAGCCATACACCAACGAAAATGGAGTTGCCCCAGTGGGCATCCGGATGCTAGTGCGATAAGCCCATAGGGCAAGCGGGATCTGAATGTGCCAGTCCTTATGATTGTCTGCAACTATCTTTTTGAGAATGGCGACTAGCATTTTGTTTGATGCCTCTGCTTGCCCATTTGCCTACGGATAATAGGGTGTTGAAAAACTATGCTGAATTTTGTACTTTGTGGTCAAAGCATGCACATCTTTGTTCTTGAATGGTGTCCCATTATCTGACAGGATCTTGGATGGAATACCAAAATGACATATGATGTTATGCAAAATAAACTCCGCAATGCGGGATCCAGTCGTAGAGGTTAGCGGAATTGCTTCCACCCACTTGGTGAAGTACTCTGTGGCCGTTAAAATGAACGTGTGATGACCAGACGACGTAGGGGAAATCTTTCCAATTAGGTCAAAGCCCCACTACAAAAAAGGCCAAACCGATTGGATCGGCTACAAGGCCTGAGAAGGTACGTGTGTCAAATTAGCATGGTGTTGACACTTCACGCACTTCTTCACATATGCACAACAATCTCGCTCTAAATATGGCCAATAATAACCCATGCGAAGAATGCACTTTGCGATGGCCATACCACTGAAGTGGCCACCACATGTACCATCGTGAGCTTGGGTGATCGCCCAAGCGGACTCTTGCTGGTCCAAACAACGAAGGAGGATTCCTTCATAATTTTGATGATACAAAATGTCTCCTAACAAGACATGCTTTGCCGCTTTCTATTTGAATGATCTTTTCGTGGCTTGTGTCAATCCAAGTGGGAGGTTACCTAGCTTGAGGTAATCCCGAATGGGTGTGTACCAATCCTGCTGATCAGAAACCTCGATAGTATGAATGACCAATCCCTCTTGAAGTCCATCCCTAGCAAAAGCTGAGCGGGAAAGAGCTTGTAAAAATAGCATTGTGTTGCTATTAAGAGGGGTCGGGGAGAACAAGGACCCCCAGTTGGCTCGAGTCAAACAATCATGGATTCGAGAGAACTTATCCGGAGATGGTTCAATCTGGATCAGGTGGATTCCTGGCGTCAGATCAGAGCTTGCACGCTCCATCGTAGATTGCGATAATGTTTTAACCTGAATGGTTGTCATTTCACCGGAAGGGTCTTGCGGGATTAGTGACCCCAAGGAGGCCATAGTATCCGCAAAATGATTTGATGATCGAGGGAGTGCCTCGATGTCATACCATTCAAGTTGTGCCAGGAATTTGTCCACAAGGGCTTTGTAGGCCTGCAGAACTGGACATTTACATTGGAAAATCCCCTTCACTTGATTGACAATCAACAACGAATCACCAAAGATGTTTAGACGTTTAATGTTCATGGTGATTGTTGTTTGAAGACCTATGAGCAAGGCTTCGTATTCTGCATTGTTGTTGGTGCACGGGAAGTCTAATTTAAATGACAAAGGCATTGGAGCCCCTTGTGGAGTGAAGAATACAATTCCCATGCCACCCCCTTGCTCACATTTAGAACCATCGAAGAATAGGGTTATGTCAGCCTGTGACTCAGGCTCATCAGAATCTGGCGATTCTGAAACATGGAAGACCCCATCATCAGGTAGTTCAAAAGTCAGAGGCTGATCGTCTTCAAGAGGAGCCTCGGCTAGTTGATCGACGATGACTTGACCTTTTATGGATTTTTGTCCAATGAACTCTATGTCAAACTCCGTCAACAACATGATCCATTTCATCGTGCGGCTACTATGATAAGTACGACTCATCATGTATCGCAATGGATTCTCCTTAGACACAACATACATCTTATTACTGAGCATGTAGTGGCATAGCTTTTTGGTAGCAAACACCACTGCCAAGCAGAGCTTTTCAACGTATGCATAGTTAAGTTCATAACTGACCAGGGTGCGGCTAAGATAGTATGTAGCCTGTTCTTTGTGAAGTTCATTTTTCTGGGATAGCATGGTGCCCAGTGCCACCTCAGTAGCTGAGATGTATAAATAGAATGACACTCCTGGTCTAGGTGGTGCCAATACTGGCGGCGAAGCCAAGTACTATTTAATGTCATCAAAGGCTGACTGGCACTCGTCATCCCAATGAAATGTGACCCCCTTATGCAATAATTTATTCATGGGTCGGCACTTGTCAGATAACTGCGCTATGAAGCGCTTGATCGATGCAACCTTTCCCTGCAGACTCTTGAGCTGCTTGATGGTGGTTGGGGGAAGCATTTCAAGGATTGCCTTGACTTTGTTTGGGTCTACCTCGATTCCTCGTTTGGAGACTATGAAACCCAAGAGCTTTCCAGAGGTGACGCCAAAGACGCACTTCTTGGGGTTTAGTCTGACTTTATGTTCAATGAGGCGATCGAGGACCTTGCTCAAGTCACCGAGGTGATCTGGGCGCAAAAGAGATTTGGCCAACAAATCATCCATGTAATCTTCCAAAGTCTTGTGCATGTAATCATGAAAGATGTACGTCATGGCACGTTGGTAAGTGGCGCCAACATTTTTAAGGCCAAAAGGCATGACCTTATAGCAAAATGTCCCCCAAGGCATTGTGAATGCCATTTTTAGTTGGTCCTCGGGATTGATACGAATCTGATTGTATCCTGAGAAACCATCCATAAGGGAAAGCATTTTGTGGCCCGTTGTGGCATCTACCAACGCGTCGATGCTTGGCAAGGGAAAATCATCCTTAGGACTCGCTTTGTTAAGATCTCAAAAATCGGTGCATATGTGAATCCTCCCATCGGGCTTCTTGACGGGAACCATGTTAGACAACCATGGAGGATAATCCACACAGATGACAAACTGGGCATCCAACAACTTTTGTAACTCATATTTTACCATTAAGGCCACTTTTGGGTGCATCTTGCATAGTTTTTGCTTTACTGGCTTGATTGTCGGATCAAGCGTTAAATTATGCATGACTAGCTGTGGGTCTAGTCCCGGCATATCCTTGTATGACCATGCAAAAACCTCCTTCTTCTCCTTAAGAAGGGCAACATAATCGGCTTGCTCTTCGGGGGAAAGACTTACCCCTAGCTTGAGAATCCATGGATTCATTGGATCGGTGCCGATGTCTACATCAGTCGTTGCCTCGATCGACATGTGGGATCCGTCCTCCAACTGGTGTGGAGTTGGGATCTGATGGATATCGTTTGCTGAATTAAGATCATCATTAGGAACGTCGAGTTCCTCTTCAGCATGGAAGACATCCTGAGTCTGTCCTGGAGTGAAATGAAACATCCCACCGCAAGGCCAATACTCTGATGGGGATGGTGGTGTGTCAGCGCGATCCCAATCTATAGCCTCTATGTCTAGATGCAATGATCATGTTGGATTGGCTGGATCATGGATGGGGGTGGTCAAGTCAATGGAGATCATGTTTATGAAATGATTGTAACCTCCATTACCGTAGGTGTGATAACTCTGACATTCGGGATGTTCTTGATGCGTTGGATCTGGCTCTGTAGGCACTGGCACAAAGGGATCAGCCCTATGCATGGACATGCAAATAGGGTCTGCCCTAGGCACTAATGGTTTGATAGGGTCTCCAGGCGGAAGATGCTCTCTATGTACCTAGAGTGGCGGGTGCAGTAATTGCTATAACTACACCGGGTTGAGGTGCCACCTATGTCTTGGACCTATGTGTAAGTGTTCAAACATGTCATCTATGTCCAAGGGATATTGTTGTTGCATTTGTCGCATGTGGTTGAGATAGGCCATCTCGGTTTCATCTTCGTAATCACTGTCAGAGATCCACAGGCCTTCATTGGCTCCAATAACTACTTGCGACATGGGAAGCTCATCTTGCTCGAGCAAATTAATATGGTCCCAACGAGGTTGTGCCGCTCTCTACGGGGGACCTAATTTTCTTGAGGTAATCTATGCTCAATGGGATCATTCAATGGGAACATGGTCAAGAAGATTTCTTGATAATCATCCATGGGAAGCATGTGGGAATGATTGCTTCCTGACTCAAGAGAATCCCAAGGTGCTACCTCGTACTCCAACTCATCATCCGAAGACTCTGCTTGGTCTTGGTCATATCCTTCGTGGAGGTGAGTCCTGGAATTGTCTCCCGTTGTGACCGAAGGGAAAGGGTTGTTGAGGTCAACAAGGTTGTTTGTGTGTAATGGGAAATAATCCCCCAATGTATAAGTTGTATTTGGATTGGCATATGGATCTGATGCCAACCCATCCTTGTTGCCTATCCCTAGGCCTTGCATGTTTTCGACCAAGATGTCGAGGGGCAAAGGGTGATTAAACCCTACTCCTGACTTGTCATAAGGCATTTGGTATCTTGGTTGGCACAAAACACGCACTCCTTGTTCATACCTGCCCAACCCATATCCATGCCAATTGCATTGGCTAAGATATCGTAATGCGAAGTCTGGGTTAGACAGATAATTGACATCCTCCACAAAGGGCTCTTCATCTTCCTCTTCTTGTAGGGAAGGTTCAACGCCATTATCCAGGCCCCCAAAAATAAAGTTTGTCTGATTAGGTGGGTAGCCTAAAGGAACCACAGAGCCTATGGGGAGTCGAGGTCTTCCCATGTCTTGCATAGACTGAAGTGTGGGCGTTGCTACAACATTGCGCACTATATACTCCCCCATGCCTGTGTTAGACATCTCAACAATAATCATTGGCGATTGAGAGGAAGCGAATGGGAGTTCTCCCTGAGTCCACTCCATGTGGGGTGAACTAGGCGTCTCGACTTCCATTCTATTAGGCATCTCTTCTATCGAGATGTTGGAGACTAAGGGTGGTTCTGCTTCCAGGGGCTTCTTTCCTTTGTCCGTTGGTGTGGCCACCGTAGGTGGCATCATTGTGGGAGGACCAGATGAAGAAGATGAACCCGCCTGGGAATTTGATTGATTTGGTAATGGAGATTCTTGCGTAATCGGACCCCTTTTAGATGGATTTAACTAAAAATCCACATGCGTTGAAGGAAGGGTCGACTGCGGCATTAGTTGCACTGAATTGCAGTATTTGAAAGGTTCTAAATCTGTGGGGACCACATGCACTTGTCCTTCAAATGTATACTTTAAACATTGATGAGCAATTGAAGGGACACACTTCATATCCCGGATCCAAGGCCGCCCAAGCAAGATATTGTAAGCCATCTCACCTTCTAAAATGTGGCACAATGTATGAATGGTCTTTTGTCCCACTTGTATAGGTAAGACAATTGTGCCAACTGTCGAGCATATCGCATCATTAAATGCTCGAAGAGTATAAGTGGAAGGTACAATGTGAGAGGCTAGCACCTTCAAATGTTTCAGTGCGGCGGTTGTAATAATGTTATTGGACGAACCAGTGTCTACCAACACCCGCTTATACGAAATCCCGTTGACCCACGCAATAACGTGCAGGGGTGGATCCGCTACATCCCCAGTCACCATTTTTAATTCATCTTCCCTAAAGGTGATGACTGGTTTGGTACACTATTTTACATGCCCCACAAAATTGTTGAACAAATTCGCTTCATGGGGTTGCAGCTCAATTGCCTTTAATATCTCCATGAGAGCTTCCCGATGGGGCATCGATTGTTGAATAAGCTCATATATGGAGAGCCTAGCCGATGTGGTCCTTAGACTTTGAGTAAGTCTAGTTCGAATCGTGGCCACTGGTCTAGGCGGGGGAAGCTATGTAGGATTTAGTTGAGGTTGTGACATGGATGGAACTTCCCTTGTGGCTGTCGCGGGGGCAGCTCCTGGGTATCTCTTGTTCCTTGTCACAATGCTGATCATCCCAACATACCCCTCCATGGGGCAATTCTATTGCACTTCATTGACATGAAGAGGTTTTGCTTGTGCATCATGTGCGGGTAAAGGATCTCTGAAAACACCCATTTGTTGGTTGTTGGGCACGATGGGATTATCCACTACCAATGTATTATTGTCAATGAGATCTTGCACTAAACCTTTGAACTTCCAACAGGCATTAAGGTCATGCCCTTTCCTTCTGTGGAATCTACAGTAAAGATCCTCTCTGTAGCCCTTAGGCTTTGGCGCATTAGGATCTATTGTTTGAATCTCTGGCAGATTAATCAAGTTTGCCACTGACAAACGGTCAAACAAGGAGTCCCTGGACTCGATGTATGGTGTAAATTTCCGCCTAGGGCGACGCTGCTGATTGTGGTCCTACTTTTGATTATCTTTCTCATAGTTATTGGGAGGCACCACCTGATAATTAGCCTTTGGAGGCTGTGTTGCTTGGGCAGGCTTAGGGGCATTGATAGCAACTTGATTGACCGCGGCGGGTTTCTATTGCATAGTCCCTATTTTAGTGCTCTTGTTCCATTCTTTTTTCTTAGGCTTGGCAATTTTGCCATCCTGTATCTTGATCTCTTCGATAATTCTAGCTTGCGCTAGAGCTTCTTCTAAAGTGGCATATTGCTGCAGCTGCAATAGCACAGAGATCGATCGCAAACAGCTCTTTGCGAACATTTGAGTTAGGTCGGACATAGGAGGGAGGTAGGATAGCTTTGAAAGCAACGTCCTCCACCGATTCCCATATGCCACCATAGATTCCTCCTCATACTGCTTGAGGCTAGCTAGATCACTTAGTGACACCTTTTTCTTTGTGTTGAAAGTGAAACGTTCTAGGAACGCGTCCACTAGCTGATCCAAGTTGTAGATGCTATGCTTCGGTAAATGGGTAAACCAATCCGAGGTAGGTCCTACGAATGTGGTTATAAATTTTCTTAATAGCAATGCATCATTGTCTTGAATACCGAAGCATTGGCTCAAGAATCGAGTCACATGCTCTTGAGCATCTTCGTCCCCTCTAAAGAGTGCCAATTGGGGCAGCTTAAAATGTTTGGGGTATGGAGGTGCCAGCACTGACGGATGCACAGGATGACTACGGAGTTGGCGTAAAGTAGGCTTTTGGGGCCTAGAAGTCTTGAGTTCCATAGTCTCTAAGCGTTCTAACAACACTTTGTATGCATCGGAGGACTTAATATCCTCCTCCTTGGTTTGCTCCCACTGTGGGTTGTGGGGAACTTGAGGCCTTTGGAGGGATAACTGGGTAGCACCCCTTCTGCCTTGATAGGGCGTTTCAGCCCACTCTTCTTCTTGTTCATAATCCTCATAAGCTTCTTGAGGAGTGTCCGGCCTAGGCTCGTAAACATTGATGGGTGCCCACGGAGGATGCCCATCACGGTTTCAGGGAGTGGCCTCCCGCTCAGGTCTAGGAGGTCTTAGAGGTAGTGCTTGATGAAGTCACGGAGACCTGTCTCGCACTAAGGGGTTGTGCCTCACATACATCTCAGATTTCTATGCGCGAGGGACTGGGGCCTTCTCAGGCGCATTGTTGTGAAGCAATTCAGCTGTCTGACGCTAAATGCGCTCTTGATTAAGGCGACACAAATGTTCTAATTGTTGTTGGTCTTGCCTAAGCCGCATGATTTGCGCTTGGTGGGTGGCTAGTTTGGCAAATGCCAAGTCATTTTGTTTTGTCATCTCTTGTTTAGGAGGCCTAGATGCCTCCCCTACATATCTTTCTCGATCATGGTACTCTGAGACCCCTATATGTTGCTTCCCTCTATCGAGGTTAGCAACATTGACTTGAAGCTCTGGTCTCAATGAGCGATCTGGATATAAAGCGGGTGCAGACGTGCATCGTTCCTGTGCTATGTACTATTCTTGAGGAACGTAGTGATCTTCCTCACATTCTCTATTATATGCATAAAAGGTGCGGGCAGAATTGTCTTGCCCTGTCGGGAGAACCTGATATTCTGGATATGGTCTAGTGTGTCTGACATTAATCAGGGGTAAATTAGGAGTAACGAAATCATATGGTTCCTCCTTGTGGACCCTTTGTTGTTCAAGCACTTCATCACTAGGCCACCCATAACGAGCTTCCAAGGGAGGCCTTATATCTAGGTCAAGTGCTACATGTAGGTTGTCTTCTTGAAAGGATCTTTGCTGAATGGGAGTACCCCTTAAGGAGGTGCCTCTATAGTCTTGTCTAGTGATGGCATGAGTTGGAGTGCCCCTCAAGGAGGTGCCTCTAAAGTCATGTTCTGTAACTGCATGGTGTGGACTAACTTGTGTATCCTGCCGCCAAGGCGGGATGGCCAAGTCTTTAGGGCTATATCGGGGGTGACTTGTCCCCCTTGGTGCATTCTCTGTAGCTTCTGCCCATGATTGGGCTTGGCTACGGGTGTACACCATGATCGCCTCCCATCGTGATCACCATTGAAAGCACGAGATTCCAAAAGATTGAAAGGAAAAATAATGCGATGTATTGAAAACCCAAAGTTAATGCTTAAGGTCCTATAAAGTGAAATGCATGAAATGAAAGAAAAGAGACGAATTTAAATGAGATAAAAGGAAGTATAGAAAGCACAACCCTTTTTATTTATACTCTTCCAATTCAGTTACAAAGATGTCTCCTCCATTTTAAGGGGTAGGAGCGTTAACATAGTTTCAATTGAAATCATGGATTTAGTGTTCCTCCTTCCGTGTGCCCACATGTGAAATGGGCAGGCCAAAGTGTTGCCGCCACTGGTATTGATGAATATTTAATCCTTGCTGCTCCTCCTGCATTCAAAGAAACAACAAATCATCAGTAGCACCTATGTATGATAATGAAACTCGCAAATATGAAAGAGTACTGTTAATGAATATAAAAGATAAATATAACGATGATTAAAATGAATCTAAATAGACTAAAATTTTGACAAAAGCATAATCATGTAACTAGAAAAATACTGCAAAAGAAACAATCACCAAATTCGATACAGATCCGTATTCGTTCTGGGGTGGGACGAATAAATCTGCAACAATTTGGTATTCATTCCAGGGTGAGATGAATAAACCTGCAATAAGGCAGGGGGTGCCCAAAGGCAAACCACCCACTAGTTGAGACTTTTTTTCGACACCAATCCGCTTGGGATGAGTCTAAAACCTGTTGTGATGTGTTATCGAAAAATTGGTAGGATATTGTGGTCAGAATATTGGGTTTTAGGTCTTGATTCGTGCCTTAAAAAGTCACCCAATAACCTCCCTTTCGATTAAGAGATTATGGATGTAAAAGCACAAATCATAAGTAAGTAAACTGGTAGCACTTCGTTGCTCAAAATGCTCCTTCTCTATGTCTTTTGGGTGAGGAAACTCACCATTTTATAGACCCAAGGGGTCTCTTTGAATTAGCATGCAGAAGTGCTACTTAACATGAATGCTTTTTTCAGGGAAGAGAAGACTTCTCCCTGATTAAGGGCTCCATAACTGCTTCTACATGCCCAAAAGAACTCACTTGCACTCCCATGCAATGAAGGGAGAGTTAAGTAGCTAATTTGAGTTGTCATGAAAAAGCCCACTCTCACTCCCATGCAATGAAGGGAGAGTCAAGTGGCAGATCTGAGTTGTCAAAAGAACTCACTTGCACTCCTATGCCATAAAGGGAGAGCTAAGTGGCAGTTCTAAGTTGTCATGTGCCGAGGTTTGACTTTTTGCCGATCAAACCTGGCATTCGTCCCACCCAGGAGCGAGCACTGGTAATCGTCCTTGGGTGGAACGAGTACCAATCTGCACTCGTCCTTGGGTGGAGAGAATAAGTAGCAGAGTGCCTAAAAGGTTCCAAATTGATCTCTGACTTTTAAAACTATTGTGTGAGTGGTTAAAACCAGTGTTTTAACCTCTGGGGCTCTATGTGTTAATGCGATCAGTGTTTGCAGTCACATAATCGGATTGGTGCTATTTTGGTGTCTACACCAACTTAGTTGAATCAGTCCATCAACTCCTTAATCACCCCCAAAACTCCCACCAAATATGGGATCAAGTGATGCAAAGATTGAAGATTAAATCTTCTAAGGGCAACTAACTTAAAGGGAATGTGAGTATTAGTAATATGGATAGGAGTAGAAATTGGCAAACTCCTCCTACGAATTTTGGCAAAGTCAATACTGATGGAGCCTCTAGAGGGAACCCTAGAAAATCCAATGTGGGAGGAATTGGTAGACTTTCAGATGGCTCCCTGGTTTTTACTTTTGCTGAGAATTTGGGTATTCTTTCCAATAACCTTGCCGAGGGGTATGGTATCCTCAGAGGCCTTCAGGAGGCTACTGAGGTTGGATGGGAAAAGGTGTTAGTTGATTCTGACTCTCAACTTATGATCAATCTCTTGAAGACTCCTAAGAATCATAAGGTGGATTGGAGAATAAAAAAAATTATTGAGAAGATTTAGTTAATCCAGATGGGATTTTTGAAAGTTGATTACAATCATGTGGTCAGAGATCAAAACAAGAGTGTTGATGCTTTAGCTAAATGGGCTTTGGACAAAGGTCATCTTACTTGTTATGGCCACCCTCCTATATGGTGGGCTTCTCAAATTAGGGAAGCTCTTCTTTCTATCATTTCTTTGGATGGCTCTAGTTCTGAAGGTACCTAGTTTCTTCTTGTTTTTTTTTTTGCTTCTCTTTGGTTTATTCAGTTTTTTAGTTCCCTAACTCATTATATTCTTTATTTTGTTTCCACTGTTGATTCTTGCCTTAATAGTCTTCTGGTCTAGATAGGTCATTGTTATGTTCAATTTTTTTTTTTTTTTTTTTTTTTTTGTTTTTTTTTTGTTTAGTTTTTTAAGGTGGGTGGGTTCTTTTGTTTTGTTTTTTTTGTGTGTTCTTTGTGTTATTTTTTGTTGTTCTTATGTTTTTTTTGTTTTTTTTTGTGTTTTTTTTTAATGTTTTTTGTTATTGTTCTTGTGTTTTTTTTGTTCTTGTTCTTGGGTTTCTCTTTGTTTGTGTTATTTCGTGTTTTTATGTATGAGTGTTTCTATGTTTTTTTATTTTTTGTTGTTGGTTGTTTTTTATTTTTATTTTATTTTTTAGGTTTTGGTTGTGTTTGTTTTTCATGTTTTTTTGGTCTATGTCTTTGTAGTGTTCTGTTGTTTTTGTCTTGTTTGTGTTTTGTTATGTGGTTTTTGTGTTTTTCTATGTGGTTTGTGTTGTGGTTTCTTTTATCTTATTGTACGTGTTTGGTTGTGCTTTTGTTTTTGACACACTCAAGGAGCATGTTTTTTGTTTTATTTTATTATTTTTGTTGTTATTTACTTATTTTTAAATTATTTTTGTGTGTTTTTTTGCTCCTTGAGTATGTCAAAGGTGGTAGGCCAGGTCCGAGTCTTGGGCATTTTTGGCGAAATGGATACCCTTGCCTCCTCAGGTCTTACCCAAAAGTGGCATCCCTTTTCGGATGTTTTCCACAAATAAAAAAAAAGGTATTGGACTCTAATAACTGCTAATTTTTAATTTTATGCTTTGTTTGTGTTCTTGATGTTTATGTTTATTTTTTATTTCTAATGTTTAAATTTGTATTTATGTGTATATTTATATTTATTTTCTCTTTGTATCTTACAAGGTTGATTTACATTATAGATTGATGAGTTTTCTTTGCTATTATCTAAGAAAATAAAAATGATTTCATACACATTGTTGATGTGGATATTTAGTAGAAACACCTTGTACCTAATGCTAAGGTTTGAATCTCCCTAATCTATTTGTAGTTATCATTTCAATTTATTATTGTTCTATTTATTTAGTTTATTCTTCTTTGTTTTTGTTTTTTAAAAAGAACTATTGATATTTTCTTAGAATATTTAAATTTACAATAGTTCCTATATATTATAGGCATCACATATACGAGGGAATAGTGGTCAAGTACTTTACTATTCATGATGTTTCATCATATTCTATAGTGAGGGTTAGCCATGTCATTCTCTTTGATTTGTCCTTACGTTCAATTGGTATACTTTCATCCATTCAGTTAATTAGATGAAGTTTTTTCATTTCAACTATTTTTGTCTATGTTTGTACATGTTTGTTTGCTTGTTAATTTTTATTTCTTTCTATTTCATTGTATTCTAATATTTTATAAAAATGAATGGCAAGCTTCTAAATTTGTTACTCAAATATTTTTCTAGTTGCACACTAGTTAACTTGAACTAACAAATTCACTTTCTAATATTTCTTAGATCCTTCATAAAAAGGATGGGTGGTATTTCTCATTCATGGAAACTTAGCATCTAGAGTGCCACATTATATAATGGGTCCCTTATTAAATTTTATAAGAAACTTCATACTATTGATGTTGTCAATTGTCTATAGATTTTTTCTAGAGGTAACTAATTATTTTATTTTTTTAAAGTTATGTCTTTCATCTTTAGCATTTTTTGTCATTGTTGGATGACATGCTTTAATATTTGACTTAGTTGATTGAGCACATAGAGGAGCACCATACATTCAAATTTGGAGAATGTGTAGTATCTAGTGTGTATTTTGTGCCCCACTTTACTTGTGGTCTCAAGACCCAACAAGGATACAATCCTAATGTCATACAAATTTTGGTTGTAAAATAGGAAAAATGCATTAAGTACATAAAGTAATGATGTCTAATCAAAATCATGAGATGATGCTTCTTGTTACTGAAGTTCTTGATTTTGGTAAATGATCTCCTAATGACACTCATAAATTTATTAGAGTGTTTACTTAGTAGGTGAATATGTAAGCTCACTATAAAAAATGGTTGAATTTCAAAGAAGAATTTGAATCTAAACTTAAAATAGTTATTGTAATTAATTATCTATTTAAAACCACTTGCACGCATTTACCTTTGGTAAACTAGTTATTGGCTTTTTCAAGTGATATTTAAAAAATCTCATTTAAATCTAAACTTCGAATAATTATTGCAATTTCTTACCTACTTAAAACCACTTGCACATGTTTTTATATATTAAAAATATTTTATTGCTTTCAATGTGTCTTTGTGCATATTTAAAATTTGTGTTTTATTATCTCATTTATATATCAAGAGCATCTCTTATAGAGCTACCATAAAATTTTTTAATTTAATAGAGCCCCTAAAATAAAGAATGATGTAGAGTCTATTTTGGTCATACTTAATAAAATAGATAATTAAATATGAATTCCTTTTGATAATAGATAAAGCATATAAAGTTCTCGGTATTTGGACTCTAGTAACCATTGATTTATGACTTTAAGCTTTGCTTGTGGTTTTGATGTTTATGTTTATTTTTATTTTTATTTTTTAAATATCTATGCATGGTTGTGTTTATATTTATTTTGCCTTAGTTTCTTACAAGGTTGATTTACATTATAGATTGATGGATTTGTTTTTTGTTCTTTAGGAATCGAAAATTGATTTCAAACACATTGTTGGTTGTGTATATTTCATAGAAAAGCCTTGTACCTTATCCCAAGATTATTCTCTCTCCTCTTTTTGAAGTTGTCATTCTAATTTGTTGTTATTTTATTTATGTAGTTTGTTCTTCCTAGTTTTTATTTTCTAAAAATAATTATGGATATTTTCTCAAAATATCTAACTTAATTTATAATGGTTCTTGCATATTGTATCACATATGCTAGGGAAATTGGTCAAATACTTTGGCATTATTCATGGCTTACTAGTCAATCACCTTTTATAGTGAAGGTTAGTCATCTTATTCCTTTTGATTTACCCTTTAAGATCAATTTGTATAATTTTAACCATTTAGTTTATTAGCTAAAATTTTTCCATTCAACTATTGTTATTAAGTACTAGACATATTTGTTTGTTTTTTCTTTCTATTTTATTATATCATAATCTTCTATTAAAAAATTATCACAAGCTTCTAGTGTTATTACTCAAATATTTTTCCTAATCCACACTACTTAACTTAAATTAACCATTTTTTTTTTATATTTATTAGATCCTTCATAAAAATGATGGATGGTATTTCTTGCCTATCTACACAAAGCATTCAAAGCATACCATTATACAGTGGGTCCATTACTAAATTTGACAAGCCGCTTCATACTCATGATGTTATAAATTATATATAGGTCCTTAATGGATATTACTTATTATTTTATATTTATTTTTTAGAAAGTTTTATTTTTTATATAGGTCTATTGTTTGTCATTATTGGATGACATGCTTTATTATTTTGCTATAGTTGATTGAGCACATAGAGGAAGACCACACATTTGAATTTTGAGAATGTGTACTGGCTAGGGTGTATGTTGTGCTCCACTTTACTTGTGGTCTCAAGACCCAACATGGTATATAACTATAATGTCATGCAAAATTTGGTTGCAAATGAGGATATGCATTAGATTCATGGAGTAATTATGTCCAACAATAATCATTATATGATGCTTCTTGACAATGAAGTTCTTGATTCTGGTAAATGATCTCCTACAAACACTAGAGTATGAATCTCTTAAAGTAGTTTACTTAGTGGGTGAAATGTAAGATCACTATAAAAAAAGGTTGAAATGCAAAGAATAATTTGAATCTAAACTTGGACTAGTTGCCTCAGTCCCCCATCGATTTAAAGCTATTTATATACCTTTACCTTTGGTAGTGAGATTTTAAAAATTTCTTATTTTTTTTTATGTATTTTTTATCTTTTGTTGCTTTAAATGTCCCTTTATGCATATTTAAAATATTTTATTTATTAACTCATTTATATTCAATATCATCTCTTCTAAAGCATACTATCAAACTTGTGAAGTTAATGGAGCCCCTAGAAGGAATGATGGAGCAAAGACTACTTTGGTCATATTGAAAAAAGAAGAATCAAATACACATCCTTTTTGGTAATAGATAAACATATAAAGTTCTTGTTATTGGACTCTAATAACTGTTGATTTTTGAATTTATGCTTTGCTTGTGATTTTTATGTTTATGTCTTTATTTTTTTTTAAATATATGCCTTGTATTTTTATATTCATTTTCCCTTTGTTTCTTACGAGGTCTATTTACGTTATGTATTGATGGATTTTATTTAATTCTTTAAGATCTATAAATTTATTTGGTATACCTTGTTGTTGTGGATTTTTCATACAAAAGCCTTGTACGTATTTCTAATGTTTGAATTTTTATCCTCTCTTTGGATTTATCATTCAAAGTTATTATTTTTCTTATGTAGTTTGTTCTTTCTCTTTTTATCTTCTAAAATGACTTGTGTACTTTTTTTGAGAATATATGAATTTACAATGGTTCTTACATGTTACAAACTTCATATATATGATTTTGCTAGGGAAACTAGTCAAGTACCTCAACATCTATGATGCCTAACCAGTCAATCATCTTCAATAGTGAGGATCAACCATATCCTTCCCTTTGATTTTTCTTTAAAATCAATAGGTATATTTTCATCCATTTTAGTTGATTGGCTAAATATTTTCTATTCACTTGATATTAATTAATGTTACATACAATATGGTATAGTCTTTAAATATCTAGCATCAACATACCCACCTTGTTTTCACATAAATAAAATAACAGCTTTGTACTACAAAATAATATTAGAACAAATCATTCTATTGAGTCTTCTATTGTATAAATATAGAAACTAAAGCACTCTCACAATCCCTTTGATATTATCACATTTGTAGTGAAAGAGGATTGCATCATAGGCTCAAACTACACCTTAAGATTTAGTGCATCACACTTTTGAATATTAGCAATGAAGGCTCAAAATACACCTTAACATTCAATATGTCACTCTTTTGGTGATTAACAATGAAGAAAAGGTCTGATACAACACATGAATTAACTATTACTAGATGTACATGCATTAAACAAAGTTATCTTAGCTTGCACAAACTCATGCATTGCTTAAGCAATTGTCTAAAGAAACAATTCAATTAAAATTATTTGGAGCAAGGAACATTTTTTGAATTCCTTGTTTATGGGTGCAAATGTGAGTAATAATTCTTCTTCAGACTTTAATGGACACCACACTTACAAGGCTTCTCATCCTTATCACTAGTTTTAGACTCTATTATTGTTCTCTCATATTATTGTTTCTCTTTCATTATCTAACAATGATTTTATTTTTCCTCGTGTTGCTCCGTGTAGTAATGTATCCTTTTATAATACTTTTGTACATGTTGGGTACATACTAGGACATATGGTACATGTTTGTTTTCTTTTTTTCTTTCTTCCTATTCAATTGTATGCTAATATTTTGCTTAAAATTTTTATGACAAGCTTATAATGTTGTTGCTCAAATATTTTTCAACTCCACACTAAATTTAAACTAATGAATTCACATTTTTTATATTTCTTAGATCCTTATTTAAAAATCTTGGGATGAATGGTATATCTTGCCCATCTACACCAAACATCCAAAGTGTGACATTATGCAATGGGTACATTGTCAAATTTTGATAAGCAATTTTTTATCATTAATGTTCCAAATTGCATATAGGTTCCTCCTAGAGGTAACTTATTATTCTATTTTTACTTTTTTAAAGTTGCATTTTGTATTTTTGAATGTTTTTTTTTTGCCATTTTTAGATGATATTATTTACTCTTTGGTTGCACTTGATTGAGCACATAAAGTAACACCACTCATTAAAATTTAGAGGACCTGTATAGGTTATTATGTACCAGGTGCCACTCAAGACCCAACATGGGTATACAATCCCAATTTCATACAAAATTTAGTTTCAAAGGAGGAGGATCTATGTTAGATAGATAAAGTAAAGTTGACATATTTACAGGTTTTGGTATGAGGAACATAGATTTATACAATTTAGTGATTGTGTTGTAAAGCTGACTTGACATTGTAGCTATGGTGCAAAATTTAGGATGTTGTTGCTTTTGTTGAGAGACAACTTTAGTTTACTTCTCTTGATACAATGGTCTACTTTTGAAAAGTCATTTATAAATTTTAGAAAACCTTAAAGCTACAATAAGGTCACATGTAAAGAAGTTTAAAAAATGGAATTCAAATCAAGAAATGTTTGAAAAAATGTGTTATTCATTTAATTTTTAAGATTTCTAGTCTAATTAATGTTGGTCCACTATAGTATGCTCTTATCTAATTTAAAGGGGGATAACTATATATTTTCATTTTATTAGAAAGGAAAAATAAACTTAAAACAATTATACTACAAGGAAATCTTATTGAAATTGAGACAGATATTGCAGTGTATAAAAGTTTTTTGAAGTATCAATTTTAAAAATGGCCTTTCAATTATGAGTGATGAGTGGGATATTATTAGGGGTCTTAGCTATGAAAAATTTAAGGGTTCAATTTTCTCAACATTCAATAGTGTCCTTCATGGTTTCAAATTCTAGTATACATAATTAACATTTGAAAAAAAAAATTAATCTTAACGATGGGTGTTTTAGTTGTAAGATTATAGCATTGGTAAGGGATTTGGCCTCCCTTTGAGAGGTCTATGGTTCAAAACTATAATAATCTAAATTATTACCCCTTATTATCCACATAATTGTTTTTATATACTTATATAAATATTCATATTCATATGGTAAAAGATCTAATCATGTCCTAGGATAGACATATTCCATTTGGATTGTAAATTTGAAGGAAACAAGCTTCAAGAGATATAGAGACTTGATCAAATTCTTTTTAAGTAGAAGTGATCAACTTCTATGAAACCATCATACCCCACTTGATATGGGTACACTGGCCAAGCATTAGGTTTCATCCCCAAAAAGGAGAAATCACCAAATGGTCCACCAAGACCAAGTGAATGCCTTGAAGATGGAGAACCACACCCATGGTAAACCATCATAGATGAAATAACCACACCAATGTTATTCATAGATATTAGATCCAACCCATTACATCTAGAAGGGAGTTCTAAGACAACAATATCACTATTGTGATAAGAATCCATAGAATAACCTCTTAATCATGATTACCTATATTTAAAAATGTTAGAGCATATTAGTACACTCTTTGTTTAGGAAACCCTCTTGTTGTTCATATTGAGTTCATTATAAATGGATATAACTTGTCCCATATGGGTGTTATTCTCCACATGTAAACTTACTTCTTTAGATTAGAGTGTAGGGTATTTCTTGGTTTGTATATCAAGATCATTTTGCCATCTTGAGAGTTTCATTCCACATAGTGATCTATATTAAACTATCTTGAGTGTTTTTGAGGTGATTTTAACTCCATGAGGCCCTTTTATGGTAAAATTCTTACATCATATCCTTAGGTTTGAAGCATTACATGAGAATTCCATTCAAGAATAAGTATCCATGATCATCAAACTATCATTTCCAGGATCCTATCCTTTGCCAACTAGAATGTGAACCTTATACCTTTTGATAGTTGTAAACCTCATCTGTAGGAGACCACGATTGCTCAATATTTAAGCTTAACCTTGTTAGATGAGTCTGTGACTAGGGTAGTCAACCCTAGAGCCAATGTTAAGTGGTCTCAACCTCCTATGGGTTGGTTTAAGCTTATTTTTATGGAGCAGCTAAGGACAATCCTGGCAGAGCAGGCACTGGTGGTGTTGTGTGAGATCATAATGGGAATATGATGCTTGCATTTTTTGAATATTTGGGAACAAGGACAAACAACAAAGCTGAAGCTAGAGCTATGTGGAGATGCCTTCAAATGACTCAAGACTTAGAAGGAAATTTGATCGTAGAAGGAGACTCTATGCATGTTATAAATCTCCTCAATAATTGGAAAACACCTCCTTGGAGGATTAAAAAAATTGTTGAAGAGGCTAGGATCCTTTTCTAGGGAAGACAAGATAGAAAATCCCAACATGTATTTCGAGAAACTAACAAAATTACTGATAATTTGGCCAATTTGGGTGTCGATGGTGATGGACTTTTCAAATGGGAACACGGTGTCCCGAGTGAAGTAGAGGAGCTTATTCAACAATAATGCCAAGAATGATAGTCAAATTTACCAATAGGGAAGGCACTATAAGTTTGAAGGCTAGGAGTATTCCCGTCTCTTTTTTGAATTGGACTCACAATAAAAATTATCTAAGTTGTCAGTCTTCGTGGATGCTTCTTGGAAATACCACAAAGACTAATGGGGACAGTCACATGTCATATAACATGGCTCCTAGTCATATTAGTAATTTGAGGTTGGTTGATAATCACAAGGAAGGAAATAAATGACAATATAAGACTTTGAACCAAAGCCATGTGGACCACCAGATAGCCACCACCATAAATCTAGCCAGCATGTTCACTTCTCCAAGGTTGATTGGCCAAGATAGTATGTAGTACCAAAGCATGTCATATATGGAAGAAAGTAATTACCAAATAATTATTAAGAGTAACTGTCAATACAAATTTTGTGGGATTTTTTTTTAGTACTTTTCTATGTGTGTCTGTAGATTTTTGTTTCTCCATTGTCTCAAGGAAGGGATCCGTGTCTATTTCTTTTTTGTAATTATGATGCATGTGTGTTTTCTCGAGGTATACCCAAAATTTTGTATGGGAAGTTTCTTTTTGATAACAGGCTATGTGCCTTACCGGATGTAATGGATTTGGCGGCATGTAGATTTTACATATATAGGATCCTTAGTAAGGATATGTTCATCAACAGTCCTAGGATGAATTTTGTAAAAGGTTTTTGGTTAACCTGTAAAACCCGGTATTAATGCTATAGTATCTTATCTACCAAAAATCAAAAAAAGTGTATAATTTTTAGATAAACATAAATTTAGTTATCCCCTTAATAATTGGCTTCTATTGCATAATAATTATTGGAATTCAACATGAATATAATCAGTGTTGTATGTGGGAAGGTGCATCATTCATAAATAGTTATCCCACAATGTTATAGAAAGTTAAACAAATCCCAATGATTCATTAACACATTTAAGTAAGCATACATCCTTCACATGAGATTAATATTTGAGCAACTCTACCTAACTATATCATTCATCATTACCCATCATATTCCAAGAGTAAATGACTCAATTGCATTACATTAAATTATCAATATATTAGAAATTGAGCATGCATTTCTAGCATCCATACATCATTAACTACTAAAAATTTAGCATACATTCTATCATGTCTTGGTTATACTCAATTATAGTGCATGAAAATAAACATTACATCAAGCATCTAACACCTCATTAACATATATCACTTTCATTTTGGAAATAAATGCAACACCCATGAGATATAATAAAGCAAACCATAAAATAAAGTGACACAAATATTTATCCTGGGAACCCTCATGGGGAATAAACCCAACCTCCAAAATATTTTCTTTCCTCATATTCATAATATGAGATGTAAAAACTACAATTATAGAAGGCATCCTCAAATCCCTTTTAGATAAAATATAAGCCACGGAATACAACTATTCCATTTCAGGTGTATGATGTAATTGAGGAATTTTTCCAAATTCCTTTCTCTAATATAGCATTAAGGTACTTCTCGTACCCACAAATAATCTATTTGTTCCTTCAAATTCATGATGCAATTAGGGAATCTAATAATTCCTTTCTCTAAGATTTTCTTAAAGGATTAAACATCTCATATGTGATTATGAAAATCATTGGAGTTATATTTTGGAGAAAATGAAATCGATGTTAGGGGAAATCCTATAAGTTTCCTCGAGAATGGATGTTCAAATTCAATCTCCCTGATTGATTACAATCAGTCCCTTGTTTAATGAATTAAAGTCCCATACCTTTAATTCAAGATAAACCAACCTTTCAACTCATTACACTAGAACAATTACTTTTGTAGATCAATCTAAAACATTTCCATTTCATATTCAAACACATACCTAGCTTAACATACAATAGTTATTGTAGACACCAAAACAGCACCAATCCGATTATGTGACTGCAAACACTGATCGCTTTGACACACACACAGCCCCCAGGGCAGCCCTCAGAGGTTAAACAGTGGTCCTAACCACTTTTATAGCAATTTTGTAAGGTCAAAAGGCAATTTGGCACATTCAGGCACTTTGCTCAGTATTCGTCTCACCCAGGGACGAATTCAAACTGGGATCCGTCTCACCCAGGGATGAATTCTTAATTCGTCTTTGGTCAGGACGAATTCTAGGTTTAACGGGCAAAAAGAAGAATGGCGCCAAGTGGCAGCCAAAGACAGTCAATTGATGACTCCTGCCTCGCACGCGCGTGTAGGTGGGCAGATGGGCCGTTAGAGGACTGTCACAAGGGCAGTCATGAAAGCCCAAGTCATGGAGGACTTTCCTCTCTCATGAGAAGACATGACCGCCACATGGCACCTATGACCACCACATGGCGCTTATGCATGCCTCTCCAAAGAGACCCCCTGGGTCTATAAAATGGTGGACTTTTCCCACCCAAAAGGAGAAGTAGGAGGCATTTTCAAGCAACGAAGTGCTGCCGATTTGATACCATGCCTTTACCCTTTTGATTTACATTTTCCACATCCTTAATCTCTTTCGCAAGAGAGGTTATTGGGTGGCTATTGGAAGTGTGAATTCAGACCCAAAAACCTGACATTTGACCACTTTAATCCACCAATTTGTTGACAACCCCATCCTAAGAGATTTTGGGCCCATCCCAAGTGGATTGGTGCCAAAATCAAGTTCCAACGGTGGGCGGCCCACTTGGGCGCCCCGCACTTTTTAAGTTTCATTCTAATTTGTTCTTTTGTCATTTGTTCATATTTCATTTCATTTTATGCTGTCTAGATAGTTCATATGTTCGATTTCATAATGTTTTGATCAGATTTCATCATGTTCTCGTCGCTTTTGTTGTCCCACTAACTTGCAGGTAGCGACGTCAAATTCCCGCTGATGGAGGTCAAATTGGGAGAATCCGACCATCTGGGTCATCCCAAAATGCCCCCAATTAGCTAACCCCTATGTTTGTAGGTCATTTGGAGATCCCGAGATGTGACATTTGGATGGCATCAACTCGACATTTTATCACAGTCGAATTCGTCCTACCCGAGGACGAATTACAGTCAGATTCGTCCTACCCGAGGATGAATTACAATAGAATTCATCCTCCAGGGACGAATTGTAGTTGAATGCAAATTGGCCGACTGTTTCGATGGCAGTGGCCCTCTGGTAATGTTTTTTGGTCTCTGTCAAATTTACAGGTCATTTAGAGTCATTTTATCTATCGATTTGGCTAATCTTTTACATGCATCTTTCATTAATTTTAGAGAACAAACGTTTCTTATTTGTAGTAGGTGCTACTAACATCTTTGTTGTTTCTTTGATCATAGGAGGAGCAGCAAAGGTTAAGGACTCATCAACACCAACGACGACAACGTTTTGGCCCGCCCATTTCAAATGTGGGCACGCGGAAGGAGGAACATTAAGTCTTGATTGTAACCAAATTCATTTAACGCTCCTAGCCCCTGAAAAGGGAGGAGGCATCTTTGTAACCGAGATCAAGAGAGTTAAATAAAAGGGCTGTGATTTCTCCATTTTCTTGTATCTCAGTTCAATTCGTCTCTTTCATTTCATGCATTCTACATTTTAGGACTTAAGCGTGTTTGATTTTGAATACATCGCAATTAGTGTTTCTTTCATCCGAAATCTCGTGCTTTCAGTGGCGATCACGGTGGGACTCTGTCCCCTAAATTTTGAGATCACAGAAACTGATTAAAACTTGTGTTTTTGTGCTTACAGGTACCTTTTTCAATTTTTGACTGTTATTCATCTTTGCCTGTGGCGATTACTTTACTGTAATTCGTCTGACCCTGAGACGAATTCTAATTCATCTCAGACAGGGACGAATTCTGTTCTGTAATTCGTCTCACAGAGGGACGAATTTTTGTCTATGAATTTTTAGAGCCGAGGATCAGAAACAGTAGGTTTAGGCAGAGAAAGGTAAGGGTTTTAAAACTGTTCCTATTATTTTCTATTTTTCTATTTCTATTTTCTATTAATTTTGCCTTCTTAGGGAAAGTTGTTTCTGCCTGTTTCATTTTTTTAATAAAAAGAATCACACACACTTCACGCAACATTTTTAAACCAAGGAGCTGGTCGTAAAACCCCAGCCCTTGATCAAGACCATCGATGGATTTCATCACCACCTTGGCTTGATTTTGCATCCATTTCCCCGATTGTCACTGTTGTTAGGCATAAATCCTGACGAAAGCTGACCGAGTGTCACTGGGGTGATTCCCAGTGCATGAGGATAAGTCTTCTATGGTAGGTGTCATTAACAGGACAATCCCCCTTTCGTACCGCCTACGTACCATGTACCATCTGCTCTCACGTACCTATAGTCTCCCTCTCGTAAGGGCGGGTATATAGAGAGGTTGGTATATCGGCCTGGTTGGTATATTGAAGGGGCGACCATCTATGGGAGTCATATGAGCCAACATTATGCATTTAAACGTTCTTCAAAACTTTCAAAAACAAAACAAAATCATCAAAATGCACTAAAACCAGTCTAGGACACACCATTAATCTTTAAAAGAGATAATCACCATTTGTGTATGTGTGTGTTCATTTCTGCTTAGTGTAACAAAAAAAAATCAAAAATCATAAACGAAAAGATAAAAATCTGCTTAGCTAGTAGAAAGGTACCACAATGGTGTACACCCGTAGCCAAGCCCAATCAAGGGCAGAAGCTCCGGAAGGTGCACAAGGAGCGGGCACAAGTCGCCTTCGCTTTAGCCCTGAAGACTTGGTCATACCGCCTTGGCGGTCTAGGCCACAAGAGAATCCACATCATTCCATGTCTAGGTGGAATTATAGGGACACCCCTCTAGGGGATACGCCCATTCAGAATAGCCCCTTTCGGGAAGAACCTTTACGTGTGACACTCAACGCAAATAGAAGACCGCCTTTAGAGGCTAGATATGAGTGGCCACCGTGCAACGAAGCGCTAGAGAGGCACAGTGTCCATGAGGAGAGACAACGTGACTATGGCATCTCTCCTTTGCCTCCCATCATTGTTAGAACTGAAAGACAAAACCCAGAGCGCAGGGCTCTCCACACAGGGCGAGCTAACTCCGCCCGCCCCTTTCACACCCATGAAAGGGAGTACGAGGAAGATCATCGCATTCCTCGAGAGCAATATACAACGTGGGAGCCTTGCGCTTCCGCACCTGCTAGATATCATGATCACACATTAAGGCCAGAGCCTCAAGTAAATGTCGCCAACCTCGATAGAGGGAAGCGACCCATTGAAATCTTGGATCATCATGACCAAGGCAAATACATAGGAGAGGCATACAGGCCTCCTAAGCCCAAGATGGTGGATCAAATTGACTTGGCAGTCGCCAGACATGCCGCCCGCCAAGCCCAGATCACGTGGCTTGAGCAAGATCATCAGCAGTTAGAGCGCTTATACCGCCTTAACAAAGAGCGCATTCAGCGCGAAGCAGATGAGCTGCTTTATAAATTACCTGAGAGGGTGCCAACCCCTCGCACTCAAAAAGTAGAACAATATGAGAGGTATAATCCCTTGGTGCAGGATAGGTCTCCGTGACCTCGCCAAGCTTTGCCTCCGAGACCCCATAGACCTGAGAGGGAGGCCACTCCCCGAAACAACGATGGGTACCCTCAGCGGGGACTCACTCAGGGTCATAGGTCTCGCCCAGAGACTCCTCAAGAAGTTTATGAGGAGTATGAACCAGAAGAAGAATGGGCCGAAATGCCCTATCAAGGCGGGAGGGCTGCCATTCGGCCACCCCCCCATAGGCCTCCAGTCTCCCACAACTCACAACGGGAGCAAACAAAAGAGGAAGAGATTAAATCTTTCGATGCATACAAAGCGCTATTAGAGCATTTGGAGTCTGTAGAGACTAAAGCTTCTGGGCACCAAAAGCCCACGTTACGACAACTTCGTAGTCATCCGGTGCATCCGTCAGTGCCCACACCTCTTTATCCCAAACATTTCAAGTTGCCTCAGTTGGCAGTCTTTAAGGGTGAAGAGGATGCTCAAGAGCACGTGACAAGATTCCTGAGCCAATGCTTTGGCATTCAGGATAATGATGCGCTATTGCTAAGGACATTCATAACCACATTCATAGGTCCTGCCTCGGATTGGTTCACACAGTTGCCGAAGCATAACATAAATAACTTGGATCAATTAGTAGATGCGTTCTTAGAATGCTTTGCCTTCAACACCAAGAAGAAGGCATCACTAAGTGATCTAGCCAGCCTCAGGCAATATGAGGAAGAGACAATGGTGGCTTACGAGAATCGATGGAGGGCTCTGCTTTCTAAGCTACCTTACCTTCCCCCTATGTCCGACCTCACACAAATGTTTTCATGGAGTTGTCTGAGATCGATCTCTAGGCTATTGCAACTGCAGCAATACGCCAGCCTAGAAGAAGCTTTGGCGCAAGCCAGAGTTATCGAAGAGATCAAAATACAGGAGGGCAAAATCACCAAGCCCAAAAAGAAAGAGTGGAACAAAAATACAAAGACAGGGACTACGCAACCAAAACCCGCTGCGGTTAATCAAGTTGCGATAAATGTCCCCAAGCTTGTGCAAGAAATACAGCCTCAAAAGGCTAATTATCAGGCAATGCCTCCTAATTATGAAAGAGAAAATAAAAAATAGGAGCAAAATCAGCAGCGTCACCCTAAGCGACAATTCACCCCTTATACGGAGTCCAGGGACTCCCTATTTGACCGCTTGTCAACGGCAAATCTAATCACCCTTCCAAAAATCCAAACCATAGATCCTAACGCTCCCAAGCCTAAGGGATACAGGGAGGATTTGTATTGTAGGTTCCACAGGTGAAGGGGACATGACCTAAACGCATGTTGGAAATTCAAGGGATTGATACAAGATTTGATTGATAATCAAACATTGGCAGTGGACAACCCCATAGCGCCAAATAATCAGTAGATGGGGGTATTCAAGGACCCTTTGCCTACCCACGAGGCACAGGCAAAACCTCTTCAGGTCAATGAGGTGCGACAGAATCTCCCCATGCAAGGGTATGTGGGAATGATCAACATAGTAACCAGGAACAAGAAATACCCAGGAGTTGCCCCTGAGGCAGCTACAAGAGAAGTTCCTTCAACGTCGCAACCTCAACAACACACTATGCAGTTGCCTCCGCCTAGACCCGAGGTCACGATACGGACCAAACTCACGCAGAGTTTGTGGACCACATCGGCTAGGCTTTCCATCTATGAGCTTATACAACAGTCAGCGCCCCATCGAGAAGCTCTCATGGAAATTTTGAAAGCCATCGAGTTACAGCCTCACGAAGCGAATTCCTTCAATAACTTCGTGGGACATGTAAAATGATGTACGGAGCCAGTCATTACCTTCAGAGAGGATGAAGTTAAAATAGTATCGAATGACATGGCAGATCCACCCCTGCACGTTATCGCGCGGGTCAACGAGATCCCGTACAAGAGAGTGTTGGTAGATACTGGCTCGTCCAGTAACATCATTACCACTACAGCATTAAAACATCTGAAGCTGCCAGCCTCTCATATCATGGCTTCCACATACACACTGCGAGCATTCAACGATGCGATATGCTCGACAGTCGGCACAATTGTTCTACCCGTCCAGGTAGGACAAAAGATGATACCCACATTGTGCCATATTTTGGAAGGCGAGATGGCATACAACATATTGCTAGGGCGACCATGGATCAGGGACATGAAGTGTGTCCCTTCGATAGCTCACCAAGTGTCTGAAGTATGCATTTGAAGGAGAAGTACATGTAGTCCCGATGGACTTAGAACCCTTCAAATATTGCAATGCAGTACAATTGATGCCGCAATCGACCCTCCCATCGACGCACTTGGATTTCCAGTTAAATCCATCTAGACAGGGTCCGATGCCATGGGCACCACTGGTGACTAATCCATCAAAACCCTAGCCAGGTGCATCTTCATCATCTGCTCCTTCATTACCAATGCCACCTGTCATGGCTAAACAGAAGGACAAAGGAAAACAGATCCTGGAAGAGGCTCAACCCCTAGAAGAGGTGTTGCCAATGATATCAACTATCTCAATAGAAGAAATACCTAGCACAATGGAAGTTGAGGCTCCTAATCCACCCAACATGGAATGGAATCAGGAAGGCCTTCCATTTCCTCCCTCTCAATCGTCAACAATTACTGTTGAAATAGCCAGTACGGGCCTGGGGGAATATCTAGTGCAGAATGTTGTAGCAACGCCCACGCTAGAATCAGTGCAGGACATGGGGAGACCTCGCCTTCCCATAGGGACAGTTGTTCCTTTAGGTTACCCACCAAACCAGACAAATTTTGTGTATGGGGGCCTTGATCATGGTATCGAACCATGCAAGCAAAAGGATGAGGACGAAGAGCCTTTTGCCAAAAATGTCAATTATCTGTCGAACCCGGACTTCGCTCTGAGATATCTCGGCCAATGCAATTGGCACGGATACGAGTTAGGCAGGTATGAGCAAGGGGTGCGTGTCCTTTTCCAGCCAAGATATCAAATGCCTTATGATAAGTCGGGAGTAGGGTTCAACCACCCCTTGCCCTTAGACATCTTGGTGGAAAACATGCAAGGCCTAGGAATAGGCAACAAGGGTGGATTGGCATCAGATCCTTATGCCAACCCAAACACAATGTACACATTGGGAGATTATCTCCCATGGTCAACAACCACCCTTGGTAACATCAATAACCCTTCTCCGTTGATAGAGAGAGGTGAAAGTTCGGACACTAACTTCCAAGGAGAGCATAAACAAGTGTCCAGATATCTTTTTGAAATTGTTCCCTTTAGAGGTTCCAATTGAACCAGTGCAATGTCAAGAGAATCAGGTCCCCCCATCGAGTGTGGAACAACCGCAATGGGATCAGATTAATTTGCTCGAACAAGATGAGCATAATATGTCGCAGACAGCTGTCGGGGCCAACGAGGGCCTTTGGATCACCGACAATGATTACGAAGATGAAACTGAGATGGAATATCTTAATCATGCGCGATGGCACAATCACCCTGTAACCCATGAAGAACTGATGGCACAACTAGGCATAAGGTTAGGGCATGAATGGTACGTAGACCCAGCAGGGTGGGACCAAGTGTTGGATCCATGGCTCCAAGTTTACGACGAGCACCGTCCACCCCGAGACCCTATAATGACATCAGTGCCGAGGGAAGACCCTGTCTTCCTATCAACACATAGGGCCGATCCGTTCATGCCCGTCCCTACAGAGCCAGATCCAGAGCATAGGGAGCATCCAGAATGTTCGAGTTATCACACCCATGGTAATGGAGACCAAATTCATTTCATCCACATGATCTCCATTGATTTGACCGCACCCATCCGCAATCCGGCCGATCCAGCACGGTCATTGCATCTAGACATAGATGCCATCGACTGGGATCACGTCAATTCACCGCTCTCCCCATCAGAGTATTGGCCTTTCGATAAAATGCCTCATTTTACCCCAGGGACAACTCAAGATATTTTTCAAGCTGAAGAGGGACCCGAGGTTCCAAACGTAGATTTAAACTCAGCTAATGATATCCATTTGATCCCGACTCCACATCAGTTGGAGGACGGATCCCACATGTCAGTCGAGGAGACGACTGACGTAGACATCGGCTTAGATCCAATGAATCCATAGATTATCAAGCTAGGGGTAAGCTTATCCCTCGAAGAGCAAGCCGACTACATTGCCCTTCTCAAAGAGAAGAAGGAGGTTTTTGCATGGTCATACAGAGACATGTCGGGGCTAGATCCGTAGCTAGTCACGCATAATCTAACGCTTGACCCGACAATCAAGCCAGTTAAGCAAAAACTACGTAAGATGCACCCAACAATGGCCTTGATGGTCAAAGATGAATTGCAAAAGTTGTTGGATGCATAGTTTGTCATCTACGTGGATTATCCGCCATGGCTGTCCAACATGGTGCCCGTCAAAAAGCTCGATGGGAGGATTCGCATATGCACTAATTTTTGAGATCTAAACAAAGTGAGTCCTAAGGATGATTTCCCCTTGCCAAGCATCGACGCGTTAGTAGACGCTACAACAGGTCATGAAATGCTATCCCTCATGGATGGTTTCTCGAGATACAATCAGATTCGTATCAATCCTGAGGATCAACTCAAAATGGCGTTCACAATGCCTTGGGGGACATTTTGTTATAAGGTCATGCCTTTTGGCCTTAAAAATGCTGGCGCCACCTACCAACGTGCCATGACATACATCTTCCATGATTACATGCATAAAACTTTGGAAGATTACATGGATGATTTGTTAGCCAAGTCTCTTTTGCGCTCAGATCATCTCGATGACTTAAGCAAGATCCTCGATCGCCTCATGGAGCATAAGGTCAGACTGAATCCCAAGAAGTGCGTATTCGGCGTCACATCTGGAAAACTCTTGGGTTTTATAGTCTCAAAGTGAGGCATCGAGGTGGACCCAAAGAAAGTCAAGGCAATCCTTGAAATGGCTCCCCCAACTACTATTAAGCAGCTCAGAAGTTTGCAAGGAAAGGTCGCATCGATTAAGCGCTTCATAGCGTAACTATCTGACAAGTGCCGACCCATGAACAAATTATTGCACAAGGGGGTTACATTTCACTGGGATGACGAGTGCCAGTCAGCCTTTGATGACATCAAACAATACTTGGCTTCGCCACCAGTATTGGCACCACCTAGACCAGGAGTGTCGTTCTACTTATACATCTCAGCTACTGAGGTGGCACTGGGCGCCATGCTGGCCCGGAAGAATGAACTTCACAAAGAATAGGCTACTTACTATCTTAGCCGCACCACGGTCAGTTATGAACTTAACTATGCATACGTCGAGAAACTCTGCTTGGCAGTGGTGTTTGCTACCAAGAAGCTATGCCACTACATGCTGAGCAACACTACGTATGTTGTGTCTAAGGAGAATCCATTGCGATACATGATGAGTCGTACTTATCATAGTAGTCGCATGACGAAATGGATCATGTTGTTGACGGAATTTGACATAGAGTTTATTGGACAAAAATCTATCAAAGGACAGGTCATAGCCGATCAACTAGCAGAGGCTCCTCTTGAAGACGATCAGCCTCTAGTCATAGAACTACCCGATGATGGGGTCTTCCATGTCTCAGAATCGCCAGATTCTGATGAGCCTGAGTCACAGGCCGACATAACC
The DNA here is from genome assembly GCA_028583015.1 of Wollemia nobilis. NCBI lineage: Eukaryota > Viridiplantae > Streptophyta > Pinopsida > Araucariales > Araucariaceae > Wollemia > Wollemia nobilis. The sequence goes on from JAQPPZ010016927.1 coordinate 8,782,928, forward strand.
TTATTTTTTGATGGTTCTAAGTGTGAGCAAGGTGGTGGCATGGGAATAGTATTCTTCACACCGTAGGGCGCTCCAATGCCCCTGTCATTTAAATTAAATTTCCCATGCACCAACAATAATGCAGAGTATGAAGCCTTGCTCATAGGTCTTCAGACAACAATCGCCATGAACATCAAATGACTGAACATCTTTGGTGATTCGTTGTTAATTGTCAATCAAGTCAAAGGGGTATACCAATGCAAATGCCCAGTTCTACAAGCTTATAAAGCCCTTGTGGACAAATTCCTGGCAAAACTTGAATGGTACGACATCGAGGCACTCCCTCGATCATCGAATCATTTTGCGGACACAATGGCCTCCTTGGGGTCACTAATCCCGCAAGACCTTTCTGGTGATATGACAACCATTCAAGTCAAAACCCTATCGCAATCCATGATGGAGCGTGCAAGCTTTGACTTGACGTCAGGAATCCACATGATCCAGATTGAACCATCCTCGGATAAGTTCTCTCGAATCCACGATCATCTGAAACATGCCAACTGGGGGTCCTTGTTCTCCCCTACTCCCATTAATAGCAACACAACGTTGTTCTTACAAGTTCTATCCCGCTCAAGCATTTGTTAGGGATGAACTTCAAGAGGGATTGGTTGTTCATACTCATCGAGGTTTTCGATCAACAGGACTGGTATTTACCCATTAGAGACTACCTCAAGTTAGGTAATCTCCCGCTTGGATTGACGCATGCCGCAAAATGAACATTCAAGCAGAAAGCGGCTAAGTATGTCTTGATAGGAGACATTTTGTATCGTCGTAGCTATGAAGGGATCCTCCTTCATTGCTTGGACCAGCAAGAGTCCACTTGGGCAGTCGCCCAAGCGCACGATGGTACATGTGGTGGCCACTTCAGTGGTATGGCCATCGCAAAGCGCATTCTTCGCATGGGCTATTATTGGCCATCTTTAGAGCGAGATTGTTGCGCATATGTCAAGAAGTGCATGAAGTGTCAACATCATGCCAATTTGATGCACGTACCTTCCCAGGCCTTGCAGACAGTCCAGTCTGCTTGGCCATTTTCGTAGTGGGGCTTCGATCTAATTGGAAAGATCTCCCCTACGTCGTCAGGCCATCACACGTTTATCATAATGGCCACAGAGTATTTTACCAAGTGGGTGGAAGCAATTCCGTTGACCTCTACGATAGGACCCCGCATTGTGGAGTTCATTTTGCATAACATCATATGTCATTTTGGTATTCCATCCAAAATAATCTCGGATAATGGGCCACCATTCAAGAACAAAGACGTGCATGCTTTGACCACAAAGTACAAAATTCAGCATAGTTTTTTGACACCCTATTATCCGCAGGCAAATGGGCAAGCAGAGGCGTCAAACAAAATGCTAGTTGCCATCCTTAAAAAGACGGTCGCAGACAGTCATAAGGATTGGCACATCCAAATTCCACTTGCCCTTTGGGCTTATCGCACTAGCATTCGGACGCCCACTGGGGCTACTCCATTTTCGCTCGTGTATGGCTCCGAGGCAGTCATGCCTCTAGAGTTGGAAATTCCTTCCCTATGCATATCAATGCAAGAGTTCATCAATGATGACGCTGCACGGCAGGCCCGGTTAGACCAACTTACGTTGCTTGATGAACGACGCGTTAATGCTCTCGAGCACTTACGTATCTATCAAGAGTGACTTAAGAAAGCTTACAACATGAAAGTTCACCTAAGGGACTTTCGGGTTGGTGATTTGGTTTTGAAGGAAAACCAACAGAACTCTAGTTTGCCGTCCCACCTAAGGGACAAGTTCATGGCAAATTGGTTAGGTCCATATGTCATTGATAGCAAAATAGGACCCGAGACGTACCGGCTAGCCTCTCTTGATGGAATCAAGGAAACAGAACCCTTGAATATCAGTCATTTGCGACCATTCTATATCTAAGAGAGCCATATCCCAAAAATGCTCCAAGGATTCCTAAAATCGCTTGGTCAATCCCAAAAATGCTCCAAGGATTCCTAAAATCGCTTGGTCAATCCCAAAAATGCTCCAAGGATTCCTAAAATCGCTTGGTCAATCCCAAAAATGCTCCAAGGATTCCTAAATCGCTTGGTCAATCCCAAAAATGCTCCAAGGATTCTTAAAATCACTTGGTCAAACCAAAAATGCTCCAAGGATTCCTAAAATCACTTGGTCAATCCCAAAAATGCTCCAAGGATTCCTACAATCGCTTGGTCAACCCCAAAAATGCTCCAAGGATTCCCACAATCGCTTGGTCAAAAATCAAAATAAAAATCATCAAAAATAACAAAAATTTGCATCTCATTTCTAGGCATGCTCAAATTCATCAATACAAAGCTCTTCTCGCATCTCATCTTCATATTCACAAAAAAATCAATCCATCAAAAATACAAAAATATGTAGCTGCATTAAGCATCACACCCATACATTGCATATTTGTGGTCATACAGGTCAAAGGCACCATAGACTATAATTATTCTGCTAGTCCATCTTGTTCCATAATTTTCCATTTTACAAAACAAACAAACAAACGCCATTTACTATTGTTTACCACAATAGAGTCAGTGGTCTTATAATGTATCAAGAGTTTTCGTCTTTCAGTCATCATTTTGCTTTCTAGCCACGTACTGTACCAAGTCAGAGAGATTTTACGAAGGTAGAGTTCTACTTGAAATACGCCTTGTTACGTAACATCCCATCACAAGCTAAAACACATAAAACAATTCCTAAGTTGTATGAACGAAAGATGAAACCTGCACAGTAATCTAGGTCACCATAAGCGAAACGGTTATCTTGCTTATCCCCTTATGTAAATGACCCAAAGAATGCTGAGAGTTGGCAAAAGGACAAGCATCCTCCCTACCCAATTCCCCAAGAATCCCAAAATTCTCTATAGTTGCAAAACATCAAAAATTTGCAAACGTCAAAACTCCAAAATTTGACATCCCACAGTGCACACATCAAAAAGCACATACAATAGTGATTCTTATCACTCCATATCCAAATCCCTTGCTCAAAAGAAAAATATATAAAAATAAACAGTGATTTTTATCACTACAATCGAGCAAGTATCCCAATACAATTGAAGAAAAGAAGGGAGTCGAACTTGAATCCCTGGAACTCTCAGCATTTCGACAGGTCATGAGGTAAGCCTCAGTACCGGTTTGGTTGATAGCCTATTGGTCACTGGCGGTAAACCTCCCGCATGACGATATATCTGTCACATTAACTTGTGTACAGATCAATGTTTGCATGTGGATGAGCTAGCTTATGGTATCCTAGAAAACACCGCAGATTAATCTGACTAAATACAATAAAGGAGTTAGTGGAGCTAATTAGGTGATCCTCAGTACAGGTTCGGTTGAAAGCCCATCTAGCACTGGCGGTATCCTGATAAATACCACATAAATGAACTCAATTGCACACACAGGGATGTGAAATAACTTGGTCAAAAACAAGTCCGATTCATACCTTGTTCAAAAGTCTTGTAAGATAAAGCACAATCGTGGCTAGTGAGTTAAAACCGTCGGAGTTTCAGAAAAACTTAGCTACATTTCTAAACCAACTGCGCTACTTTTCATCCTTACAATACCATCAAAAAATACAAAAAAAGGAAAACCACATGTATACATACAAAGTCATTTATTACAGCAATGGCTTAAAAACAAAAAACAAAGTCCTAAACAAGTCTATGGTGCTATAACCAAACATCACAAATTCCATTCATCCACTTCATTTTTGCATATCACATATAAATCAAAACATTTGCATTCAACATAACATATGCATCCATCAAAAATAAATTAACATGCATACATCCATATTCATCAACCATCATACATAAGATCAAATCATCACATGTGCATAAACAAAATAAAGTCAGTATATATATATATCATCAAAAAAAATGCCCATAGGCTACAAAACTGGTCCTCTGACCCCGCAATCACATAACAAAACCACCCAACCTAAGGCGTCGACCACCATGATCACGCAGGATCGGTGCGACGGGAACTACCCCCCATGGTGTGGGTCCTATGGGACCCCATAGGGCGGCTACTGCTAGCCCCAACATCACGCCTACTATCGCCTCCCTCATCCAATCGCCTACGACGAGATGATGCTGACTGCTCAGTAACACTGTCCCTCGTCTGACACAAAGATCAACCTCCCGAAGGCTCAGGTACCTACCCCCCAAGGTGGATGATCTCCCCCTCCAAATCCATCGGTGTCGGCACCACTCCACCTCTCGCCTATGGTACATCGTGACTACATCATCGCTCCCCTAAGGATCCCTCTCCCATGCAGCATCGTATCACCCTCCTGGAGCCACCCGTGCTCTCCCGCTCCGCTAGCCGAGCCCGAGGAGATCCCTCTCCCATAGCGCATCCCCCAGCTCCTCATCTCACCTCCAAGTAGCTCTACCAACATGCATTCTAACGCGTACCCCAGACTCCATCTCCTCCACATCCGTTGGAGGCGTGGGACTCTCTAGAACAGCAGCCTGCTCTGGCTCCCACTGCTCCACCATGTCCTACATCTTCGGTTGATCTAGAGCCCCCAAATCCACATCAACACCCTCCACCTCCACCATGTCCTCCAAAGGAGCTCCCCAATCATCCCCTGGTGCCTGCAATTTCTGCCACCTTCACGCCTCCTACTGGCCCCTCTCCCCGCCATCGCCGTAGTACCCACCACTGGTCGTACTCTATAGTAGTCCCGACGTCATCCACATCCGGGACGTCGATCATCGCATCCGAATCCTCGCCCAATGGCGCGATGACTGGTCGGTCTAGAGTCCTCTCATCCCCCGGATGCTGATAGACCACGGGCTCACCAGGCAACCCCTGGCGCACCCCAAACTATCGTGTAACCCGACTATACGAGAAGAACTCATGCTCGGTCCCATGTCGCCCAATCAACCACCGCTCTCTACGTACCCGTCGGAGCCACTCTCCAGCCTCCGCCAAGGCTGGACAGTCCCGATAAGGATGCCAAACCACCTCCCCTAGAGTGAGCCGAGAGAAGGTATCGGCATAGTGCCCTACGACACCTGCCCAACGTCGACTCTGTCCCTGCTCTTCGGACCACCGCCACAGAACTGCATACCCTATCTCCTTATCCTCCATCGCCGCCCGAGTCATCCATGGTAACCCGGTTGGCCTCTCAACTGCTATGTGCTGCCAACCACACTGCAACAGATAACTACAGATGATCCCCTTCGTCGTCGGTAGCGGACCTCATACAACTCCCCATAGAGCTGTGCCAACAATGTCTGTCCCCATCTCAAGATAAGCGGTGCCTCTATCGGGCACTCTACCAACTGCCAAACCAAATCCAGCAGGTTCCATGGGAACCTCGCACCTGAAGAGTCAGGTAATAGCATGTTGGAAATGAGGCCCATAAGGAATGCGTGCCTCACTCCCAACACCCCCCTCTCCTGCCACCATCTGACCAAAATCCTGCCAATCTGGCAGTCGCCCTCTGCCCTCTCCAGTGGCTCCTCCACACCCAGCTCCTCCCCATGCCCGAAGCATCTCGTCAGTACAACCGTCCGCTGATCATGTGGCGATGTCCTGATGGGCAGTCCATCTATCGAAATCCATAGAAGCCGATAGATATCCTCCAAGGTAACAGTCATCTCCCCTATCGAGAGATGGAAGGTGTTGGTCCGTGGATCCCAGAGATTGATCAGGGCCATCAAATAGGCCTGATCCATGACCACTGGCTCTAGTCGAGCCACCGCTTGAGCCCAAGGGCATCAAGCCACTCCCAGTCAGCCTCAGTCAGTGCCCCCGTGCTTCAAAAAGTAGTGGATACACGGTACCGGCTCCTAACAACCTGCAAAAGAAAACAATTCAAAAAAATTAAAATCATGGAAAAGAACTGTACAACAATAACATGCATATACAACATTGCCTATCAATGTACAAAAAAAAAACAAACAAAAATTCAAACAAAAATTAAATTTTCAGTTCTAGGGTTTCTAATCCTAACTGATTAATTTAAAACAAAAACAAACAAAAATTCAAACAAAAATTAAATTTTCAGTTCTAGGGTTTCTAATCCTAACTGATTAATTTAAAAACAAAAACATACAAAAACTTTCAACAAAAATTAAATTTTCAGTTCTAGGGTTTCTAATCCTAACTGATTAATTTAAAACAAAAACAAACAAAAATTAAAAAAAATTAAATTTTTAATTCTAGGGTTTCTAATCCTAACTGATTAATTTAAAACAAAAAAAAAAATTCAAAAATTAAATTTTCAGTTCTAGGTTTCTAATCCTAACCGATTAATTTAAAACAAAAAAAAAATTCAATAATTTTATTCTAGGGTTCTTAATCCTAGATTAATTTTTTTTAGTTTATCTAGTTAATTTAAATTCTAAAATTAAAATTTTAATATATTGATAAATAACATCACAAAAAAACAATTAAACAAAACAATTGCAATTTTAAACAAAAAGTAATAAACTCTAGGGAGCACTTATTGGTCTCGCTTCGGCTCCGCCGCTCGATCCGGTTTGTGCACTCATGATGGCAGGGAAAATCTCGACAGCGCTTCGCTTCGCAGAATTAACTTCCTCCTCCCCAGAGCTCCAAATCGCAAGAAAAATCAAATGCAAATGAGCCCAAACCCTAGTTTTGCACCTTAAATAAGCCTTTTGAGCTGGAATTCATCCTTTACTGGGACGAGCGCTCTGGTTAGCGCTCGTCCCACCCAGGGACGAATTCTAAAGCTGGAATTCGTCCCACCATGGGACGAATTCAGGCCAAAAACTTCAAAAACATCAAAAAATGAACTAAAATGCACTAAAACAGATAATAAACTTGCCCGATAAGAGTGCTGTTGCACTTGACATCCCGGGCATGCAAAACCGACGTTGGGGTCACAAATTGTCATTATCCTACTCCCTAAGAAGGCTACCATAGCCGGACCGCTCCACGGGAAGACGGATTTTTGCCAATTTCAGCCACAAAAAGCGTCGCAAAAAGGGTTACCACCCACCAAAAATAGGTCTAAATGTCGAAAAATTGCATATGCTTAACACTAAAACCATCTAAAGGCACCCTTGCACAAGTCATCTTGGGTCAAGCGACTCGTCGCTTTTCTCACGAAGGTCATTCCCTCATCGATTCGTCGCTTGAGGGGGTAGTCACACTTAGTCACCAATCAACAAACACACACCCAATCAAGGCAATGACATGCATTCAAAGAATCATTGACAAAGACAATTACGCTCCTGCTTGGGGCAGTAAACAAGCAACAATCACAATCTGATCAGATCACTTGGCATTTTGTGAATCATGAACACAAGGTTCCCCCCGTGGACAAAAGGTTGCGCCCTTTGCCTATTCATGACTGATCAATGTCCAAGCTCAAGTCACACCTCACCAAAATAGGTTAATACTTGAAATTGAGTGCCTTCGCTCGTCAGAAGCAAGGATTCAAGAATGCATGCCCTTTCCATACTTGGGGCATCAAAAGTTGGTTAGGTTACCAAGAAACCCTAATCATTAGTGCTTTGGTTATCTATTTTTGCTCAGCGCTGCGCCATGCACAACGCATCCCAAAAAGGGGCATCTGTAGACACCAAAACAACACCAATCCGATTATGTGACTGCAAACACTGATCGCTTTGACACACACAGCCCCCAGGGCAGCCCTCAGAGGTTAAACAGTGGTCCTAACCACTTTTATAGCAATTTTGTAAGGTCAAAAGGCAATTTGGCACATTCAGGCACTTTGCTCAGTATTCGTCTCACCCAGGGACGAATTCAAACTGGGATCCGTCTCACCCAGGGACGAATTCTTAATTCATCTTTGGTCAGGACGAATTCCAGGTTTAACGGGCAAAAAGAAGAATGGTGCCAAGTGGCAGCCAAAGACAGTCAATTGATGACTCCTGCCTCGCACGTGCGTGTAGGTGGGCAGATGGGCCGTTAGAGGACTGTCACAAGGGCAATCATGAAAGCCCAAGTCATGGAGGACTTTCCTCTCTCATGAGAAGACATGACCGCCACATGGCACCTATGACCACCACATGGCGCTTATGCATGCCTCTCCAAAGAGACCCCCGATGTCTATAAAATGGTGGACTTTTCCCACCCAAAAGGACAAGTAGGAGGCATTTTCAAGCAACGAAGTGCTGCCGATTTGATACCATGCCTTTACCCTTTTGATTTACATTTTCCACATCCTTAATCTCTTTCGCAAGAGAGGTTATTGGGTGGCTATTGGAAGTGTGAATTCGGACCCAAAAACCCGACATTTGACCACTTTAATCCACCAATTTGCTGACAACCCCATCCTAAGAGATTTTGGGCCCATCCCAAGTGGATTGGTGCCAAAATCAAGTTCCAACGGTGGGCGGCCCACTTGGGCGCCCCGCACTTTTTAAGTTTCATTCTAATTTATTCTTTTGTCATTTGTTCATCTTTCATTTCATTTTATGTTGTCTAGATAGTTCATATATTCGATTTCATAATGTTTTGATCAGATTTCATCATGTTCTCGTCGCTTTTGTTGTCCCACTAACTTGCAGGTAGCGACGTCAAATTCCCACTGATGGAGGTCAAATTGGGAGAATCCGACCATCTGGGTCGTCCCAAAATGCCCCCAATTAGCTAACCCCTATGTTTGCAGGTCATTTGGAGATCCCGAGATGCGACATTTGGATGGCATCATCTCGGCATTTTATCACAGTCGAATTCGTCCTACCCGAGGACGAATTACAGTCAGATTCGTCCTACCCGAGGATGAATTACAGTCGAATTCATCCTGACCAGGGACGAATTGCAGTTTAATGCGAATTGGCCGACTGTTTCGATGGCAGTGGCCCTCTGGTAATGTTTTCTCGGTCTCTGTCAAATTTGCAGGTCATTTAGAGTCATTTTGTCTATCGATTTGGCTAATCTTTTACATGCATCTTTCATTAATTTTAGAGAACAAACGTTTCTTATTTGCAGTAGGTGCTACTAACATCTTTGTTGTTTCTTTGATCGCAGGAGGAGCAGCAAAGGTTAAGGACTCATCAACACCAGTGGCGGCAACGTTTTGGCCCGCCCATTTCAAATGTGGGCACGCGGAAGGAGGAACATTAAGTCTTGATTGTAACCAAATTCATTTAACGCTCCTAGCCCCTGAAAAGGGAGGAGGCATCTTTGTAACCGAGATCAAGAGAGTTAAATAAAAGGGCTGTGATTTCTCCATTTTCTTGTATCTCCGTTCAATTCGTCTCTTTCACTTCATGCATTCTACATTTTAGGACTTAAGCGTGTTTGATTTTGAATACATCGCAATTAGTGTTTCTTTCATCCGGAATCTCGTGCTTCCAGTTATGTTTGCCACTTATCTCTACTTGAAACCTTCTTCTAACTACTTCTTATATATATATGCCATTGGACCAATTAAGAACTTCTCTTTAATCTCTGAGTAATTTATGGGTTTAGTCTAGATATACAAAGTAAGTCCAACATTATTTCCCTACATATGTGTTGGTCATAATTATTGGTTTAGTCATATCACCATAGACTATTAACTTCCAAAAAATTGAAACAACTATGACTTTAAAATATAGATAGTAGTCTCTGGTGGTAGAATCAAACTGATCTCATATGAGTCAGAACTTAATTAGGCCCCCATCAATTCAAATACAAGTTGTGATTCAACGAACGAATGTTATTCGCAAATGCTAATAAGTAATTAGGTCAAGCATCTTGTTCCAAATCGACCATCATCCGATATCGACAACCCATGGGGAATAATTTTGTTTTTTTTTACTCACCTAAGTCCTTCTTAGGGTGTTTGTGGAATACTTATCTTATTATTTTCTCTAGTGTGAAAAATGAGATGTCTTCTTAATATGATGACTCGCACTTATAGGTCAGTGGTGCAAGCCACCATACTTGACATGTGGTTGACCCATACCTACCAATTCTCCACTTGTCCTCTGTAGCACACAATCATTCAATAATTCCCACATGGGATCATCGATGATGGTCAAAGTAAATTTGTTCACCACGAGGTTTAAGCCGAATCAGTAGGATCATCCGTTGATCATTTGAAAAGCAAAACTATAGGCAGTTTGAGTCTACCAAATCCTAATTCACTTCTGTGCATACCTCCTTAGGGCATCAATGAGAAGACCTAGGAATTGGATAGGCTAGATTTTCTACTGATCTAGGATTTGAAATTGTTTGTTATGGTTTACATTCAAGCACCCATGACTTAAATAGAAGTGTCTAATGGTTCTCCATGACTGGAAATAGCATAAAAAACTCATCATGTTCTCTTGAATCGTGACTCCCTAACAATGGTGGGACTCACAGTTGAATTCTATACCAAGTTTCAACCATATAAAATCACCAATCGAGGTAGTCTATTGCTTGCTAATAGGGTCCAATTATTTTATCTAAGTCTCTCCTAGAGGAGTCAATCGGGTCAAAACAACCATGCTTCATTTGGGAAGCCTTCACCAAACCAGAATGTTTGTGAGATCACGGTATTGACATTTCCCCTCCCTAGGGGTCTATACTTATACAATCATCTACAGAGATGATCAAACAAGTCTCTAAGCATGACATAACAGATACAAAGATCACTATTTGCCATGGTGTTCATCACAGGTGTCATTCAGCCTATGAATGTGGAACATATCATTACTTTTCATGTGTAACTCCCAATAGCCAACATTCGAGAAGGTCTTAATGTATCCTATTTGATCTTTAGTAAAATCCTATGGGTCGATGGCATTTATTTGTAGTATTATGAAATCTATGTGAGATCACGATTAATAACAGGATTGACCTTGATAATTCCATTGGGCCATGTAGTATGGTTGGTCGTCGGTGTAGTGCTAGGGTATGGTGGGTCCCGAAGTCTTGAGTTTGAACCCACAAAGGACCACAAGCAAGGCTTGCCCTTATTAGTGACATATAGCATAAGCCACCCTTTTAAAATGATTTCAGCACTAGAGCCTTCTAATTTGGTGGAATGGCCCAAGCCAATTCACATATAGAGCAAAGATAATCGACTCTTGGGTACATGGCTCTATAATTAACCCGATGAGGCTATGAGTCTATGATTTAGAAAGCAAGCATTTATCCATGAGTACTTATAGTAAACATACCAAGAAATTTAATGCAAATCATAACAAGGAATCTCTGACATTTGGGGTAAAAGAAAACCTTGTACTAAAATTTATCATTAATCTATGCCAACAACAAAATGTGGAGAGGAAAGGAGTGATCCAACCTGATTTTTCTTCTTGATTCTTCAAAAGCTTTCCTCCTAGCCCATCTCTATTTTATTCTAGTCACAAGAGTCCTTCAATTTATCTTGGCCAAATGCCCATAGGAGGCTCTCAAAGGACTTTTGGTTTTTGATCCACCCAAGGGTGGAGAGCATACTCCCTAGTCCTTCAAGATTTCCTAGATAGCCCTCTTTCACAATTTGGCCTCTAATTTATAGGGAAATTTCTCCACTTATGGCCAAATAGTGGTCTTATTATTTTATTATTTTTAAAGATGCCTTGGACCCATTAGACTTATCAAGTCATGTGGAGTGTAAGGAAAAAAATGTCCTACTAAGGATAAGGTAAGTGTCCTTATTTTGTCTTGTATCTTTTCCCATGGGGACAAGTATAAAACTAATACTATTAAAGCATAGAATGGGAACAAAGTTAGAACTATTATTGATAAGGTAAAGGATCTCCATTTTTAATTTCCACCAATATAGAGAAGCCATATGGGTATTTCCCCATGGATAGGATATATCATATAATTTTTTTAAAAATCCTATAGTCCTTTTAAGTCCCATCTAAATTGGGTCCACTAGATTGTATAGACATAATTTACTATATTGTTATAATTTTGTAAAAGATAATTCCACAATTTTATCTTTTACAAGACCTTATAAATAGTTCTTAATTAATTTATCTCTTCTAAAAGATAATTAATATTTTCCTACCCTTCATAAAATTATTTTATTAGAATTTTTGTAGGATTCTTTAGGGTCATGCCCCTTCTATCAGGCACTAATTGATCCCAAGATCAAATAAGGTAGGAGGGTAACGGTTCATGACAAAACCCCACTCAGTATGAGGGGATCGAGACCCCTCATAAAAACCTATGTGAACTCATTTAAAAAAAGAATTGGGTGTTTAGACGAATCCCATTAAATTGGAAAATCATTTTAATATGAAGAGTGACATGTTATTTTGAAATATTAGATTTAAATTACTAAAATATTAGACTACATTAAAATATCTTGTTGGAATCTAAATATCTAGATAATGAGAATGTTATTTTCGTAGGTTGTTTATCATCAATGACATACAACTTAAATTTTAATAGAATTTAAATATTTTACAAGTAGGATTTAATTTAAATTATTGTGCATAGGAAAAGTGTTATTTCTATGTTTTTTATAAATACACTATTTTTTTTTCTAAAGGTATTAAAGAAGATATTGTGCTTGCACTATCTATATTGATGAAGCTTCTATAAAGTTTTTGTAATATTTTTTAAAGTATAGTTGGTGTATATAAATAATAATAAAGCATGATCTAAGTAAATTATATTTTTACACACTTTTAACATGTTCACATTATGTAAGTGGTTTAACAAAGATTTTAAGACATCAATTACTTTTTATGTTATTTATTTTAATAATTAATATAAAAATAATGGAATGTTTTAAACATATAAATTGTTGTATAAGATTAACATTATAGAGTATTATCATTATATTATCGATGGTAAGATGTGAAATTAAGCGGTGATGGAGAGCGGAGTACTTATAAATGGTATGAGCAGGAACAAAAAATTTTAAATCAGAAAATGTGGGAACGAATAAAATTAAGCCACTAGAGTGTAGGAATAAACCTCCTAACAAGGGCCCCAACAATGGGCCCCTCCCCACAAATATAGAAAGGATACCAACATGGGCAAGTCCTATGTTGATATTCTTAAGGAGATAGGCAACTCGTCTACCAACTCATCTATCTCACTTAACATAGAAAGGATAAATTTAAAGGTTTCTGAAACCTTTATTTCAAGTTTTCTCTTGATGGAGACATTTTATTTGGTGGGAAAGTTTATTGGAGGTAGGATTGACATTGAAACAATAAAAAAATGGGTAGTGTCAAAATGGAAGACCATGGGAAGGATGGATATTTTTGCCATATAAATAGGTTTCTTCGCCATTCACCTGAGTAACCATGATGATGCAAGTAGAATCTTAATAGGGGGCCCTTGGTTCCTTGGGAGACGAAGTCTATTTCTACAAAAATGTGCTAAATATTTTGACCCAAAAATGTAGGATATAAATTATGCTCCAATATGGGTCTACCTTCCCAATCTCCCAATGTAGTGGTAGCATGAGATGATCCTTCGAGGAATAACTAAATCCATTGGAGATCTGGTAGCTATTGACTGAGCCACCTTGGCTAGGTCAAAAATGATAGTTGCAAGAATTTGTATTAACGCTAACCTGGATTTTGAATTGCTGACCTATATAGAGTTGGAATACTGGGGCTGGAATACTGGACAAATTATTGCAAACAGGATTTAGAATATGAAAATAGGTTGGATTACTGTGTTGAATACCATACATAGGGCCATTTAAGGAACCAATGCCCTTATTTAAAATAAATGGAGGAATTACAAAAATAGGATGTGTAGTTCAATAGGTTCCAAGGGAGGAGGAACCAAGGGCAGAAAGGACAATTCTGACAGTAAATGTTAGGTTAAAACCTATATGGAAATGTTTATAAAAAAAATAGAGTGGAAGTAGGATTTCAGCTGGAGAGACTTCAAATCCCCAATAACCTGATCCTGATAATTAAAACCAACAAGCTGGTTTTAATAAAACTCCAAACCAAGAAAAGGTATGCCCATATTTTACCTCTCCAAATAAATTTTATGATCTTTCTAAAGATATATTAGAAGAACACAAAGAGTATGAATACATAAAGGGCAAGGAAATTGAACTTCCCAATAACCTAGACTCTCCTACAAAACCTGGGCCATTTCACACTCCTATAAAAAATATTAATAACCCGGATAATTTTTTGGAAGAGGAGGATCTGATCCCTCTAAAAGAGTTTATTTATTCTGAAGGAAAGTCAAAATATGTATATATGGAATACCAGAGTGCAATTAATAATATTAAGGAAAAGTGTAGAATTGTCCTACAACAAATTATCCCCCCAAAACCTAGTCTAAAATAGACTAGAAGTTGAAAAAAATATCCTATTGATTGTGCAGGTGAAAAGAGAAGAGTCAGGATATCAGCTAGTGAGAAATGGAAATAGGATATTTAGAATGGTATTGCTAATGGAATACAACTAACCCTATTTCCAAACATTATTTTCCAATCCATTGATGAGAATAAATTCACCAAACCCCCCCCAAATACAAGGTAAGAGGGGCATAAAAACCAAACCATCAAAACAAAAATCCTATCCTAGAATGTGAGGTGGTTAAATGGGTTTTCTAAACAAAGGATAGCCAAAACCATTAGGAGAGAAGTCAAACCTACCATATTTATCATGCAAGAAACCAAGATAGATGAAATATGGTCTATTTAAACAACCAAAAAAATTTGAAAAACTTGTGAAGCTATTTTTAGCCATGCAATAGGACCCTTAGGAGGTTTAATGTATATTTGGGACCCATTAAAGATAGAAGGCATATTAATACATTCATGTGATAGAACTAATAGCATTTTAGTTTTTGACAAAGACAAAAAATTTTAGTGGATTCTTACAAATATTTATGCTCCTAACACACCCACTGGTAGAGATATGCTATGGCCAGCCCTTACCAAGCTAAGGGAAAGTTTTTCTTCTATTCCCTGGATCCTAGTAGGGGACTTCAACACACCGTTGTATCCATACGATAAGAGAGAAGGTTCAGGTAACCCAACCAGAATCATGGAAGAATTTAGAGAATTTATCAATACCAATGATCTCATGGATGTTAACCTCAAAAGGAACCAATTTACTTGGAGCAACAGATGAAGTGGAATTCAATTTATTCAGGTGATATTGGATAGAACTTTATTTTCCAAAGAAGCTATAAATATTTTGGGAGATTTTAGTCTCCAATCTCTCCTTAAAATTAGGTTTGATCATAGCCCTCTTTTGTTAGACATAGATAATCCAAAAGTTTTCAAAATCCCCTTTCATTTTGAAGTAATGTGATTTCATCATCCAGATCTTAGGGAAAGAATGTTGTAGTGGTGGCCAACCTTGGTCCAAGGGTCACCTTCTTACACGGGCATAAACTGAAATTGGTCAAAGAAAACCTTAAATTTTGGAACAAAGATATTTTTGGAAATATTTTGACAACAAGAAAGCCATTAACGAGAGATTAATCATTATTGAGCATAAAATACTAAATGGATTAAATGATGAAGAGATCATATTGGAAGAAAAAATTACTTTATTAGAATGCCATAATGTTTTGGCATGTGAAGAGACCTTTTGGACGCAGAAGTCCAAAATCACATGGTTAAAAGAGGGAGATTCAAATACAATTTTTTTTCATATTTCCATAATGAGTAATATAAGTAATAATAGAATAAAATAACTGCTCAAAAATGATGGGACCATCACAACATACATCAAATAAATCACAAACGACGTAGTTTCCCATTTTGAATCCCTTCTTGAAGCTCCTCTTCCAGGTTCATGTTTGACCAAAGAATCATTACTATCCCATATTCTGCAGGTCATTCCTAATGGGGTCAATAAAAAGTTTCTTGCTACATTTTTAGAGGATGAAATCAAAGAAGCCTTGTTTTCCATGAACCCTAACAAGGCCCCTGGACCAGATGGATTCCCTCCAAGATTTTTCTACTTTCTGGGTGGGTGGTGATGTTTGTGCAACATTCATAGAAACCCAATCTTCCAAAATGGTTCCTCACAACTTCAATTCCACTTTCATAGCACTAATTCCCAAAATCCTAGATACAAGGAGTTTAAATGAGTTCATATGAGTCAGCCTTTGCAATGTTATCTACAAAATCCTCACTAAATGCATGGCAAAAAAAATGAGGGATGTGCTTCCTATGCTTATAGACCACTGTTAAGGAAGCTCTATCCAAGGAAGGTAAATTTTAGATGAAATCATAACAATGCATGAGGCTCTCCATTCATTATCTCGAAACAATTTTTTTTTTTTTTTCCTCAAACTGGATATGAACAAGACCTATGATAGGGTTAACTGGGATTTCTTCTTTGATTTTTTACTCAAGTCTAGGTTTCATCCAAAATTAGTGGAACTAATTAAAGCTTACATCTCAATTGCATGGTTTTCAGTTATTTGTAAATGGTTCCCTAGTTTGTTACTTCTAAAGCAGTAGAGGTCTTCAACAAGGAGACCTTTTATCTCCCCTGCTTTTCATCATAGTTGTGGAAGCTTTGGGGAGGATAATTTATGCTACCAAAAGCTCAGGTCTCATCTCTAGAATTAATGCAGCAACTCAAATAGATCCTGTTACTCACCAACAATATGTGGATGCCATGATCCTATCCACTTTTGCCTCCATACTTGAAGGTAAAGTAAGCAAATACATTATTTTTATATATGAAGAAGCAACAGGCTACAAAATAAATTTCTAAAAGAGAAAAATTTATTTCTTGAACACTCCTCACCAGAGACAGGTCAAAATATCCAAGATCTTGGGATGCTCAATTGCGTCATTCCCTATTGTTTACTTAGGTATTCCTCTTTTTGTGGGAACACCAGTTGAGGGGGTGTGGAACCCGATGATTGAGAGAGTTCCAAAAAATTTAACTAGCTAGAAAGAAAACCTTCTATCCCAAGTAGGGAAAACTATGTTAACCATGAAATTCCTCAAAAATATCCCAATCTATTTCCTTTCAGCGTTTAGAGCTCCCTCAAAAGTGCATGATAAAATTTAACAAACTCAAAAATAATTCTTATGGACTAGGGCTGAAAACAAAAGTTGTTTCCATCTGGTAGCTTGGGATAACATTTGGATATCTAAAGACCAAGGAGGAATTGGATTGAGAAGACTTAAAAACTTAAATCTAGCATTAATTGCTAAATAGACACGGAGATTATTATCAGATGAGAAATTGGAGTGGATCACTATAGTCAAGAGGAAGTATTTGTAGGGCACATAGTTTCTAAATAAGACAACACCCACAAATGGCTCAACTTTATGGAAAGGAATAATCCAAACAAAAAGTCTGTTGAGGAAAGGACTTAGGTGGGAAATGGGGAATGATAGATCAATAAATATTTGGTTGGACATGTGGATAGGAAATCAACCACTCATTTATACTCAAAACATCAGTATTCTCAAAGACTTTATAGATGCAACCTTTGGATACAAAGTGGTTGATTTCCTACACAAAAAAAATAACATCTACAGGTGGAAAAGCATTCACAACATCCATCACCTTGAAGAATAAAAGGCATTAGAAAGACTACCCAATTCCATAATAATCCCCACATGAGAAGTTAAAGATAGCATTATTTGGGTCCCAATAGAATATGGGAATTTTACAATCAAATATGCTTATCATCTCCTCATTCCATAGAAAGAAACCCAATTCCTTTCAATTTGGTATGGATCAAACACATTACCCCAAAAATTGCTTTCTTTGCTTGGCTTACCATTCAAAATAAAATTTTGATAGTTGATAACCTCATTAAAAGAGGGATCATTATCCCAAATAGATGTTTTTTATGCTTATCTAACTGGGAATCCTCCCACCACATATTTCTCAACTATCCCTATTCCATTTATATTCTTGACAACTTCTTCCAAAGGTTCCAAATTAGTTTGGTAAAACCTCCTTCTATTGTGGAGTTGTTCATCCAGTGGCCTCAACCTTTCCACCATCCCAAGTTGAGGACAATTTGGAGGTTCTATATATATCATTTTATTTGGAAAATATGGTTATAAAATAACCGAAGAGTGTTCTCTAATTTTTCCAAGGATATTTTATCTCTAATCAATAGAATTATTTTCTTTGCCAAAGAGAATGCTTCCATTATTCCATATGATCCAAGACCTTGTTCTAGGTTTGAAACTATTATTCTTCATTCTTTGAATATTTCCTAGGACATGATTGTATCTCAACCCAATTCAAGAAGCAACATTAAATGGTGTCTCCCACCCCAGGGATGGGTCAAATTGAATTTTTATGGAGCAGTAAAAGACAATCCAGGCAAAGCAGGAGCAGGAGGTATAATCAGATATCATAAAGGAAACTCGATTTTAGCATTTTTTGAATGCCTTGGTGAATAGTCCAATCATATGGTTGAAGCAACGACATTATGGATAGGTCTTGCATTAATCAAACATATCCCATGAATAATCATCATTGAAGGAGATTTTATCAATATCATTAATTATATGAAAAGCTCCAAAAGACCATCTTGGAAATTTAGAAGTTGTATTGAAGAGGCCAAGAAACTTGCTACTCACCAGCAGGAAGTTATCTTCCAACATGATTTCAGAGAAGCAAATGAGGTAGCAGATAAACTGACAAACATTTGGGTTGATGTTCTAGGTTTGTTGACTTGGATAGACACACTACCACAGGAGGTACGTGCATTAGCCACTATTGAAAAATTTGATAATGATTATCTGGGTTACAATATTTTTTATAAGTTTTCTCACTATGTGTAAGAGTGTTGAAGTTTCAAAAGGTTTTAGTAGGACAATACATGCCAAATTTAAAAAAAAATTGAGGTCTTGGTTTTTTGGCCCATCCTTTTGAATAAAAAATTCCTTCATTTTCATGACCCCTTCTCTATGTGGAACTGTCAGTTGGATGGTTGTCTCATGATCATATGGACTTGTTTTGAACCCATTCATATCATGAATTTTAATCTACATCATTTCCATAATAGGTGGGTGCCCTGTCACATAACCCCTATCATGTGTGGTATCTATATCCATTGTCACATGATCTGTCCATTTTTCCAAAAAAATTATGATGTTTCAATATCCAGGAGTGATAGTTCATTCCCAAAGCCTACTAAAATCTCAAACATAAATTTTGGGAATAAATCAAAGGATTTTTTTTGCAGATATAGTGGGTACATCAAAAATGCAAATGGAGGTCTCACTCTTTCCAATTTGAGAAATCCCTTCCGCATGTGGAAAGATCATTGGCACCAAAATATTTTGAGAGACATAAATCTAAAGATTGGTAAGATTTGCTCCAGGACCGTAATAGAGAATCTAACAATGATGGGAATCATCATTTTTGAAAAATATAGAAGTCTTGGAACCATAACCGAACATGATAGGGTGGTAAAAACTTGCTACATCAGAAGCAATTCAGAAAATTACTCACTTCTTCCCAAAATTCACAGACTTTGGGAAGAGCTGAGAAGAATCCAAAAGTTTATAGAAAAAATGTGGACAAACAGAAGGAGGTCATGGGTAGTCCTGATCATTAGATTGTTTCTCGGATATTCCTACTATTTGTTTTGGGTAGTACCCAAGGGGCTTCTTTGTTTTTCTTAAGTTCAACTTTCATATTGTAGTCTTGAAGGATGGGTCATTTTCTCTATGTTTACTGTAGTGTTTTCTGCCAATTAAATAGATGAAGTTTTACCTACTTTTCTAAGGGTTTTGTATTCTTCCTTTTGGGCTTGGGATGATGCTTGTTGTTCCCTATTTATGTAAAATGTATTTTCAAGCCTTCATATTTCCTGACTTATTATAATATCAATTAAATTACTAAAAAAATTATTGTATCATCAATGTATTATTATAGTATAAATTCTTATTATCATGGTATTATACATTTGATGAGATTTGGTAAGAATCTATATTTTTAATCACTTGAATTCATGTCATGTGATAAAATGATAAAGTTTATCTATGAGATCGAAACCTTAGTTTATAATGTTAAACTCTATTTTTTGCCTCAACCCTAGTAAAATTATGAAATATTAATGTAAGTATTATATAATTTAGTATATTCATCTATTGATTGAATGGTGTTTCATAGGAAAAAAATATTATTTATCCTCTTATTATATTCATGTAATTTTTAAATATTTTACAATCAATGAGTCATATGACATCAAATCTATAAAATTTAATAAACCTTGTTATTAGAGGAAGTATTTGTTAATTATTCTACAATTTTATATATGGTCAATTATATAACACTTTAGTAGTTTTTCTATTTATTAAAGTTTTGTCTCTCAACTTAATGTTTTTTCTCATCTTAGATGTTATTTTTGTTTTCCACTCCTCCATAAAATTTCTTTAGAGTATTATATATATTGAATGTGAATACAATGGATACAACTAATCACTTTGAGTGTGGGTTGCATTACCCATATGTCTCAACCATTTAACTAAGATCCTATTGGTAGAGTATAATATATATGAAGACATATGTATGTTTTTTAAGTACATAAAAATAGATGGAGGTATTACATTATTTGGTAACTTGCAAGAATATTACAAGTACTATATAAATAGTTTAGTTTAAAGTGTGATTAATATTTGATTATATAGTAGGTGTCATATAAGTAAGTGTGGAGTTATTTAAGTGGGGAGTTATGTAAGTGAGGTTCCATATAAGTATGAAGTTATATTATATTTTATCATTTAGTATGTGCAATCATTAGTTTTTTTGTCCTTATGTGGATATACCATATTATTATGTAGTATATCTCCCATAAGAAATATGAAGTGTTAGATCTCTTATGCGTTTGAAGATATGAATAGTTTGTGGAAAGTAGAAAGGTCAAGAGTCTTGTGAATATGAAGAGTCTCATATCAAATGTATATATATTTAAGATAAAGCATTGTAATAGTGAATCAAAGAAGCTTTGCAATATAGTGTATTTGCATTGTTTAAGTAGATATATATTCATCAATAATATTTTTTGTGAGTTTTTTATTATCATGGATTGAATATAAATAATTGTGAATATTTATTCTTGATATATTGTGAGATCATGTGAGGAAAGTATTGAGTTATTAATATTGGTATCAAAGCCACGTTTGAAAGAAGTGAAGATTGAAGGAAAAGGAAAAGTGAGCACATTTGACACCAAAAGATATTTGAAGAATATTAGAGAGTTGAGAATTCACAAAAGATACAAAAGAACACAACATTGCAAAAATATTGTAATGCATGAAGACATCAATTACTTTTTATATTATTTATTTTAAGAATTAATAGAAACTTAAGGGAATATTTTAAACATATAAATTGTTGTATAAGATTAACATTATATAGTATTATCATTATATTGTATCATCTATGTATTATTAGTGTATTATCATGGTATTACATATTTGATGAGATTTGGTAAGAATCTACATTTTTAATCACTTGAACTCATGTCATGTGATAAAATGATATAGTTTATCCATGATATTGGAACCTTATTTAATAATGTCAAACTCTATTTTTTTTCCTCAACCCTAGTAAACTTATGAAATATTAATGTAAGAAGTATTATATAGTTTAGTATATTCTTCTATTGATTGAATGGTGATTCATAAACAAAAATTATTATTTATCCTCTTATTATATTCATGTAATTTTTAAATATGCTACAATAAATGAGTCATATGACATCAAATCTATAAATTTATAAACATTGTTCTTAGAGGAAGTATTTGTTAATTGTTCTCCAAGTTTATAGATGGTCAATTAAATAACACTTTAGTAGTTTTTCTATTTGGTAAAGTTTTGTCTCTCAACTTATTGGTGTTTCTCATCTTAGATGTTATTTTTGTTTTCCACTCCATCAAATTTCTTTAGAGTATTATTTATATATTGAAAGTGAATACAATGGATACTAGTCACTTTGAGTTATGTATCCCATTTAGTGTCATCAAGATTCGAACCATAGTGTGGGTTGCATCACCCATATGTCTCAACCATTGAACCAAGACCCTATTGGTAGAGTATAATATATTATGAAGACATATGCATAATTTTTAGGTACATAAAAAACTGTTGGAGGTATTACATTATTTGGTAACTTGCAAGAATATTACAAGTACTATATAAATAGTTTAGTTTAAAGTGTGATTAATATTTGAGTATATACTAGGTGTCATATAAGTATAGATTTATGTAAGTGAGGTGCCATATAAGTATGGAGTTATATAAGAGTTTATAATTTAGTGTGTGCAATCATTAGCATCTTTGTCTTTATGTAGATATACCATATTATTAGATGGTATATCTTCCATGAAAAATATGAAGTGTTAGATCTCCTAGGTTTGAAGAGATGTATAGTTTATGGAAAATAGAAAGGTCAAAAATCTTGTGAATGTGAAGAGTATCATATCAAATGTATATATTGAAGACAAAGCATTGTAATAATGAACCAAATAAGCTTTGTTATATAGTGTATTTGTATTGTTTAATTAGATATATATTCGTCACTATTATTTTTTGTGAGTTTGTTATTATCATGGATTGAATATATGTAATTGTGTGAATATTTATAATTGAGTCTTATTCAGATACCACAAGGGTGAGGTGCTAATAGCTTTTGCTGAACATCTTAGAGCTCAAACTAACAATGTTACTGAAGCGAGGGCGGTTTGGAGGAGCCTAAAAGTGGCAGAGAATTATCTAGGGAAATTGTTGGTGGAAGGCAATCATCTCATTATTATAATTCTTCTAAATAACACTAAGAGAGCTCCTTGGAGATTTCATGACTACATCCAAGAAGTGAGGGCTCTGATTCATGATAGACCCGAGACCATAATTTCACACACATTTTGGGAAGCAAACATGGTAGTTGATAGGTTGGCGAATGAAGGTATTGTAGTGGTAAACTTGATCACGTGGACTAAAAATATTCCTCATGTGGTCTCGACGGTGATAGAAAATGAGAAAGTTCAAAATGAAAGGCTCAAAGTGGATCAATGATAGAAAATGGGGGCATTTTTCAAAATATTTTTTGAACCTTATAATGGCTTTGGTCATATTTGCTTTTTTATTTCACGTGACTAGTATTTTTTGTAGTTGATGAGGCGTTGATATAGTTTTGCTATATTTCATGCATGGGAAACATATCCTTTGGCTTCAAGTCTTGCACAAGGTGTTTTTGGTTTCGATGTCACAACAGGGCCCTGGCAGGCAATAACAAAGTGTTGGAGATCCCTGACGATGGGGTACTAGACCCCACTATAACAGTCTTGAAGAATATGGTGATTTCATCAGCCTCCAATATTATCAACCAGTTAAATATTTTGTCTGGACTCATTAGTGCTATTTTTGATTTACGTGATTCTCTAAATATTTTGTTTTACACCGAGCAGTTCCAGGGTCATGAGGAATCGAAGTTAGAATCTGAAGTTGATGGCAAGGAGGAATCTAAGGATGAGGATGATAAGGAGTTAGATGAGGACTACAAGGAATATTGACTACTTGGCCTCCTAGATGTCCGTTCTATGGGATGTTTGTTTGACTATATTTTGCTATTTTTTGTATGGGCACAAGTGACCCTGTGTGGTGCTTGCATGATTAGTTTTTCTCATTGTTAGTTCTATTTTGTGTATTTCTTTTATGATGGCTATAATATTAGGCTTCCATATTTTAGTTTGGTTGTCTTCATATGGAAGAGTAGGGCTTAGCCCTTGTTGTTGTAATATTAAACTTTTAGGGCTTGGCCCTTGCCCAGTTGGTCGGTGGACCCTATTTTGTAAAATAGTTTTGGGTCAACCAGTTAAAACCCGATGTTAATTATAATAGTCTCTTACTTGCCAAAACAAATAATTGATATATTGTGAGATCATGTGAGGAAAATATTGAGTTCTTAATAGTGGTATCAAATCCACATTTGAAATAAGTGAATATTGAAGGAAAATAAAATGTGAGCACATTTGACACAAAAATATATTTGAATAATATTAGAGAGTTGAGAATTCACAAAAGATAAAATAGAACACAACATTATGTTAGTCTCACAATGACACTGAGAGGGGGGGTGAATCAGTGTAGCTCTTTAAACTTAAATTCATAGCTCTTAAAATAGAAATAATGAAACCTTAAAACCAGATAAAGCAAGTATCACAAGAGAACATCACACAACACAAGATTTAACGAGGTTCACCAATGTGGCTACTCCTCAAAAATGACTGCTTGGACTACCATCCAAATCCAGCCTTTGCAAAGCACCAACTTTACAATCAATTTACCAGCACCCACTGGAAGGAGCACCAACCCCTTATTTATCTGCACCAACAGAAAGGAGCACCAACCCCTATTTTACCAGCACCAACTGGAAGGAGCACCAACCCCTGATGCCAAGCTGCAACCTGGACTTCAATTTTGAATCTAGAAGTTTACCAAAAAAAATACCTTCGCTTTTACAAGACCCTGACTGGTCTATTGCTTACCCAATCTCTCTCACTGTTCATAGAATAGACACTTCACACACTTCTATGATCTACAGCCGCACTGCGCCTTCTGCTTTCTCTACGCAATCACTTCGCACACTCTGCTTCGCTACAGTCGACCTTCACGATCGTCTTCTCCCTTTCGTGCACTCTGCTCTCTTTGCAAATTTTGCACTTAGCTCGATTCGACACGACTTGCTCTCTGCGCACACTGACCGAACTTCACACACATCGACAACACCTCAAATCTCCAAACAACCCTCCTTTTATAACAGAATGTTTGAGATGAAAACCCTAATCTTAGTCGGTTGTAAATCCTAATCTTAGTCGGCTTTCATGACAACTGTAAACCCTAAATTTAGTCGGTTGTTCATCGGTCTTCATCGGCTTCAACTTAACCATGAAAATACAACATGTCGCGATATCGTGACACTTTTTCTCCTTGCTCTTTCTCTTTGCTTTGGCCCACGAAAATACAACATGTCGCGATATCGTGACACTTTTTTCTCTCTCCTCTTTCTCTTTGCTTTGGCCCATAAAAATACATGTCGCGATATCGTGACACTTTTTTCTCTCTCCTATTTCTCTTTGCTTTGGCCCATGAAAATACAACATGTCACGATATCGTGACACTTTCACCTTCGTATACTTCATCTTTGCTTTTGTCGTGAAATCGCGACACTTCCTTTGAAGTCTTCTTCTCTACTTTTGTCATGAAATCATGACACTTCTACTTCCATACTTTTCTTAAATCTGACATGCAGAAATCATGCAACAAATACAACATCTTCTCCCTTTGTCATGAAATCACACATTCTTCTTTTGTCCATGAAATCATGATACTTCTGCTTTCTACGCTTCCTCTCTTTCTTTTGTGCGAAAATGTGACATGTCGCGATATCGCGACACTTTTTATTTCTCTTCCTTCCTGCCCTTTTCGAGTCATGAAAATGTGACATGTCACAAAATCGTGACACTTTTTCTTTCTCTTCCTTCTCTACCCTTCTCAAGTCACGAAAAATGCGACATGTCACGAAATCGTGACACTTTTCCAACTTACTTTCTCTCTCCTATTTTAGTCACGAAAATGCGACATGTCTGAAATCGTGACACTTTTCCAAACTTACTTTCTCTCTCCTATTTTAGTCACGAAAATGCGACATGTCACGAAATCATGACACTTTTCCAACTTACTCTCTTTCTTCGAACTTGTCGCGAAATCATGACACTTCTTCCTACTTCTCTTTTCTTCCAACATGTCATGAAATCTGAACATTTTCCTTTTTCTCTTCCAACATGTAAATCTGACTTTTCCACTTGCCTTTTCTCTTCCAACATGTCACATGAAATCGTGATAGTTTTTCCACTTGCCTTTTTCTCTTCCAACATGTCGTGAAATCGTGACAGTTTTTCCACTTGCCTTTTTCTCTTCCAACATGTCACACAATCTGACATTTTCCCTTCTCTTCCAACATCTCACAACCATTTCCTTTTCTCTCTCTTCCAACATGTCACGAAATCATGACAGTTTTTCCAACTTTTTCTCTCTCTTCCAACATGTCGTGAAATCGTGACAGTTTTTCTTGCCTGTTGTATATGTCATGATATCGTGACACTTTTCTTACTTGTCTTTTTCTTTGATCTTTTGCAAATGGGCCACTTCGGTCTTCTTGGAAAATCACTGTACATACTCTGAATAACCTTTGAACTCCTGTCTTCTGCATCCGAATAGCTTTTGAACTTCCTGTCCACTGCATCAATAGATCTATCCGACTGTGTTGACAACAATGACAATACTTGTTGCTGCACCTTGCTCAACAATCTCCCCCTTTGGAATTGTTGGCAACACATGTGCAATTTCCTGTAACTCTTCTCCCCCTTTGACAATAATACCAAAGGGCTACTGCAGACTCCCCTGAGTCCATGCACAACATTCTCAGGCACAATTTATTACACTTAGCAAAAATCATGAACATGAGCAAAAAGATAATCAAATACTTAAATGCTCCCCCTGAGAATGTGATCCCTGTAGCTAGTCAATTCTTGGGAAGTGTGACCACTCCCAATTTATTGTGAAGGTACTCAAAAACTTCCTTGGGCAATGGTTTTGTGAAGATATCTGCTACTTGCTCTGTAGTTGGAACAAAATCCAACTTAACCTCACCTTCTAGCAACTTTCTCCTTCAAAAAGTGATACCCGATAGCGATGTGTTTTGTGCGTGAATGCATAACTGGATTCTTGGAGATGTTAATGGCACTGGTGTTATCACACTTAACTGATATTGGCTCACTGAAGCAAATACCAAGATCTTTCAGGGTTTGTTTCATCCACAATACCTGCGTACAACATGTTGTCGCTGCAATATATTCTGCCTCTACTGTCGATAAAGAAACTGACTCTTGTTTCTTATTGTGCCATGCGACCAATCTGTCTCCAAGATAGAATGCACCTCCACTGGTACTCTTTCTGTCATCTACACATCCTGCCCAATCTGCATCTGAATACGAAATAAGGGTGAAGTCTTTACCTTTTGGATACCATAACCCATACTCCATAGTACCCTTGAGGTACCGAAGAATCCTCTTCACTGTTGTCACATGAGTCTCCTTGGGATTAGCCTGAAATCGTGCTACCATGCATACTGCCTACAAAATATCTGGTCTGGTAGTTTTCAGGTACGATAAGCTTCCAATCATAGATCTGTACATGGTTTGATCAACAGGTGGAGATTTGTCATCCTTGCTCAACTTGCAGCCTGTCATCATGGGAGTGCTAACTGGCTTACAATCCTCCATTGTGAACTTTTTTAACATCTCTTTTACATATTTAACTTGAGAAATAAATATGCCCTTCTTACTTTGATTAACTTGCAACCCGAGGAAATACGACAGTTCACCAATCATTGACATTTCAAATTCTTTCTGCATCTTATTTGCTAAATCTTTACACGACTCATCTTTGTCTGCTGCCAAATATGATATCATCTACGTATACAACAAGAACAATAAGATGCCCATTTTCTGTTTTGACATACAAATTACTATCCACCATACCTTTCTTAAACCTTTGTTGAGTGAGATAGTTGTCTAGCCTTGCATACCATGCTCGGGGTGCCTGTTTTAAGCCATATAATGCTTTCTTCAACTTGCAAACCAAGTTTGGATCATCACCAAGTTGGAAACCATCTGGTTGCTCAATATAAACCTCTTCTTCAAGTTTCCCATTCAAAAACGCTGATTTCACATCCATTTGATAAACTTTGAAATTCTTGTAGACTGCTAAAGCCAGAAACATTCTAATTGCCTCTAGTCTAGCTACTGGTGCAAAAGTTTCCTCAAAGTCAATGCCTTCAACTTGTGCATAACCCTTACATACCAATCTTGCTTTATTTCTAACTACCTGTCCGTCTTCATTCAATTTGTTTCAAAAAATCCATTTAGTTCCGATTATATTTTTATTTGCAGGTCTAGGTACTAACTCCCAAGTTTCGTTTTTCTCGATCTGATCTAATTCTTCATTTATTGCCTTCATCCAACTTTCATCTTTGCTTGCGTCAGTAACATTTTTGGGCTCAATGTTGGATAATAGAGAGTAGTTACTTACTACTCTTCTTCTTGTCTGAACACCAACTTTGGGGTCTCCAATTATTTGCTCTCTAGGATGATTTTTCTGCCATTCACTGTTTTGAATTTCTTATTTTCTTCCACTTCTGAATCACAACTTAAATCATCTGAGTCAATTTTTTGTATCTTTTCCATTTCGTTTTCCTCATCTCCTTCAATAACCTCTTCATAAATTGGGTAGTTCGTTTCATAGCTAATTACTCGTTCTCTACCTTCATCAAATTTAACATCGGCACTGTCCACAATTTTCTTTAGCCTCTTGTTGTAGCATTTGTAAGCTTTGCTTTTTGATGAATAACCAACAAAAATACCTTCATCTGCTCTATCTTCAAACTTACCAAGATTATCTTCAGTTCTTTTGATATAGCACTTGCTGCCAAAAACTTTGAGGTATTTTGTTGTTGCCCTTTTACCGAACCACAATTCATAAGGAGTTTTGCTTTCATGTGTTCTCAGCATGTACCTATTTTGGATATACACCGCAGTATGGATTGCTTCTTTCCAAAATTTGTCTACTACTCTACTTTCAGCCAACATAGTCCGTGCCATTTCCTGCACTGTCTTGTTCTTTCTTTCTACCACTCCATTTTGCTGAGGTGTCCTGGCTGCTGAGAACTGTCTCCTAATACCGTATTTTTCACAGTATTCTGCAAACTCCTCTGAAATGAATTCTCCTCCTCTATCTGATCTTAAACATTTGATCCTCTTTCCTGTTTCATTCTCAACCTGGTTTTTGAAAATCTTGAACATATCAAAAGCTTCTGATTTATGCTTCAAGAAAAATATCCATGTCATTCTGGAATAGTCATCAATGCACAACATAAAATATTTGTCACCATTTATGCTTTGTGTTCTCATGGGTCCACATAAATCAGTGTGTATTAGTTCCAAAGGTTTGCTTGTGTAGTATTCTTTTGTTTTGAATGTGACTCTAGTTTGTTTCCCCTTTTGGCATGAAGCACAAATGTTGTTTGCAGGTTTGCTGATGGTGGGAATATCTCTCATTGCTCTTTTTGAGGTGATTTTTACTAGATTATCAAAACTGATATGCCCGAGTCTCTTGTGCCACAACCAATTTTCTTCTTCCTGTCCAATAAAACAAGCTCCTTCTGAAGTCTCTGAGAGCGTGTACAGGTTTCCAGATGTCCTTGATCCAGTTGCTATCAATTTTCCACTGTTTGTTTTTCCGACTTCACAAACCCTGCTTCTTAAAAACTACTTCATGACCTTTATCACAAATCGGACTTACGCTCAACAAGTTATGTTTCAAACCATCCACAAACAAGACTTCTTCTGACTTAATTTTTTCGTCAATAATTTTAACTGAACCTTTGCCAACTATCTTAGCTCCATCATTATTTCCAAACTTTACTGAACCACCTTCATATTTTTGTAACTTCTCAAATTTTTGTTTGTTACCTGTCATATGACTGGAGCATCCACTATCAAGTATCCATGGTACATATTTATTCTGTGCTTTAAATGTTGTTTGTACGATTAAGGATTCCTTTTCTTCCTTAAGTTGTTCTTTTTCTTTCCACTCCGTTTTGATAGTAGTTTTGGGCTCTTGTTTTGCCTTTCCCTTATCAACAGCTTGTGCATGTTTTATGGGAAGTTTTCTATTTTGTCTCATCCTATTTGGTTGAAATTTTCTTCCCTGAAACTGATTTGATGCAAATGTACTTCTACAGTTTCTTGCAATGTGCCCAAAATTATGACAGTTATAACATTCTACTGTATAATTCATCAGAGGAGAAAAAGCATTTCTACTGGTGAAATTCCTTGGTCTTACATTATATTTGCAGTCTGAGATTTTATGTCCATAGCCATTGCATTTAAAACAGAAACCAGAGAAGGGATAATTGAACCTGGGTGATGGTCTTTGCCATGTTGCCGTAGGAGCCATAGGTCTTCTTCTTCTTTGATGTGTGACATTGGTGAATCCATCATTGTCAGTTCTCCTTTCGTGCCTGGCATTATTGCTTTCTTTTGCATGAGACATTTTTCCTTGATCAACCTGTTTCTTATCTTCATTCTTTATGGATTCTACATTTTTGGCCTTTGATCCACTTGATGATTCTCCTTCGATGAAACCCAGACCAAACTTGATGCCTGCAGGCCTTTGGTCATTTATGATCTTATCCAACTTCATAGAACTTTCTTCACGTTTGTGATAACAACTAATTTTCTTATTCATCTCTTCTAGCTGCATTCTCAAACCAACAGTCTCTTCTTCTAGCTTGTTGCAATAATCTATTTTCATGGTTATTTGCACTTCGAGATCTTCGAAGATTTTCTTGGATTCTTCTATCTGTACTTTCAAACTGGTTATGATTTCATTTGCATCCTCAAGCTTTCTTGAAAGTTTCTTATTCTTTTTCTTTTCTATCTCCCACTCTTCAAGTGTAGAGATCAACTCACCTTCTAGATCTACTTCAGCCTCAGGGTTTTCACCACATACTTCAGAGTTCACTCCTTCTTCCTTTTCTGATTTTACTTCTTCAAATGCCATGAAAAGAGCTTCACCTTTTTCCTCTTCAGACTCTTCACCGGAGCTGTCTTCTGATGAACTGACATTCTTGGAGATGAAACTTTTCTTCTTGAAGTTGCCTTTTCTGAAATTCGTTTTCTTCTTCCAGTCACTTCTTTCATGGTGCGATCCTTCATCATTTTTGTTCTGCTCTTTAAGTGGACATTTAGTCACAAAATGCCCAATGCCTCCATAGTTGAAACATTTAAATGGTAGCTTCCCTCTGTATTTTCCTTTTCCCCTTTTTAGTTTTCTAACAAAGTTTGCTTCCATTTCATCTGATGTCTCTTCTTCCTCGGACTCTTGTTTTGTGTTTTTATTTTTAAGGGCTTTAAAAGCCGCTTCTCTGTCTGTGGGTTTAGATCTTCCTATCCTCATCTCATATGCAGTCAAAGAACCATACATCTCATCTATACTGAAATAATTTAGATTTTTAGCTTCTTCTATCGCTGAGACTTTGGAATCAAACCTTTGAGGAAGAGATCTTAGTACCTTTTTCATGATGATAGAGTCTCCAATATCCTCGTCGAGTCCTCTGATCGCATTAATGATTCCATTAACTCTCAACATATATGCCTCAATGTTTTCATCGTCATTCATTTTCAATGCTTCGAACTGAGCTCGATGTGTCTGTAACTTGGCCTCCTTGATCTTATCATCTCCTTCATGAATACTCCTCAGTTTGTCCCATATCTCTTTTGCCGTATTACAGCTCATGATCTTTACTAGTTCACTTTCTGCTAATCCGCACATGAGAGCATTTTTTGCTCTTGAGTTGTTTTCAAATAGTTTCTTTTCATCAGCCTCTTTTGGAGGAGTGATGGGTATTGTGTATCCACTAACTACTGAATCCCAGATGTCGTAACCCAAAGCATAGAGATATGTCTGCATCCTGATTCTCTAGAATGCGTAATTAGATCCATCAAACAATGGTGCTTTGTTTGATGAGAAGCCTTCACCACCTGCCATTGTGTTACTTCCAAGATCACCCTAGCCGGTTAAGCTTGTATAGGAACTTGGCTCTGATACCAATTGTTAGTCTCACAATGACACTGAGAGGGGGGGTGAATCAGTGTAGCTCTTTAAACTTAAATTCATAGCTCTTAAAATAGAAATAATGAAACCTTAAAACCAGATAAAGCAAGTATCACAAGAGAACATCACACAACACAAGATTTAACGAGGTTCACCAATGTGGCTACTCCTCAAAAATGACTGCTTGGACTACCATCCAAATCCAGCCTTTGCAAAGCACCAACTTTACAATCAATTTACCAGCACCCACTAGAAGGAGCACCAACCCCTTATTTATCTGCACCAACAGAAAGGAGCACCAACCCCTATTTTACCAGCACCAACTGGAAGGAGCACCAACCCCTGATGCCAAGCTACAACCTGGACTTCAATTTTGAATCTAGAAGTTTACCAAAAAAATACCTTCACTTTTACAAGACCCTGACTGGTCTATTGCTTACCCAATCTCTCTCACTATTCATAGAATAGACACTTCACACACTTCTATGATCTACAGCCACACTGCACCTTCTACTTTCTCTATGCAATCACTTCACACACTCTGCTTCACTACAATCGACCTTCACGATCATCTTCTCCCTTTTCGCACTCTGCTCTCTTTGCAAATTTTGCACTTAGCTCGATTCGACATGACTTGCTCTCTATGCACACTCACCGAACTTCGCACACATCAACACCTCTCAAATCTCCAAACAACCCTCCTTTTATAACAAAATGTTTGAGATGAAAACCCTAATCTTAGTCAGCTATAAATCCTAATCTTAGTCGGCTTTCATGACAACTGTAAACCCTAAATTTAGTCGATTGTTCATCGGTCTTCATCAGCTTCAACTTAACCACAAAAATACATGTCACGATATCATGACACTTTTTCTCCTTGCTCTTTCTCTTAGCTTGGCCCACGAAAATACATGTCGTATCGGACACTTTTTCTCTGCTCTTTCTCTTTGCTTTGGCCCTGAAAATACATGTCACGATATCATGACACTTTTTTCTCTCTCCTCTTTCTCTTTGCTTTGGCCCACGAAAATGCAACATGTCGCGATATCACGACACTTTCACCTCCGTATACTTCGTCTTTGCTTTTGTCGTGATATCGCGACACTTCTTTCTCTCTTCTATTCTTTTATCAAAAATGTGACACTTCGCTTCCATACTTACTTCTTTGCTTTTGTCACAAAATCGTGACACTTCTGCCTTCGAAGTCTTCTTCTGCTTTTGTCATAAAATCATGACACTTTTGCTTCCATACTTCTTCTTTGCTTTTGTCGTGAAATCGTGACACTTCTGCCTTCGAAGTCTTCTTCTCTACTTTTGTCATGAAATCGTGACACTTCTACTTGAAGTCTTGCTTTCTACTTTTGTCATGAAATCGTGACAGTTCTGCTTCCATACGCTTCCTCTCTTTCTTTTGTTGCAAAATGTGACATGTCGCGATATCGTGACACTTTTTCTTTCTCTTCCTTCCTGCCCTTTCTGAGTCACGAAAATGCGACATGTCACGAAATCGTGACACTTTTTCTTTCTCTTCCTTCCCCTTTTAGTCACGAAAATGCGACATGTCACAAAATCGTGACACTTTTCCAACTTACTTTCTCTCTCCTATTTTAGTCATGAAAATGCGACATGTCACGAAATCGTGACACTTTTCCAACTTACTTTCTCTCTCCTATTTTAGTCGTGAAAATGCGACATGTCATGAAATCGTGACACTTTTCCAACTTACTCTCTTTCTTCGAACTTGTCGTGAAATCGTGACACTTCTTCCTGCTTTCTCTTTTTCTTCCAACATGTCGTGAAATCGTGACAGTTTTTCCACTTGCCTTTTTCTCTTCCAACATGTCACGAAATCGTGACAGTTTTTCCACTTGCCTTTTTCTCTTCCAACATGTCGCGAAATCGTGATAGTTTTTCCACTTGCCTTTTTCTCTTCCAACATGTCACGAAATCATGACAGTTTTCCACTTCCTTTTTCTCTTCCAACATGTCGCGAAATCCGTATTTTTCCACTTCCTTTTCTCTTCCAACATGTCATGAAATCGTGACAGTTTTTCCACTTGCCTTTTTCTCTTCCAACATGTCACGAAATCGTGATAGTTTTTCCACTTGCCTTTTTCTCTTCCAACATGTCATGAAATCGTGACAATTTTTCCTCATTTTTCTCTCTCTTCCAACATGTCATGAAATCGTGATAGTTTTTCCAGCTTTTTCTCTCTCTTCCAACATGTCGCGAAATCGTGACAGTTTTTCTTGCCTTGTATATGTCGCGATATCGCGACACTTTTCTTACTTGTCTTTTTCTTTGATCTTTTGCATATGGGCCACTTCGGTCTTCTTGGAAAATCATTGTACATACTCTGAGTAACCTTTGAGCTCCTGTCTTCTGCATCTGAATAGCTTTTGAACTTCCTGTCCACTGCATCAACAGATCTATCTGACTGTGTTGACAACAATGACAATACTGTTGCTGCACCTTGCTCAACACATTACAAAAAACTTATAATGCATAAAAGAGGAATTTATTCTAGTTTGATAAAGCATTGAGAACATTTGAGGCAAAGCTATAACTATGAGAAAAGGAACGTTGATGTGAGATGGCCAACAATAAAATTCCCATTTATTCTTTGAGTGCCTTTGAAATGGAATGAACTATCCAAAAAGAAAGGAGAAGTAAACCTACTAAAGACTAAAGGAGAAAGAAGAAAACCTACAAGAGAAGTGAATGTTGCTCATGTAACCAATAACATGATAAGAACACCTGATTGTCAGGCCATTTGCATAGTAAAATCATTGAACAATTATTTAAAAAATGGACCACTGCACATCAGTATTGGAAGTCTTAGTAGAAGATGCAAGTGAGAAAAAAATATTGAGTAGAGAGACACCCTAAATTTAAACAATTGGAGGAAAGCACCACATTAATTGCATAAGGTATATTTTAATTCATCTAAGATATTTTAAATGACATTAGAAATTTAATTAAAAGGAACCAATAAATTTATTTTATTCAAAAAAAAGCTATTAAAGATTTATTTTTTAAAGGTGGAGAAAGGGAATATTCTAAGAATAATTAAAGAGTGATAGCAAAACCATTAGAAAGAAAAATTTGCAAATGAGAGTATTTGAAATAGAAATATAAGGGAATTAAATTGAGAAGAAGGAAAGTCGAATTATTAAAGAGAGTAGAATAAAGGAAGAAGAAATAATTAAAACAATTTAATTGAATGGAAAACATTACTAAAGAAATTATTCAAAGAATCAAGAAAGGATTACAAAAAAATGATTTAAAAATTGAATTTTGAAGAAAGAAATATTTTGACTATGAATATAAAAATTATTTTGAAGAATAAATAATTACACTTGGTGGATACTAAATATCATGGAACAGACTAAACTTAGACTAATAAGAGGAGGGAGCCACAGAGTAGGATGGTGAAGCTAGACCATTTTTTAGCTTCAGATGAGGCATTTATGAAATGGAATTTGAAATTTTAGATTTTTGAGGATCCAATTTTGAATCACTTCCCCATTATGTAGGAAGGGAGATAAATATAGGGCAGTACCACAAATCGTTCAAATTTGAAAAAAAATGGTTACAAAATGAGGAACATCAAATGAAAATCCCACAATGATGGGAAGAGGGATGACCAATATATAGTACAACAATTTTTAGATTCCACAAGTAGCTTTATTATGTCAAGGATCAACTAAAAAAATGGAGGTGAGCTAATAAGTATGACTTATAGACCCAAAAAGATCCATTGGTGGTCAAATGGGATGAGGTACAAAAAATCTTAAAGGAAGGAATAATTACAAAGCAACATAAATAAGAGGATGATGAATTGTGTAAAGTGGTTGAGGATATTGACAACCAAGAGGAGATCTACTAGAAATAGAGAGCAAGAACCACTTGGTTATTGGAAGGTGATAGAAACACCAATTTTTTCCATTGGGTTGCTTGTGCTAGGAGACAGGCGAATAAGATGGAAGCTCTTTAGGATGAGAATGAGAACTCCTTTGATATAATCCTAGGTATGCAGTTTAATTCAATGGATTATTTTTCTAAATTATTTAAGGAAGGTATGGTGCAAGATAAAGAGGCTCAAAAAGATTATTCAATGGATTATTTTTTCAAATTATTTAAGTTCTTGTTTTCATACACTCTATTATCTCTAAAGAATAAAATCAAGTCCTACATAAATTCATTGATAAAAAGGATTTGAAGAAGGTAATCCTTAGAATGTGTACGAGAAAAATGCTAGGTCCATATGGCTTCACGATCAAGGTTTTTTAGACCATCTAGGATAGCTTGGAGGAGGATGTACTGGCTATTATAGAGGAGTTCAAAGATAGTAAAATAATACATAAAGCATTAAATCATGCATTCATTGCCTTAACTTTAAAAGGGGAGGAAGGGTGTATATTTTACATTACAAACCTATTGCCTTATGCAATTTCATATATAAAATAATCATGAAGGTAATGGTTAAGCATCTAAAAACTCTCATAGATAGCATTATCTCCTCGAAAAAAGGGGTTTTGTAGAGGATAAACAAATCTTGGATGTTGTGATTATAGATTAGGAGGTAATCCATTCAATGCAAATATTTGACAATAGAGGAATTCTCATATAATTGGATAGGTAAAAGGATTATGATAGGGTGGAGTGGAGCTTCTTGTCAAGGATAATGGTGGCCTATGGTTGCTCTCAATATTAGATAAAATGAGTCATAAGAAACATCTCTATTATGACACACTGAATGTTAATAAATGATATAATAAAAGGTTAACCATTAGGGGTAGATTAAATTTTTTGCAACCAACCATTTAGATCATGCCAGTTTATAAATTTTCTCTCCTTGCTACTCCACATACCATATGGAAAGAGTTGGACAATATGGCTAGAAAATTTTAATGGGGAGGAGTAAAAGGAGAGAGAAAATGTGTGTTAGTAGGTTTGGAGAAATTAAGATAATACAAGGCAAAGAGAGGTTTGGTACTAGGAATATCAGAGTTAAATAATGAAGCTCTAGCTAGAAATATTTATTGGAGGTGGATCTCCCACCCAACTTCTTTATTTCATAGAGGTTTAACTATTAAATATTTGATACAAGTGAATCCTAATTAGGTGAGTTATTTGCCTTTGGATGGTAATGGATCTCTAGTGTGGTAGGATCTAAAGTTAAGATCTTAGGTAGTGAAATATGGTTTATTTTAGAAAGTGGGGAGAGGGATGCAATCAATATTAACCTATCATTATTGAATTTCTAGAACTGCAACCAATAAAAAAACCATGGAAAGTACGGGTTGGATTAGGATTAAAATTTATTTCAACAATAGTCAATTAGGATATTATAGGTTTAAGTAGGTTAAGAAGTTGGATGAGTGACTAATTCCAATCCCTCCAAATTTAATGCCCATCATGACTAAAATCTTAGTAGAAATATTTCTCACAAATATAGTTGAGGAGGATAAATTAGATTGGGGCTATGGGAGCCTTGAAATCTACATAGTGAAGGATGGATATGATAATATCCTTCTATAACCTCCTCCTCATGCATATAAAGTTGAGGATTGGATATAAATTTGACAGTACAAGGGTTGGTTGAAAGTAAACTTGTTTTTCTGGCATTTCATGCACAATGGACATCTTACTTTTGATACTTTGAGATATATGAGAATTGTTGGTCCATCCCAATATGTTTTATGCTAAAAAAGTGATGAAACATATAACCACTTGATCTTTGAGTGTCTATGCACATACTAGATCTAGAAATGATGGTTTTGAGATTATAAAATATGATCTAGTGGTGATTTGAATTGGATTAATATTTGGGAAATATGGAATAGGGATATATTTAAATATAAAGCTCTTCATATCGGGTGGAAGATTGGATTAAAATTCACTTGGTGAAAAGTGTTGCTGGATAAAAATTGGAAAAACTTTTAGAGAAACCTTTTCATCCTTGGATGGTGTATGGCAGGTTATTTGGAGCAAAGTCATGAAAACTATGGTAGTGAATGCTAAAGAGGAAATTCACATTGATATGGGGAAATGGAGAAAGAATCTAAGGTGTATGATAAATAGGACAAATCTATTATCATGGTATTAAATATTTGATGAGATTTGGTAAGAATATACGTTTTTAATCACTTGAATTCATGTCATGTAATAAAATGATAAAGTTTATCAATGATATTGGAACCTTATTTTATAATTTAAAACTCTATTTTTTGCCTCAACCCTAGTAAACTTATGAAATATTAATGTAAGAAGTATTATATAATTTAGTGTATTCTTCTATTGATTGGATGGTGTTTCATAGAAAAAAATTATTATTTATCCTCTTATTATATTCATGTAATTTTTAAATATGCTAAAATAAATGAGTCATATGACATCTAATATATAAATTTTATAAACCTTGTTCTTAGAGGAAGTATTTGTTAATTGTTCTCCAAGTTTATAGATGGTCAATTAAATAACACTTTAGTAGTTTTTCTATTTGGTAAATTTTTGTCTCTCAACTTATTGGTGTTCCATATTAGATGTTATTTTTATTTTCCACTCCTCAATAAAATTCATTTAGAGTATTCTATATATATTGAAATTGAATACAATGGATACAACTAGTCACTTTGAGTTATGTATCCCATATAGTTTCATCAAGATTTGAACCATAGTGTGGGTTGCATCACCCATATGTCTCAACCATTGAACCAAGGCCCTATTGGTAGAGTATAATATATTATGAAGACATGCATATTTTTTAGGTACATAAAAAACTGTTGGAGGTATTACATTATTTGGTAACTTGCAAGAATATTACAAGTACTATATAAATAGTTTAGTTTAAAGTATGATTAATATTTGAGTATATACAACTGAATACATTATTTTGGTATTTTCCTAAGTTTACACCTTAGTTTAGCAAATCCATGTGACATTTCATCCCAAAATTATATTTCCTTTGCATCTGAGTGAATTTTGGTGCACTCTGTAAGATTTGCTACTGATCTGTATGCTTTTCCAATATAGATGTATGATTTTACCTTCCACTGTATGATTTGCTCC
The DNA here is from genome assembly GCA_028583015.1 of Wollemia nobilis. Classification (NCBI taxonomy): domain Eukaryota; kingdom Viridiplantae; phylum Streptophyta; class Pinopsida; order Araucariales; family Araucariaceae; genus Wollemia; species Wollemia nobilis. The sequence continues at coordinate 8,821,602 of JAQPPZ010016927.1, forward strand.
AACTGTACAATTTTACAAAACTTGAGCAAATTATTCTGAAAACTGTCAAAATCTAGCAAATCACTTTTTCTTCTTCTGGGAGGTGGATTTTTTGCCTACAAAGTTATGTAAGTGAGGTGCCATATAAATATGGAGTTATATAAGAGTTTAACATTTAGTGTGTGCAATCATTAGCATCTTTATATTTATGTGGATATACCATATTATTATATGGTATATCTTCCATGAGAAATATGAAGTGTTAGATCTCCTAGGTTTGAAGAGATGTATAGTTTATGGAAAATAGAAAGGTCAACAATCTTGTGAATGTGAAGTATATCATATCAAATGTATATATTGAAGACAAAACATTGTAATAATGAACCAAATAAGCTTTGTTATATAGTGTATTTGTATTGCTTAATTAGATATATATTCATCAATAATATTTTATGTGAGTTTGTTATTATCATGGATTGAATATATGTAATTGTGTGAATATTTATTCTTGATATATTGTGAGATCATGTGAGGAAAGTATTGAGTTGCTAATAGTGGTATCAAAGCCATATTTTAAATAAGTGAATATTGAAGGAAAATAAAATGTGAGCACATTTGAAACCAAAATATATTTGGAGAATATTAGAGAGTTGAGAATTCACAAAAGATAAAATACAACACAACATTACAAAAAACTTATAATGCATAAAAAAGGAATTGATTCTAGTTTGATAAAGCTTTGAGAAAATTTGAGGCAAAGCTATAACTATGAGAAAAGGAACGTTGAGGTGAGATGGCCAACAAGAAAATTCCCATTTATTCTTTGAGTGCCTATGAAATGAAATGAATTATCCAAAAATAAAGAAGTAAACCTACTAAAGACTAAAGGAGAGAGAATAAAACCTACAAGAGAAGTGAATGTTGCTCATGTAACCAAGAACATGATAAGAAAACTTGATTGTAAGGCCATTTGCATTGTAAAATAATTGAACAATTATTTTAAAAATGGACCGCTACACATCAGTATTGGAAGTCTTAGTAGAAGATGTAGGTGAGAACAAAATATTGAGCAGAGAGACACCCTAGATTTAAAAAATTGGAGGTAAGTACCACCTTAATTGCATAAGGTAGATTTTAATTCATCTAAGATATTTTAAATGACATTACAAATTTAATTAAAAGGAACCAATAAATTTATTTTATTCAAAAAAAAGATATTAAAGATTTATTTTTAAAAGGTGGAGAAAGGGAATATTCTAAGAATAATTAAAGAGTGATAGCAAATCCATTAGAAAGAAAAATTTGCAAATGAGAGTATTTTAAAGAGAAATAGAAGGGAATTAATTGAGAAGAAGGAAAGTAGAATTATTAAAGAGAGAAGAATAAAGGAAGAACAAACAATTAAAACAATTTAACTGAAAGGAGAGAAGAATCAAGAAAGGATTACAAAAAAATGATTTAAAATTTGAATTTGGAAGAAAGAAATATTTCGACTATGAATATAAAATTATTTTGAAGAATAAATAATTACACTTGGTGGATACTAAATATTGTGGAACGAACTAAACTTGGACTAATAAGAGGAGGGAGCCACAGAGTAGGAAGGTGAAGCTAGACCATTTTTTAGCTTCAGATGAGGCATTTATGAAATGTAATTTGAAATTTTAGATTTTGGAGGATCCAATTTTGAATCACTTCCCCATTATGTAGGAAGGGAGATAAAGATAGGGCAGTACCACAAATCGTTCAAATTTGAAAAATTTTGGTTACAAAATGAGGAACTTCAAATGAAAATACTACAATGATGGGAAGAGGGATGACCAATATATAGTACAACAATGTTTAGATTCCACAAGTAGCTTTATTATGTCAAGGATCAACTAAAAAAATGGAGGTGAGCTAATAAGTATGACTTCTAGGCCCAAAAATATCCATTTGTGGTCAAATGGGATGAGGTACAAAGAATATTAAAGGAAGGAATAATTACAAAGCAACATAAAGAAGAGGATGATGAATTGTGTAAAGTGGTTGATGATATTGACAACCAAGAGGAGATCTACTAGAAATAGAGAGCAAGAACCAATTGGTTATTGGAAGGTGATAGAAACACCAATTTTTCCATTGGGTTTCTTGTTCTAGGAGACAGATGAATAAGATGGAAGCTCTTTAGGATGAGAATGGGAATTCCTTTGATATAATCCTAGGTATGCATTTTAATTCAATGAATTATTTTTTTAAATTATTTAAGGAAGGTATGGTGCAAGACAAAGAGTCTCAAAAATAAGTTATTGTTGTCATACACTCTATTATCTCTGAAGAATAAAATCAGGTCCTACTTAAACCTATTGATATAGAGGAGTCCAAATATAGTAAATGGATACATAAAATAAGACATGGTTATTTTTTTTAAGTTTTAAATGTGAATCCCTAATTTTTTTTTTGTGTTTCAGATGTGTTGTTTGTAAAGAATGACCTTGTGTCACGTATTTGAAATATTATTGGATGATTACTCAAATGTTTAAAGGATTTCACCTATATACTCGCACAAGCTAAATATGGTGATGAAATCCATATCCAATGAGGTAGCATATGTACTACCAACCCTCACCCAGCACCTCATGTGCATCGATAAACCCATCCTAAGATGAATGTGTGCTATTTTGCATGGTTAGGATGGATCTTGGGTCAGCCTTAGCCATGGATGGGTCCCTATGATATTATTTCACATGAGCTAATCAAATGGTAATGACATCCACTGTTGGTCTCGATTGACAGATTGGATGTGAGAGCCCAATGCCGCCAATGTTAAGATAAAATGTTATGTGTGGGGTTCCTTTTATCTTTAAAGAAAGCAAGCAAAGGAGAATTCAATGATCATTCACTAGATGCATTTTTAAGGTGTGTTTTACTTTCATAAATGTTAGTATATAAAAAGAAACTCACAAATATATTTAGAAATGCAAAGCCCTAAATGTTAGCCTACCCATTGGGTAGACTACCAGCACGCAAACCATAGAGATGCATTCCTACTCTAAATTCCTATACAAAACACCATGATCACCACTAAATTAGGAAAAAATGATGCACCAAATGAAATATAAACAATGTATGTATCTATGCCCTATCACTAATGAGCGCCAAACGGAAGCATGCAAGTAAACAGAAAGATAAACAAAAAACAAGAAGTAAAGCAAAACAAGTATATATATTATTAATTGAAACAATACAAATTTATGGGTTACAATGCATCCCCTTAAGGGCTAAAAATGGGTGATGCAAATTTTTACAACTCGGGTGCCCAAAGGTCAAATCTCTCAAATAAATCAGGTGCACATCCACTGTATTTCCTCGTACCCACAATCGAAGTGGGCGGGCCAAAGTTTCTTCCATTTGCATATTTGATCTTTGATGTCGTAGGGTGCCTCCCAATGGACTATAATTACCTATACCTACACACAAGGAAACCAAAATTATCAAATAATGAGTGCGTATGGTAAAAAAACATGCAATCCCCATAGGGGTAAAATGGATAATGGTGAAAAATCACATCAAACCAACTCCAAATGATAGAATATGAAATGGGTATGTATAGAAATATTTTTTGGGAAGATATCACTAGGAATCACTCCAAAATTATAGTCGACAGGGTTTTGAGATTGAGGTGAACATTCACAACCTACAAAAACCAAATAAAACAATATCCTATCCTACGCATATCTAAAATGCCTAAAAAATGGACGTAATACATAAAATTATATTCTAAGAAAACCCATTTGATTATATTTGTGATATCGATCATAGTTTGGGTGTTCTCTCAAATGAAATGCAATATCTCGACCAATATAGCTCAGAATAACATGAAATTTGGACTGCAACATCATATAAACACATATAAAATATCTAATAAAAAAAATCAAGAAATCATTTACATATCACTATTTGTCCCAGGGTGGAGTGAATAAGACTATCACAGATTAGGGGGTGCCCCGGGGTGCGACACCCATAGATTCTTCCTAAATTTTGCCACAAATTCCACTTGGGAATGATGCAAAACCCTATAAAATGTGTTTTAATTAAATTTGGTGATGGAATTCACTTAGTCGGTTCAGTGTTGTAACAACTTATGCCTCATAACTCACTCGCAAACCTCCTTCGCTAGGAGGAGATTTCGAGGGAATAATTGGTGTAAAAAGGATGGAAGGAAATCTTAGCAACACTCCATTGCTTTATCCTTAAAATATCCTCTCCTTTTGGTGTGGAAAATATCTCCACTTTATAGCCTAAGGAGGCTTCAAGGGTCAAAAGGCATGCGAGGGCATGTGAGGCATGAGCTGCCACTTGGCCACCAGGGTGGCATGCATTGGAGGGAGAAGAGAATCTCCTAATTTGGCCTACCTCATGGGTTGGAGCATTAAGATGTTGTGTTACCTACACTCCTAGCTGTTATGGACTAGAAATGTAACCATTGGTAGGCACCATTTATCCAGGTTTGACTTTTTTCCAATCAAACCTACTATTCGCTCAACCCAGAATGAATGTTGCTATTCGCCCTGAGGTACGATGAATAGGTTTTATATTCATCCTAGGGTGGCACGAATAGTAGTAGGATGTCAAAAATTTTCTAAAAGTGGCCTAAAACCTTTCAAACCCTTGCATTAAGTGGTTAGAACCACTGTATACGTCTTGAGGGCTGCCCTAGGGGCCTTGGTGTGTCACGAAGTTAGTACTTATGGTATCACAATAAGATTGACCAATTTTTAGTGTTTACAACTGGTTTCATAGCGTACAATGCTCATCAATTACCATGGGGTGGTCTCTCTCTAAAACACAGTCTAGATTCCTAAAGCACAATGCTCTCCATAAACATATGGTGGTTTCTCTAAGACAAAGTTTGGATTTCTAAAGCATAGTGCTCTCCATAAATATATGGTGGTTTCTCTAAAACACAACCTAGCTTCCTAAAGCACAACATTCTCCATAAATATATGGTGGTTTCTAGAAGATACAACCTGTCTTACTAAAGCATAGTTCTCTCCATAAACATATGGTGGTTTCTCTTAAACACATCCTGGATTCCTAAAGCACAACATTCTCCATAAACATATGGTGGTTTCTCTAAAACATATTCTGGATTACTAAAGCACAACGCTCTCCATAAACATATGGTGGTTTCTCTAAAACACAACCTAGACTCCTAAAGCACAATGCTCTCCATAAACATACGGTGGTTTCTCTAAAACATATCTTGGCTTTCTAAAGCACATCTCTCTCCATAAACATATGGTGGTTTCTCTAAGACACAACCTGGCTTTCTAAAGAACAATGCTCTCCATAAACATATGGTGGCTTATTTAAAACACAATCTGGCTTGATATAGCACAATGCTCACCATAAAATTGGACGTAGGTGCTTCCAATATTTACCATAAACTAGGGGAGCATAACCAGGTTTTATCACCATGCCAACACAAATAAAAACTAGATTAAATATTTAGAGCAACCCAAACTTAAAAATTCTATGGAGATAGAAATATGGAAATGTCTGGCTACATCTCCTCCTCACTTATAGTGCATTCTTCTGTTTCTATCGGTACTTGGTCTATGTGTCCTTGGTACTCCCTTTCTTCCTCTCCCATGCTCTATCCTCTTTTTTTCCCTTCCTTCCTCCTTACATGACTTCTTGCCCAAGTGGCCCATCCATCGTTCTTCTCGAAACCTCCTTAGTCTTGAGCTTCTTTCCTTAAATGCTTCATCCTCTATCCTCTATGTGTTCCTTCCCATAATTTCCACCTTTAGAAATTAGTAGCCTCATAGGCTATTTTCATAGGTTTCACTATATAGGGAAAGGGAATAATTACATTTTTAAAATGAGGATGGTACGCTTTAAATAAAATATCATTCCCATGATATTTATCAACTCTTAAATATATTTATTTTATTTAAACAATCTAATTATTATTATTATTATTATTATTTTAAATAAAATAAAAGATATCTATTTCTTTTTAAATGGATTTTCTTTTATTTATTTCCATTAATTAAAATATTCTAATGAATTTTTCCATTATCATTAAAATGAACACCTTTAATTAATTCAAAAGAAATCTCATTTGTTAATTGCAATGAATTTTATCAATGAGCTGCAAAGTCAAATATTATTTAATTAAAAACTCATTAATTAATTTAAAGGAATCTTTATTCAGCATAAAAATTTAATTTTCTTTCCTTCATAAGAATTATACTTTCTTTTCACTTCAAAATGATAGTTTACTTTAGGCATCCACACACATTTTACAGTTGTTCTCTTATAGAAAACCCAATATTAAGCTACCCAAACCATGATGTAGTAGAGAGCAAATTTTTTTATAAAAAACAAAGAGAGAGTCTTTCCATAAACCCAATCACCTATCTTAGCCAGAGATTTTACAATAGCTACTAGGCTATCAACTAAAACTCAAGGTGAGCAGTCATTGATGATTATCCCTTTAGTCAATGCATGCCTATATGAAGGTAGGTATCTATCCATGTTACCTCTGAGTACCTTAATCATCATTTCCCCCGATATTTGGTACCCTTGTTCCTGGTGGGTGATTATGGTTGTTCCACCTATGAGTGTACCTGATCCTGCACACTTGGAGATATGTTAGCAATAACACGACCTTATAAACCAACTAAACATCATATAGTTGGTTTTATTGTTCAAACTAGGTATCACCACATCATAGGTTAATACATTATTTTATTTGTGCCATAAAGTCATCTAGGGAGGGTCATGACATCCTCCCCCACTAAAATTAAAAATCATCCTCGATGTTTCCAAATTTTCTTTTGTTTTTAACAAAAGGTAAAATTATTACATCATATAGCTTCAAAAAAAAAGGAAAAATGTTTTTGCATAACCTCCACTTTCGCCCAAGTGGCATTCTTCTCAGAGAACTGGTCCCACTGGACCTTACACTATTTGAGAGTCTGATTTCATAGATATTTAGAATGAAACTCAAGAATCTTCACCGATAGTACTTCAATGGCCTTCGATTTATCATCTACAATTTAGAAACATCCCACACATGTTCAGGGTCAACAACATATTTCCTAATAAAGGATATGTGAAAGGTGTCATGGATTTTGGACATATTAGGTGGTAATGCAAGTCAGTATGCAACCGAATTGATCATTTCCATGATCTCAAAGGGCCCCACAAAACATGGATCGAAATTTGTAGATTTGATAGCACTTTTATTTGGCTTAACCCTTAATAACACCTTATCTCCAACAAAATACTCTCTTGGAGTCCTTTTTATATTTGCATAACTCTTCTTCCTATTTGCAACATCTTTAAGCATTTTCCTAATTTCTTTTAGCTGATCTTCCATTACCCTGACCATTTTTTGCCCAATCACAACTTGATATTCTAGGTTGTCCCAAGACAATGGTGTTCTACACTTTCACCCATACAAGGCATTGAAAGGAGCCATTCCTAGTGAGGAGTGATGTCCATTATTGTAGGAAAACTCTACCAAAGGTAGACAATATTCTCATTGAGATTTATGATCCATACAATACATGTGGAGCATGTCTTCTAGAACTTGGTTTACCCACTTTGTTTGACCATCAATTTTAGGATGGTATGCTAAACTCATATTCAAGTTTTGTACCAACTACACTATGAAGGGATTTCCAAAATTTAGAAGTGAATTTGGAGTCTCTATTTGAGTTAATTACCTTAGGAAATCCATGCAATTAGAATACATCTTTAACGAATTTGCTAGCCACTACCTGAGTATCATCCTTGGTATTTCCTAGTATGAAGTGGGTAACCTTAGTCAATTTGTCAACCACTACAAATATGACATCATGTTGGTACTGAGTCTTGGATAAACCCACGATAAAATCCATAGATGTAACCTACCATTTTTGCATAGGTATATCATGCAGACATAGTTTTCTTGTAGGATGTTGGCATTCTGCCTTAAATTTATAACATTTGAGGCATCGAGCAACAAAATTTGTGATTTCCTTCTTCATACCTACCCAAAATAAGACTCTTTTCATGTTTTCTCGCATTTTGGCTCCTCTTAAATGAGAAAATTTAGGAGATCTATGAGTTTAGTGCATTATCAAGTTCCTTAAATCACCCATATGTTAGTCTTACAATGACATTGAGAGGGGGGAGTGAATCAATGTAGCTCTATAAACTTAAATTTATAGCTCTTAATACTATAGAAATTAAAACTTATTACTAGATACAGTAAGTATAACAAATGAGCATCACACAACACAAGATTTAATGAGGTTCACCAATGTGGCTACTCCTCAAAAATTGACTGCTTGGACTACCATCCAAATCTAGCCTTTGCAAAGCACCAACTTTACAATCAATTTACCAACACCCATTGGAAGGAGCACCAACCCCTGATTTATCTGTACTAACAGAAAGGAGCACCAACCCCTAATTTATCTACACCAACAGAAAGAAACACCAACCCCTGATTTACCAGCACCAACTAAAAGGAGCACCAACCCTTGATTTACCAGCACCAACTAGAAGGAGCACCAACCCTTGATTTATCTACACCAATAGAAAGGAGCACCAACCCCTGATTTACCAGCACCAACTAGAAGGAGCACCAAATTGGACTTCAATATTGAAACTAGAAGTTTGACAGTAAGATACCTTTTCTTTTGCAAGACCTTGACTGGTCTTCTTCACCTTTGCATTCTCTGCACACTCTGTTCTCTTTGCACAATCACTTTGCACACTGTTCTTCATTACAGTCGAACTTCACGATCGTCTTCTCCCTTTTGCACACTCTGCTCTCTTTGTGAATTTTGCACTTAGCATGATTTGACACGACTTGCTCTCTGTGCACAACGACCGTATTTCACACACATTCCACCATGATCTCAATTCTCCAAACAACCCTCCTTTTATAACAATATTTTTTATGATGAAAACCCTAATCTTAGTCGGCTGTAAATCCTAATCTCAGTCGGCTTTCATAATAACTGTAAACCCTAATTTTAGTTGGTTGTCATCGATCTTCATTGGCTTCAACTCAAGAAGATGTTCAATTTATCCATCGCTTGATGATTTCATTCTGGACAGACCCTATAACCGCCATACTAAATTTTGATCACTCTTCGTATTTTAGCAGTATGAAATCACTCTATAACTGCCCCTATAAATGTTGTAGTGATGTCGATCCACTGTCATACTTCTCATTTCAGTTGGGTTCTCCTTCTTGAATTGCGCATTTAAAACCTATCATGAAATCATGACATTTATGCCTCTGTAGCTTCTTTTGTTGTTGTTTCCACGAAAATACATGTCACAATATCACGACACTTTCACCTCCGTACACTTTCTCTTTTCTTTTGTCGTGATATCGCGAAATTTCTACCTCCGTAGACTTCATATTTTCTTTTGTCATGATATCATGATATTTTTGCCTTCGTATACTTCGTCTTTGCTTTTGTCGCGATATCGCGACACTTTTGCTTCCATAGACTTCGACTTTGCTTTTGTCGCGATATCGCGACACTTCTACTTCCATAGAATTTGACTTTGCTTTTGTTGCGATATCACGACACTTCTGCCTCCATAGTCTTCAACTTAGCTTTTGTCATGAATTCGTGACACTTCTGCTTTCGTACTTAGCTTCTTTGCTTTTTTCACGAAATCATGACACTTCTGCCTTTGAAGTCTTCTTCTTTGCTTTTGTCGTGAAATCGTGATAGTTCTACTTCCGTACGCTTTCTCTCTTTCTTTTGTCGTGAAAATGCGACATGTCGCGATATCGTGAAACTTTTCAAACTTACTTTCTCTCTTCTATTTTAGTCGTGAAAATGCGACATGTTGTAAAAATCGTGACACTTTTAAAACTTATTTTCTCTCTCCTATTTTAGTCGTGAAAATGCAACATGTCACGAAATCGCGATACTTTTCAAACTTACTTTCTCTCTCCTATTTTAGTCACAAAAATGTGACATGTCGCGAAATCGTGACACTTTTCAAACTTACTTTCTCTCTCTTATTTTAGTCGCTAAAATGCGACATGTGAAATCGTGACACTTTTCTTATTTGTTATCTTTCTTCGAACTTGTCGCGAAATCGTGACACTTTTTCTTGCTTTCTCTTTCTCTTCCAACATGTCACGAATTCATGACAGTTTTTCCACTTGCCTTTTACTCTTTCAACATGTCACGAAATTACGATAGTTTTTCACTTGCCTTTTTCTCTTCCAACATGTCACGAAATCATGACAGTTTTTCCTGCTTTCTCTCTCTCTTCCAACATGTCGCGAAATCACGACAGTTTTTCCTGCTTTTTCTCTCTCTTCCAACATGTTGCGAAATCGCGATAGTTTTTCCTGCTTTTTCTCTCTCTTCCAACATGTCACGAAATCGTGACAGTTTTTCCTACTTTTTTTCTCTCTTCCAACATGTCACGAAATCGTGATAGTTTTTCTTGCCTATTGTATATGTCGCGATATCATGACACTTTTCTTGTGTTTTTCTTTGATCTTTTGCATATGGGCCACTTCGGTCTTCTTGGAAAATCACTGTACATACTCTGAATAACCTTTGAACTCTTGTCTTCTACATCTAAATAGCTTTTGAACTTCCTATCCACTACATCAACAGATCCATCTGACTGTGTTGACAACAATGACAATACTATTGTTGTACCTTGCTCAACAATCTCCCCCTTTGGAATTGTTGGTAACACATGTGCAATTTCCTGTAACTCTTCTTCCCCTTTGATAATAATACCAAAGGGCTACTGCAGACTCCCCCTGAGTCCATGCACAACATTCTCAAGAAAAATTTATTACACTTAGCAAAAATCATGAACATGAGGAAAAAGATAACCAAACTCTTAAATGCTCCCCCTGAGAATGTGATCCCTGTAGCTTGTCAATTCTTGGGAAGTGTGACCACTACCAATTTATTGCGAAGGTACTCAAAAAATTCCTTGGGAAATGGTTTTTTGAAGATATCTTCTACTTGCTCTATAGTTGGAGGAAAATCCAACTTAACCTCACCTTTCGCAACTTTCTCCTTCAAAAAGTGATACCTGATAGCAATTTGTTTTGTGCGTGAATGCATAACCAGATTCTTGGAGATGTTAATGGCACTGGTGTTATCACACTTAACTGATATTGGCTCACTAAATCTAATACCAAGATCTTTCAGGATTTGTTTCATCCACAATACCTGCGTACAACATGTTGTCATTGCAATATATTCTACCTCTGTCGTCGATAAAGAAACTAACTCTTGTTTCTTACTGTGCCATGCGACCAATCTCTCTCCAAGATAGAATGCACCTCCACTAGTACTCTTTCTGTCATTGACACATCCTATCCAATCTGCATCTAAATACATAATAAGGGTGAAGTCATTACCTTTCGGATACCATAACCCATACTCCATAGTACCCTTGAGATACCGAAGGATCCTCTTCAATGCTATCACATGAGTCTCTTTGGGACTAGCTTGAAATCATGCTACCATGCATACTGCCTACAAAATATCTGGTCTGGTAGCTATCAGGTACAGTAAGCTCCCAATCATAGATCTGTACATGGTTTGATCAATATATGGAGATTTTTCATCCTTGCTCAACTTGCAACCTATTGTCATGGGAGTGCTAATTGGCTTACAATCCTCCATTGTGAACTTTTTTAACATCTCTTTCACATATTTAACTTGAGAAATAAATATGCCCTTCTTATTTTGATTAACTTGCAACCCAAGGAAATACGAAAGTTCACCAATCATTGACATTTCAAATTCTTTTTGCATCTTATTTGCTAAATCTTTACACAATTCATCTTTGTTACTGCCAAATATGATATCATCTACGTATACAACAAGAACAATAAGATGCCCATTTTTTGTTTTGACATACAAATTACTATCCACCATACCTTTCTTAAACCCTTGTTGAGTGAGATAGTTGTCTAGCCTTGCATACCATGCTCGGGGTGCTTGTTTTAAGCCATATAATGCTTTCTTCAACTTGCAAACCAAGTTGGGATCATCACCAAGTTGGAAACCATCTGGCTACTCAATATAAACCTCTTCTTCGAGTTTTCCATTCAAAAATTTTGATTTCACATCCATTTGATAAACTTTGAAATTCTTGTAAACTACTAAAGCTAGAAATATTCTAATTGCCTCTAGTCTAGCCATAGGTGCAAAGGTTTCTTCAAAGTCAATACCTTCAACTTGTGCATAGCCTTTACATACCAATCTTGCTTTATTCCTGACTACCTGTCCATATTCATTCAACTTGTTTTGAAAGATCCATTTAGTACCGATTATATTTTTATTTGTAGGTCTTGGTACTAACTCCCAAGTTTTATTTTTCTCGATCTGATCTAATTCTTCATTTATTGCCTTCATACAAATTTTATCTTTGCTTGTGGCAGCAATATTTTTGGGTTCAATGCTGGATAATAGAGAGTAGTTGCTTACTACTCTTCTTCTTTTCTGAACACCAACTGTGGGGTCTCCAATTATTTTCTCTCTAGGATGATCTTTTTGCCAGCTGCCTGTTTTGAATTTCTTATTTTCTTCCACTTTTGAATCACTGTTTGAATCATCTGAGTCAATTTTTTGTTTCTTTTCCATTTCCTTTTCCTCATCTCTATCAAAAACCTCTTTATAAATTGGGTAGTTCTCTTCATATCTAATTACTCGTTCCCTACCTTCATCAACTTTAACATCGGCACTCTCCACAATTTTTTTTAGCTTCTTGTTGTAGCATTTGTAAGCTTTGCTTTTTGACGAATAGCCAAGAAAAATACCTTCATCCACTCTATCTTCAAACTTACCAAGGTTTTCTTCAGTTCTTTTGATGTAACACTTGCTGCAAAAAACTTTAAAGTATCTTACTATTGCTTTTTTACCAAACCACAACTCATAAGGAGTTTTGATTTCATGCATCCTCAACATGCACCTATTTTGGATGTATACCGCAGTATGGACTACCTCTTTCCAAAATTTGTCTGCTACTTTGCTCGCTGTCAACATAGTTCGTGCCATTTCCTACACTATCATGTTCTTCCTTTCTACCACACCATTCTGTTGAGGTGTCCTGGCTGCTGAAAACTGTCTTCTAATACCATATTTTTCACAATACTCTATAAAATACTCTAAAATGAATTTTCCTCCTCTATTTGATCTTAAACATTTAATAATTTTTCCTGTTTGATTCTCAACTTGGTTTTTGAAAACCTTGAACATCTCAAAAGCTTCTGATTTGTGCTTCAAAAATAGTACCCATGTCATCTTGGAATAGTCATCTATATACAACATAAAATACTTGTCACCATTTATACTTTGCGTTCTCATGGGTCCACATAAACCAGTATGTATCAGTTCCAAAGGTTTGCTTATGTAGTACTCTTTTGTTTTGAATGTGAATCTAGTTTTCTTCCCCTTTTGGCATGAAGCACAAATGTTGTTTGCAGGTTTGCTGATGGTGGGAATATCTCTCACTGCCCTTTTTGAGTTGATTTTTACTAGATTATCAAAACTGATATGACCAAGTCTCTTGTGCCACAACCAATTTTCTTCTTCCTGTCCAATAAAACAAGCTCCTTCTAAAGTCTCTGAGAGCATGTATAGGTTGCCAGATATCCTTGATCCAGTTGCTATCAATTTTCCACTGTTTGTTTTTTTGACTTCACAACCCTGCTTCTTAAAAACTACTTCATGACCTTTATCACAAATCTGACTTACGCTAACAAGTTATGTTTCAAACCATCCACAAAAAAGACTTCTTCTGACTTAATTTTTCTATCACTAATTTTAATTGAACCTTTGCCAACTATCTTAGATCCATCATTATTTCTAAACTTTCTTTGAACCACCTTCATATTTCTGTAACTTCTCAAATTTTTGTTTGTCACCTGTCATATGACTGAAGCATCCACTATCAAGTATCCATGGTACATATTTATTATGTGCTTTAAATTTTGTTTGTACGATTAAGGATTCCTTTTCTTCCTTAAGTCGCTCTTTTTCTTTCCACTCCATTTTGATAGTAGTTTTGGGCTCTTGTTTTGCCTTTCCCTTATCAAGAGCTTGTGCATGTTTTTCGGGAAGTTTTCTATTTTGTCTCATCCTATTTGGTTGAAATTTTCTTCCTTGAAACTGATTTGATGTAAATGTACTTCTACAGTTTCTTGCAATGTGCCCAAAATTATGACAATTATAACATTCTACTGTATAATTCATCAGAGGAGAAAAAGCATTTCTACTGGTGAAATTCCTTGGTCTTACATTATATTTGTAGTCTGAGATTTTATGTCTATAGCCATTGCATTTAAAACAGAAACTAGAAAAGGGATAATTAAACCTGGGTGATGGTCTTTGCCATGTTGTCGTAGGAGCCATAGGTCTTCTTCTTTGATGTGTGACATTGGTGAATCCATCATTGTCAATTCTCCTTTCGTGCCTGGCATTATTGCTTTCTTTTGCATGAGATGTTTTTCCTTGATCAACCTGTTTCTTATCTTCATTCTTTATGGATTCTACATTTTTGGCCTTTGATCCATTTGATGATTCTCCTTCGATGAAACCTAGACCAAATTTGATGCCTGCAGGTCTTTGGTCATTTATAATCTTATCCGACTTCATAGAACTTTCTTCGCGTTTGTGATAGCAACTAATTTTGTGATTCATCTCTTCTATCTGCATCCGTAAACCAACATTCTCTTCTTCTAGTTAGCAACAATAATCTATTTTCATGGTAATTTGTACTTCGAGATCTTTAGATATTTTCTTGTATTCTTTTGTATGTACTTTCAGACTAGTTATGATTTCGTTTGCATCCTCAAGATTTTTTGAAATTTTCTTATTATTTTTCCTCTCTATTTTCCACTCTTCAAGTGCAGAGATCAACTCACCTTCTAGATCTACTTCAGCCTCAGGGTTTTCACCACATACTTTCGAAGTTCACTCCTTCTTCCTTTTATGATTTTACTCTTTCAAATGCCATTATGTTACTTCCAAGATCACCCTAGTCGGTTAAGCTTGTACAGGAACTTAGCTTTGATACCAATTATTAGTCTTACAATGACACTGAGAGGGGGGGTGAATCAATGTAGCTCTATAAACTTAAATTTATAGCTCTTAATACCGCAACAATTAAAACTTATTACTAGATACAACAAGTATAACAAATGAGCATCACACAACACAAGATTTAATGAGGTTCACCAATGTGGCTACTCCTCAAAAATTGATTGCTTGGACTACCATCCAAATCTAGCCTTTGCAAAACACCAACTTTACAATCAATTTACTAGCACCCACTGGAAGGAGCACCAACCCCTAATTTATCTGTACTAACAGAAAGGAGCACCAACCCCTAATTTATCTGCACCAATAGAAAAGAGCATCAACCCCTGATTTACCAACACCAACTGGAAGGAACACCAACCCCTGATTTACCAGCACCAACTGGAAGGAGCACCAACCCTTGATTTATCTACACCAACAAAAAGGAGCACCAACCCCTGATTTATCAGCACCAACTGGAAGGAGCACCAACCCCTGATGCCAAGCACCAACTTGGACTTCAATCTTGAAACTAGAAGTTTGACAATAATATACCTTTGCTTTTGCAAGACCCTTACTGGTCTTCTTCACCTTTGTGTTCTCTACACACTCTGTTCTCTCTACGCAATCACTTCGCACACTCTGCTTCGGTATAGTCAAACTTCACGATCGTCTTCTCCCTTTTGTACACTCTACTCTCTTTATGAATTTTGCACTTAGCATGATTCGACACGACTTGCTCTCTATGCACAATGACCGTATTTCACACACATTCCACCATGATCTCAATTCTCCAAAAATCCCTCCTTTTATAACAATATTTTTTATGATGAAAACCCTAATCTTAGTCGGCTATAAATCCTAATATTAGTCGGCTTTCATAACAATTGTAAACCCTAATTTTAGTTGGTTGTCATCGGTCTTCGTCGGCTTCAACTGAAGAATATGTTTGATTTATCCATCTCTTGATGATTTCATTCTAGACAGACCCTGTAACCGCCATACTGACTTTTGATCACTCTTCGTATTTTAGTAGTATGAAATCACTCTATAACTGCCCCTCTAAATGCCATAGTGATGTCGGTCTACTATCATACTTCTCATTTTAGTCGGGTTCTCCTTCTTGACTTGCGCATTTATGACTTGTCGTGAAATTGTGACATTTCTGCCTCTGTAGCTTCTTTTGTTGTTGTTGCCATAAAAATACATGTCGCGATATCGCGACACTTTCACCTCCGTATGCTTTCTCTATTCTTTTGTCATGATATCATGACATTTCTACCTCCGTAGACTTCATCTTTTCTTTTGTCATGATATCATGACATTTTTGCCTCCGTATACTTCGTCTTTGCTTTTGTCACGATATCGCAACACTTCTGCTTCCATAGACTTTGACTTTGCTTTTGTCGTGATATCGTGACACTTCTGCTTCCATAGACTTTGACTTTGCTTTTGTCATGATATCATGACACTTCTACCTTCGTAGTCTTCAACTTAGCTTTTGTCGTGAAATCACGACACTTCTGCTTCCATACTTAGCTTCTTTGCTTTTGTCGCGAAATCGCGACACTTCTGCCTTCAAAGTCTTCTCTACTTTTGTCGTGAAATCATGACAGTTTTGCTTCCGTATGCTTCCTCTCTTTCTTTTGTCACAAAAATACGACATATCGCGATATCGCGACACTTTTCAAACTTACTTTCTCTATCCTATTTTAGTCGCAGAAATGCGACATGTCACGAAATCATGACACTTTTCAAACTTACTTTCTCTTTCCTATTTTAGTCATGAAAATGCAACATGTCGTGAAATCGTGACACTTTTCTTACTTGTTCTCTTTCTTCGAACTTGTCACAAAATCGTGATACTTTTTTTTGCTTTCTCTTTCTCTTCCAACATGTTGCGAAATCGCGACAGTTTTTCCACTTGCATTTTTCTCTTTCAACATGTCACGAAATCATGACAGTTTTTCACTTGCATTTTTATCTTCCAACATGTCATGAAATCGTGACAATTTTTCCTGCTTTCTCTCTCTCTTCCAACATGTCATGAAATCGCGATAGTTTTTCCTGCTTTTTCTCTCTTCCAACATGTCGCAAAATCGCGATAGTTTTTCTTGCTTTTTCTCTCTTCCAACATGTCGCGAAATCATGAAAATTTTTCTTGCCTACTATATATGTCAAATAGATATTCAATCCTAGGTAAAGGATACCAATTATTGATTGTAGCCTTATTTAGCATCCTGTAATCAATACACAATCTTAGCAAACTGTCCTTTTTTAGGAACAAAACTGGTGCACCCCATGGTGATACACTTGGTTTTATCAAATCCTTCTCCCATAATCCTTGCAATTTAACATTTAGTTCTTGCATTTCAATAGGATTCATCCTATATGGGGATCTATGAATAGGTTTGACTCCCATAATAAGTTCAATTATGAAGTCAAATTCTCGTACAGGAGGTAGTCTAGGTAGGTCTTCTGGAAATACATCCTACAAATCCTGTAAAATTGGATGTTGTCTTAGTATTTCTCATTTCTCATGGTTCTCCACTTCATTAAGTTTTACCACATACACTATTTCTCCTCTCTTTAAGGCCATTTTCAATTACATAGCGGACAAAATTTGAGGTTCAAACGCCCCTTGTCTACTATGAATTCTTAGTCTCTTTCCACCTTCCTCTGAATAATCAATCCACCAGTCTTGGAAATTGACTAAGGTTTTATGGGCCTATAGCCAATCCATCCCTAGGACCACATCAAAGGCGTGTAAGGGAGCTACATATAAACAATATTTCATAGTCCCTTTATATAGAGTAACTTCTAGCATAGGATAATACTGGTTCACCGAGTAGGTCTGCCTAGAACCGTACTCAAAATTCCACCCTTAAGCCAAATATACAGACCTTTTTGACACAGTACTTGCTATAATAGATGAAATAAAACTATTAGTGGATCCACTATCTATCAAAATGTTAACTTTATTATTGAAAACCTTATCTTTCATAAGTAATGGAGTGGCTTGTCCCTTTAGCTTCTGCTTCCCAATTGTGGCATAGACCCGATGTTATGGTTCCTTCATTTTTGCATTAGTTGTGCTAGTACATGCTCGATATGGACATTGATTATAGTAATAAGGTCCTCGACAATTATAGCACCCTTCCTTGGGTCCTTACTAATTTTCAGGTTTCTCATTCCCACTCTTAACTACTGGAATTGGAGCTTGCGACTTCTATGGTTGAGGTTTCATGTTTTTGGGCTTGTTATCCTTCTTATGAAAGTTCTTGAACTTTTTCTAATTCCCATAAGGTTTATTCTGAGGATTTTTGGGATTCTTAGCCTTTTTCTCTTGCTCAGCTTCCCATTTTACAAACCCATTACTATTCCTCTTCTTTAGCTCTTACCGATCTTACTCGAGTAGAGTGTCATATTTATAACAAAAGTGTGACTCTGCTTTCTTTTCTAGGTCATATGACTTTTGTAGTGATTTAGGCTCTTGCATGTCTACATCATGCTTTAACCTAGATTCCAATCCAAGAGTGAAATTGTGAACTTGCATTTTCTCATTATAAATAGGTACGTATTTGAATAGTCTTACTAGCTTCTTATAGTACACCTCTACTATGTTGGTTCCTTGCCTCAGACTAGAAAATTATTCAAAGTTTAAGGTATAGAAATGCTCTATTAGGAATATCTTCTTAAAGATGTTTATAAATTCTTCCCAAGGAGTATCAATGGGTTCAATATTATTTTCCTCATAGTGGGTTTCCCACCACTCTAGAGCAGCCCCTTCCTGGTTAATCGTAGCCTAAAGTGTTTGGGTTCCTGATGAGTAGTATTTTATCATAAATTAAACCTATGCTTCTCTCAGCCATGCTTCTACTGCATCCCCATCACCCTCTCCATCAAAATTGGAGATACTGATGTTTTTCATGTCCCTAGTTGTTTCCTTTTATGCTAAGGCTTTGGCTTGCACTTGTTCTACAATTAATCCACTATCTAGACCAATCTATGAGCCTCGAAATTGTGAATTATTATTCTTAGGCATTTCTAGAAACTTTCTTATTTTATCCTACATAGTAGAAACTATAGAAGTGATGTATTCTACCTCCCTATTGGGGCTTGTTGGTTCCCCATCCTGGTTTTCTTCTTCGACATTAATTTACCAAGTTTTTCAAGGTGTAGGCCTCCCTCTTCTGGTCTTAGGTGGCATCTTAACCTGATTCCATCCAAGAAAGAATATTATATTACAGTTTTAACTTAAGTTGCATCTCTAATCAAGCCATAATACAAAGTTCTTTTGCTATATGTGTTAACAACCTAACTAGGGTAATATCCTAGGCTAGGATGTGTCATTTATACTGAATTCCATACTAAGGCATCCTAAAGTCCACTTTACCTTGGGGTTTATACCCGTTAGATTCTAGAAAGTAGGATATTCTAGATCATCCCAGATTTAACTCTTTTATTAAGAATGCCTTCATTGGATACATCTAATTCCATTTTAGTACACACGAAGGCCTTATACCCTCATACCTAGAGCTCTGATACCAAATGTGATGACCCAAAAACACACAAATAGAAAATACAAAAATAGAAAAGAGTTTTTTTTACTAAGGAGAGGGATACATGAACCCTTCATGAACCCCTAACTCAACTAGATTTTACCTAAAGTTTCAATACCTTAAGTTTTCTTGTAAGTTACATATCACAAAGTACCCTATCACAAGTTCGTCTGTGTAGGTGTATCATGTGTCATTGCAGATAAGCCCATCTATCCCATCATTCTTGATGAGCTAGACCTATCACCCTTAGTCCATCGAAGGTATACATGTATATCCATACCATACACAAATTATTATGTGTAGGTATACTATAAGTATTATGAGTTAAGCTATCTATATTGTATCCATGATGAGCTATCTTAACTCAGATGTAATCTCTTCACAACTTAGTCCTTTATCTCCCTAAGGGGGTCTCAATGGCCTTAGGTCTCCTATGTTCACCCTAAGGGGTTCTCAATTCCCTTAGGTCTCCTATGTTCACCCTAAGGGGTTCTAAATTCCCTTAGGTTACCTATGTTCATCCTAAGGGGTTCTTAATTCCCTTAGGTCACCTTTGAGTTCACCCTAGAACTCTACAGTTAGATTTCTATCATCAAGAAACCAAATAATGATACATCTAGATACTACAACATCAGAAAGCAAATATAGAAATACAAAAACAAATTAAAAGTACCTTATTTAAACCAATAAATAGTTATAGCATCAAAATTTGCATGATAAAATATTCTTACTTTAAATAATATTACATTAACTACATTGGGTATATCTCTCCACAATTCTCGTCTATTTGAGCATAAGTAAATCAACGTAAGATACAATTACCTATACTCTATTTCCATTGAAATCCTTGCTTCTCCTTGCCTCCCATTGGATCTTTAAGCATAGTAGGGGATCAGGATACTCATGGTTCAATATAGGCATGTCTTTAAATGCATCTACTCATTTACTTTACCAAATTGCAACTATACAAAATTCAATTAAGTTTCTAACCATCTAATGCATAATGGATATTATAAAAGAACCTTTACTTTTATTTTCCCCTCTCAAGTTCCCTTAGAGAGTCATCCATCATGAACTACTTAGATCAAGGTCTAACTTTAATCAAATTCATTTATGTCTTAAAGCATTAAAGTCCCATACCCTTAACCTTTAAAACAATCTCTTTCATTTTCATTCCCTAAATCAAAGCCCCATAACTTCAATTCAAAGAATAAATCTACATCCTTTTTAATTCATAATTTGCAATCAACCAATTACATTTTAAAGAATTAAAGTCCCATACCTTTAATCTTTAAAACAATCATTCATTCATTCCCTAAATTGAAGCCCCATAACTTCAATTTAACGAATAAATCCACATCCTTTTTAATTTAAAAATCCTAAGATAATAAACTTTAATCAAAGGGTTCCTTCTCAATTAAAAACCTTTAATAAATCCCATAAAAATCAAAGGGTCCTTTCTAATTAAAATCCTTCAATAATTTCATATAAATCAAAGGTTCTTTCTAATTAAAAGCCTTCATTATATTTTAAATAAATCAAAGGTTCTTTCCAATTAAAAACCTTCAATAATTTTATATAAACCAAAGGTTCTTTCTAATTAAAAGCCTTCAATAATTTCATATAAATCAAAGGTTCTTTCTAATTAAAAGCCTTCATTATATTTTATATAAATCAAACATTCTTTTCTAGTTAAAATCCTTCAATAAATCTCATATAAATCAAAGGTTATTTCTAATTAAAATCCTTCAATAAATCTCATATAAATCAAAGGTTATTTCTAATTAAAATCCTTCATTATATTTTAAATAAATCAAAGGTTCTTTATAATTAAACAACCTTGTATTTTATATAAAACTAAGGTTCCTTTCAATTTAATTAAGTTTTACGACACCTTCCTAAGGCAAGGTCTACAACCATAGGCCAACGCCTTCCAAGGCAGATGCTGAACAAACATGGAAAAACCTAGCATCTAAGCAAACTAGAACCAGGGACTGCTCTTACCTCTATCATAACAATGTTCCCACTTTTGGAGCACGGTGCTCTCAAATACTCGGTGCTCTCAATTCCCCCAATGCTCTCAGACATGTAGTGCCCTCAAACCCTCATAGTTCTCCCTTCGACATATCATGACATTCGAACATGCACAATGCTCACGATTAACACTCACTGGATTTTGTAATACAACACTCACCAATTAAGATGCACTCTAGTTTCATAGCGCACAATGCTCACCAATTAACACACGGTAGTATCTCTCTAAAATACAATATGGCTTCCTAAAGTACAATGCTCTCCATAAACATATGGTGGTTTCTCTAAGAAACATCCTGGCTTTCTAAAGCACAGTGCTCTCCATAAACATAAGATGGTTTATCTAAAACACAGTCTAGCTTCCTAAAGTACAACACTCTCCATAAACATATGGTGGTTTCTCTAAGACACAACCTGACTTCCTAAAATGTAGTGCTCTCCATAAACATGTGGTGGTTTCTCTAAAACACATCCTGACTTCCTAAAGCATAGCACTCTCCATAAAAATATGGTATTTTCTCATAAACATATGGCGATTTCTCTAAAATATATCCTGGCTTCCTAAAGCACAATGCTATCCATAAATATATGGTGGTTTATGACACAACCTAGCTTCCTAAAGCACATCGCTCTCCATAAATATATGGTGGCTTATTTAAAATAAAGTATGGCTTCCTAAGGCACAACGCTCACCATACACTTGGACGTAGGTACTTCCAATATTTCCAATGGAATTTCATGCTATAGAAGAAATAAAACTAGGGGAGCATAACCAAGATTTTCACCATACCAACGCAAATAAAAACTAGATTCAAAGTTTAAAGTAACCCAACCTTAAAACTTCTACGAAGATAGAAATCTGGCAATGTTTTGCTGCCTCTCCTCCTTGCTTCTAGTGTATTCTTTTGTTTCTCATGGTCCCTAGTCTATGTCTCCTCGGTGCTTCCTTTCTTCTACTCTCGTCCTCTGTCCTCTTTTTTTTTCCTTTCCTTCTTCCTTACGCACCTCCTTGCCTACTTGGCCCATCCGACGATCTTCTCAAAACCTCCCTAGCCTCAAGCTTCTTTCCTTCAATGCTTCGTCCCCTATACTCTATGCGTTCCTTCCCATAATTTCCACCTTTGGAAATTAGTAGCCTCATAGGCTATTTTTATAGGTTTCACTATATAGGGAAATGGAATAATGACATTTTTAGAATGAGGATGGTATGCTTTAAATAAAATATTATTCCCATGATATTTATCAACTCTTAAATATATTTCTTTTATTTAAACAATCTCATTATTTTTTTTATTTTTTATTTGTGGAAAACATCCCAAAAGGGATGCCACTTTCGGGTAAGACCCAAGGAGGCAGGGGTATCCATTCCGCCAAAAATGCCCAGGACTCGGACCTGGCCTACCACCTTTGACATACTCAAGGAGCAAACAAACACACAAAACCAATTTAAAAATAAGTAAATAACAACAAAAATAATAAAATAAAATAAAAAACATGCTCCTTGAGTGTGTCAAAAACAAAAGCACAACCAAACACGCACAATAAGATAAAAGAAACCACAACACAAACCACATAGAAAAACACAAGAACCACATAACAAAACACAAACAAGACAAAAACAACAGAACACTACAAAGACATAACCCAAAAAAAACATGAAAAATAAACACAACCAAAACCTAAAAAATTAAAAAATAAAATAAAAATAAAAATAAAAAACAACCAACAACAGACAATAAACAAAAACAAAAAACATAGAAAACACTCACACATAAAAACACGAAATAACACAAACAAAGAGAAACCCAAGAACAAGAACGAAAAAAACACAAGAACAATAACAAAAAACATAAAAAAAAAAAAAAAAAAAAACACAAGAACAACAAAAAACAACACAAAGAACACAAAAACAAAACAAAACAAAAAACCCACCCACCTTAAAAAACTAAACAAAAAAAAGAAAAAAGAAATAAAAAATGAACAAAACAATGACCTATCTAGACCAGAAGACTATTAAGGCAAGAATCAATAGAGGAAACAAAATAAAGAATAGAATGAGCTAGGGAACTAAAAAAAACTGAATGAACCAAAGAGAAGCAAAAAAAAAACAAGAAGAAACTAGGTACCTTCGAACTGGAGCCATCCAAAGAAATGATAGAAAGAAGAGCTTCCCTAATTTGAGAAGCCCACCATATAGGAGGGTGGCCATAACAAGTAAGATCACCTTTGTCCAAAGCCCAATTAGCTAAAGCATCAACACTCTTGTTTTGATCCCTGACCACATGATTGTAATCAACTTTCAAAAATCCCATCTGGATTAACTGAATCTTCTCAATAATTCTTTTTATTCTCCAATCCACCTTATGATTCTTAGAAGGATTCTTCAAGAGATTAATCATAAGTTGAGAGTCAGACTCAACTAACACCTTTTCCCATCCAACCTTAGTAGCCTCCTGAAGGCCTCTCGAGGATACCATACCCCTCAGCAAGGTTATTGGAAAGAATACCCAAATTCTCAGCAAAAGTAAAAACCAGGGAGCCATCCGAAAGTCTACCAATTCCTCCCACACTGGCTTTTCCAGGGTTCCCTCTAGAGGCTCCATCAGTATTGACTTTTCCAAAATCCTTAGGAGGAGGTTGCCAATTTCTATTCCTATCCATCTTACTAATACTCACATTCCCTTTAAGTTGGTTGCCCTTAGAAGGTTTAATCTTCAATATTTGCATCACTTGATCCCATCTTTGGTGGGAGTTTTGGGGGTGATTAAGGAGATGATGGACTGATTCAACTAAGTTGGCTATGGTCTTTTGCCAAATATAGTGAATATCCTTCCTATCTTGATTAAAAATTTGGTTGTTCCTTTCATTCCAAATATTCCAAAGAAGAATGGTAGAACCCATCCAAACTAACTGCCTAATAAAATGATCAACACCCTCTTGATTAGGCCAATCCCTCCAAAGTTGTTCAAAAGTAAAAAAATTGGACCACTGTAAGCCAAGTAAAGTGGCCATTCTCCTCCATAGCTCAGAGGCTAAAGTACACTCAATAAAAATATGGTTGATATTTTCTACATTCTCTTCACACATTTCACATCTAAAAGGGCCATGAAAACCACGCTTCATAAGTTGCTCACCAAGAAGCACCCTACGATGCAATAAAAGCCAATTAAAGAACCTCACCTTAGGCCAGAGCTTTTGAGCCCACAATCGAGAAAATATGTCAGAAGAATGGTTGGGATTATTATGGCATAAGGTCAAATAACCTTGAGCAACTGAATACTCACCCTTAGTAGTGTTGTTCCATCCAAAACAATATTTTTCATGGGACCAAGAGAGGGATCTCATATGAAGGATGCCTTGGATATCTTGTCTTTGCCTTTCTGGGATTTGAATAGGCCAGTCCTCAATAGGGATCCAATATCTACCAACCTTTGAATTACCAAGTATGGTACCGATAGTAATTAGCCACCTTTATCCAATTAGCTCGGTGAAGCTCCTCCATCCAAGGCCTCCAATCGGGAAACCGAGTTATCAAAGGCTTGTGACCATCCCAAGAATCTATCCAAAAATTTGCATGTTGACCATTATGAATGATCCAAAATAATTTTTTCTTTATCAAATCCTCACCAGTCTTAAGAACTGCTAAAATGGGAGAACCTTTGGTAGGAAGTTGATAGCGAACAAGGTCTTCAAGACTTTTGTTCTCAGCATATTTAGCACGAAGATTATTGGCCCAAAGAGCATTGGGGTTATGCAACATCCTCCAATATAATTTAGCAGCTAAAGCTTTGTTGTTATTAATTGAAGACCGTAATCCTAACCCCCCTTCACTCTTAGGAAGACATAAAGTATCCCATTTCACCAAGGCCCATTTTCTTTTCTCCTTAGTACCACTCCAAAGGAAACGATGACTGATTTGATCCAATTCTCGAAGAACAACCTTTGGGATATTCAAAATGGAAGAAACATAAATAGGAATAGCTTGAAGGACTGATTTTACCAAGGTGATTCTACCCCCATAAGAAAGCCACTTGTTGGTCCACTTTCCAATTTTCTTCTTGACTTTGTCCAACAACCAATTCCAATATTTTTTATTTTTCTGCCTTTGAATATTTATGGGAATACCTAAATAAGTGATTGGAAGAGAGGTCTTCTTATATCTTAATTTATCCAAGACCATGGATTCCTGTCTAGCAGAGCAGTGAAAGAAAATAACTTTAGATTTGTCTTCATTGATCAACCGCCCAGATAGCCTTAGAAAAATAGCTAATGATTTGCTTAATATTAGAAGCTTCCTTAACTGTAGCTTTACCTAAAAGAGTAGAGTCATCCACAAATTGAAGATGAGAGATAGGTCTAGCTCCATGAGCAATGGTAACTCCCTCAAGGGTTTTGTTTTCCCTCTTTTTGGTTATAGTCCTACCCAAGCATTCAACAAGAATGATGAATAAATAAGGGGATAGCGGGTCACCTTGCCTAATACCTCTGGAAGCTGGGAAAGACTCAGAAGGCCTGCCATTGATAAGAACTAAGTAGGAAACTGAAGAGATACATCCCATAATCCAATCCATCCAATCCTTAGAGAAACCAAATTGCCTCAAAACTTTGATAAGGAAGTGCCAATCCACTCTGTCATAAGCTTTGGATAAGTCTAACCGAATGAACATGGAAGGAGAATTTTGCATATCCATGGAATGGATGGCTTCCTGAGCAAGAACTATCTCATCTACTATTTGACGTCCTTCCACATAACCCCCTTGCTCTGGGGAAATAATCTTATGCAAAAGAGGCTTCAACCTTTCTCGCCATGATTTTAGTAATGATTTTGAGAAGAACATTACATAAAGCAATAGGTCTAAAAGCTGAGATATGATCAACCTCTTGAGCTTTTGGAACAAGAGTAATATAAGTTTTATTGATAACCTTCAAAATTTCTTTGGCTTTCCTGGCTTCTTCCACCACCTCTAATAAATCAACATGAAGGATATCCCAAAACTCTTGGTAGAACTCAATAGGAAAACCATCAGGACTTGGGGTTTTCCCTTTTTGCATTTTAAAAACTACTTGTTGAAGCTCATTGATAGTAACAGGAGCAGTCAAAATAGAGTTCTCCTCATAAGTGATAAGAGAAGGGATTGCTTGAAGAACATTATATTGTGAAGCTGAGTCAAGGGGAGTAGCAACAAAAATATTGGAAAAGTAATCAACAACAATAGAGTTCATGCCATCCCAAGTATAAACAACATCTCCAGAATCTGATTTTAAGGAAGAAATAAAGTTGTGAGATCTTCGAGCTAGAAGAGATTTGTGGAAGAAATTTGTGTTTCGATCTCCTTCTTTGAGCCATTGAATTCTAGATTTTTGCTTCCATAAGATTTCTTCTCTTTTTTCCCATTCCTCTAACTCGAGTTGTGAGTTTAATTTCATCTGCACTTCTCTTCTCTGAGGCCATCTAAACGGATTTTCTTATTCAAATTTTCAAGATGAGCAATAACTTCATGTTTTTTTTATGAACATCCCCAAACTCTTTCCAGTTCCAAGTCTTGATTTTGGATTTAATGTATTGCAGTATTTTGGCAAAATAGAACATCTTAGTCCCATGCCTAGGTTTACCTTCCTTCCACCATTGTTGCACATGAGGTCTGAAGGAAATGTCTCTAAGCCACATTAATTGAAAATGAAAAGGAGAGAAACTCACATTGGTTTTCCACATTTCCACCATGATCGGCCAATGATCCGAACCAACATTATTAAGAGTCTTCACTTTAGGAATGTGACCATGGATTAAGAAATTTTTAGAGAGCAAAAACCTATCCAATCTCTCCATTATACAAGCTAAGCCTTGCCTTCCGTTAGACCAAGTCATAAGGCCATTATCTGGTTGGATATCCACAAGATGGAGGTTTGCAATATATTCGCTCATGAGGTCAGTGCTTTTGTCCAAATTTCTATTTCCCCCATTTTCTCATCCAGAGAGAGGATGGTATTGAAATCTCCTCCGATCAAGATCCAAGCTTTAGGAAAATGAGAGATAATATGAGTAATATCCTTCCACTGTCTTCTTTTTTCCTCCAAAGAAGTCGGAGCATAAACAAGAATGTAGAGCATAATCCGGTTGGAATGTCTACTTTGAATAGCTATAGCCAACAAACCCCAACCGCCAACCATATGGTGAATAACTACCTCTTTTGGATCCCAAAGACAAGCAATGCCACCCGAAGTCCCTTGGGAACCGAGGGAAACCACTTTTCCAGCTGGCCAAATTTTACCGGCAATTAAGTCCATATCCTCCATTGACATCTTTGTTTCTTGAAGGAAAACAAGATGTGGATGATTTACTTGAATCATTCTTCTAATTTCATTTTGTTTTGAAAGACTCCCTTTGAGTCCTCTAATATTCCAAGTGATGATCTTCATTAATACCAGGGCTAAAAAAGTTGGGAAGGGCATTAATCTTACCTTCCTCTACAAGCTTTTCACCTTCTTTTACCATATGATATTGATTGGTCTTGCGACCTACTTTTTGATTAGAATCCATCTTCAATTTTTTTTCCCTGTTTCTTGACTTATTCCAATTGAATCTGAGATGGCTTCTAACCTTGAAGAATGCTCGTACACAGCCAAAATTTTACTAGATGGTTCAACGGAGTCTATATTGGGACCTGCATTATTTGAAGTTTTGACATTTGAAATATTGTTTTTCTTGTGTAAATTTTCTCCTTTTTTTCTCTGTTGAAAACCTTTGATTTGTTGGTTTGTCTCTTGAGTTCTTCCCTTCATATTTAAATTGTGTTTCTAAGATTTCAGTTTCCATTATTTCCTCTTCCTCACTTGGGACATCATTTGTGGAAAGGATTTCAAACATATTAGCAGATGACTTTGATTGATCCTTCATAACTGGTTTTTTTGAGTGTTCTTCTTCTTAGGTATTTGGAAACCCGTTGAGTTTATATCTTCTTTCTTTTGATCAGGAATTTTATTTGGGCAAGCACTGGCCAAATGACCATATTCATGGCAAATTCTACAACGAAAAGGAATGTTCTCATAGTCCACTACTTGCTCCCAAGTGTCTTCCCCAAATTGTAATGTGATCTTTTTAGGTAGGGGTTTGTCAAAATCCATTAAAACACAAATCCGAGCATAAATAATATGTTCAAAATTTTGAGTACAATCAAAAGTCATCATAAAAGTTCCTAAAGAGTTTCCAATTGAAGAAAAAATAGTAGGATTCCAAAATTCAATAGGGAGGCCAAAGAGTCTAACCCACATGGGAGCTATAGAAGGCATCTCTTCTTCGGATTTAAATTTAGTATGCCAGGGCTTCATGAAAAGCCCTGCCCTTCCAAAAAACCAAGGACCCCCTTGAAAATTTTTCTCTCTATCTTCATTATTAGCAAATAAAACAAGAAAATAACCATTTGGATAAATAGAGATTTGTAACTCACCTTTAGTTTTCCAGCTTTTTGCAGCCCATACTTTGAAAGCAGATAGACTCGGACGAAAACCCACGAACCGACAAATTAGTCCTCTTTTTTCCAAATCTTCAATGCCAGTCTGAATGTTACCCATATCAAGCTTAACAATAGGAGTTCCATCAACTGCTTTAAGACATCCCGACTCCATTTTCCTGGGATCAATCTTAGGCATTCTTAGAGGTTTATGGGAAGCCCTAATATTGATATTAGCATTGGGCTGAGGCTGTCCACCACGAAGGGCATCCCTAAAATTCATTTTTGGGACTGAGTCTTCGAAATTCTTACCCTTGATAGGGGTTTTCATAGTAGAATTATTTTGTGGGTGCACCTTAGCACCAGATTCACTTGAGATATGAGCCATTTTTTGATCAACTCGCTTGAAACTTGTTTCGTGATCTCTTTAATCCTTGCCCTAGACGCCGTGGAAAGGTATGGTTTTCACTTTTCTTTTGTGCAGCAAATTGGAAGCCGTTGTCACTCAAGTTCACAGTATGATCTGTTGAAAGACAAATTTCTAACCCATATTGTATCCCCTGCAACATTTCCTGCTAAAATATTGAGCATAAACCACAAAAATATTGGTCGCTAGGGCCCGAAGGCCCTAAAAACCAACCTCTGGAGCTGCTTGCACTCAACCCAGATGAAACCCTCGCATAGTCGCTTGCCAAATATATCGTTCACACATAGGGATGTGCTAGGATCTGTGTTGCTCCAAATGATATGAAAATTGGTGGAGACGTTCTAGGGTTTTTCAGGCATCTACCCTCAAAATTTCAGCTCAATCCGAGTCCGGATGAGTGAGATATGGCCGAAACGAGTTCGGCAGTTTGGGCAGTCCTACAAAAAATGTCTCATCTATATCACCCTTATAATATGATTACTAAGCCCCTTGCTTTGTGAGTTGTCAGATCATCTGCATTATTTTTAAATAAAATAAAATAAAAGATATAATTTTTTTTTTAAATGGATTTTATTTTATTTATTTCAATTAATTAAAGTCTTTTAATAAATTTTTCCATTATAATTAAAATGAACACCTTTAATTAATTCTAAAGAAATATCATTTGTTAATTGCAATGAAGTTTATCAATGAGCTCCAAAGTCAAACATTATTTAATTAAAACCTTATTAATTAATTTAAAGGAATATTTGTTCGACATATAAATTTAATTTGCTTTCCTTCATAAGAATGATACTCTAATTTCACTTAAATAAGACATATTACTTTAGGCATCGACACACATTTTGATGGGGGTCAAGATATTGCATCTAACAAATCGCAAATCTTCATTCAACAATTTCAAGTAAAATTACATAAACAGCCCACAGGCTTAGTAGAAACTGGCGCACAGGCACAATTCTTTCACTCACTAGCCCGCAGACATAGTTTCCCCTTTGGTCACAGCAGACAAATCACAATACTAGACCGCAAGCGTAGTTTTCTTTCCTCTTGCAGACTGCCTCACATACGACAATCTGCCTGCTTTCCCAAGAAGAATTACAGCAACTTTGGAAGGAACACACACCCAAGCCGGTTCAAAGTGGCTCTCGGCCCTCGACTCTACAACTCGATTGTGCAACTCGTAACTGTAGTTTCTCCAACCTGCAACTACCGTATTCCAACCCTTGTACACGCCTCTGCTCCATCATTTTATAAATTTCTGGGCGTGCCTCTTCGTCTTCCATCTGGCGACCCTTCGATTCATTTTTTCCATGACTGTTCATCATTGTCTACTCCGTAACTGCAATCCATAACATCCTCTGTAACTGGCATAACATCTTTCGTTGATTGTTCGTCTATGCCTGTTTTCACTACACCTTGGTGCCATGTGTTGTTCTGTGTTGCCATGTGTCATTCTATAACGGTCTCTAAAAATGCTGCCTATCACGATTTCGTGACATCTCCTCCTTCTTCCTCATCTTCTTATCTTCCTATCATGATATCACGACATGTCGTGATATCACAACATTTCTACTCCCTTACCTTCTCTCTCCTCTTCGGGGCACGAAAACCTAACATGTCGCGATATCGCGACATTTTTGCTCCATCGCCTCTTCTCTCCTCTTCGGGTCATGAAAACCCGACATGTCACAATATCGCGACATGTTTCCTCTCTTGCCCTTCATTTTCCTTTTCGGTTGCGATATCGCGATATGTCGCAATATTGCGACATGTCGTGATATCGTGACATTTTTCTTCCTCGCTGTCTTTTTCCCCTTTGGGTCGCAAAATCGCGACATGTCACGATAGCGCAACATCTTCCTTCCTCACTGCCTTCCTCGCCTTCGGGTCATGATATCATGACATCTTTCCTTTCTGCCTCCTTCCTCGCCTTCGGGTCGTGATATCGTGACATGTCACGATATCACGACATCTTCCTTCGGACGCCTCCGCTTTTCTGCTCCGGTCACGAAATCGTGACATTCTTAATGGTACTTTCCCTCTCCTGCTGTCGGTCGTGATTTCACGACATGTCACAAAATCGTGATATTTTCTCCGACATCTCCTCTCTCTTGCTGCTGGTCGCGATTTTGCGACATATCGCGAAATCGTGACAATTTTTGCACTGCACCTTCTCTCTCCTTCCTGAGTCGCGATTTTGCGATATGTCACGATATCGCGACTTTTTTTTCTGTCGTGATTTCATGACACCAAGGCAAACACTTAGAAATTCTGATGAAGATGCAATATTGTTTGGCCGCCACTGGATGCTCCTACATCACATTTTGCAGTTGTTCTCTTATAGAAAATCCAACATTAAGCTACCCAAGCCATGATGCAGTAGAGAGAAAACAAATTTTTAAAACAATAAAGGGGGAGTCTTTCCATCAACCCAATCAACTATCTTAGCCATAGATTTTATGATAGCTACTAGGCTATTAAATAAATATCAAGGTGATCACTCATCGATGATTATCCCTTCCATCAATGCATACCTATATGAAGGTATCTATCCATGTTATCTTTGAGTACCTTAATCATAGTTTCCCTTGATATTTGGTACCCTCATTCTTAGTGGGTGATTCTTCTTGTTCCATCTACGAGTGTACCTGATCCTGCACACTTGGAAATATGTTAGTGATAACATGCCCTTATAAATCAACTAAACATAATATATTTAGTTTGATTGTTCAAACTAGGTATCACCACATCATAGGTCAATACATTGTTTTCTTTATACCATAAATTCAGCTAGGGAGGGTCATGATAGATACAATGACGTCAATATCTATCTTCTACATCTGTGACATTTATATAGGAAGATAAGTTCCTTGGCCAACACTCTACCTAGTTGTACAAGTGGATACCTTACACATTACAACTTGCACATTGATACTTGTGCATTTATTACATTGTATGAAGTAACTAGATAACTTCCCCCTAAAGTAACCTAATATCCTAAGTATGTACCAAGTAATGTACATTTACATGACCAAAATAATATAATATAATCTATTTCTAACACCCCCATGTATTACAATATTTGGGTATTGAAGACTTTAGTCTTCAATGTGGATATTCTTCTATCTTATGGCTTTGAATTGGATATTCTTCTTCGAAATGGTCTTTGGCTTCTTCAAATTCACCATTGATATCTTCTATACATCTACGTTCATTGGTCTCCTTGCACGTATCTGTGTTTGGTTCTAAATATTGATGGCTAAGTAGAGCATAGTGCACTTGTCCTCTCATATTCTTGATTTTGATTCTTCTATGATTGGCTTTGTGCTGTACTGGTTCTTTATTTTCATCAACATGTTCATTTAGAAATATGTTAGTACTATTTTGAAACATCACAATATCTTGTGAGATTTCCATTGAATCCATGTATGTATTTCCATGGATTGACCCTATTGCTTTAATTTCAATTGGATTCATAATGATACATGTATTGATTCCATCCATATATCTAAAGATGATCATATAATTATCTTCTACCAACTTGCTTATTGAAATGTGATTGAATGTTAATATAGGAATATACAATACTTTTTGTAGTAGAAGATGTTGAAATGATTTTCTAGGTGTTACACATCCATATCCATGTATAGGATAAGTTTGACTATCAATAATTCTTAGTCTATAGCCATGGGTATATTCAAGATAGTCAAACCATTGTAAATTTCCTGTCATATGATGACTAAATCCTGAGTCAATGTACCACATATTTTCATGTTTTATATATTGGTTTCTATTGGAGAAAAATCGGCATTCATTACGCAGAGAGGCGTTCCTACAATGGCAGACATGGGGGTGGGAGGCAAAGAGGTCATACATGTCACGCCATAAACAATTATTTTTTTATTAAAAAAGTTGACATTAACAAAAACATTTAAAATATAAAGTATCGCATCGGGATTGGGAAGGTTTAACTTTTGTTGCCTAAAAAAAAAACTTGTATCTACATTAATGGTTTTTCTAAAGAAAAACCTAAAACCCTAACCCTAGTGCTTGCAAACCTTAATAATTTTATATTTTACCTTTATCTACATCATAAATATTACTTACCTAAACGATATCTACAAATCACAAAAATTAATATAGATAGATAGTAAGGATATTGGTTAAGTTTTTATTTTTATTAAATAAAATACCTTAACGAGTAGCCATTATAAACTGATAAGTATTTCTTAAGTAAGAAGACCTCTAGAAATCACATAGAATTAATATACATAGATACTAAGGATCCTTAGGTACTTTTATTAAATAAAATATCCTTGCAATTAGATAGGTAGTACGATATTGATTAGTTGTCTATTTTATTAAATAAAATATCTTGACTAGTAACCATCTTTTTATCAACTTAAGTGATAAATCTGGTTTCATTATTTTTTTCCCTTTTTTGTCATGGCACGATAATGAAAAGTTATGATTACAATAGTATATCCAAGCATGGAGAACTGATGGTAAACATTACCTTGTCTAAACCAAAAAGAAATATAGGTGACTGCACATAAATTTACGATTTGGAGTCACCACCTATAATACTAATATCCAAGCTCATTAAAGCTTGGTGATGGCATCCATTTATTTTAATAAGCAGGCATAAATGTAGATACAATTTTTTTTTAGGCAACAAAATTTAAACATTTAAAAAAGCCGACAACTTTGTTAAAAAATTTCTTGGGGGTGTGATCTCCAAGATAGGCACCTCGGTATTGATAACTCTCGGCGTTTTTAGATATATATCCTTTATATATAATCTAGTTATATAATATTCTTGAAGAAGTAATATAGGATTTTATTATGATTACCTATTAGGGTATATGATCTACGATAGAAATATATAATCTTGATTTGATAAAACCTATATAAATCCTTGATTCTTTTAGGCTTCCTTATGTCTCCCTAGTAATGAGAATGAGTACTCTATAGGATTTTTAGGTTTTATAGATAGCTTGTATATTGCTAATGGATTTGAAACTTCATAAATAATAGATTATGATATTACCAAGTTTTGTAGAATACCTTATGACTTCCTAGTATGTTTTGGATAAGATATAAAGTGCTTTTGTAAGTTATAGTTCAATCTTGGTTAATTTTGTAAGGTTTTGTAACTACTAAAATCAACTTATATTGTCCTTATTGCTCCTATTGAACTAAGTAGTTTTTCTAGATTTTAAGAGGTTTTAATGTTGTATATTTTGTATCAATTTGAGAATATTTGAGACAAGTAAATATTATAATTTCCAACCTTTATATGGTTTTGATAAACCTCTTATAATGGTCCTTTGTGATTTGATTTTAATTTTTCTATTTTCCAATAAATCAATTTTTAGTAGTAGACATTATAAATCCCAAATTTATAAAATTATAAAAGATAATAATATTTGTAAATTATTAAATAGTTCGACTTAAGTAGAAGGCCTTATATCTCCTGGGTTAGTTTACAAATAGTATTTTATTTTAGGTAAGTTATCTCCTATGTATTTTTCTTTCTCAACCTTAAATTTTATCCTTGAAATTATAACCTTATATCTCCTATATTTGAAAGAAATATTAATGAGATAGTTTTTCTTACCTTAGCCCCTTGAATTCACACTTGAATGGCACTAGTTTTGATTGAAATATAACAGTCCTCTACATATCCTTTCTACGGTGCTTAACTTGATGAATCTAAATGGACAAGTGTGGTATGATTGTGTGAGAAATATCCAGGCTTGCTCTTCGACACTTGGAGAGTATATGTTGACCTTCTTCTATGGAGCCTTAAATTCTCCTTGTTATCCTTCTTCCATGTTGTGCTTAGAAATGGATTAACTGTGTTATTCCTCCTATGCTTTGATTGCACTTTTCTCTCCACTTCACACTGTAGAGATCAGACATAAATTCTTTCCTTTTGCACTCTCTACACTACATTTAATGGCAGTCAATGATGGACAAGTGGAACCTACATTTCTTGAGAGCACTACCAATTCTTCTTGTAATGCTACTGCATTGACCGTTACTCCTTTATAACGTATTAAACTTGCTTTGAGTGCTTGTAACTCCTAAATGTTTATCTATTGAGTGTTAGAGATATGATAGCCATTAGAGAATATTATGCCAAGTGTCATTTAGTCCTCTTGTGGAGTATTTTTTACGTAATGCCTCCAAGAAGGAGATTATAACTCCTTCGATTATCTTCCTCCTTAGCTTACTTTGATTTCTTGAGAAACAAGCAACATATTTTTTTCTCTAGGTATTTCATGAGCCACCTTGGAGCTTCGAGCAAGGATGAGGTAGCTTTTTTGCTACCCTCTATTGATGTTATTCCCAATGTAGCATCTACTCTTCTTCTTTGTGCTTATACCTTCGTTGTGCTCCATTTTCATGTTTGTAGTGGTGAAGCTTGATGCGTATGAACACTGGATGTGCTCTATCCTATTTTTTTATGTAAATATCTTATCCTTGCTATGGTTTACGTAAATTTTTGTGATAGATTTTCTTTGGCTTATGGAAATAACCTTGGCAGGCTTGTTGTCATTTACGTAAAAGCTTACTTTATCTTGCAGATCCATTCTTGGAGATAAAGCCCTTTTGTTGTTGGAGAATGCTCGATACTTTGGCCCTTCTTTTGGCTTCCTTTTTTTCCTGTACCTATTGTACCTATTATGGCACTTTTAAATCTACTCGTTTCCTTACATATTGATGTATTGTAGAAGTGCAATACCATGTAACCTTTACATGGATAAAGAATATTTTTATTGCACTTTTTCTTGCACTCTTTTGTAGGTATGAGATTCTTATTTTGTAGTAGATTAATGATTGAAAAATTAGGGTTTTAAGGATGTTTCTTTGGCTAGACTCCTTACCCTTTTTGCTTGAATGATTGATGGTGAATCTAAGCATTGTAAATAATGTAGAATAGAAGATTTATTTTAGCTGCTCTAAACCTAAGTGCTTTGGATTCGAGACTCAACAAGTCTCAATATTTGAATCTTCTTTTTGGTTAGATTTTCTTTGCTTGTACTAACCAATTTTGGTGGCTTTTATTGGCCACTATGAGTTGTAGGTTTCTATGCTTTAAGAGTGTCTTTAGACACTTGATCCAAACTAGATAAAGCAAAAAACTAATTTCTTTTGAGAGTAATAATAGTGCAAATGTATCTAACAAATTCTAATTTTAATGCACTAACAGATTATACCTTATCACTCCAATCTACTCTCAAGATAATGCACTTAATCAATTCACTACAACTAATAAAGAATAATCTGAAATGAACCTTTAAGAAATATTATGCAAATTTCTTGTAAGCAAGATATTAGGAGATAGTCTTCTTTTACTTTCCAAAGTAGATAATAGGCTAGTTGATAGATTATTGAAATTCTAAAATCTAATCAACTCATAATGTGCAAATGAAACTTAAAAAAAACCTTTATTTTTGCACACTTGAAGACTGTAATACAAATCTTCTTTTTGTAAATTTAATCAGGATGAGGTGCTTTAGAAAATTTGATAAGTAATCCAACTAATGAATCTTCTTGTACCAATAGTTGCATACCTTTTTTTGAATACTTTTATAACTCTTTTTCTGCTTCTATAGAGGATGTAGATCTCAATTCCTAAGATCACAAAGTTGCTACCTTGAGTAGGATCTTGCAACTCTTTGTAGACTATTTTGAACAACTTCTTCACCAAATTGATGGTCTCAAACTTTCTTTCATGAGATTAGAATTTGGTGACTTTGATATCCTCTTGTGATATCATCCTTTTGCTATATATTTGAAGAAGTTTGTATCTCTAAAGTAGTGACCTCTTACTGTAGGAGGTAATCTTCAAATCTCCTAGATTTGATAAGCTTTTTTTGCCTTCAAGTCTTCTTCTCAAATTTTGACTTCAAGTGGGATCTCTTCTCAAGATTTTAAATATCTTGAGGTCTTCACTAGACTCTTATTCTACTTGAATTTAGCACTCCTTACCAAATTCTCCTCCTCTTGGGATTTTTTTCGGATGGCAACAATTGTCCCAAGTCCTTCACTATCAGGGGATTCTCCTTGGTAGTGGATTTATCTAGTGAGTTCTCCTTTGATGTTTTATTCAACAAGGCCCTCCTAGAATTTTACTAGATGCTTATCGAGACCTTATCAAGGTCTTTGATCTTGTAGATTTGAGATCTTATCGTCAACCTTCTGCTTTTGGAAGTGTTGGTATTGAGATCTCCTAGATATTTGATTCTACTGCTTTTGGATTTGAGTAGGACTCTCCTAGTTCTTCTTATACTTTCTAGTCAAGAATTTTTTTAATGAGAACTCCTCCTGATCTCTTTTACTTTAGGTACTAGATTGATTCTGAAGAGGCTTTTCTTCCTAACTTTCTTGTAGGAAGCTTTCTTGACTTACTGGATATTATTTACCTGTAAAAACAATATTAGTACTAAAATCTACTTCTAAATTAGATACTCTCTTCTAGAATATTCTTTAGGATAAAGGTATATGTGGCTTATTTCAGTATCAAGGCTTTTGTGGTCTATTCTTCAATATCAAGGCTTCTATGGCATTTTCTTCTGGATCAAGGCTTCTATGGCCTTTTCTTCTGGATCAAAGTTGTTATGGCCTTTTCTTCTAGATCAAGGTTATTATGGCCTTTTCTTCTAGATCAAGGCTTCTATGGCCTTTCCTTTTGTATCAATGCTTCTATGGTCTTTTTCTTCTTGTGAAGTTCTTCAATATATCAATGGATATCTCCTATCTCTAGAATTCACCATGATTATTTTCCAAAAGTTTCTTCTGAAGTATTATCTTCTCTACAATACCTAATCTCTGCACTATGAAGGCACTCAGACCTTCAGGTAATGAAGCTGAGGTCTCCTAGCTTTTTATTATAGGAGGAGTCCTAATCATCTGAGTATTAATTCCCTGTAATAAAAGAAACTTTTAGGTAAGTATTTCTAGATCTCTGAGCTTCACTAGTTGATTCATCAACCTAGTGGATCAAATATTGAGTCTTAGTCTTCACAAGTTTTCTTTCAACTCTATGGAAATACTCTAGCCCTATGCAATTTGAGTATTTATGAAACTAATATTTTAGTCCTCACTTGTAACTCTCCCTAATTCTATCACCTAGACTCTTCTGAGAAATTTTGATAGTGACTGGCCCAATGATGCGTTAGGTTCTCAAAAAACATAGGGTCAATAATAATGGTGGTTTCTCTATAGACCTATTGTGGCTTGATCTACTATAGCTTTGATACCACCGTTAGCTTTTGATGCAACATACAATGGGAGATAACAATCATAAGATGTAGAAAGAAATAAAGTAAATCTAAGAGATGACTAAA
Organism: Wollemia nobilis; assembly: GCA_028583015.1. Classification (NCBI taxonomy): domain Eukaryota; kingdom Viridiplantae; phylum Streptophyta; class Pinopsida; order Araucariales; family Araucariaceae; genus Wollemia; species Wollemia nobilis. The sequence continues at coordinate 8,860,488 of JAQPPZ010016927.1, forward strand.
ATATGCTATAAATATAAATGATAAAAAATATTACAATAGCAGCTATGGAGGAAATGGACACTCCATGATATAAGCTATTACTCCATGAATGAGCTCTAAGCTTATAGCTCAGACACACACTACCCTACTGCCTATCTACCATACATTGAATTTGGTACAATGACTTTGATATATATCTTCTACATCTATGGTATTTATATAGGAAGATAAGTTCCTTGACCAACACTCTACCTAGTTGTACGAGTAAATACCTTGCACATTACAACTTGCACATTGACACTTGTAAATTTATTACATTGCATGAAGTAACTAGATAACTTCCCCAAAAATTAACCTAATGTCCTAAGTATGAACCAAGTAAGGTACATTTACATGATACAAATAATGTAATATACTTTATTTCTAACAATTTCTTAATTTATTACAACCTATGTTGGCCAAATTAAAATGTTTTAAAAGCTTGAATATCAATGAAAAATATATAGAAGCATTCAAATTTTTAATATTTGGTAATAAAGCATAGTGGATAGGTGGATAATATTTTAGTTTATGATTGTTGCTACTATTGGGAAAGGATTTATTGCATGTAACATTATATTTGAGAATATGGAGGGCACAATGAAACACTAGGCAATTTCCCTAAGATATTTTTATCACCGTATTTTCAAGGGATACCAAGATACTCTATATGCTCACAATGGAATTCCATATGTGGTGAGGAACTTCTTGGCATTGCTTCATGATAACTAGGGATGGATGTGGTTTTCCATATAGCGTGAGCACAATAATTCATTTTATTGTATGCAACTTTCCTAGGGCATCTATGCACTATTTTATTAATAGACCATATTGAAAGGTTTCCATTTTAGTTTGGTGGGTTTTTGCTTATGTCTACTTTCTTATTTTTCATGGCAATGCCATATGAGAGTTACTGGCATAAGGAATCAAATTGGAAAGATTTTTTTTTGCAATGTACTCATTCACCTTTTTTATTTTTAATTTTGGACCCAACCAGATTGCCTTTAGTATACCGACAAAGTTGTTTCTTATGCAGTTGCGATCAACGTGCCATGATATTTAAGCTACTAAGTGAAATTTAAGGTCCATAATTGGATCAATTGGTTTGTTGTATGCTTTGTAGCCCACTCATATAATTTTTACACATTATGATCTATTTTATCCAACCAAAATTGGTGTATCTACTTGTCTTGTTGAGTGGGAATGGCCTAGGTGTTGTGACCATTTCACAACGTACCCCAAAATTGGAGACCCACCGTAAATTCTTTTTGTTTGAAAGGTTTTTTTTTTTTTTGCTTTTGAGTGGTTGACAAATAGAGTCTTCCTTTTACCGTTGTGGTATAGGTTGTTTGGCATACAATGTCTTCTTGTGTTTCTTTTTAATGTTTAATATAATTAATTACTTTATAATGTTTGCACGATTGATTAGGTTTGTAATGCCTTCATAAGCTGAAATACTTGAATTTAAAATTAATGCAAACATTTAGACTTTAATCAAATTCAAAATAAATAAAAAGGAGAATATAATAAAAAAAATTAAAAAAATAATAAAAATAAAAGAGATATATATATATATAGTTTTAACTATTTTAAATTAATTTTAGAGTTTTTAATTAATTTAGTATAAGTTACAGTTTTAATTTTATGATGAGTTTCATTTTATTAAGCCTGCGATTGCTTTGTTGTTGGCAGGTTTTTTAAAGAATGTTGAGGGTGCCGGATTCCGAAGAAAGCTAACACATAGATATGATTTATCCACGGTGGACGAACGCAGTGGACATTCGGAATGACGTATGAGGACGTAGAAAAACAGTAGACGAATGGAGCAGAATGGAGATGTGGGAGATGATGAGCTTCGAGAGTTTTATTACAGCATTCCATGAACCTGGAGTACTGTAAGTTGTTTATTATTTAATAGCAAATCCCACAGCAGGGAAAAAAAGCACCACCGTTCGAGCTCAAAAGAGTTTAGCTTGCTTATTGACAAAGCTTATTTATGTCATCAAATACATCCATGAAAGGGAATCTGTTTTGAAGTCTCATTTATGTCGAAAAGCGTCAGCGTAGCCAATGGTAAGGGCATGTAAAATGTTTTGGCGGATTATAGAGAAGGCGTTGTGATGTGGAGACGGCCTCTAAAGTATAATATATTCATAAATATTTTAACAAGGTTGGTACAAAACCATGAAATCAATGCATGTGGCAATCACATAAAAAGGTGGTTATAGGATGTTTATGCACATAAAAGCCGAAATGTCCAAAAATTAATAGAACAAATTTAAAATGTTACTAAAATAAAATAAATAGAGTGAAGCTTGTGGAGCGTTAGGGCGATAAGACAATTTTAATTTAATCTACCATTATGTTAATTTTACATTGCTTGGAAAGAATGATATAAGTGCGTTATTAAAACTATCACGGAACGGTTACAAATGGAGTGATGAAAGTCGAATAGAGAGAAAATTTTAAAGGGGATGCAAGGATTCTAGACTTGGAGGAAAATTGCACGGGAAGTAGAATATTAGCAGAAGATGAATTTTTGGAGCCTCTCCTTTTGTTCTAACGCATAATATTTCATATGAGATGCCATTTCAAAACAAAGTATTCTCTATTTTCAGAATTTATTGAAAATCTTATTTTGTAATATTTTGGAAATACATGATTTTTATACATGGTGATGGTTAACTCATGAGTTATTTTTCAATATATTGCATTTATCTTTATAATATTGCACTGCATTAAATGTCAGATTGCATAAATTATCTTTAGAAGATTGCACTGCATTAAATGTCAGATTGCATGTTTAATGTTGGTTTTGCAGGATACAAAAGTTGCAGTGGGAAATTTTAAAATTTCAGCATTTTATTTTATTTTGTTTTATTTTTTAAACCCTATATTTTAATTTTTTTAAAGTTTTTCAAATTAAATAAAAAATGTAAAAAAAATAAGATTCAAAAAGAGAGATGCACAAATTCAAAAAATAAGCTTTAAGTTGGTTATTCAAGCAATTTTGATTTTAGTTTGAAGCATGGTGGAAATTATAAAATTATTTATAAAGTTAATATTCTTTAAGGAATTTTATAATTAAGTAAAGTTTTATTTCTCATTTCAAGCTTTGTATTTCATTTTCAAGCAATAATTTTTTTTTTATTGGTAATGGGTTTTGAAAGGGATGCAAAATCTTCTATACATGTCGAGAGGATCCCGTGAAGGTTTGACTCAATATAGAGCAAGCCAAAAAGGGGCCATTTGTTGTGGCCACACAAAAAAAAACAAAAATAGAGAAATATATATTGATTACGGCCCACATGCGCAAATAGAATAAAACACAAAATATTGCAGACACAAAGGGACAACCCGGTAATGAAAGGGGAAAACCCGATAACACCTCCTCATTCTGGGATGTAGTCTTTGTCCTCCTTGGGGTCATCCTCCATAGGGATACTGGTTTTCTATGCATTCATAAGGTTGATAATTTTGTTGGCTCTTTGAAGCATCGAAGTAGCCAAAGTGATGATGTCCTCCAGGTCAGTCATTTAGTCCACATCACTCACTTGTTAGATGTACCAAGACCTCGAAAATGGTCTTGATGTAGTCTTCTAAATTTTACGGGTAGGGGAAGGGCTTTTACCTTTGTCACTTACATTTTTGACATGGACTGAGTGCTAGTAGGTGTTATAGATAGTCCTGCAGGAGGTATCTCTCTTTGCTTGCCTGCTCTACCAGAGGATCCATTATCCACATCAATTATCTGTACTTCTTAACAAATTTCCATCAGACCCAAAGGTGGTTCTGGAATTGGATCGGGATCAGTGGATAGCCTATCAGCTTCAATGATGGCTAGTCCAGATTCTGGGTAATGTATTTGCAAATAATTAATTGGAGATTTTTGTGCTTGGGGTAAGTGAACTTCCCTCTTCTGACGCTATCAATAGAGATATCCATCGACCGAAGTAGATACTTCGGGATGTTAATCTACTTAATGTCCTTCAAAAAGTTTAGAAATGGCATGTGTAATTCATGTCAACATTCTCGGGCTTAGAGCTTACCTTGAATTGTTGATTGGGTTGATTGGCCCTAGAATATCTCATCACACAGACCATACCATACCCAATGATAATTTGGTTCATAAGATGAGAGCGCATAAAAAATGGAGGTAGCCATAGAGAGGAGCAAAGCTAGCGGTGATATCTAAAAATGGTAACAGTGGAAAGAGTGTGCCAATGAAGATGCATCTTGTCTTTAGTCATCCTCCATGAGTGTGCTATACAGAAAATCCATGCCACCTTAGCATCCACAATGGGCATGAGTTGGATGGTTCTGCCATTACACACTATCAAATTGATAGCTTGGTACGAGGTGGTGATAGTACCATTATTGGTAATAAGCTCAATATCATAAAGCACATGAATGGAGTCACACTCTCTCTTCGTTTGAAACTCTATTTTGGTCCCTCGGTTATTTGTTCCTTTTCAAATTTTGAAGATAATGTTGGCACTAGTGTTGGGAAGAAACTCCTTAATACCACCTTTATTACTGCTTTGATTGATTAATTTCTTAAAATAATAACCCTCGCACCTGATATTATGGTCAATGTAATCCAGAGGAATATTAGGTAGGCTCCTTGGGGTGTGAACCTGATGACTATCAACTGATTGTATTAAGATTGACTATGGATGCCATCTCAGAATGAAGTTGTAGTAGGACTTAGCCCAAGAGGAATAATGTCTCTTTATGCTTCCATGTTTATTCTCTCTCCATACACGGTGGCGCATATTGATCCTGATGGTTTTGACACTATTCATATGTGGCAGCTTCATTCTCATGGTAGAAATTTATGGTACATTGGGGAAAGTCCTACTGCCATGTTGACAAAGATTGCAGAGTCAACCCATTAAGTTGATGGACAAAGATTTATAGATCTTTCAGACATTGTCAAAGTATTTGTTTCACATTATCAAGGTGTTTTTGCTTCTCAACCTGAAAGCATGAGATTTCGAAATGAAAAACAGTATTAAAGATGCAATAAAAATAGAACCAAATTGATGCATAAAATAACACGGATAGAATTATATTAAAAACAGGAGCACAACCCTTCTTATTAATGTAATTCCGCTCGGTTACAATATGTCTCTTCACTGTTACGTATTTTTAAATACACCAGATGAATAGTGATCTCTCTTCCCGCATGCCCACATGCAAAATAGGCAGGCCAGTGTTGCTGTCGCTTATGTTAATTTGTCCTTGCTTGCTGCTGTATTTCTTGCAGTCAGAGAAACAACAAAACCATTTAGTAATACCTGTTGTTAAAACAAAGCATTCGGTCTTAAAAATACAGAACAACAGATTAAAGAAATCAGAATACTTTGAAACCTGCGTATTAGTGAGAATGAAATAACAGCACAACCCGCATGTAAATATGCATTCAATCTTAAAAACACATAAAACACGCATGGATGATTAGAGCAAAACACGTAACTAAAAATACACTAGGCTTTGTCGGCGAATGGGTGGATCATGGATCCAGACTCATGTTCTTCATATCATGTACGTAGAAGAAATGAATCGAAAGGTGCAGTCGGGTATCGAGTTCAACAGCACTTCGTTGCATTTCTAATAATGCTTCTGTCTCTGCTTTTACATTGTATCGAGCCGGTTTTTTATAGAGGGTTCGGCCTCTGAGAGCATTAATGTTAAAACCCTAAATCCGCAAGGGCCGCTTAGATTTGATCCTTATCGGGCCATTATGAGACATGGCTCGCACTGACAGATCGTAGTTATGAGGCGTGGCTTTGGATCGGATTTGTTTCGAAACGACTTGTCTCATTAAAGTCTCGCCGCTTAGTTAAAATCCGCTTTAAATTGCTTTAAATGCTCTCTTTGGATATTTTAATGTTTGTCTTGAATGCTGACGTGTCGCCTCTTGAATGGTCGAATGTCTGCTTTTAACGCTGCCGTAATGTTTTCGTGTCTGCTTTTAATATTAAAAACCTGCCAGGCATGTCGCGATATCACGACGTCGCGATATCGCGACAGCAAGAACGAAATAAGGCGCAGAGGGGGGACCCGTCGCGATATCGCGACGGTCGCGATATCGCACACCGCATGATATCGCGACGGTCGCGATATCACGACCGCACGATATCGCGACCGTCGTGATATCGCGACCGCGCGATATCGCGACCGTCGCGATATCGCGCCTAGACAGCGCTTTGTCAATTTTTCACTTTGTTTAAAAGCAATTTTGCCTAAGGTTTGAAGTTTGCTTAAGTTTTGAAGGTTTTGACTAAGTTTGTTAAAGGCTCGCTTAAAGGCTTTGAAGTTTGTTAAAGGCTTTGATAAAACGACCAACTCTTCCAAACTGCTGTGCAAGTGGCCAAGACCACTGTTTGACCTCTAAAGGCTGCCCTAAAAGCTGTGTATGTCCATGTGACCAGTGTTTGTAGTCACTTAATCGAATGGTGCTGTTTTGGTGTCTACAGATGCCCCTTTTTGGGAAGCGCTGCGAGTGACGCAGTGTTGAGCAAAAATATACGACCAAAGCACTAATGATTAGGGTTTCTTGGTAACCTAACCAACTCTTAATGCCCCAAGTATGGAAAGGGCATGCATTCTTGAATCCTTGCTTCTGACGAGCTAAGGAATTTGATTTCAAGTGTTAACCTGTTTTGGTGAGGTGTGACTTGAGCTTGGACATTGATCAGTCATGATTAGGCAAAGGGCGCAACCTTTTATCCACAGGGGAAACCTTGTGTTCATGCTTCGGGAATGCCAAGTATTTGATCAACTTAATGATTGCTTGTTTACTGCCCCAAGCGGGAGCGTGATTGTCTTTGTCAATGATTCTTTGAATGCATGTCATTGCCTTGATTGGGTGTGTGGTTGTTGATTGGTGACTAAGTGTGACTACCCCCTCAAGCGACGAATCGATGAGGGAATGACCTTCGTGAGAAAAGCGACGAGTCGCTTGACCCAAGATGACTTAGGTTAGGGTGCCTTTAGATGTTTTACCATTTGAGCACGTGCAATTTCCTGACATTTGGACCTATTTTTGGTGGGTGTTAACCCTTTTGGTGATGCCATAATGGGGTGAAATCATCGAAAACCCATCTTCCCGTGGAGCGGTCCGGCTATGGTAGCCTTCTTGGGGAAGTAGGAGAGTGAGAATTTGAACCCCGACATCGAATTTCTTTGCCAAGAGGTTAAGTGCAAGAGCACTTGTGTCCGGCAATTTATTGCTTATGTTTTTGTGTTGCATTTTTGTGATGTTTTTGTTGTTTTGATTTTCTTTCTTTATGCCTTGTTTGCGTATATTTCATGATTTTATGCACAATGGTTGATGTTGGTGGATGCATGCTACTTTATATTGATGGATGCATATGGTATGATAATTACCGATGTTGTATGTTGATTTATTTTGATGGATGCAAGTGCATGTGATATGCAGAAATGAAATGGATGGATGGACTTGGTGAGATTTGGTTATGGCACCATAGATTGTTTTAGATCTCCATTATTTTGCTATGTACAAATGTGGTGTGTCTTTTCTTGTATTTTCTGGTGGTATTGTAAGGATGAAAAGTAGCGCAGTTGGTTTAGAAATGTAGCAAAGGTTTTCCGAGACTCAGATGGTTTTAACTTACTAGCCATGATTGTACTTTATCTTACAAGACTTTTGAACAAGGTATGAATCGGACTTGTTTTTGACCAAGCTATTTCACATCCCTGTGTGTGCAATTGAGTTCATTTATGTGGTATTTGTCAGGATACCGCCGAGTGCCGGATGGGCTTTCAACCGAACTCGTATTGAGGATCACCTAATTAGCTCCACTAACTCCTTTGTTGTATGTAGTTAGATTAATCTGCGGTGTCATCCAGGATACCATAAGCTAGCTCATCCACATGCAAACATTGATCTGTACACAAGTTAATGTGATAGATATATCGTCATGCGAGAAGTTTACCGTCAGTGACCGATAGGCTATCAACCAAACCGATACTGAGGCTTGCCTCATGACCTATCAGAATGCTGAGAGTTCCAGGGATTCAAGGTCAACTCCCTTCTTTTCTTCAATTGTATTGGGATACTTGCTCTTTATAGTGATAATAATCACTGTTTATTTTAATTTGTTTTTCTTTTCTCTTGAGCAAGGGATTTGGATATGGAGTGACGAGAATCACTATTCTTTGTGCCTTTTGATATGTGCACTGTAGGATGTCAAATTTTGGAGCTTTGACATTTGCAAATTTTTGATGTTTTGCAACTTTGGGATTCTTAGGGAATTGGGTAGGGAGGATGCTTGTCCTTTTGCCAACTCTCAGCATTCTTGGGGTCATTCGCACAGGGGGATGAGCAAGATAACCGTTTCGCTTATGGTAACCTGGATTACTGTGCAGGTTTCATCCTTCGTTCACACAACTCGGGAATTTTTATGTGTTTTAATTTGTGTTGGGATGTTACGTAACAAGGTGTATTGCAAGTGTAACTCTACCTTCGTAAAATCTGTTTGACTTGATACATTTCATTGCTAAAGAGCAAAATGATGATTGAATCACGAAAAACTCTTGATACATTAAAAGACCACTGACTCTAGTGTGGTAAAGTGCATGGTGTTTTTGCTGTTTTTGTAAAATGGAATAGTGTGGAATGAGATGGACTAGTAGAGCCATGACAGCCTATGGTGCCTTTGACCTATACGACCATGAATATGCAATGTATGGATGTGATGGTTGAATGCAACTATGTATTTTTGTATTTTTGATGGATTGATTTTGGTGAATATGAAGATGAATTGCGAGAAGAACTCTCTATTGATGAATTTGAATATGCCTAGAAATGAGATGCAAATTTTTGTTGTTTTTGGTGATTTTTGTTGTTTTTGAATTTTCATGATTTTTGACCAAGTGATTGTGGAAATCCTTGGAGCATTTTGGGATTGACCAAGCGATTTTTAGGAATCCTTGGAGCATTTTGGGATTGACCAAGCGATTGCAAGAATCCTTGGAGCCTTTGGGATTGACCAAGCGATTGCAAGAATCCTTGGAGCCTTTGGGATTGACCAAGCGATTGCAAGAATCCTTGGAGCCTTTGTGGGATTGACCAAGCGATTGTGATAATCCTTGGAGCATTTTGGGGGATTGACCAAGCGATTGCAAGAATCCTTGGAGCATTTGGGTTTGACCAAGCGATTGCAAGAATCCTTGGAGCCTTTTTGGGATTGACCAAGCGATTGTGATAATCCTTGGAGCATTTTTGGGGATTGACCAAGCGATTGCAAGAATCCTTGGAGCATTTGGGATTGACCAAGCGATTGCGAGAATCCTTGGAGCTTTTGTGGGATTGACCAAGCGATTGTGATAATCCTTGGAGCATTTTGGGGGTTGACCAAGCGATTGCAAGAATCCTTGGAGCTTTTGGGGTGACCAAGCGATTGCGATAATCCTTGGAGCTTTTTGAGATTGACCAAGCGATTGTGGAAATCCTTGGAGCATTTTGGTTTGACCAAAGGGTTGATGGACACCTTTGGAGCATTTGGTGTAATCCACTTGCTCTTCAGGGAATAGAGGTACCCCCAGCTTGACAATCTTTGTGCACCGGATCTGGCTCTGTAGGAATTGGCACGAATGGATCGACCTTATGCACGGATAGGAGGACAGAGGTCTGCCTTCGACATCGATGGTGCTATGATATCTCTGGGTGGAAGTTGCTCGCGACCTTCCCCAAGGAGTGGGATGGACATGTGATGCCGGTGGGCTGGGTCTATGCGCCACTCATGCCCTAGTATTATGTTTATTTGTTGACATGCTTCATCGATATTTATGGGATGTCGATGTTGTCGTATGTGATTGCTTTGAGCTATCTCTGTTTCATCCTCACCTTCGGACAATGTGTATAGTTCATCAGAATCTAGAGATTCTGAGACATGGAGGACTGCATCATCAGGTAGACCTACGGTTAAAGGTTGATCCTCTTCGAAAGGAGCCTCATGTAAGTTGGGCATTGGGAGCTCCAAAATCTTGGTCTCTAGCGACTCTAAGTGCTCCAATGTTTTGCATGTATCAGGGGATTTGAGCTCCTCCTCTTTGGTTGGTTCTTGTTGAGGGACTTGAGGCCTATGAAGGGGTGGCTCGATGGCACCCCCCATGCCTTGACAGGGCATTTCATCCCTCTCTTCTTCTTGCTTTGATTCCTCAGAGGCTTCTTGATGAATTTCTAAGGGTGGCCCATGAACTTGAGTGGGTTCCTGAGGAAGGGGCCCATCATTGGTTATAAGATTAACCCCCCGCTCATGTCTGGGAGGCATCGGGGGCGATGCTTGATAAGGTCACGGAGACTCGTCTCGGTGCAACTTATCCGCTTTGCGCTGCATGTATAAGTATTCTAACTCCTGACGACCTTGCTCAAGCCGTGTGGTTCGAGCTTGGCGGGTGGCTTTTCTGGCGACTGTCGGGTCAATTTGGTCTACCCTATTTTGCTCAGGAGGTTCGGATTTGTGCCTCTCATAATGTTTTGTCTTATGTGTGTGAGGGGTTGGAGTCCTTTCCTGCATAGTGTGTTGGAACAACTCATCCTTCTGGCACTGAAGGCGCTCTTCGTTAATATGGTACAGTTTCTCTAATGGTAGTCGATCGAGCTCAAGTTGCGTGAGTTGCACCCGACGTGCGAAATGCTTGACAGACTCTAAGATAGTTGGTCTTGTCGCCTCATGTGTAGAAGGCCTAGATGCCTCTCTGACATATCTATCTTGGTCGTAGTGATCCAAGATCTCTAGAGGCCATCTCTCTCTGATGGGGGTAGCGGAATTTATCTGAGGCGCTGGCCTCAGAGTGTGACCATGATATCTAGCAGGTGCGGAGGCGTATTGCTCCCACGATGTGTATTGTTTTTGAGGAAGGTAGGAATCTTCCTCATGCTCTCTTTCATAAGCGAACACGATTTGGCAGACGGAATTGGCTTGGCCTGCCTGAGGAGCTTTGTGCTCTGGATTTGTCATCGTAGTCCTGACAACTGGAGGGGTTGAGGGAGGGATAGTGTAACCATGTGGTTCCTCCCATCGAACCCTAGGTTGACTCAGCGCTTCATCGTGCGGTGACCGCTCGTAACGAGCATCTAAGGTAGCTCTCCTATGGATGTACCCCTCATGGGAGGATGTGTGTTGAGTGCTATGCTGAACAGGAGTGCTCCTAGAAGGGGTACCCCCATAGTCCTTATCTGTTAAGGTGTGGAGGGGACCACCTTGTGTGTCAGGCCGCCAAGGTGGTATGACCAAATCCTTGGGGTTAAAGGGAAGGCGACTAGCGCCCTCTCTTTGTGCACCTTCCGCAGCATCCGCCCTTGATTGGGCTTGGCTACGGGTGTACACCATTGTGTTGCTTCTCTACTATCTAAGCAGATTTTATCTCGTTTATGATGATTTGTCTTTTTGTTTACACTAAGTAGAAATGAACACACACATACACAAAACCGTGATTATCTCTTTTAAGGATTAGATAGTGTGTCCTAAACTGGTTTAGTGCATTTTGATGTTTTGTTTTGTTTTTGCAATTTTGGAAGAACGTTTAAATGCATAATGTTGGCTCATATGACTCCCATAAATGGTCGCCCCTTCAATATACCATTTGCCGGACCGATATACCAACCTCTCTATATACCCGCCCTTACGTGAGGGAGACTATAGGTACGTGAGAGCAGATGGTACGTGGAACATAGGCGGTACGGAAGGGGAATCACTCTGTTTATGACACCTACCATAGAAGACTTATCCTCGCGTGCATGGGAATCACCCCAGCAACACTTGGTCAGCTTTCGTCAGGATTTACGTCTAGCAACAGTCGCGATCGAGGTAATGGATGCAATATCTCAAGCCAAAGTGATGATGGAATCCACCTTTGGTCTTGCTCAAGGGTTGGGGTTTTACGACCAACGCCTTGGTTTAAAATACCACGTGGTGTGTGAGGTTCATTTTACTTTGCAAAATTGAAACAGGCAACTGAAAAAGAAAGCTTTCCCTATGCCAGACAGACACTACAAACCGGCAAACAGCAAGTGAAAAATTGAAAAGAAATTTTCGACCTTTCTTTAACAAAATTTTTTAATTATTAAATGAATAATTACGCAGATAACTACATAATTAAATAAAGCAAGAAAAATTTTCAAGAAAAATTTCTCTACCTTACTTTAATAATTAAAAAAGATTAATTATTAAATGAATAATTACGCAGATAACTACATAATTAAATAAAGCAAGAAAAATTTTTAAGAAAAATTTCTCTACCTTATTTTAATAATTAAAAAGATTTAATTATTAAATGAATAATTACGCAGATAACTACATAATTAAATAAAGCAAGAAATTTTTTTAAGAAAAATTTCTCTACCTTACTGTAATAATTAAAAGAAATTAAAATGACAGTAAAAGATTAAATAAATAAAATAACCCGAAACTTCGCAACAGAAAATGATATGGACGGCTAGAACCGTTACCTCCTTTCTACGCCGAAATTGTTGTTTCTGACCTCCGGCTAAAAAGAAGTACCTGTTAAGCACAAGACACAACAAGTTTAATTAACTTCTGTGATTTTAAAAATCTGGGAACGGTCCCACCGTGATCGCCACTGAAAGCATGAGATTTCGGAATGAAAAACAGTATTAAAGATGCAATAAAAACAGAACCAAATTGATGCATAAAATAACACGGATAGAATTATATTAAAAACAGGAGCACAACCCTTCTTATTAATGTAATTCCGCTCGGTTACAATATGTCTCTTCACTGTTACGTATTTTTAAATACACCAGATGAATAGTGATCTCTCTTCCCGCATGCCCACATGCAAAATAGGCAGGCCAGTGTTGCTGCCGCTTATGTTAATTTGTCCTTGCTTGCTGCTGTATTTCCTGCGGTCAGAGAAACAACAAAACCATTTAGTAATACCTGTTGTTAAAACAAAGCATTCGGTCTTAAAAATACAGAACAACAGATTAAAGAAATCAGAATACTTTGAAACCTGCGTATTAGTGAGAATGAAATAAAAATACAACCCGCATGTAAATATGCATTCGATCTTAAAAACACATAAAACACGCATGGATGATTAGAGCAAAACACGTAACTAAAAATACACTAGGCTTTGTCGACGAATGGGTGGATCATGGATCCAGACTCATGTTCTTCATATCATGTACGTAGAAGAAATGAATCGAAAGGTGCAGTCGGGTATCGAGTTCAACAACACTTCGTTGCGTTTCTAATAATGCTTCCGTCTCTGCCTTTACATTGTATCGAGCCGATTTTTTATAGAGGGTTCGGCCTCTGAGAGCATTAATGTTAAAACCCTAAATCCGCAAGGGCCGCTTAGATTTGATCCTTATCGGGCCATTATGAGACATGGCTCGCACTGACAGATCACAGTTATGAGGCGTGGCTTTGGATCGGATTTGTTTCGAAACGACTTGTCTCATTAAAGTCCCACCGCTTAGTTAAAATCCGCTTTAAATTGCTTTAAATGCTCTCTTTGGATATTTTAATGTTTGTCTTGAATGCTGACGTGTCGCCTCTTGAATGGTCGAATGTCTGCTTTTAACGCTGCCGTAATGTTTTCGTGTCTGCTTTTAATATTAAAAACTTGCCAGGCGCGTCACAATATCGTGACAGCAAGAACAAAATAAGGCGCAGAGGGGGGACCCGTCGCGATATCGTGACTGTCGCGATATCACGACGGTCACGATATCGCACACCGCGTGATATCGCGATCGTCGCGATATCGCACACCGCGTGATATCGCGATCGTCGCGATATCGTGCCTAGACAGCGCTTTGTCAATTTTTGACTTTGTTTAAAAGCAATTTTGCCTAAGGTTTGAAGTTTGCTTAAGTTTTGAAGGTTTTGACTAAGTTTGTTAAAGGCTCGCTTAAAGGCTTTGAAGTTTGTTAAAGGCTTTAATAAAAAGACCAACTCTTCCAAACTGCTGTGCAAGTGGCCAAGACCACTGTTTGACCTCTAAAGGCTGTCCTGAAAGCTGTGTATGTCAATGTGACCAGTTTTTGTAGTCACTTAATCGAATGGTGCTATTTTGGTGTCTACACAACCCCTTGATGATGCTAGAAGGCAAGCTCTTGCTGATTGTACTGTTGTTGTCCCCAACAAGCTTTCTCCTAAGCAAATGTTATTTTGTGACACTCCTCTTTCTCTAGAAGATCTAAAAACTGCCTTGTCACTTATGGCCAATGATAAGGCACCTGGGCTTGATGGCTTCCCATGTGAATTCTATAAAGAATTTTGGGATATGCTTGGTTTTGATCTCCACAAAGTTTATCTTGAAGCCCTACAATGTGGTTCACTGGATTCCATTATTAACAAAGGCAATGTTAAATTTATTCCTAAGTCTGGAGATCCTGAGCTCATCACCAATTGGAGGCCGATCACCCTGCTTAATGTGAGCTACAAGATTATTGCTAAAGCCCTTGTGCTTAAGCTTAAATCTATTTTGCCTTTGATTGTCAGACCTAAACAAACTGGCTTTGTTAAGGGAAGATACATTCTTGATAATGTTCTTGTTGTTTGGGAAGGTATGGAGTGGGCAAGAAATTCTAAACAAGATGCTTTATTCATTAAGATAGACTTTGAGAAATCCTATGATAAGATGGAGTGGTACTTCATAACTACCATGCTTCAGGCTCTAGGTTTTGGGCTAGTATTTGTGAGCACCATTCTTATGTTATTTCAAGATGCTTTAGTTGTTCTTACCTTGAATAATAGTCAATCTCAGTCAATTTCTCTTGGTCGCTCTATGAGACAGGGGTGCCCTCTTGCTCCATCTCTTTTCATTCTTGCTACAGAGGCTTTTAGCTATTTGTTGGTCCATACGATGGATCAAGGATTAATCAAGGGTATTGCTCTCCCTAATTATGACCGTCAGTTGTTCAATGGTCATTTTGCAGATGATTCCTTCTTAACGCGTCAAGAAGATGAGCAATCCCTTTCCTCGATTATTAGTTGCTTAGAGGTGTTATGTTTAGCCTCTGGTTCTTCTATACAATGGAAAAAAACATCTTGTTTTTGGCAATCTCAATCTCAACTGCTACACTGGTTACATCAATTCCAATGGACTTGGATTCATCTAGGTGAGGTGTTTAAATTTCTTGGAATTCCTTTTGCATTTCATGGTTCCTCTGCTCAATTGTGGCAGTATGTTATTGATAAAGTGGAAAAGAAGATTTCTTACTAGACTAGTAAGAAAATTTCTCTGGCAAGAAAAATTTAGATTTGTTCTAAGGTTTTAGCCACTACCCATGTCTATTATTCATCTTGTTGGGTTTCATCCAAATCTTGTTATAAAAAACTAGATAAGCTTCTGAGAGACTTCTTGTGGGCCAAAGACTCTATCAAGTAATGTTTTCATCGGGTAGCCTGGGAAATTTTCTGTTTGCCCAAGGATTGTGGAGGCATGGGTTTGTTTGATTGTCACCGACAAGGTCTTGCCCTTTGTGCTAAATGGATCACCCGATCTTTAATTGGGGATGAATCTTGGAAAGTGCTGGTCAGGCATTGCATTTCTTTTGGTTTGCTTCAGGGGAAGAAAATTTGGAAAGGGGTGGGATTGCAATCCATTCTTACTGCCCCTATCCCTATTAAAGTTAAAGGTTCTTTTGTCATTTAGAGTATTTGGAAAGCCTAGGAGGCCTTCAAACCCTAGCTTAGTTGGAAAGGGAGTTTTTGCAAAGCAGGTGCCTCTTTGTCTTCCATGAATATTTGGTGGTCTCCTATTATCACTTGGCAAGGTTCTCCCTTAGCTCTGGTGCAGTGGGTCAGAGCGCAGAGGTTCTATAAGCATGGTATTGCTTCCATTTTTTATTTCTTCTCCCGACATGCCAGGTGTTGGATACCCTAGGAAAGTTTTCGTCAAATTCACAATTTAAATCCTAGTGATAGAGACACTTATGAGGTGGTTATTTATAGTATTCCGTTTTCTATTTGGAGCAAACTACATAAGAATTTTTAAAAACCCTGGTGGTCAGATTGGTGTTGTCCTGGGGAGCTTCCTGTTTTGCAATATAAAGCTCATCTTGGTTACAAATGGGTCACCCCACAAGTTCCAATGGTTGATAAGCTCACTCTAAGATGGAATTTAGTCTCTCTTCCCTCCTAATGGAATAAGAGGTTTCAGATTGCTTGGGCTACTTATATTGAACCTAAATAGAGTTTTTTTCTTAGAGTCTCTTACATCAAGGGTTACCTATTGGCAGTAGGCTCAAGCATCTAGGTGTTCATAATATCATTTGTCCGGTTTGTGGACAAGTGGAAGATTTACTACATGTTTTTTGGTCTTGTGATCGGGCTTAGTCAGCTTGGGAGTGGCTTCTTGAATTTTTTAGACCTTTTATGCAGGAGGATTTTACTTGGGTGCATGCTATTTTGGGTGACCCTATTAATTTTTCCTTCAACTTGGATGTTTTTTGGAATATTTTTAGAATTGGTACCTTGTTTTATCTATGGAAGTCCCAGAATAGAGCTATTGTTTCTCAGCAAGATGTCGGACATTTCTTCTCTGTTGTTGATAAATATGACATATTCTTTGATTGCTGGTTATAGATTCAAGCACAAGTTAAAAAAGTACAGGTGGAGTTGCAGTACTTGCGTACCCTCATGGATCATTGGGGGAATACACCCTGCATTATGAGTCATGTGCATCTTCCTTCCCCTTCCAGGTGGCAGTAATTTCTCGGCTTCTTTCTTTTTGAATGCATATTTAATACTGTTTTGGCAGTTGTTATTGGCAGTTTGTGGGTTGTTTCTAACACTCTTGTATACTCTTAACCACAATGGTTAATGTATTGGTTTACGGGGTGTGCTAATCCCACCCACCCTTTTTTGTATGATTAAACATTATTTTATTAATATAATGGCTTTTTCATAAAAAATAAAAAAAAACTATCACAGAACAGTTACAAACAGAGAGATGAAAGTTGAATAGAGAGAAAATTTTAAAGGGGATGCAAGGATTCGAGACTTGGAGGAAAATTGCACAGGAAGTAGAATATTAGCAGAAGATGAATTTTTGGAGCCTCTCCTTCTATTCTAGAGCATAACATTTCACATGATATGCCATTTCAAAACAAAGTATTCTCTATTTTCAGAATTTATTGAAAATCTTATTTTGTAATATTTTGGAAATACATGAGTTTTATACATGCTGATGGTTAACTCATTAGTTATTTTTCAATATATTGCATTTATCCTTAGAAGATTGCACTGCATTAAATGTCAGATTGCATAAATTATCTTTAGAAGATTGCACTGCATTAAATGTCATATTGCATGTTTAATGTTGGTTTTGCAGGATACAAAAGTTGCAGTGGGAAATTTTAAAATTTCAGCATTTTATTTTATTTTGTTTTGTTTTATTTTTTAAACCCTATATTTTAATTTTTTTAAAGTTTTTCAAATTAAATAAAAAATGTAAAAAAAATAAGATTCAAAAAGAGAGATGCACAAATTCAAAAAATAAGCTTTAAGTTGGTTATTCAAGAAATTTTGATTTTAGTTTGAAGCATGGTGGAAATTATAAAATTATTTATAAAGTTAATATTCTTTAAGGAATTTTATAATTACATAAAGTTTTATTTCGCATTTCAAGCTTTGTATTTCATTTTCAAGCAATAATTATTTTTTTATTGGTAATGGGTTTTGAAAGGGACCCAAAATCTTCTATACATGTCGAGAGGATCCCGTGAAGGTTTGAATCAATATAGGGCAAGCCAAAAAGGGGCCATTTGTTGTGGCCACACAAAAAAAAACAAAAATAGAGAAATATATATTGATTACAACCCAAAGGCGCAAATAGAATAAAGCACAAAAGATTGCAGACACAAAGGGACAACCCAGTAATGAAAGGGGAAAACCCGGTAACACCTCCTCATTCTGGGATGTAGTCTTTGTCCTCCTTGGGGTCATCCTCCATAGGGATACTGGTTTTCTATGCATTCATCTCGTTGATAATTTTGCTGGCTCTTAGGAGCATCAAAGTAGCCAAAGTGATGTTGTCCTCCAGGTCAGTAATTTAGTCTACATCACCCACTTGTTGGATGTACCGAGACCTCAAAAATGGTCCTGATGTAGTCTTCTAAATTTTACGGGTAGGGGAAGGGCTTTTACCTTTTTCACTTACATTTTTGACATGGACTGAGCGCTAGTAGTTGTTACAGATAGTCCTGCAGGAGGTATATCTATTTGCTTGCTTGCTCTACTAGAGGTTCCATTATCCACATCAATTTCCAGGACTTCTTAACAAATTTCCATCAGCCCCAAAGGTGGTTCTAGAATTGGATCGGGATCGGTGGCTAGCCTATCCGCTTTAATGATGTGCTGGTCCAAATTCTGGCTAATGTATTTGCAAATAATTAATTGGAGACTTTCGTGCTTGGGGTAAGTGAACATAATAGAGATCTCCATAGACCGAAGTAGATACTCCAGGATGTTAACCTACTTAATTTCCTTCATAAAGTTTAGAAATGGCATGTGTAATTCATGTCAACATTCTCGGGCTTAAAGCTTACCTTGAATTGTTGATTGGGTTGATTGACCCTGGAATATCTCATCACACAGACCATACCATACCCAATGATAATTTGGTTCATAAGAAGAGAGCACATCAGAAATGGAGGTAGCCATAGAGAGGAGCAAAGCTAGCGATGATATCTAAAAATGGTAACAGTGGAAAGAGTGTGCCAATGAAGATGCATCTTGTCTTTAGTCATCCTCCATGAGTGTGCTATATAGAAACTCCACGCCACCTTAGCATCCACAATGGACACGAGTTGGATGGTTCTGCCATTACACACTATCAAATTGATAGCTTGGTACGAGGTGGTGATAGTGCCATTATTGGTAATAAGCTCAATATCACAAAGCATGTGAATGGAGTCATGCTCTCTATCATTTTTCTTCGTTCAAAACTCTATTTTGGCCCCTTGGTTATTTGTTCCTTTCCAAATTTTGAAGATAATGTTGGCACTAGTGTTGGGAAGAAATACCTTAATACCACCTTTATTACTACTTTGATTGATTAATTTCTTAAAACAATAACCCTCGCACCTGATATTATGGTCAGTGTAGTCCAGAGGAATATTAGGTAGGCTCCTTGGGGTGTGAACCTAATGACTATCAACTTATTGTCTTCGGATTGAAGATGGATGCCATCTCGGAATGAAGTTGTAGTAGGACTTAGCCCAAGAGGAATAATGTCTCTTTATGCTTCAATGTCTATTCTCTCTCCATACACGGTGGCACATATTGATCCTGATGGGTTTGACACTATTCATATGTGGCAGCTTCATTCTCATGGTAGAAATTTATGGTACATTGGGTAAAGTCCTACCGCCATGTTGACAAAGACTGCAAAGTCAACCCAAAGTTGATCATTGCATCAGCTACTTTATTTCCTTCTCCATACATGTGTTGAATTGAAACATTGTTGATCACCCAAAGGTGGAAGATGGTCTCCTAGACAAGAGGACCGATATTCCAAGGTGGATTTGAGCTACATTTGATGTAGTTTATTGTATTCAATGAGTCACCTTCAGATCAAATTATGAATATTGGACTCTAATACCATTTGGATACCATGATAGACTGCTCTAGCCTCGACGAAGTTGTTTGACTAGATTCCCAACTTTTTGGCATAGTCTAAAATAAATATGCCTTTGTCATCCCATATCACCCCTCCACAACTTGATTCATCAAGATTACATTTGGATGCACCATCAAAATTTAGTTTAAACCATTGGGGGAGGGGAAATCCATGACATAAGGGATCTATTCACGAAGGGGTGGGTTGGCCAAAAATCTCTGCAGATAGGTTGATAGAAATTGCCAGTTGAATTTCAAAAAGAGATGTAAGACTATCCTTAAAAGGAGTAAGGTTGGCATTTTTGAATGCAAAGTTAACAATTAATAAAGAAACATAATCGGGATCACAGCAAGAATATCGAAAGGCTCTATTGTTTCTTTCCAACCAAACCTATCACATAAAGTTTGGGAGGATGATGAACCACCTGTACTTAAGGCGTGTGGAGTGAAAAGGGTTGGGCCATTGGAATATGAGGTCAATGACGTACAAATGGACAACCCATGCAATAGAGGCAAGAGAGAAGAGGTACAACAGAATATTTCCAAAAAAGTGACACTACAAGAATAGGTGGTTAATCAACTCCCAAGAATATTTACAAAGAAAACATCTATTCAAGAGGATCATGCCTCGAGATATCAAATTATCGGTAGTAAGGAGTCTATTTTTAACTGCCAACCAGTAGAAATGGGCTATCTTGGAAATGATATTATTTATCCAAATATATTTTTTTTGTAACCATTCTTCCTCAGGTTTGATCAATGAAATGTAGGCTATTTTAACATAAAACAACCCAGAATCACTGAGCTACCAAAAAGGAGAATAGGGTGACTGGATGCTTGGGATCATTTGAATGTGGAGCATCTCTGACAACTGTAGACTAGCAACACATAGCTCTAAAGTTCCCATATAAAGAGGCAAGTTCACCCACTTGGGGGGAGCCCATCGATGGGAAATAAAATCACCAACCTTGGAGTCAAAAATTTTGTCAAAAATAACTTTAAAAATACTTACAAATTGATCATGCATCAGAGGCTGAGTAGTAATCTAGGTATCTTCCCAAAACCTGATACGTGATCCATAACCTAATTTCCATCTACTGCCTTTCTGGAGAATAGGTCTGGTATGGCACACTAAATCCCCAAAGGTAGAACCAGTTGAAATGGGGGATTCATCCATCAAAGACCCTTGTCTAAGATATTTCCTTTTCATAATTTCCACCCACTAAACATGAGATTTGGTGACTATTTCCCAACCTTGCTTGGAAATCATTGCCATATTAATTTTGTGGAATTTCCTAAGGCCTAGTCCACCCCTGCATTTTGAAAGAAAAATTTATCCCATGCAACAAGAGGAAATCTGAATTTGTTCTCCATTTGGAACCATAGAAAATTCCTTTAATTTTTTCAAATTTATTGCACATAGCTATTGGGGCTTTGAATAATGATAGGAAGTAAATTGGCACACTCTAGAGATAGGATTATACCAACGTAAAATTTCTTGCACTACTGAGGAGGGATCCCTTCCATCCCGCTAATTCTTCATTACCTGCTAAATCACATTGTCCCACATTCTCTCAGTAGGGCTGCCTTGGAAAAGAGGAAGGCCTAGATACATTGCAAGAAGATTAGCAATGGTGCATCCCAAGATATTAGCAATTTTTAACTATCTTTGGAATTAAGTGTTGACAAATTAAATGATGCTTTTAAGATAGTTTACTCTCTGGTCAGCAACCCTTTCATAAGCCTTTAGGATGGATTTGATGGTTCTATCTTTTGGGACACTTGAGTGGTTGGCCAAAATACTGTCATTCACGAACTGTTGGTGGGACACTAGGGTGAGTCCAGAAGAAGCTTTGATACCTTAAATGTTTCTTGTTGAGAATGCATTCTTGAGGGCCCTCCATATGCTATCTAAAACTAAGATAAATAGGAACAAGGACATGGGGTCCCCCTACCTAATTCCTCGTCTGCTCTTGAAATGCCCAACCACTACCCCATTGACTAGGATAGAAAACCAAGTTGAAGTAGTGTAGGATTTGATCAATTGAACCCATCTAGGGTGGAAGCCAAAATGAGTGAGGATAGCTGTGAAGAAATACCACGAGATTCTATCAAAGGCTTTGCTACTATCAAGATTTAGGAAGAAACTTGGAAACATGTTAACTACAATGTGGATGAGCTCGTGAATAGTGATCACACTATCAGTAATGATCCTAAATTGGATAGAACTACCTTGGTATAGGTCTATGACATGAGGCATGACATGTTTCATTATATTTACCATAGTATTGGTAAGGATTTTATACAAAATATTGCACTGACTGATAAGACAGAAGTTGAACATGGAACAACACTCATGGGATTTTGGGATGAGGGTGAGGAAAGTAGAATTAAGGTCTCTCATGACAAAATTGGACCTTTGAATTTCAAGGATGGATTCTAATACATCTTCGCAAATGCTATCCCAAAAGGTTTGAAAAAATCTTGGTGGGAACCCATCTAGACCAGGTGCCTTATAAAAATGCATGGAGAATAAATCCTCTTTGATCTCATGTTGGGAGAAAGGCAGAAGCAAAAACTCATTATCAGCTTGAGTAACGAGGGATGAAATATGTTGGAGAAGAGATTCCAACACATTTTCAAGGCAGGGCTAGGATGGTCCAAGGATGTTGTAAAAGTGTTCCACTACTTATGATATAATATATTTGATACCTTTGACTATAGACCCGTCATATTTGTGGAGACTTCTAATAGAGTTTGTACCTTTGTGTATCATAGTTGTTACATGGAAATTTTTTGAATTTAAATCTCCTTCTTTAATCCAAATTGCTCAAGATTTGTATCGCTATAATATCTCCTCTTTGGCTAGTGAGTTATGGAACTCATCTAGGAGGATCTTCTCCTACCTTCTAATGCTACTAGTGGCAGTCCCATTTTGAACCTGATATTCTATCTCTTTCATCTAGGATCATACTACTTTGCATGATTCAAATATATTTCTAAACACCTCTTTATTCCATTTCTTAAGCTGAGATTTGAGGAATTTCAGATTCATGCAGACCTAGTAAACATGAGATCCGTTGAAAGGTTGATGCCACCACTCAATGATATTTGACCTAAATTTCGGATGTTGAAACCACATGGTTTCAAATATGAAAGGAGGTTTATAGATAGGATCTGGTATTGTGACTTCAAGAAGAAGTAGATTATTAACTTACCTTTATGAAAATCAATTTTATTAAAGGGGGTAATTTATTTTGCATTCAAAAGGCCATTTTATTCAAGGCTATATATTAATTTCCCTTTATGAAAATTATAATTTCATCAAAATGGGGTTAACTTATAAGGGTTTTTCAAATATTATTACATTTTAAGGTTAATCATTTGGATAATTTTTCTTTCATGTTTAAAGCAACATAAAAATCAACTCACTCATCATTTCATTAAGTTTCATGAACAATCAATATCATAGCATAATAAAATATTACCAACACATACCCCTTGTTAATAGTTAATTACAAATCTCTAATGATGAGGCCAGGAATTGCCTCATCCATGGAAACTTTTTGATACATTATAACTATTTGACTCACCCTTTTTACTATGTTTTATGTTAATTATGGGTAAAATGCATTATTTGCATATTTTGAAATGACAAAGTGCATATACTCTGTTTTACTATTTTTACTGCAATTTCACCTATTTTCAGTTAATTAATCAGTAGTATTGTAGTAATTTAGAATCATAATATAGACCTTGTTGAATATATGGTGCTTAAAAATATTGTGTTCCTATATTTAAACTGATTCAAATGAAAAATTTTCCAAGAACTTGTCCACTGTAGCTGACTATGTAGGAAAACAGGCTGTGACTATGACAGTTCCAACCAGCTATACATATATAGCAGGGCTTGGAATCAGTCACTCTAGCACATGCCACCAATGCAGAAGGGTGTACAAGATAAAGGAAAACAATAAAAATGGTCAAAAACTTCCTCCCTATGCATTTGAAATGCAGATAAGCAACAAATTATCACCTGCCTATTATTCAGAAGCAGTGCAGGAATAAGCGCCGCAGGAATAGGGAATAGCGCAGGAACAACCGAAAATGGTCAAAATGCACCAAAATCATGGAAAGTATGATTGGAAATTGACCAAGTAGTTAGTACACCCTATTTTTACTTTGTTCTTTCACCATAGGCGGACCAGATGAGAGAAAGGGATAAAGGTTGACAAATCATAACCCTGCATTCCAGGAAACTATTTTGTAAACAGTTGGAAATCCCTAAAACTTAGCAAACAAATATATCAACTTTGTATTATAAATAAATCTCCCTGCATGGTTGAGCATAATATATAATAGATATAAAAATTGAGAAATAGATATAGAGGAATAGGAGATAGTTATTAGCAGCAGATAAAGTCTTTGTAGCATTACAGTAAATTGCAGATTTTTCCTGCAGTACTGTAATGCAGTTTCAGATGAAATAAAAGGTGCATTATTTAGATTTTATTGGCATTTGATGGTTGATAGTGCATATTTAATTTACCTAGTATAATTATTCACCCTCTTTTGGTTCTGGAAGCAAGGGACACTTGCAAGATCAGAGGAAGGGCAACACAGTGACAAAAAATTCTTGTTGATTTCTTGTTGCAGTAGATCATCAAAATTATGTCAACATTTATTTGCAGAATTAGTTTCATTTTAGAATTGAACCATAGCATCTAGAATAGGTTCAATCATGTGTTAGAATAATATTTAGCATTTGACCTGTAATGGCATCATTTTCAACATTTTCTATAATTTCCAGAATTACATCATTTTTAGTATTTTTTGCAATTTCTAAAATTATGTCATTTTCAGTTTTAATTTAATAAACATTAATTTGGTTCAACTTATGTTCAAAAAATTGTGAGTTTTATCATTGGTTCAATTTATGCAAGTGTATGTGTGAATTTTCATTCTGTAGTTTACTTTCCTACAATTTTGTTTTTTGGTCAATTTAGCAGCATTTTATTTCTTGTCAATTTCAGATTCTGTAGTTTCATTTTCCTACAATTTAAATTCAGCTTTAGATTGTGCAATTTGAGTTCCTTTGTTAGAAATTAGGAAGATACAACAACCCCCAGCACTACTAATAGACCTACCAATAAAAGCTTGTTCTTGGATAAACTGAACCTACAACTGTGACACCTCCTATCGTATACAACCTTTGGACACCGCCCTGGACTGACATATAATTACTAAATGATGAATGATCAACGACCCTCATCATTTTTGGCACCGTTTTCGAGGATAACACGGTGTTTTTAGGAAAAGTGAAACAAGTCAAGAATTATGTTACAATTTTTGAAATACTGCATTTTAGTTTATTTAGTGAATATGCATGAAGGCATAGGCCAAGAGACGAAAGAGGGAGGTTTATCAGAACCAGTTCTGTACCACCAAGGCATTCTTCATGATCAGGTGAATAATTGCCTATGTATGAAATCCCTGAGAGACTTAAGCAAGAAATACCTTCTTCATCAACTAACACTTTGGAAATATTAGAACAAGAACTTTTTGAAGCACTTGTTGCTAGACATACCCCTAAGCCTGAACAAGACTCAAGAAAGAAAACAACTATGGTAGCAACACCACCACCGCCAGGTGGGCATAATAATTTTGATGATCCTCCTAGGAATTTTGAATACCCCATACAGTTGGATCCAGCTCTAGATGCTCCCATGAAAACTATTTCTCCATCCATATTGCCAATTTTTAGGGGAACTATTTCAGAAGATCCTGATCAATTTTTATTTGAATTCAAAGTGTTATGTAAAACTTATGACTACATAAATGATAATCAAAAATTGAAATTGTTTCCTTCTACGCTTAAGGATGCTGCTCTTCGATGGTTTATGAGTAATCTTGAACCTAATTTAATCTATACTTGGGATGACATGGAGACTGCATTCTTACATAAATATCAAGATTACTGTAGAGTACAAAACAGGAAAGATGAGTTTTTTTGGATCAAGCAAGAAGAAGATGAGAGTTTAGAGGATTATATTGATTGCTTTGCCTTTGTCCAAAAGATATGTGGTCTTGTAGAACCAGATTTCTTAAAACCTATCTTCTTAAGAGGATTACAGGATGAATCTAGGGAAGTGTTAGATTTAATGGGAAGAGGAGACATAGATCAACTTGACATTGAAGATATTATGGAGTTATGCAAAATTTATTCCTGCACTCATCAACAAAGAAAGAAGCAAAATTCTGGCAATAGTGAAATAAAGGAGTTGATGGAGGAAATGGCTAATTTAAAAACTGATATCCTTGTTCAACTTAATTTTGTATTAGGTGAGAGAAACATAAAACCCAATTCTACACCACCTTTGGCAATTTATTGCCCGAGATGTAGAAATAAGCATGCCTTGTAGGATTGCCCTTTAAAAAAAACTTCTATTTGTGGAATTTGTTCCAAGGAACACTCAACAGATAAATGTCCTTTGTTGCCTCATCTAAAATATTTTTTGGGCACCCAAATAGAATAACTTAATGCTATTGGATAGAGATCCAGAGGTGGCTATGCACAATATCCCAATGCTCCTCGGTTTACAAATTGGGGACAATCTCCTTTGAATATGAATATGCCATGGGGACATGTAGAAGTCTCTACACAACCTTGGAACCAACCTTGGAAATCTCCTCTAGATTGGTCACATTCTGGGTGGATGAACTCATCTTGGCATACAATTCATCCATAATGGACACAATAAGGACAAATATGGGGACAACAATATCCACCATATCAAGGATAGGAAAGGTATCAAGGGCAAGCTCAAAATTTGTTGCCCGCTCCTAATCCAAATTTTTAGGGAAGAACACAACATCAAAAAACACAACCAATGAAACAACCTCCACTCCCAGCTCAGCTTGTGACTAACCCAAATAATACAAGACAAACAACCCCTGTTTATGAGGTTGAGTCTAAAGACTCTACTGCAGTTCATGTAATTGACTGTAGTAACATCCAACTACATTCAATGAAGGTTTTACCTGAACCTGTTCCACCCACCATTGAAGAAATTAGTGAGAAACAAGAACCTCCAAATCAAGAGACAATGCAAAAAAAACAAAAAGAAGAAATAACAGAAAAAAATGCAAGAATATTCTCCAGTAGCATTACCATACCCTGAAAGATTTGATCATATTGATACTACCCCTGAATCAGAATTAGTGACAGAACTTAAAAAGATGTCAATTTCTCTCCATTTTTTGCAAGCAATAAGGGATGTGCCTTTAATCAAAAATACTATTCAGGAGTTATGTATGAAGAAAACTGGTAAAAAAAAGGCCTTTCCTAAAACTATTCAGGTAGAAGGAAAATTAGCTGATTTATTGTCTGGGAAACTAGTCCCTCCCAAGTATAATGACCCAGGTAGTCTAATAGTTACAATTACTATTGGGTTAATGCAAATTCCTAATGTGATAATTGATCTTGGAGCTACAATTAATGTAATGACTAAGGCACAATGCAAAAATTGCAGCTCAAAAATCTTAGTCCTACCACCACAGTTTTGGAAATGGTAGATAGGTCAGTTTCTAAACCAGAAGGTATCCTAGAAGATGTAGCCATTGAAGTCTCTTCTTGGGAATATCCTGTAGAATTCTTAGTATTGCAGCATAGAAATTCAGTCAATGGATACCCAATCATTCTAGGATGACCTTGGCTGGCTACTACAGCTGCTTTTATAGACTATAGGTCAGGGGAAATGACCATTTCTAATGGTGTTGACCTGAAGAAGATTTATTTGTATCCACCAGATCAACCATCAACTAAATTTTTTGGAAAAATTTGGTATTCTAAATATGATGAAGAACAAGAAACCATTGCCACTTTGGCTACAGTTGTAGTGAAGGAACATATTAAGGAAATCACTACACCAGAAAGAGAAATATTCAAGAATGAAACATTCCTAATTGAAACATTACAATAAGGACTAACTGATGATCAAATTCTTGTTCATCGATTGTTGTGGAAAGAGGAGAAAAAAATTTTAGAACCTCTGTCATCTATGCCTAGTCAGGAAAGATCATTCATACTATCACATGGATGGCATCATCATCTTCTTAACACCTTCAAACGTCCTCTGATTCCATCAGGTATCATCTTTGAGACATATTCTAGAGTTTTTCATACTCTGAAGCCACATCATTGTCCATTAAATGCATTAATCAGTAACTATGAAGCATCTAGTTCTGTCCATCTAGGTATCAAACAAATTGAAATACAACCAGGTAAATTTTTGAATATTAATAGCTGGCTAACTAAAGACCAAGAAACCAAATTGTTTGCAGTCTTACAGAAACATGTTCAAGCTTTTGCATGGAACTATAAGGACATGAAAGACATTCATCCTGAGGTATGTACACATAGGACATACACAGAAGATGTAAAACCAGTAAGGCAACCTCAGAGACGCTTGAATCCTGCTTTGAAGGAGATTGTGAAACAGAAAATTGAAAAACTCTTAGATGTTGGATTCATTTATCCAATTTTAGATAGTAAGTGGGTTTCACCACTGGTCATTGTTCCAAAGAAAAATGGTAAAATGAGAGTATGTGTGGACTATAGGGAGTTAAATAAGGTCACACATAAGGATCATTTCCCATTACCATTCATAGACCAAGTATTGGATACCCTTGATGGAAAGAAATTTTTCTATTTTCTTGATGGTTTTAGCGGGTATAACCAAATACAAGTTGCGCCAGAAGATTAGGCAAAGACTACCTTTACATGTCCTTGGGGAACCTTTGCTTACAAGGTTTTACCCTTTGGGTTATGTAATGCTCCAACAAAATTTTAGAGAGCTGTTTTAGCAATTTTTTCCAATTTAACAAATGAAAGTGTTGAAATTTATATGGATGACTTCACAGTATTTGGAGATAGTTTTGAATATGCATTAGAACAACTTGAAAAAGTACTGATTTGTTGTGAAACATACCACCTCTCTCTTAATCCTGAGAAGTGCTTCGTAATGATGGAGGAAGGAATTGTTCTTGGACATCTTATCTCTTCTTATGGAATCAAGGTTGATCCTAAGAAGGTTAAAGTCATAAAAAACCTCCCTCCTCCACAAACTCAGACTGATGTACACAGTTTCTTAGAACACATTGGTTTTTATCACAGATTCATTGCTAACTTCAGTACCATAGCGAATCTCATGTTTGCATTACTCATGAAAGATTCTAAATTTGTTTGGTCTTCTGAATGTCAAAATTCATTTGAAGACTTAAAGGAGAAGTTAACCACTCCACCTGTACTAAGAGGTCCTAATTGGGAGTTACCCTTTCATATTCAAACTGATGCTTCCAATACTGCTATTGGAGCTGTGTTAGGACATTGAAAATTGGAAACACTATGCTATTTATTATATCAGTAAAAACTTGACAGGAGCTGAGAAAAACTACACTACCACTAAAAAATAATTCTTGGTTGTAATCTATGCTATTAACAAATTCTGACACTATATCACAGGGTACCAAGTATTCATCCATACAGATCATGTTGCAATCAAATATTTGATGAATAAACCATTGGTTAGTGCAAGAATTATTCGTTGGTTGATTCTCATACGGAATTTGATGTTACAATAGTGAACAAACCTGGGAAATCTAATGTAGTCACAGATTTCTTGTCAAGAATACCAAATGCAGATACAGGAGAAGTGGTGGAAGATACCTTTCTAGATGAAAATTTGTTTGCTGTCTCTATACAATCTCCATGGTTTGCATACATAGCTAATTACTTAGCTACATGAAATATTCCTCTTCACTTTACTCCTAAACAAAAAAAATAGTTAATCAAGAAAAGATCTTCTTTTAAATGGATAAAAGTATTATTGTTTAAATGTAGTCCTGATCATGTTTTACGTAGGTGTATCCACCAGGATGAAGTATATCATATCCTACGAGCATCCCATGATGAACCATCAGGAGGGCATTATTCAATCAAAATCACTATTCACAAAATTTTAGGTACCGGATACTATTGGCCATCTTTGCACAAAGATGTAAAAAGTTACATTAGACATTGTGATGCCTGCCAACGAATGGGAAAACCTACCTTTACTAATGAAATGCCATTACAACCTCAAATAGGAACAGAACCATTTGAAATATGGGGTTTAGATTTCGTAGGACCCATTAATACTCCTTCCTAAGGCAAAGTGCATATCTTGGTATGTACTAATTATGTTACCAAATGAGTAGAAGCTCATGCTTTTAAGCATGCTAGAGAAGAAAAAGTTGCTGATTTTTTGTATTCATAGATTTTTCTACGTTTTGGAGTCCCACAATCCATCACCACAGATCAAGGACCCCAGTTTACTTCAAAAGTTATTGAAGCCTTCACTCAACTCTATCAAGTCAAACACAGAAAGTCCTCACCTTATCATCCACAAGCCAATGGTCAAGTTGAAGTGACTAATAGGGAATTAGAATGAATTCTGACCAAAACCATAGCAGTCCATAGAAGAAATTGGTCGGACAAGTTACCAGAATCTATTTGGGATTATAATACCACTTGGAAATCTACCACTGGATTTATCCCATATGAATTAGTTTATGGAAAAAAACCTCTTTTTCCTATTGAGTTTGAATTACTAACTCTTCGAACTACTTTAGAAGTAGGTATTGATCTATCACAGGCACAAGAATATCACATTCTGCCACTTGATGCATTGTATGAACTACGCATGGATGCACTACATCAGACAGAGATAATACAAGCATAGCGAAAGATGTGGCATGATAGTCACATACAACAGCAAAAATTTTAGCAAGGTGACCGGGCCTTGTTGTTTGATTCATAATACAAGGATTTCCCTAGAAAGTTGCAAACCAGATGGCTTGGACCGTACAAAATTGAGGAAGTGTTTGACAATGGAGTTGTTCGCCTTACACCTATTGATGACTCATGATGCAAGTTGTTGGTGAATGGACATTATTTCGTATGTACCACAAACCACACAACAAAGAAGAATTTCTCAAGCAAGTGGAAAATTTGGATGTACACATTTGGGAAGAAAACACTTCTTCCATACTGAATTCAGTAGATTGACACAATATAAAAAAAAACAATTAAAATTTAGGAAGTGAAAACCTCTTTGAGGCACTCCTGAGTTGGGTTTACATGAAAATTGATGTTTCGAAATGTTTACCTAGTTGGTTTCACCATCATAGTTTGGTCTTGTCTCATGACCATTGTTTCATCTATTTTCAGATTGCACCTACCTTAGTCCAAAGATTTATTAGCTGGAAATCTCAGCAGGAGTACCCCAAAATGTAGATAAAATGGTTATAATAGGTA
The DNA here is from genome assembly GCA_028583015.1 of Wollemia nobilis. NCBI lineage: Eukaryota > Viridiplantae > Streptophyta > Pinopsida > Araucariales > Araucariaceae > Wollemia > Wollemia nobilis. The sequence goes on from JAQPPZ010016927.1 coordinate 8,891,490, forward strand.
TGTGTCTTTTTCATTTTCTGAATAATGTAAATCATTAGTATATAGTGTATATATCCTTGATTAATATAAAACATATAAAAGGGGAATAAAAAATGCAAAGTTCTTGTCAGTGTTTCAAAAACGCCTCTACCTAGTTCTGCTCTAACAAAAGTGCAGCAGAATAAAAAAGGGAAGCGCAGGAATAAACTATTTATATTCTAAAGCGCAAGAATGATTCATCAAGCACATGAATAAGCTGTTTATGTTTTATGCATAGGAACGAGCTGTGTATAAGTTCTAGAATAACTTATTAAGCGTAGGAATAGACCAGTTTACTCTATGCTCTAGAATAAATCACTAAGCGCAGGAATGAAGTTTTGTACAATAAAGTCTACGACATGTGGCCTGGAGTGATTTAATTGGTTTTGAAAAAGGATAGGTCTCAGATTAAAGGTGGCATGTGATAGCTAGGCATCCATAACAAGAACGAGCAAAATTAAGGGTTGACAACTTCACATACGCTGCCACATCACCTGTCCTGATTACTCTACAAGTTTCGAAGCAGTTCCTATGCTGCTATAATTATTCCTACTAAAATGATTAAAACCCTAAAAATAGATGCAAGTTCGTACTATCCAAAAATTCATAGACACCACAGAATAGAAGGCAGAAGACTACACCATGGGGGGAAATAAAATCAGAGCCGAACCCAAAAATATCAGCTACCTAGACAGCAATCCTGCATCTCTGCAAATATTTACTGATGGGGGATTTTTATCGTTCCTGCAAAAATTTGATGGTTATTCAGAGGGCTTGGTGACAGATTTTACATGCACCTTCTGCAAAAACTGAGTACACATTAGCGAGATGACCATCCAGGTAACTCCCGAGATACTCAACCAAATCATTGAATTACCCCTTCAGGGTTTGCAGATTGTGAAAATTGGGAGAATATTTTAGTTGACCTAGTTAATCAGTTTAAGGAAGAAGGGGATGGATAAATTGAATTCTTGATGCATAGGAATGTTTGTAAGGGGGTAAAAATACCTAGTTTATCGTCCCCTTGGGACGAAGTTGCAATGTGGGTTATGAGATACATTACTTGTGATGGTTAATTCCCTGTTGTATCTAGCCCACACCTTCGTATTCTCAACCATCTACGCCATGGATTAGTCAAACCAAAATATAGGGTCAATATTCCCTTTATCTTTATCAGGAGCTAAAAGCTATGGCCCTAAAATACCAAGTAGGGAAGGGAAGCCCTAAACACCATGGGCTCATCAAACTCATTTACAGGTATCACTTTAGGGGAAACCCTATGAATTTTGATCGCTTCTTCTCTCCTTGGGCAGAAATAAATGATTCTAAATCTACACTAGAGGAAGAGGAAAAAGAGGAAGAATCTAAAGAAAACCCTAATCCAAAGCCCTCCGAGAGCAGAATTTCCCCTTCTCCCAATGGTCCCCCATCTTCATGAACTAGAAAACAACAAGCATCCACATCTGGTTCCTAGGTAAAAAGAAGGAAGGTAATATTTGCAAAAATTGTACAACCCAATAGAGAAATTGGGAGTTACAGTGAACATGCATCTACTTCGAAATCAACAGCAGAACCTATATCTGCTCCTGAATCAACAACAAAATCTGTAGTTGCTCCAAAACATCTAGAAACTGCACCTGCTAAGGAATATCTAGGTTCTACATGGTTAAGAAGGTCTGCTAGACTTCAAAAAATTAAAACCTCGCCAGAAACACCAATAAATATCATAGACCCAATCTATTTATCAAGTGAAGGAGAAGTTAGAATAGAAGATGCACAGGAAAAAGACATTCAAATAGAAATTACAGACAAAGGTATACAACTAATGGAACTGGACACAACTATGGAAGAAACTCCAACAAGCCCTATACATCCACTACTTGATTATACTGACTCTGATCCTGAGGAGCATTTGAATTCTGATTATGAACCAGCTAAGGTTGATGTGTACATTGTAGTGCATGTTGAGTTTGAGAAATATTTTGAGTCTGAGTCCGTAGAAGAAATTTATATCCACAATCAATTGCATGCTGCAAAGAGTGTCATTAAAACCTAGACCCATTGGATTGAACATGCTGAAGAAGCCATAAAACATAAATATCAACAAATTTCTATGCTTCAGTAGCAAATTCAAGATCTACAGAACAAATTGTTTCATCTGGAACATCAATCTACAGGTTTAGCAGAGGCATCACCTGATGAATGGGCATAGATCCTCTTGGATTTAGCTGAAAAATCAGAGGCTAACACAGCACCTGCACAAATATCACCCGTTGGAGAAGAAGCAAGAATAGAAATATCTGATAGTATGATTCAGCATAAAAATCCATCAGGAATTCAGATGAAAAATGACACTGCCCTTCAGAAGGAAACACAAACACTTTCTATGGAGGAACAAGAGGTTGCAACTCAATACCAAGTATTCACACTCTCTCCTCTTGTTTCTACTAATCCAATTATTATAGTTATAGCAGAACAAGGAACACAAATAGATTTGTCATTTGTAACACCAACTGTGGAATCTGGTGTACAAGTAAATATAGTGGCACAAATGCAACCCATTGTAAGGCCCCCAGACATAGTGTCTTTAACTAGGTACAATGAAGACCTAGCATATTGGATGAACCAGTGTCATCAATTAGAGGAAAAGGTTGCCACTTTGAACTCTGTAACAGCCAAATTAGCAAAGAAGGAAACAAAAATTAATAGGTTAAAAGCACAGGTGCAGGATGCATGTCAAATTGTGGAATATGCAATACAATGCAAAAGACCACCTAGGTTTTATAGCCTCCTACTCAAGGAGAGATACCTTCACTGGAAAATCATGAGACTTGCTTCTAAGCTACCTCATCAGTTGAAAACTCTTGGAGAGTTTGTGGAGGCATTTGTGTAGAGTCCAGCAGAGCAGCAAAACCTGTTATGTGAGTTATTTTTGCATAATTTATTTTTACCAACAGAAAGTATGTTTATGCCTCATATTTATACAAGTGAATTATAGTTGAGAGCCTTCATCTCCAATCTGCAAAATCATATATATTGGGTCACAAAAAAGAAATTAACTAAAGAATTGGAATCACAAGCTATTTTACTTATCAGGCCTACTCCCCTGAATCACAGGGATTGTACAAGTAATTATTATACCTTCATGCAGAATACCAGAATGAAACAACTCTATCTAGGGAACCTTCAAAGATGTATAACTCAGTTTCAGAGTTTTTGTGTAGACTTCTTTGATGATTATTTGGCAGCCTGTATGACGGGGCACCGGAGAATCAACACCTTACGAATTCAAATTTTTCATTAAAATCTTCGAAAAATATTTACATGCATTCCAAAATAAAATAGCCCGCAGGCATACATTAACCGATGCTCGGCTCGGTTCTTCCACTGTCATCGCTTCCCCTCGTTCTCCGGTCCACCCTCCTCTTCGATTTCAAATTTTTGGGTTTTTATCGAGGCCCCGTTCCTCCAGGAAATCAATGCCTCCACCTAACAAAATTCAAAATCGATTTTCCCTCTCGGCCGAGTTTTCAAAACTTTCTATCATAAATGGCCATCTGTCCGATCTGCCATGGGGTTCGTATTAATGGCCTCTCTCTGACCTGCAATGACCGCTTTGTTCTGACCGTCCTCTACACTTTTGTCTCCTTCATGAAGCCCATACCCTGCAACAGCTGTTTTGTCGAAATTCTCCCATACGATGGTTAACCCCCTTGAATGCACGTGGCTGTCAACTTTAATTTTATGATACGTAGCTAACCGCGTGTTAAATTCTCCATTCCTCCTCCTTGTCGCAATAAAACTGTTACACGTACCCTTCACAACTTCCATGATACACGTGGTAGTCCACGTATCAAATTTGGCCCTACCTGGCCATCCGCTTTCTCTCCCTTGGTCTGCTTTCTTCTGGCCGTGATATCACGACATGTCACGATATCGCAACCCAACCACTGCCTTGCCACTGTCCACCAGAAATGTAGCGAAATCACTACCAAAATGCTCCCTCACACTAAACTTCAAAACCATCGCTATATCGTGACGTCGCGATATTGGGACGTCGCGATATCGTGATGAAAACTCCACTATGCATTGCTGCTGCCTTTGGGGTCACGAATTCATGACCCCAACCTCCCAACCACACCTCAGCATTCGTCATTGATTGTTCTGCCTTCGCCTCCGCCCTTGATTGTTCTGCCACATGGCAGCTTCTAACAGGTCACGATATCACAACCTGTAGCGATATTACGATAGGACTCTTTCCCCTCTGCCTTGCTCTGTAGACCGTCGCGATATCGCGACGTCTGAAGCTCCTCTCCTCTGCCCTGTGAAACTATCACGATATCGCGACGTCGCGATATCGCGATATCGCGACGAAAACTCGCCATAGCCATAAGGCAGTCCTTTGGGTCACGATTTCGTGACGTCACGAAATCGTGACATGTCACGATTTCGCGACCCCTTCCCCCCTTGCCTTATAAAACTTCTCCCAACCAAAAATTGCTTTACAAAACCTCCCCCAACTTGGAAAAACAACAGATCAAAATGCAATGAACTAAAAAAATTTGGAAGATGCAAGATTGCTTTACTGTCTCCGGATGCTCCTGCATCAGACACCCGGGGTAAAAAGGAGAAGTGACCTTCACTTCTGTGTTGTTCAGCCCGCATCTTCTGTAACACCTCCAAACACTCATCAACCTTTGCAACCTGCACAAATCCCGTTTCCTGGCAAAAATTTCTGCCTTCTACCAGACAAATTTTGGCATTGCTGCACACCTTCTCATCCACTGTCTGTAATGGCTTCAACTTGTGCCGCGCTCCATCCTTCATAAATGTATAAGTATTTGCATGACCATCATGCACTGCACTTCGATCAAACTGCCATGGCCTTCCTAACAGAAAATGGCAAGCATCCATGGGGAAAACATCACACAGGACTTCATCCTGGTATCTCCCAATATTGAACGTGACTAAGCACTGTTCACGGACCCAAGCTCTGTGGTCCTTTCGCAACCATGCAATCCGGTACAGGTGCGGATGTCTCCTCCTTTCCAGCTACAACTTAGCAACCATTTCCTCAGAAACTAAGTTGTTTGTACTCCCATTGTCTATAATAACATTACAGACTTTGCCTGCACTTTTGCATCGGGTGCGGAACAGGCTTCTCCTCTGTTCAAATTTGGATTCCTCCACCAGCATGGTCCTCCTCACAATCATTGCTTCTCCTTTTTCAGCTTCTTCAGAATGTTTTGAATCAGCATCTTCAACTGCCACAACTACTCTGGCAAGACCCACTTGTTTCTGGTTTACTTTCTTGGGGTGCTGGGGACATTCATATGCCCGATGCCCCTCTTCTCCGTAGTGGAAACATGTTCCTCGAAACACTCCTCTTCCATACCCACGTCCAGATCTACCTCTTCCTCTTGGGTAGCCATTATTCTGAACTTGCGGTTTGGGTTCTTCGTCTTCTTTCTGACCTCGACTGCTGCTCTCCTCTTCTTTCTTCTCTTCCTTTCCTTCCCCTTTTCTTCCACCGGTCTTTCCTCCCGGTCCTTTTACTATTTGCTTGCTCTCAAACTTTCGGTTCAGTTTTTCTTCCACCTTTAAAGCAAATTGGTAAGCATCTTCAATGGTGCTTACCCGAACCAAGCTCAACTCCTCCTGAACACTGGGTCTCAACCCATTAATATAACGGGCCACTTTTTCCTTACTTGCTTCTAAATGCCCGGTTCTGATGGAGATTTTATAGAATTCCTCCATATATTCTTGGACAGTTTTGTTCATCTGCCTCAAACTCTACATTTTCTGTAGCAGGTCCAGTTCATAATCTACGGGGATAAACTGCCTTTTCAATTTCTCCACCATTCTGTCCCATCTTGTTATCCGCTCTTTTCCTCTTCGGTTCCTCTCCAACTGTATTCCCCTCCACCAAATGCTGGCATGGCCCTTTAACTTGGTCTTAGCAAATCTGACCCGGTTAGGGTCTTCAACCTCCTCATATTCGAAATACTCTTCTAAATCATTTATCCAATCTATTAATTCCTTCGGATTCAAGTTCCCAAAATATGTAGAAACTTCTAACTTCGGCCTCTTCCCGATCTGAGATATGGCCTTGTATAGTCTGGCTTGTGTCGGATCTACATCTTCTTCCTCTTCTTCAAACTGATTCTCCTCTTCATCAACTTCATATTCACTGTCTGCATCTCTTCTCGGCTCATGTCCTCTATGCAGTTCTTCTTGCAGGGCCTGAACTTGCCGCTGCAAAGCCCGAAAATCTTTCGCTGCCATGCCTCTGCCACCCACAGGGTTTCTTCTTGGAGGCATCTTCACCTGATATCAAGCCCTCCCATAAGTCCTGGTACAACTGCATCTCCTTCGGCGATCTACTGTATGCTCAGGAACCACTGGCTCTGATACCACTGACGGGGCACCGGAGAATCAACACCTTACGAATTCAACTTTTTCATTAAAATCTTCAAAAAATATTTACATGCATTCCAAAATAAAACATCTCGCAGGCATACATTAATCGATGCTTGGCTCGGTTCTTCCACTATCACCGCTTCCCCTGTTCTCCGGTCCACCCTCCTCTTCGATTACAAATTTTTGGGTTTTTATCGAGGCCCCATTCCTCTAGGCAATCAATGCCTCCACCTAACAAAATTCAAAATCGATTTTCCCTCTCGGCCAAAATTTCAAAAAAAATTGTCATAAATGGCCATCTGTCCGATCTGCCATGGGGTTCGTATTAATGGCCTCTCTCTGACCTGCAACGGCCGCTTTGTTCTGACCGTCCTCTGCACTTTTGTCTCCTTCATGAAGCCCATACCCTGCAACAGCTGTTTTGTCGAAATTCTCCCATACGGTGGTTAACCCCCTTGAATGCATGCGGCTGTCAACTTTAATTTTATGATACATAGCTAACCGTGTGTTAAATTCGCCATGCCTCCTCCTTGTCGCAATAAAACTGTTACACGTACCCTTCACAACTTCCATGATACACGTGGCAGTCCACGTGTCAAATTTGGCCCTGCCCGACCGTCCGCTTTCTCTCCCTTGGTCTATTTTCTTCTGGCCGTGATATCGCGACATGTTGTGATATCGCGACATGTCGCGATATCGTGACCCAACCACTGCCTTGCCACTGTCCACCAGAAACGTAGCGAAATCGCTACCAAAATGCTCCCTCGCACTAAACTTCAAAATCATCGTGATATCGTGACGAAAACTCCACTCTGCATTGCTGCTGCATTCGGGGTCGTGAATTCGTGACCCCAGCCTCCCAACCACGCCTCAGCATTCACCGTTGATTGTTCTGCCTCTGCCTCCGCCCTTGATTTTTCTGCCATGTGGCAGCTTCTAACAGGTCACGATATCGCGACCTATCGCGATATCACGATAGGACTATTTCCCCTCTACCTTTCTCTATAGACCGTCGCAATATCGCAACGTCGCGATATCGCGATGTCATGATATCGCGACGTCTGAAGCTCCTCTCCTCTGCCCTGTGAAATCGCGGTGCGATATCGCAACGAAAACTCGCCATAGCCATAAGGCAGTCCTTTGGGTCACGATTTTGCGACATGTCACGATTTCGCGACCCCTTCCCCCCTTGCCTTATAAAACTTCTCCCAACCGAAAATTGCTTTACAAAACCTCCCCCAACTTGGAAAAACAACAGATCAAAATGCAATGAACTAAAAAAATTTGGAAGATGCAAGATTGCTTTACTGTCTCCGGATGCTCCTGCATCACTGTAAAAAAATATGAGGTGAGTTATCTATCTCTCTACAAAAATGAGAGCCAATTTCTCCCACTAATTTGTTGTGGTCAAGGAGAAGAGAAGAAGGCATTGTACAAATTATCTTAGAAATCGAGGAGCTTTGGATAGGTATAAGATACAGGATGCCTATAATTATCACTCGTGTCCCCTACTTCTTTGATAATGACCCATAACCTGATATGCACTTCCAATAGTGGTTTCAGTCCATAAAAGCAATCAGAGTATTCTATGCAGTTGGTGGCGCATGGTTAAAATTTCATGAGAGATATCTAGACCTGGATTTGTGTGCCTCTATAGCTGCACAAAATGCATGAGGGCATGCATTACCATAAGTTTGGGGGAAAATTATGAGGCCAGGAATTGCCTCATCCATGGACACTTTTTGATACATTATAACTATTTGACTCACCTTTTTTACTATGTTTTTATGTTAATTATGGGTAAAATGTATTATATAGTGGTGTTTGCATATTTTGAAATGACAAAGTGGATATACTATGTTTTACTATTTTTACTACAATTTCACCTATTTTCAGTTAATTAATCAGTAGTATTGTAGTAATTCAGAATCATAATATAGACCTTGTTGAATATCTGTGCTTAAAAATATTGTGTTCCAATGTTTAAACTGATTTAAATGAAAAAGGTGCCAATAACTTGTCCACTATAGCTGATTTTGCAGGAAAATAGGCTGTGACTGTGACAATTCCAACCAGTTGTACATATATAGTAGGGCTTGGAATCAGTCACTCCAGCACATGCCACCAATGTAGAAGGTTGTACAAGATAAAGGAAAACAATCCAAATGGTCAACAACTTCCTCCCTATGTGTTTGGAGCGTAGATAAGCAACGAATTGTCACCTGCCTATTATTTTGGAGCAACACAGGAATAAGCGACGCAGGAATAGGGAATAGCGTAGGAACAACCAAAAATGGTCAAAATGCACCAAAACCATGGAAAGTATGATTGGAAATTGACCAAGCAGTTAGTCCACCCTATTTGGACTCTATTCCTTCACCATAGGCAGACCATCTGGGATAAATGGATAAAGGTTGACAAATCATAACCCTGCATTCCAGGAAAATGTTTTGTAAACAATTGGAAATCCCTAAAACTCAGCAAATAGATATATCAACTTTGTCTTATAAATAAAGCTCCAAGAATTGTTGAGAATAATAGATAATATATATATAAATGAATAAATAGGGATAGAGGAATAGGATATAGTTATTAGTAGCAGATAAAGTCTTTGTAGCATTACAGTAAATTGCAAATTTTTCCTGCAGTACTATAATGTAGTTTCAAATGAAATAAAAGGTGCATTCTTTAGATTTTATTGGCATTTTATGGTTGATAGTGCACATTTAATTTATCTGGTATAATTATTTACCCTCTTCTGGTTCTAGAAGGAAGGGCCACTTGCAGGATCAAAGGAAGGGCAACACAGCGATAGAAAATTCTTGCTAATTTCTTAATGCAACAGATCAGCATAATTCTATCAACATTTATTTGTAGAATTAGTTTCATTTAAAAATTGCACCATAGCATATAGAATAGGTTCAATCATGTGTTAGAACAATATTTAGCATTTGACCTATAATGGCATCATTTCCAGCATTTTCTACAATTTCTAGAATTACATCATTTTTAGTATTTTCTACAATTTTAGAATTATGTCATTTTCAGTTTTACTACAATAAACATTAATTTGGTTCAACTTATGTTCAAAAAATTGTGAGTTTTATAATTGGTTCAATTTATGCAAGTGTATGTGTGAGTTTCCATTCTGCAGTTTACTTTCTTGCAATTTTGCTTTTTGGTCAATTTAGCAGCATTTTATTTCTTGGCAATTTTAGATTCTGCAGTTTCATTTTCCTACAATTTAAATTCAGCTTTAGATTGTGCAATTTGAGTTCCTTTGTTATAAATTAGGAAGATACAACAACCCCCAACACTGCTAATAGACCTACCAATAAAATATTGTTCTTGGATAAACTGAATCTGCAACTGTGACACCTCCTATCGTATACAGCCTTTGGACACCGCCCTGGACTGACATATAATTACTAAATGATGAATGATAAATGACCTTCATAATCTAAGGTATTATAAACACTTATTTGACACATTTTCATAACATGCAAACATGTATTAAGTAAAAGAACCTTGTAGAAATATTTATTTCTTTACAAGAGAGGGTTTTCATTTGAAAATCCTAACTATGATGGGTATTTTGCAATTGGGAAAAATTTCCACTCAACAAAATTGGTGCTAGGACCTGAATTGGTTTACTTTATTGCTACTTAAATGCTAAATTGTTCATGTTTCTTTGAAAGATTTATTTGAAGGCATTGGTTTAATTGATGCATATATTTCAGTTGATTGTTAGTCATTTCATGCTTCTTTGCAAGATATTTCTTTGACTAACAAACTTGGCATTAAATTTGTGTTTGTAAGGTCCACTAATGGCATTGTTTATTTCAATAGGGGCAAGAATTGCATCCTAGATTGGTGGTTATTATTTTCATTTAAACATTCCTACCCATAAAATCCCTCTAGGTGCAGAAGAATATTTACCTCAGTTTAGGCATGATGTGGCCTCAATTGAGGAACATATTCAAAGATACAAGGAAATTTTAATTTATTTACAAATTGATATGAATATGTCGCTTGTAGGTTGTTTTCATACACTTTGGATGAGGTTTCATTTGATTGGCACATCCATGAACCTCTAGATTCTATTATATCTTGGGATTGAATAAAGGTAATATTCCTTACCATTTTGGAAAACTAGTACCCTTGAATCTAATAATGTCTAATGTGAACAATCAATGTGATAAAATTGAATGTTCCAATTTTACAACCATGTTAGATATCGTTCAAGAGGAAGTGCAAGTTTCATAGTCAATACTCACCAATGAGGATTGTGGTAAACAAGCCCATAAAAATGTAGATATTGGCTCAATTTTGGAAACATTTGAACCTTTACAAATAAAATGTTTAGAGTCATTATTTACACAGGAGGATTTGGAACAATCTTAGAAAGTAAAATACAAGAATTGATCTCATTGAAGAAGCCTATGACTCACCAAAAGTGGTTGAAAATGAATCTGAAGAAGGTTATAGCTTAAATGTTTTTGAATCTGAAGAGTGCATAGAAGAAATGATAGATTTTCATCATTTGTTCCAGGAAGATAATGAGTATGATTTTCAAACAGGTAAAGCTTCAGAATTGAATGATCCTAGATATGATTTCATTAAAAACTGCAATGAACTACAAGAAAAGAATACCCCAATGATGATAGCTCAAATGATTGATCATAAAAGCTTATTACTCAAGGAAGATGAATTTTTTGAAATTGAAGATAATTTTTTTGAAATTGATGAAGGTGAATTTGAAAAGCATTCGATTGTTGAATTTAAAGAGTGTGAAGAAGTGGTTGAACATCACACCCTAATTTTAGAATATCATAATTGTTGGTGGAATAAATTGTAGGAATTTGCTGCTCTTTATAATGAATTACTCGCTTCAACTAATATGCAAGACAAGTTGAAAAGTTCATTTCTATATCTTAAGAGAAACATCGCTCAAGTATAGGGATAAATGCATCAAGATGCAAATCTTGATAATTCTACAAATCATCCTCATGAGACAAATATCGAAGATACTAAAAATGATATTCTTTTAGATAGTGGAGGGGTCCTAGAGTGGACTACTTTTGAAACATATGAAAAATCAGGACCTTCCATAAATTTGTATGAAATTATTGAAAATGATGGTCATAACCTTCAGTATCCTCAAAATAGTGATCAAGAAGAAATGAAATAAAGGATGCAATCTCATAAAATATTTCAGGAAGATAATTTTTATAATGGCTAGGGAAGATATGAGGAATTATTTGTTTATTAGAACCCTACTACTAAAATTTCTATTTCACTTGATATGCAGGATGCTGAAACCTCTATCTTGCATGAAGATCTTACAATTCCTATCCAACTGGAAAATGATGTGCCAATTTCAAAAATAGAGAAGGTTCCAAAATTTGATCATTTTGAATATGAGTTTGTGGAACACCTTGCTGTAATAGAAATGGAAGACATGGTAAATGTTTCTTATGATTCATCTATTTATATGAGGAAGAGGTAAAATCTTCTCTTTCATTCTGGAATACTAAAAATTTGGGTACAAATTCTCATGATTATCTTGAAAATTCAAATGCATAAATTCCATGTATGGCTAACAAAGAATTAGAATTTTCTATTCATCCAAATGAAAATATTTCTTTATCTAATCAACAATAGTTATTGTTTGAAAAGTATGGATATATTCTTGATTGGATGCCTAATTTTAATGCTTTTGAAAAATAGGTCATTGATGAAGATAAAGGGATACAAGATGATGATGATGATAGATATCATGAAGAAAAATAAAATATTACAATGGATCACCATGTAATGGTAAATTAAAGTGTACAAAAGGTAGAATCTCATATTTTATGTCCAAACATTCAAGAATCAGGTAAAATTTTGCATAATCATTTATTGGATTTTGATGTTATTTATGATGAAATGTCATTGAAGGTTGATAAAGAATAAGAGCGGATTCCTATTCACACCACAAATGAGATTGCTTTGTTAAATAAAAGAGAAATAGATATGCTTTAGTTGTTGAATCAAGTTCATCAATAATTAATAATTTAGTCTAGGATACAAAAGTATAATGAATCCCATTTTGTAAATATCCTAGATTCTTGCAAATTGTTGCATGAGTATGATTGGCCTAAAAACATGGAAAATGATTTAGCTTTAAAAATTTTAGAAATAGGCTTCTACTTGCAAGGTTTCATATTTGAAAAGAAAATCCTAATTCTAAATCATGAATTGAAGTGTGAAATCTGCAATTTAAATAATAAACAAGAAATAATTAAAAATCAGTTATTGTTTCATCAATTTAATGAATTAAAGTTTGAACATGGAATTGCAAATAATATTGAAACAAATTGGTGTAATGAGAGAGATAAAATAAGACATTTTTTATTGTTTTACCTAATCTTCTTTTGGTTGGAGTTTTATAAAACATGGCATGCAAGTCATGTTATATGTCTTTTAAAGTGTGATAATCATGTTTGGGATCCAGGAAAATGATAGCATAAATTTGGCATCATCTTGTACATAGTGTATATTTTTGTAAATAGTCTTTTGGGTTTTTGTGTTTTGTTTTGTTTTTGTACATAACTTTTAATTTTGTAAGATTTTGCTTGTAGCTTTCTTGTCAGTGTTTTCAAGTTTAGGGAGCAAGTTCTTACTTGCTTATTAGTTTTGCTTGTATATAACTTATGGTTTTGTGTTTTTTTTTGTCATCATTTGTGTGTTTGCTTTCATTTTTTTGTTTAGAGTCTTGTGAAGATTTTGGTAATTATTTGATAGAGGTAGTTTTGGTAGTTGCAATAAATATTTGATGAATTTTTTCTGTACTTGTTCCTATGTTATTTAGGATAAATTGCTTGTTTTGAAAACAAATAAAACTTGGAACAAGATAGTAAAATTTGGAACAATGAATCATCTTGCAAAATATCCACAAGTATTGCATCACTTTAAAAGAATATTCTTAAACTCTTGAAGGATGAAGTTATTCAGTCTTGCATATTAAGGTGAAAATACAAAGTACTCAATTTTTTTAGCCTTACTTGATCTCTAACCCAAGTGGCGGGTGAATTTTATAAAAGTAATATAAAGCTTGAATAAAATGTAAGAAAAGCAAATACAATGGAAAGTAAAGTAAAATCAGTCACTATAGTCTAGATAACATTCATCGGGGCTATAGACACATGACTAGGTTTTTTTTTGCTTTCCTTTAAAAATCCCTGCAATTGCAAACTGTGGTTGCTAAGTCTAGTTGTCGGTTTCTTCACAATACTTTAGTGATCCTTTCTCCTTGGACTCCTTTTTGATTTTTGGAGAAATTTTCCTTGAAATTTCTAGTTTTGCTTGAACTCTCTGGTCTTCCACTACCCTTATGGGTATTTATTGATGAAATTTTTAAATCCATTGGTTGGGTGATCTATCGAGAAAAAGAGTGATTCTTTTTAGCATGGCCTGATAAAATAGTTTATGTTGAGATTGACCTCACACAATATCTCAAAGAATTTATGGACATTTAGGTTGTTATAGAGTATTTTACGCAAAAAAACGTTTACTTTAATTTACCTAATATTTATTTTCAATGCCAATCCACCACACAACATATCAAGGATTGTTTTATGGTTGCTCAAAAACCTTCAATGGTTATACTTGCTCCTCATACTGTGCATGCACCTTCCAAACCCTATGTTGAGGGTTACTGTATCATAATTTCTAATAAGGGGGCAACCAACACTAAGTCGACGCTTTCTAATAGAGATAATATTGTGAAGTCACCATCTTAGCCTCCTATTGTTCCTATTCATCTTGTTTTGGCTCCTCAGACTTCACCTATTGATAAACCTCCCAAGCATAAATCAGCCTAAAAAAGAGAATTCACTACCAATACCTCCACCCTGTAAGAGTTAGTGTAGTCCATCTTGGGATGGCTCATCATCATCAAGGGGAAGTGAGGAGACTAAACATTTTTATTCGATGACTTATTTCAACCTTCTCATACCTATTTATTTAATAGGTTTTCAGTGCTAGCCGATAGTGTGGCCAGTCTCTCGATTGTTGGTGAATTATTTCAACCTTATCAGACCTATGCATTTAATAATTCTTTGGTGTTGGCTAATAGTGGGGGTAACCCTATGGAATAAGGGTCCATGGATATTTCTCCTCCATGAATTTCCTTTAGTGTAATATTTAGGGACTTATAGAGTCCTCAAGAAATTTTTTGTTCAATCTACTCTACAAAGTATTGTCCATGTTGATGTTATTTGTTTACAATAAGTTAAGATCTCTGGTTTTTTGTTATATGTTTCTATCAACTACATTACATGTTATTTTAAGCATTTAACTACTCACCATGAAGATGGTCGGGGTGGTCCTTCTATTTCCATCTCCTCCAAACTTGAGGATTGTATGCTTGGATCTAGTGAGGATCCTTCTCATCATGTGGTATAGATTTTTCTGAATATTAATAGGAACACCCTAGGCATTGCCAAAATTTATGCCCCTAATGATGGGTCTAGTTGCTCTACCCTTTGGTGGTACTTGGTTGATCATGTACCGATGGCATATTGGCTTTTTTATGGTGATTTTAATATGGTTGAACATGTTGAAGATAAATTTGGCCATATTTTTATGTGTTGGTGTGTTGGAGAGTGTGAGGATTGGTTTTTTATTAAATATAGATGGGGTATTTTTTATCTCTTTTTTTTCTAGTGCAATTGCATGCCTCCACCCTAGCTCAATTGGTTCAATTTTTGTGTAGGTAATGATAGATTATTCAAGCACCTTTATTGAGTTATGATAAAAGAGAAACAAATTTTTTTATTCTTCTTCATCAATAATAAGATTGTGATGGTCTGGGATCAATTCTTGTTGTTAGATCAGTTCCTAATTTTCTTTCAGATTGAGTGGAGTGATCACCAATTTAATTTTTTATGCAATCAATTTTATTTAAATACTTCTTTATTGCAAAACCTTGGCACAATTGCTATGATTGAGATAATCTAGAATTTATTACCTCAACCTCCTCACTCTATAAGTTGGATCTATTGGTGTAATGAGGTAATTGTCCATACTACCTCTTTCATGTGGTATTTTGGTAAACATGTGTTACATGTTATAAAGTGTGCTCATTTGGCTATTACGAAGGAGTATCAATAAAATTTATTGTTGTTGGAAAATGATATGTATGATCGATAGTTGCAAACCAGGGTTGTTGGTCTTCACCACCAGCTTATAGTCCATGAACGACATAAAGCTAGGGGTCTTAGATTCAGGTTTTTCTACAGTGGCTAAGGGTTGGTCATCACCCATATAAAGTCTTTTTCAATTTTTTTTATTTCAGGTAAACCAGGATTCAGATCAAGACTATTAAAGTATCTCATTATAGTCTGACTTATCTTCTTGATATGACATCGGCCTTTGTGGATCATTATAAGCTTATCTTTCAAGTACGAAAATATTCTCTATAATATCATATGGCACTCCAACAGTGTCTTGATGTCGTTCCTGCTAAGTTTTCTACTTATGATATACTTCTTTGTGAGTCTCCTCTTTCACTTTTTGAGCTTCATAATGCTCTTATGACTATGTCAGATGACAAGTCCCCTAGTATTGATGGATTTCTCTATGAATTTAATAAATCCACATGGAATTTTAATGGGCTTGATCTGCTCAATATCTACAATGAAGCATTAACCAAAAATTTTATGGTCTAGGCAATATCATCAATCATAGAATCATTAAATTTGTTCAGAAAGTGGGTAATATTGATCTTATCACCAGTTGAAGACATATTACTTTGCTTAATGTATCTTACAAGATTTTGGCTAAAGCTTTAGCTCTCCATATTTGTAACATTATCTCTATGATTATCATACTAGAGCAGACGAGTTTCATTAAAGGACGTTACATTTTGGATAATCTTATGATTATCTAGGAAGGTTTAGAATGGGCTCGTCTCTTTGGTCAAAACCCATTTTCCTTAAAGTGGACTTTGAGAAATATTA
Source organism: Wollemia nobilis (assembly GCA_028583015.1). NCBI lineage: Eukaryota > Viridiplantae > Streptophyta > Pinopsida > Araucariales > Araucariaceae > Wollemia > Wollemia nobilis. The sequence continues at coordinate 8,907,935 of JAQPPZ010016927.1, forward strand.
TGATCATATTGAGTGGCCTTTCATTATCACCATGCTCCAAGCTCTCGACTTTGGACCCTTTTTATCAGGGTTATCAGTATGTTATTTTTTGATGCTTCAACTTGTCTTACTATTAATGGACATAGATTAGAGGATTTTGGGTTGTTTTGTTCTATTGGCTAGGGTCATCCTTTGGCCCCCTTGCATTACATTCTTGCTACTAGCTAAAGATTTAGCTCTCCATATTCACAACATTCTCCCTATGATTATCATACTGGAGAAGACGAGTTTCATTAAAGGACGTTACATTTTGGATAATCTTATGATTATCTAGGAAGGTTTAGAATGGGCTCGTCTCTTTGGTCAAAAACCCTTTTCCTTAAAGTGGACTTTGAGAAATCTTATGATCATATTGAGTGGCCATTCATTATCACCATGCTCCAAGCTCTCGACTTTGGACCCTTTTTATAAGGGTTATCAGTATGTTATTTTTTGATGCGTCAACTTGTCTTACTATTAATGGACATAGATTAGAGGATTTTGGGTTGTTTTGTTATATTCACTAGGGTCGTACTTTGGCCCCGCTATGTTAAATTCTTGCTGCTAAAGCTTTTGGTTATATTATTGCCAATCAAACATCTATGGGATTGATCAAAGGTATTATTTTGCCTGACATATCCACTCAACTTATTAATGGGTCCTTTGTGGATGATTCTTTTATCACTATTAATGAGGATTAGGTTTTAGTTTCAACTACTTTGGTTTGTTTGGACACCTTTTGTAAGATCTCTGGTTCCAACATCCAATGGTCTAAGTCTCTTTTTTTCCATATTGCTTCTTTTTATGTGCCTACTTGGCTTGTCATTTTTCATGGCATTTGCTTCAAAGGGGTGAGTGTTTTTAGTTCTTAGAAATCCCCTTTGCTTTTGATAGCTCACCATATGAACTATGGTAGTATTTCATTGATAAAATTGAAAATAAAATTTCATGTTGGGCCTCATATCCCATTTCTCTTGCTAGTAAGTTTAAGGTTTGCACAAAGATTATTGCTGCCACCCATGTTTATTACTCCTCTTGTTGGAACCCTTCTAAGAATTCTTATAATAAGTTGGCCAAACTCCTTAGGGATTTTCTTTAGGCCAAGAGAAATAATTTGTGTGGTTTTCATCAAGTTGCTTGGGTATCTTTTGCATGCCTACTAATAAGGGTGGTATGGGCATCATTGATATTTACAAGTAAAAAATTTCTTTGTGTTCTAAGTGGGTTGTTAAATCTATTGAAGGCACCGAAGCTTGGAAGGTTTTGATTCACCATTGTATTAATTCAGGGCTACCTTATGGGTGCAAATATTGGACTAATATTTATCTTCATATTCTCATGATTACTTTTGCTCTAGCTAAGATTAAAGTTTCCTTTGTTGTTAAAAGTATTTGGTGGGATTTTGAGGTAGTAGAACCTCATCTTCACTAGATTGGTTATGGTTTTTGTAATGCTATTTTATTTAATTCTCAAAATATCTGGTGGTCTCCTATACTATATAACTCTTCAATTATTCTTGTTAATATGTCAAGGATTAAATATTTGAGGTTATTTCGTAAGGGCATATGCTTTATTAAATATTTAGTACACTATCAATATTGGATTCCTTGGCCTGATCTCAAACATAAATTTAATATTCAAAATTTAGATCTTCTTTCTATTCTTAATATTCAAGAGCTTATACCTGATGCCATGCTTCATAATCTCGACCTTCAACCCTTGAGTGTCTAGTGGTGGTATTGGTGTTGGAATGTGGATACTCCTTTCAAGAACTACTCTTCTTCCTTACTTTAACAACTTCTTAGTCATGCTTGCCCTAATATTGAAAAAATTAATGAGATAATGCAAACACGCTCTACATCCTATACTTGTATTGCTCATCTAAATCATATTTGGAAGTTTAAACCTGAACCCAATATTAATTTTTTCTCTACTCTCTTATTTATCAAGGTCTTCCTATGAGAGAGAGACTTAGCCAGGGTTTGTCTTCATAATCCTAAGTATCTAGATTGTGGTCATTTTAAGACTTTTAAACATTTTTTTTGGTTTTTCCCTTATGCTCAATCTACTTCGTCTTGTATTCACTCATTTTTCAGGCTCTTTCATATTGAATCCTTTATATGATAGATGAAATTTTTTGAAGATAATAGTTGTTGACCTTCTTATATTTATGCTCTATGGAATTTATTTTGTGCTATTATTTTGTTTCAAATTTGGAAATCTAGGAATTTTGTTGTCTATTATGGAATTCAATTTCTAGTTAGTTTTCTATGCATGAAAATATTACGATGTTTTATTGTTATTGTTCAGATCCATTCGTAAGCTTCCAAGTTGACTCATGAGTTGCCACACTTGATAAATCTTATCAGGTACTAGCATGAGACTCTATGCATTATTAGCAAGGTTTCACCTAACCTCCCTCTACTTCAAGGTCCCTCTATTTTGGTGTAGGAGGTTGAGGGGTAATATTTTCTAGCCTGAGGTCATTCTATCAATGCCCATAGCAGGGCTCGGACCTTTGTCTAGTTATGTTGTTTATACATCCTTTTAAGGGCTGGTTTTTTTTGGGCCTTGGACCTCGTCTTTACAATGTTGATAATTTGGTTGGCCTTGTGCCTCATGTTGTGATTTTTATAGCTCCATTTTTTGTTGTAACCTCTCTTATTATTATTAAATATAATTGTTGGTTCCAATAAAAATTAATAAATAAAATATATTTTATAAAAATAACAAATAATTTTACATAAATTATATATTAAAAAAATAATAATCTATTTATTTTTGTTGAATAAATGCAAAGTACAACACATGGCACAATTGGATGCCACACTTCTTGGGGGTATAACAATAAGGGGTCTCCCTCCCCATGATTTAAGGTCACTAAATTGAAATGTGAATGGCATGCCATTGGGTGTCCCCTAATAGAAATAAGAGGTCTCCCTCCCCATGATTTGAATTAAGGTCACCAAAATGAAATGACAATGGCATACCATTAGGATGTCCATGCAAGGATAAATAATCCATTGTCATGTTTGGTGGTCTCTCAAATGAAAATCCATTGAAATTAAATCAATATAACACATTATATTTAGAACTATTATGACTAAATTTATTCCTTAAATTTATAATTTAACTAAAAATAATAATTAATAATTAATCTTAATTATTATCCTTTGTCAAAAAAGGCTTTTGTATTATTTATAAGCAAATAAGAAAGTTGGATTGTCTTCCCTACCATGAAAACAAGGCTTTTGTGCAAACGTTTTAAGAAAAGTTATAATTATGTATTAAGTACATCATGCTAATATAAGCACAAAGAAATCTATGTCTTTCTTCTGAGTCATGAAATACAAGAACTAAAGTTATCGATCTTTCCTAGTTTTTTACATCCAACATCATGGACGATCTCCATAACAAGTCAGATCCTTGTAGTTTAAAGCATAATTTTCCACAGCATATGCAATCTTATTTTGTTCTTGAGGATTATGAAGAAAATCTATTGTTTTGAATCTATAATGAAGTACATGTATCGTGTAAATCACCCTTTGTAACTTCCAACCCTACGAGGAGGTATTGGTTGATGTGTTTAGTTGACTAATAGTTACTTGTATGTTTGATTCTACTTGTACTACAAACAAACCAACCTTAGCAGCTTCTTGAAGGCCACAAAGGATAAAAAATGCTTCTATTATATTTTTAGAGAGGATACCAAGATTCTATACAAAAATAAAAGCATGAGCACCATTTGATAATATTATTATGCTTCCTATACTTACCCTTCATGGATTACCTCTTGATGCACCATCCGTGTTGATCTTCCCATATCTCTAGGAGGGGCTTGTCATGGTCCATTCCTTTGAATAGTAGGTTGAGGACCTTATGGATACATGTATCTCTATTCATCCACATGGTTGAAGCTTGGAGAGTAAACTATGCCACTATTGAGATACTACGAAGGGGGACTTCAATGTATGCATAGTAGTTTCCTTAAAATTAGCCATTGTTGTTTTCCAATTATATATTGAACATTATGATGAATTGATTTTAAATATTCTTTTATTCCTTTATCTCCACAAATTCTAAATCATTAGATATATACTAACCAAGGCAATTAGTTTCATTGAACTATCTAACCCATTCACTTTGGGCCAAGTCCTCCATGCCTACTCAAGGGATGTGAATTACCAAAATATTAGATCTAAAAAGGTTGCAAACCAATTCCATAATTGAATGGCAAAGGGATAGAAGAAAAAGTGTGGTCCTAGGTCTCATTATCTTAACAACATAACTCACATCTAAATGGACCAAAAAACCCTATTTTATCAATTGGTCTTCTATAAGAACCCTCTTGTGGGGTAGGAGACAAATAAAGAGTTTCACTTTAGGCCAAGTCAAAAGTTTCTAAATATGGTTGAAGGCATCACTATATGGATTTTTCTATGATGAGTAAAGGATGACTATCCTAGAGCTACAATATACACATTGTTATAATACGAACCCCATCCTATCCTTTGTATTTTGCTCAAGAAAGTAACTATATTTTAAGAATCTAATGAATAGCCTCTTTAACATCCTCCATTGCTATGAATGGACAGTCTCTTATTGTAATCCATACTATATCCTCCAAATTCCCTTCCCCATAGTTTCTATAATAATATGATATCTTTATCTAACCTTGACTATGGATTTGTTCTATGATGTCTTGCCATTCTAAAAATTATTGAGATAATGGAGGCAAACCATCCCAAGCATCTATCTACAAATTTGCATGATGGTCATTCCTTACTATAAAAAATAGTTGCAGTTTGATAATTGTCCTTCGTATCCATAGTACCTCAAGAACTAGAGATCCTCATTAAGGAAGCTAATATCTAGTAAAAACTTCTAGAGCTTGATTTTTTGCATACATGGCTCTCAATTTTTGTGCCCATAACTCATTTGTGGAAGTGATTAACCACTAATATAATTTTATCGCTAAGGCTAACTTGTTTTTAACTATTGACTAGAGGCCCAAGCCTCCCTCTTTTTTGGAAGACAAAGCTAATACAACTTTACTAGGGCCCACTTATTCTCTATTTTTTCCTTCTACCAAAAGAGCCTTTGATTAATATTGTCCAAATTTATTAGAACATCCTTAGGAATAATCAAAACTAAGAGGACATATATGGGAATAGATTGTAAAATATATTTATCCAAAGTGAACCTACCTGCAATAGAAAGCCACTAATTTTTCTAGTTGTGTAGCCTACTTTGTATCTTATCTATCAACCACCCTCATTTTTACTTTTTTTACTTGGCCATATTTAAGGAAAATCTTAGATAAGATATTGGAAGATATGCTTACCTACAATTAAAAATATTTAGAATCATGGTCTCCACTATAATAATACAATGAAAGAATATGATCTCAAGTTTTTCCTCATTAATAAGTTATCATGTTGCTATTGAAAAGAGGTTTAGAATTATTTTGAATATAGATTCTTCCAATACAGTAGCATGACCCATCAATATCAAGTCATCTACTAACTATAAATGAGAGAGAAGGGATTGTCGATGCACGTCTAATTCCTTTAATGGTTCCATTATTTCTTTTCTTAGAGAAAAAATGACCTAAACATTGTCAAAATGATAAAAAAATAAGGGAAAATAGGATCCCCTTGGTGTTGTCCCATGGAAGAAATAAACAAAGGGGACACACTACCATTTATCATCATGGTATAATATATTGAGGAAACAATGCTTCTAATCCAATCCTCCCAATCCTTGGAGAAGCCAAACTTCCTCAAGATATATTAAATAAAATCCTAGTCTACCCTATCATAAGCCTTGGGGAATTCCAAATGGATAAACATGGATGGGGATCTTTGTGCCTACATGAAGCGAAGGGCCTCCCAAGAAAGCACTATTTTATTTACAATTTGTCTCCTACCCGTAAATCCTCCTTGTTGTGGTGATATCATCACAAAGAGAAAGGGTTTCAACCTTTGAGATATCACCATCATAATTATTTTGAGGAGAACATTACACAAAGATATTGGTATAAAGCTAAAAAAAATATTTACCTCTTAAAAATTAGGTAGTAGCACAATGTAGGTTTTATTGATTTATTTCAAAATTGACTTTTCCACTCATGATTATTCTACAATTATGAGAATATCATTCTTGGTCAGGTCTCAAAATTCTTAGAACATGATGGGGAAATCATCCAGACTAGAAGTTTTTTCTCTTTTTTTATATTAAAAGCAACTTCCTTTACATTTTCCATAGAAATGGGTTCTATCAATACCTCATTATCCTATTCCTTAATAAGGTAAGGTATTCCATGTAGAATTTCCTCTTGAGACTTAGAGTCTAGAGGAACTATAAATAAAGTTCCTCAAAGTAATCAACGAAAAATTTATCCATCCAATCCCAGGAGTAAACTAGAGTAATCTTTTTGGTCTTCATGGAAGGTACAAAGTTTAAAGCTCGTATGGCCAAAAAATATTTATGGAAGAAAGTAGTGTTTCTATCCCCTTTAGCTAATGGATACTAGATATTTGTTTCCATAAGATCTCATCCCTCCTTTCCTATTCTACTAACTCAAAAGATACTTGAATTTTCTATTTTCCAAGCTCCTCTATAAGTCCCAAGGAGGGAATTTGAGTATTTAATTGCTCTAGTTTGGAAACCAAACTTGTTTTTTAACCCCTCACATCCCCAAAATCATGTTAATTCCATTCCTTAGTTTTTGTTTTGATGAACTAAAATCTCTTTGTAAAGCAATACATTTGGGTGTCATATCTTGGCTTTGCTTTCCTCCACCACCAAACAACTAATGGCCTAAAGGAAGTATCCCTAAACCACATAAGTTGGAATTTAAAGGGTGAGTAACTCCTATAAGATTGTCAAATATATAGAAAAATAGGTTAGTGTTTTGATCCTACATTATTAAGGATAAGATATTTTGGAATTAATTCTACAAAGAGATGGTCATCTGAAATGATAAACTTGTCCAAGCCCTCTAATATGCATGTGAGTCCTCTTCAACTATTTTTTTATGTCATTAATCCATTATAATGATTGAAATTAATCAAGTGGAGATGTCTTAAGAGCTCTTGAATTAAATCAATCATAGTGTTCAATATTCTCATCTCTCCCATATTTTTATTTAAGGAAATAATGGTATTAAAATCCTGTCCTAGGACCATCTTATCATTGGAAAACTAGAACCCGATATGATAGATATAATTCTATTACCTCCCTTTGTCCTCTATAATAGTGGTTACATGTATGTTAATAAATAGGAGATGTTGGTACTTTTACCTCTATATACTATGAAGTACCAAAATACCCCTATTTCCCATAGTTTCTTGCACCATAAATTCTATTGGATCCTATAGATAGGAGAACCCACTTGATGCTCCTTGAGATTTAAGAAAATATACCAAACCTATGGCCCATAATTTCTTAGCCACTATCTCCATATACTCTACTAATAACATAGCATCTTGAAGAAAGACTAGCTTTGGCTTATTTTTCTTCATCAACCTTAAAATTTTATTATATTTAAGGGGGTCACATTTTATCCCCCTTACATTCCATAAAAGGACTATCATGAGGATGGGTGGTTTAAAAATATGGTGATAGGAGTCACCATACCCTCAAAAACAATAGTTTCACCATATTTTGCTAAGTGGTGTTGATTGTTCTTATGTACCACTTTTTTATTGGTGTCAATATTTATTTTTTTTAGTTTTTCTTGATGTATACCAGATGGAGTTTGGGTAGGTCCTCCTTGATGATCCTTTATAGATGTTGAGAAATATTACATTTTTTGGTATATACAAATGTATCCCCATGGTACCTTCATGGTATAATTATAAATGTATAATATATTAGGGTTGGGTATATATTTTAGAGTGTGAATTATATTTTCTCTTTTATGTAAGTATCAATGTGTAAGAAATACATAATTATCATGTAAGAGTGCAATGTACAGTAAATGCACAAGTGTCATGTAATTTAGAGTGCAATTGTAGATTGAGATAATGTGCACAAGTATATTATATGTAAGAGTGCAAATATATAATGTGAGGATGTGCATAAGTTTCCTCTATTAGGAGTGAAAGGATAAGTGTAAGATTCATGTAGATGTGTGCAATTGTCTTAGAGTTAAGTGTCTATGAAGAGTCTTGTATGAAAGTGGCAAGATGATAAACCAAGAGTCATGAGACTTTTCATATGGAGAGCACTAGTCAAGTATTTGAAGAGTCACATTACTAGGGCTATATTATGTAGATAATACTCCATGAGAAAGCAACTTATATAGTTCATATAATTCAAGTATAGTAGAGAAGCATAATTCTATTTGGAATAAAGCTTGTATACATTTTGACCAAAGGGCTTATAGAAACATTTGGGGCTATTTAGGTTGACCTAGACAATCGTAGATTGCCTACGAGATTTTTGGTTTGACCTAGACAACCATAGACCACCTAGGGGTATTTTATGGTGACCAACGGGCTTATAGATGCCTTTGGGGTTTTTTGGTTTGACCTAGACAATCGTAGATTACCTAGGAGTATTTTGGTTTGACCTAGATAGTCATAAACTACCTAGGGGTATTTTAGTTTGACCTAGATGGTCATATACCATATAGGTATGTTTAACTATGACAAAAGGGCTTATAGATGCCTTTAGAACTTTTGGGTTGACTTAGACAATCGTAGACTGTCTAGGATTGTTTTGGTTTTACCTAGACGGTCATAGACCACCTAGGAGAATTTTAAGTTGACCTAGATGGTAATATACTACCTAGGAACATTTAAATGTTACCAAAGGTCTTATAGATACCTTTGGGATTTTTTGGTTTGACCTAGACAATCATAGACTACCTAGGATCATTTTGGTTTGACCTAGATGGTCATAGACTACCTAGGGGCATTTGATGGTGCTCTAAGCATGGAAAGGTTGCAGATGACTAATATTCATTGGTTCAGGCTCTTAACTTCCTTCGATGGATGCTAAGCGATAAGTTCTAGGTCCAATATAACTTGTAATGATGAATGGACCTAACCAATTGGTCATAAATTTGTCTCATAGATTGGGTGGCAAATTTTATTTTTATTGGTTCTCTTTTAGAACTAAATCACCAACCTGGAAGTCTCTCTAGTGTACTTTCAAGTTATAAGATCTCTTAAGGTATTCCTGATAAATATGTATATGCTCAAGGGTATTTACATGTCGTTCATCAAGCAATGTTAATTGATCTAAATGAGCTTGCCTAGCGGTATCATCGTCGATGAATTCTTTCATGGAAATGCGCAGTGAAAAAATTTCTAACTCTAACGACATGATAGCCTCAAGCACCATACACTAGTGAAAATGGAGTTGCCCCAGTGGGTGTCTGAATGCTAGTGCAATAGGCCCAAAGGGCAAGAGGTAATTGATTATGCCAATATTTATGATTTTCCTTAACAATTTTCTTCAATATGGCTACTATTGTCTTATTGGATGCCTCTGCTTGCCCATTGGCTTGCGAATAATAGGGCATGGAAAATTTTTGCTTTATGTTATACTTTGTAGTTAATGCATGCACATCCTTATTTTTGAAGGGTGTTCCATTATCCGATATTATTTTGGATGGAATACCAAAATGACATATGATATTATGTAGCATGAACTCTATGATGCGAGGTCGATTCGTAGTGGTAAGGGGAATTGCTTCCACCCATTTTTTTAAGTACTCAGTTGCCGTTATGATAAACATGTGATAGCCTGAGGAGGCAGGTGAGATTTTCCCAATTAAATCAAACCCCCATTGTGCAAACGACCAAACCAATTGAATTGGTTGCAAGGTTTGTGAAGGTACGTGTGTCAGATTTGCATGGTGTTGATATTTCATGCACTTATTTACATAAGCACAACAATATTGCTCTAAAGTTGTCCAGTAATAGCCCATGCAAAGAATGTTCTTAGCGATGGCCATATCACTTAAGTGGCCACCACATGTACCATCGTGTTCTTGGGCAATGGCCTAGGATGACTCCTATGAGTCTAAGCAATGAAGGAGAATTCCCTCATAGCTATGATGATACATTATGTCTCCTAATAAGACATAATTTGCCACCTTTTTCTTAAATGCTTGCTTTGCGGCATGCGATAATCCAGGTGGAATATTTCCCAGTTTTAAATAATATTTAACTTGTATTGCCCAATATTGCTTTGAAGAAGCCTCAATTATATGAATAACGTAATCCTTTTGACATTCATCTCATGAAAATTCTTACTGAGAATAAACTTGAAGATAAAGCGTTGTGCTAGTATCAAAAGAATTATGAGATAATAGAGTCCCCCAGTTGACGTTATTCAAATAATTGTGTAGTTGAGAGAACTATTCATGTGAAGGTTCAATATGAATCATGTGAATATCTGGTGTGGTGTTATGCTCATCACGCTCAGATGTAGATTGCACTAGCATTTTTACTTGAATAGTCATGATATTATCTAAAGGGTTTTGCGGGATTAGTGACCCTAAGGAGGCCATCATGTCTGCAAAATTATTAGATGAATGAGGGAGTACCTCAATATTGTATGACTATAACTTTACCATACATTTCTCCACTAGGTATTTATAGGCTTGTAATACTAGACACCTACACTAGAATATCCCTTTAACTTGATTAACTATGAACAAGGAATCACTAAAATATTTAGCTTAGTGATTTTCATGGCGATTGTCGTTTGAAGATCTATAATGAGGGCTTCATACTCGACATTGTTATTGGTGCACGAGAAATAAATTTTAAATGAAAGAGGTATGGGAGCCCCTTGTGGTGTGAAAAATATGATACTTGTGCCACCCCCTTGCTCGCATTTAGAACCATCAAAAAATAGAGTTATGTCTGCCTATGACTCAGGCTCTATAGAATTAGGTGATTCTGAGATATGAAACACTCCATCATCGGGAAGTTCTATATTTAGAGGTTGGTCATCCTGGAGAGGAGCCTCTTCTAGTTGATCGGCTATGACCTATCCTTTGATTGATTTCTATCCAATGAACTCTAGGTCAAATTATATCAACAATATTATCCATTTCATCATGTGACTATTGTGATATGTTCGACTCATCATATATTGCAATGGATTTTCCTTAGATATTACATACGTGGTATGATTGAGCATGTAATGGCATAGCTTTTTAGTGGCAAAGACCACTTCTAAGCATAGCTTCTCAATGTATGCATACTTTATCTCATAGCTAACCAGTGTGCGACTAATATAGTATGTAGCTTGTTCTTTATGAAATTCATTCTTTTGGGACAACATGGTGCCCAATGCCAACTCAGTAGCTGAGATGTAAAGGTAGAATGACATTCCTAGTCACGGAGGAGCCAATACGGGTGGTGAAGCTAGGTATTTCTTGATTTCATCAAAGGCATATTGACATTCCTCATCCCAATGAAATGAGACCCCCTTGTGTAGAAACCTATTCATGGGTCAACACTTATCCGATAATTGTGCTATGAAGCATTTTATGGATGCGACCTTTCCTTGCAAGCTACGTAGCTGCTTAATGGTTGTGGGGGGAGGCATTTCTAATATTGCCTTGACCTTGTTTGGATCTACTTCTATGCCTCGCTTAGAGACTATGAATCCCAAGAGTTTACCAGATGTGACACCGAATACACACTTCTTGGGATTAAGCCTAACATTATGCTCAATGAGGTGATCTAGAACCTTGCACAATACATCAATATGCTCATGGCACAATAGAGATTTTGCCAATAATTCATCCATGTAATCTTCCAAAATCTTATGCATGTAATCATGGAAGATATATGTCATGGCTCGTTGGTAAGTGGCACCAGTGTTCTTAAGGCCAAAAGGTATGACCTTGTAATAGAATGTCCCCCAAGGTGTTGTGAACATCGTTTTGATCTGGTCTTCTGGATTAATACGAATTTGATTATATCCATAGAAACCATCCATAAGGGATAGCATTTCATGTCCTGTTGTTGCATCTACCAATGCATCAATGTTTGGTAAGGGAAACTCATCCTTAGGACTCACTTTGTTGAGATCTCTAAAGTCAATGCAGATGTGAATCCTCCCATCAAGTTTTTTTGTGGGTACCATGTTCGAAACCCATGGCATATAGTCTACTGAGATGATGAAATCAGAGTCCAATAGCTTTTGCAATTCATCTTTCACCATTAAGACTACTGTTGGGTGCATCTTACGCAACTTTTTCTTAATTGATTTGGTCTTTGGGTCCAGTGTAAGATTATGCGTGACTAGATTTGGGTCCAGTCCTGGCATGTATTTATAAGACCAAGCAAAAACTTTTATTCTTGCTTTCAATGCTTTTGTGAAATCATCTTGTTCAGTTGGAGATAGACCTTCTCCTAGCTTGATAATATGGGGATTATCGGGATCTATACTGATATCCCTATCAATTTTTGGCTCAATTGACATATGAGACCCATATTCCAACTGATGTGGAGTGGGAATTAAGTGAATATCATCGAATGGGTTTGCTTCTTCCATAGGAAATTCTAGGTCAACCTTAGCCTAAAAAACATCCTGAGTAGTTCTTGGAGAAAATTTAAATGGTTGTAATATTTTATCGCAAGGCCAATACTCTGATGGTGATGGGGAAGAATATCCCCGATCAAATTCAATTACCTCAAGGTCGAGATGCAACGAATTTGATGGGTTATTCATATCTATAAATGGTGTAGTTAAATCTATGGAAATCATGTTGATGGACACATGATCTCCCATCCGAGAGTGAGTGGTTCTAGAGACATAATGTTGTCTCATAACTCATGGGGGTGGCTCTGGTGGAAGTGGAATGAATAGTGGTGGTCATGGTGGAAGAGGGTGAGCTTTCTCTTCTCATGAAAAAAGCTGGCATCAAATAGGGCCTTGGATGGGGAATAACATGTGAAGATAATACTCATCCTCATCATCCAAGGGGAAAACTCTCTCATGTTCATCATATGAGCTAGGATAGTTTATTGGTGTGACACCATAGTCATCTTCATCATCACTCATTCATTCATGAGGAGGACCTTGATCCTCTTCCTCACTATCAGATTTCAAGGTATGTGAGCTCTCCCCCACTTCATGAGGTTGAGAAACATCACTGGATAACCCTTGATCTATCATGTCTATGGGAAAATAATCTCCCAATGAATGAACATGATTTGGATTGGCATATGGATCGCATGTAAGCTTATCCTGATAACCTAGACATAGGTGTTCTAGACTATCTGTGAGAACATCCAATGGTATTGGCTTATTGTGTCCCAACCCAGATTTATCATAAGGTAGCTGATATTGGGGTTGACATGGGACACAAGGACCTTGCTCATATAAGCCTAGACCAAAACCATGCCAATTACAGTGATGTAAATACCACAATGCATAATCTAGATTTGACATATAGTTTATATCCTCAAAAAAAGGTTCATCATCTTCTTCTCTCTAAGGAGCTGACAAGGTTCCATATTCTAAACCCCCATATACAAAATTAGTTTGATTGGGTGGTAGACCAAGAGGCACAATGCTACCTATGGGAAGATGAGGTCACCCCATATCTTGCACTATCTCTATAGATGGAACCATTATGACATTTCTTACCATATATTCTCCTATCCCTGTACTAGACATATGCACTATGACCTGGGATGGCGAAGGTGGATGAGATGGAAGTGAGGCTTGAGATGACTCAATGTGAACCTCTTGAGATGATTATTTGTTTAATGAATAAGGAATATCTTTCATGGATATGGTGGAAACTAGAGGTGGACTCTCATCAATTGGCCTCTTCGACATGTTCCTCGATGGAGAATCTGACGATGTCGAAGGCATCTCTGAGGATGTCAATAATGAGGATGGAATGGATGAAGATGTAGATGGTGAAATGGGTAGACCCTGAACAGGTGCATTCAGTCAAAAGTCTACATGAGTCAAAGGTAATGTTGACTTTGGCATCTATTGCACCATATTGTAGTACTTGAAGGGCTCTAGATCTGTAGAGACTACATGAACCTACCCTTCATGAGTGTATTTGAGACATTGATGCACAATGGATGGGACACACTTCATATCCTAGATCTAAGGTCTACCTAGCAATATGTTATAGGCCATATCACCCTCCAACACATGACACAATGTTGATATAGTTTTTCACCCCACTAAATGGGTAGGACTACAATATCGATAGTAGAGCATATTGTGTCATTGAATGCTCGAAGTGTGTAAGTGGATGCAACAACATGAGATGTTGGAAATCCTAGGTATTTTAATGCTTTAGTTGTGATGATATTACTCAAGGAACCAATGTCTATGAGCACTCTCTTGTATGGTACATCATTTACACATGCAATGATGTGCAAAGGGGGATCTACCATGTCACTTGTTATTTCCTTAAGCTCATGCTCATGAAATGTTATTATTGGTTCCTTGCACTATTGCACATGACCCAAAAAATCAATGAAGGAGTTAGACTCCTATGGTTGCAACTCTATTGACTTTAGAATATCCATCAAAGCATCCCTATGTGGAGGGGATTGTTGAATTAGCTCATATATGGACAATCTCGTTGATGTTGTCCTCAAGCTTTGTGTAAGCTTGTTCTTTATTATTAATGTTGGCCTAGGTGGAAGGCCCTGTACTATAGGTGGTGTAGGTTGCGACGTAGTTGGAACATCACTCAAAGTTATAGGTGGTGCAGCTTGGCTTGGATATCTTCTGTTCCTGGTCACAATACTCACCATCCCAACATACCCTTGTAAAGGAGGTGTTGTCTTCACCTCATTCATTGGTTTAGTAGGTGCTACATGTACCTCATGAGTTGGTAATGGGTCCTTGTATATACCCATATGCTGATTGTTAGGGGCTAGTGGAGCATCTACTTGAAGCTCATTCCTCTCAATCATGTCTTGTACTAGGTGTTTAAAACCATAGCACGTTGGTAAATCATGGCCACTTTGTCGATGATATTTGCAATATTGATCTTCTCGGTGTCCCATAGGCTTGGGTTTACCTGTATCTAGATCGATGGATTTGATATCTAGAAGATTAATCATTTTTGTAACCCACAATCGATCGAATAGAGAATCCATGGATTCAGTGAAGGGAGTAAATTTTCGCTTAGAGCGACGTTGTTGGTTCTATCCCTAATTCACTTGACCATTACTATTATAACTCGTAGGGGGAGGTTGGGCCTCGTAGTTTACCTTTTGGGGAGGCATCGCTTGTGTAGACCCAGGGATATTTATGGCCACTTGATTGACCGTTGCTGGCTTTACAGGTGTGCTGAGCTATTTTTAGGATTATTTGTCCACTCCTTTTTGCGAGGTTTGGCTATTTCTCCCTCTTGGATTTTTATTTTCTCTATATTTCTAGCCTGTGCTAGAGCTTCTTCCAAGGTGGGGTATTGCTACAGTTGCAATATTAAAGAGATGGGTTTCAAGAAACTCTTTGAAAATAGCTAAGTTAACTTAGATGTTGGAAATAGGTAGGGTAGCTTAGCTAAAAGCATCCGCCACCTGTTTCCATAATCGATAATCAACTCATTATCGTACTGCTTTAACCCCGTGAGGTAAGTTAATGTCACCTTTCTTTTGGTGTTAAAGGTAAAATATTCCAAAAATACATCAGTGAATTGTTCAAATGTGTAGACGCTATGTTTTGGAAGTTGGTTGAACCACTCAATGGTAGGGCTAGAGAGGGTACTTAAAAAAGTTCTTAGGAGCAATGCATCATTGTCCTATATGCTAAAGCACATATTTAGAAATCTAGTAACGTGCTCTTGAGCATCTTCTTCCCCCTTGAATCTATCCAATTTTGGCATTTTGAAATGCTTAAGGTATATCGGGGAAGGAATAGATGGGTGTAATAGTTGACTCTTTAGCTGACGCAAGGTGGGTTTTTGAAGCCCATTCCCTATTGTCTTACCTTCTATATTTTCTAGGCGTTCAAGCAAAGCTTGATATGCATCCGAGGATTTTATTTCCTCTTATTTGTTTTGAACCCATGGAGGGGGATGAGGAATATTAAGCATAGGTTGGGGTGGTTGATTGACATCATCCACTCCTCCAAAATGTGCTTCTACATAATCCTCATTTTGTTCCAAGTCATCGTAAGCCCCATATGGTGTTTCTAGCATGGGCCTACAAGGAGGAACGAACACCTCTTGAAGGTGATCTATGTTTGGCCTATCATATACATTCTTTTTAGGCCTAGGAGGTCTAGGAGGCAACATTGGATTAGGTCTAGGAGACCTATCTTGTTGGAAGTTTGGTTGCCTCGGGTGAGCCTCCTGTCTACGCGTATTTGGAGTAGAAGCTCCATTACACAAAGTATCTTGAATTTGTCATTCAAGTATTTCTTTCTCTAACTTCTTGCCACTGCTCTAAGAGATCTAGGTAATGTTTATCAGACCTAAGTTGATTAAACTTTTCCTGGTGGTCAACATAATTCTTTACCAACTAATTGATCTGATCAACTGTATTAGGTCTAAGTGCCTTAGCACTGTTACCCTGATATCTATCTTGTTCAGGGGGGTTCATGAGATCTATTACAAATTTTCCTTGATTGAGGAAGGATACATTGACTTGAGGCTCACCCCTAAATAGATGTTCTTGATAAGATACTGGTGCAGAGGCACATCGTGCTTGCATTGACACATTTGAATGAGGATAATCTAGATGCTCCTCAGGTCTTCCCTCATAAAAAAGGAAAGGTAAGGCAGAATTAGGTCACCTATGGCAACGAGTATCATACTCATCATGATTATGGCACCTTGGGGAAGGGTGGTTTGAAATCATAATATGATCATTCAACCCTACCTTAGGTGAAAAGTCATACTCCCTACAGTAGTACTAGGAGTAGACCAGGAAGGCATGTGAATGCGTGGGATTGCTCTATTAGGAAGTGCTCCATTGCATGGTGACTCTTCTCAAAAGAAGGTATTAGACACATATATATGAGGGAAATAATTTCCTAAAGTGGGACTATTTCTTGTGGGGGTACCCCATGTAGGAGTCCCTTGTTGGCTAGGTTCCCTTCTTGCTATTCTAGGACTGACCATCCATTCATATGCCACTTGGTGATTAGGGATATGACTTTCTAAGTTGAGACCATCACCTGTGGGGGTACCCCATGTAGGGGTCCCTTGTTGGCTAGGTCTCCTTTTAGCCCCTCTAGGGCCTGGAAGAGTAGGTGGTCTCCAAGGAGGTATGACCATGTCCTTGGGATCAAGGCGAAGACGCTCTATGTCCTCTTCCCTACTCCCCGTAATGTCCACCCTTAAATGGGCTTGGCTATGGGTATGTACCATAGCTATGTACTCTAGATCACTATATGATTATCTCCTTTACAATTTTTATAAATTTGAAACAAACAAACAATAGAAACACACAAGCATAGAAGTGATTATCTCTTTTAAGTCTTTTAGATGTGAATCCCTAAATTGTTTGTTGTTGTTTCAAGATGTGTTGCTTTGTAAAGAAAATACTTGCCATGTTTGATTTTATTGATGTTAATAACCAAAATTTTAAGAGTGGTTTTCACCCAAAACAATCGATAATGAAATTTTGATCACGTAAACCAACCAAAGTATGGTGATGAAATCCATACCCGATCAGGGAGCATAGGTCCTGCCGATCCTCACCCAACACCCCGTGCACAGTGATACACCCCTTTGAAGAGGAATGCATGCTATTTTGCATGGTTAGGACAGATCTTGGAGTCGGTATTGGCCAATAAAATAGGGTACATGGAATTTGAGTCAATGGATGGAGATGAAACCCACCATCATTGAACTCTATCAGTGGTTGGGAATGAAGTCCAACTCACCAATGTTTAAGAAGATCATGGTGTGTGTTTGTTCCTTTTAAAATGATTGAAATAAAACAACAAAGCACTCAATGATGATTCACTAAATGCATGAAATTACATTTTCCTTTCAGAATCATAAACTTATATATCAAAGGAAACTACAAAATTGATAAACTATATGAAAACCTAACCCTTAGGTAGGTTCCACGCAAGCAAACCAGACAAATGCATTTTAGAAAGCTATTATTTTTCCTGCTTTTCTTCGATTTTGTTAATGCAAAACTTAGAAATATGAAATCTAACCTTCACATGCATACAAAATACAAGAAAAATTGAAATTCATGCTTTCTAAAACAATCTAAATGCAAATTGCAGGTTTGGAAGGTTACCTTTTCTGCCCTGAAAGTTGTTGTTTCTATCAATTTTTGCTGAAACCCCCTGGTTTTGTGGCCATCCCTGGGTGGGATGGCTGCAAATTTGGGGGCCATTCCTAGTAGGGACGTTTACAATGGTCATCTGGCGGTGCCAGATAGGGTTTTGGGGGTCGTTTCTGCTCAAAACGGTCAGAACCTGCAACATACAAAGCACAAAAAGGAGGTCAAAAATGACAATTTCAAAGGGGATAAAGGATAAATTCAACCACCATGATCACCACTGAAGAAGCAAAAATTGCGGCACGCCTTTAGTGTTCTTTATTGAAATGTAAAAGCGTGTTTATTGCAAGCATTCAAAGGAAATGTGCATAAAGATGTAACTATGTAAATAACTAAAAAACATGGATTATTTGATATAAAAAGGGGGGTTTCTCCTTGTATTTTATTAATCCAAAGTACTCAATAATATTACATTACATCCCCTTGAGGGCTTCATAACTTGATACATTTCAATATACAATTTTTCAAAGGGATCAAATCCCTCCATGAGCTTTAATGGCGTGTTCCAATGTTCTTCTCGCAACCCACACTTGAGAGCTAGTCTTGGGCCTATCCTAGTGGGCCTCTTAGCTCCTCCCTCATGTCTAGAATACCTACACCTACACACAAGATATTGAAATTGATTAAAATCATATGCATTTATTGATTGAAAACCTTGAAAACATAGAAAGCATGCATCTAGAATTAACAAAACTTATTTATAATAAATCAAAACACTTCCAAATGACTTGCAATTATGATATGAAATTATTAAGGTGGTTTTGGAAATATCTAAGCATGAATTGAAGGGAAATTATGAGCAAAAACTATGACCATCCCTGGCAGGGACAATTAGACCTAAATTCACAAAACTCCTAATTAACCCATCAAAACAACTCCAAACTTGACCAAAATTTGATATGAGGCTAATATAAGCATTTAGAATTGATCTATGGTGGAATTAGACTAAAATTCCTAACTATTTTGTAACTGTCCTAGGTAGGGATGTTGGTGACTGTTATCCATCCCAGGGTGGGACGATCACAAAACTGGGTGGAATTTACCACCAATTCCAAAGGGATTTGGTTGGAAACTCTCCTAATTGTTGTGTCAAAAAATGGGGTCAAATTACTCTCCAATTTGATAGGTTTTGGAACAAATTTGGTGTATTTGGTATTCCCCTAAAAGCGCCTTTGAATGAAGAGGGTTTCAAGAAAATATCAAGGTGAATTCAATAGCAAAAGTGAGGGTAGAATTGGGCAGCACTTCGTGGTCAAATGCTTCAACTCTTCTCTTTTGAAATTGGGTGAGCACACCTCAATTTATAGCCCAAATAGGGCATCTAGGGCAAAGGGGCAAGTCTTGGCATGCAAGGCAGGTGCTACCACTTGTCAAAACCTTTGCTATGATTGGGTGGAAGAGGTTACCCATTTGGGACCTCCAATTTGGAGTCCCTGATTTTAGTGATAGGCTCCAAATCAATTTGGGTTGATTGGGCAAAGAATATGGTAGTAATTGATTGCCATTTCTCTACCCATTTGACTTTTGGAAGGTCTATTTAGGGGCCATCCCACCCAGGGATGATTAGGAGTGACCGTACCTGGGTGGGACAATCACAACTAAGCCTATTTTGTGACCATCCCTGGGTGGGACAATCACAAAGCAGGTGACCCAAAACTTCCCAAAACTAATGGAAAGCTTCCCAAAAGTGTTTGGGAGCCCTATGTGACCCTAGAGGGTTGCCCAATGGGGCCATATGATGTCAATAAGAGTGGCATATGTGATGCATTAGCAGTATTATCCGATTTACATGATTTTGGTGTCTACAAATTTATTTTGAGAAATATTATGACCACATTGAATGGAGATTCATTTTTTCTATGCTTAAAGGTTTAATATTCGGGTTATTTTTCATTCAAACTATTGCTATGCTATTAAGATATGCTTAAAAATTCATATTTTTAAGCAGTGGGTCTTTTTAGGTCTATTCGACAAGGGTGTCCTATTTATCCCTCTTTATATGTGCTTACTGCTAAAGCCTTCTGCTATCATTTAGCTGCTCAAGCTTCTATAGGTCTTACTAAAGGAATTGCTCTTATAAATTATCAAGGACAACTTATTAATGGTCACTTTGTTGATGACTCCATTCTTACTATAAGTGAAGAGGAGCAATATGTTTCTAATGCTCTATTTTTTTTAATACCTTTTGCACAACCTTTGGTTCTAGCATACAATGGAGGAAGACCTCCTGCTTCAAACAATCTCCCTTGCCTATGTCACCTTGGATTCAAGGGTATCATTGGAATTGGATCCCTCCTGGAGAAATTTTTAATTTTCTTGGTATTCCTTTTTCCTTTCAAGGCTCCCCTTCTTAGCTTTGGACTTATGTGCTTCAAAGAGTTGAAAAGAAACTTTATTTCTTGCTTACTAAGAAGTTGTCGTGAGTAGGTAAATTTCAGGTTTTTTCTAAATTTTTAGCTACCACTCATGTATATTATTCCTCTTGTTGGGTTCCTTCATAGGCTTGCTATAATAAGCTTGAGAAACTCCTTCAATATTTTCTTTGGAATAATTCTTCTAAAACAAAGGTATTTCATAGAGTAGCCTAGGATATTTGTTGTCTTCCTAGAGAATCAGGCATAATGGGTCTGCTAGACTGTAGACGATAAGGTATTGCTCTGTGTGCTAAGTGGTTGGTCTAGGCTCTAAGGGGAGTTGAAGTTTTGAAATTTTTGGTTCGACATTTTATTTCCTCCAGTTTTTCCTTAAACTATAGAGCATGGGTAGGGTTGGATTTCCCCTCTATCATTGTTGCTCCAGTTTTTGTTAATATTTTTGGCTCCTTTGTTATTAAAAGTATATGAAAATCCTAGAAGTAACTCACTCCTTGGATCCGTTGGAGAGGATATGGATTTTGTAAAGGCTTATCCATCAATTCTATGAATATTTGGTGGTCCCATATGTTTCTTCATCAAGGTTATCCCTTAGCTTGAGTGCAATGGATTCATGCTCATAAATTTTTAAAAAAGGGTATTGTTACAATAACTAATTTATTTTCTCACCAGAACAAGGATTGGATCCCACGGAATAATTTCAAATGCACCTTCAAGTTAAATAGTGTGGATAAAGATACGTATGATGTTGTTATTGCTCTCACCCATTTTTCTATGTTGCACAATATTGGTGTGCACTCGCAATGTTCTTGGTCATCAGACTGGAGATGGCATGTTGACACTCCTTTGCTTAATTATAAGGCTCGTTTAGGGTATAGATGGTTATATCCTCATCTTCCTCTGGTGCCTAAGCTCAATCAATGTCGAGACTTATTTTCTATAATGAATAGATGGAATTCTAGATTTTATAATGTTTGGGCTTCTTATGTTCAGCCCAAGAAATATTTATTTGCATGGAGTATTAAGGCCTCTCCTTGGGGGAAGGTTTGAAGCACATTGGAATTACTAATTCTAAATTTTATTTTTGTGGTGTACCCGAGTCTTGTACTCTTCTCTTTTGGATTTGCAAAATATCTAGGTAATATTGGGAATGGGTTCTTTCATTTTTTTCCCATTTATAGTTGCAAGAGTTTCTTGGCCCCAAGCTCTTCTTGGGGACTCTTTTACTTTGTCTCTCCCACGTTTTGAAGTGTGGAAGTTTTTCAAGATTAGCTCACTCTTTGATATTTGGAAGGCTCATAACAAAATTATTTTTAAATAGTATACATATTTTGTTACATTTACTCGTGTTGATAAATTAGAAGTTTGCTATGGATTTGGATCATCTATAAGTTCTTTTGATGCACTCAAGCCAACAAATTTGCTATGGAGTTGTATCATCTATAAGTTATTTTGATGCACTGGGCCAATGCTTTGTGTATAGTCAACCAAATACCCCCAGAGTGCTCTTCTCATGAGTGTTTTTGATCCTTCTCTCACCGTAGGCATTTTTCATATGCAAGAAGTGCTCTCACAGAAAAGCACTAGTCCCAGTCCTCACCCCTCACGAAGAAACCTATTATTGACATTGCTTGTTTGTCTCACCAGGTTGGGAGGTGGGATGATGTTCAACCAGTTTCACCTTGTAAAATTAATCTATCATTTTGTCTAATATTGTAGCATAGTTGGTTTCCAAAATATGGCCTTGAAATTAATGAATGAACCTAATATTGTAGCATAATTGATTTCCAAAACATGGCCCTGAAATTAATGAATCAAATGTTTCATGTTTTAACCACCCTTAGCGACTTTGAAGTGCATTTGGTTTTCAAAATATGGCCTCAAAATAAATGGGAGGTCCAATGTTTGAACCACCCCTATACTGTCTTTGTGGACACATAAAATTCTCCTATGACTTCACTTTAGATCTCTTATGGATTTCCTCTAGATAGTGGTGTTGAGCAGTATTTTCACACACTTGTGAAAGTACACTCTCCTTTAGGATTTGGACTCCAAATCCCCTCTTGCAAAGAAGTTAAACAACCAACTTCTCCAAGGTCTCCGCTGTATTAGCATTTGCACCTGAGTATTAGTAATCTCAAATAAAGATATTCCATTAAAATTCTTGGAACACCTTAGTGATTGCAAGTAACTGTAAACAAGGGGCAATGTTGATTTATTTCACCATGAAACTTTAGTGATTGTTCATTATTTTTTTTTAGATTTTGTAATTTTTAAATGTTCATTTTAAATAAATTAAATCTTCGAGAAAAATAAAATAAAATGAAAAAGAAATGTAGAAAATTAAAAATAGAACACATTTAGTCTGATGCTATCCTATTCCAACAAAACCGAAGATATGAGGTTTTCATGCATGCAACCTAACCTATTGGACCTGCAAAACAAACATGATCCGGATAAGCTAAGTGTTGGCTCCTAAGGATTTGAATAAGGTTTTCAGATTTAAGCATTCGCATGCAGCAACCAAGAAAATACTTGCATCAACTACATTTACAAGCCTAAAATCTGAAAAGGGAAAAAAGACATTTAATCTTGCATGCAGAAAATGACTCCTTTCTTGCCCATAAAATGCAAATTTTTGAACAATTCTGCATTAAAAAATATGTCCTGTTACAATAGCAGAATCTCTAGTTTTTCTCAAAACCAGCAAAATATGGAAGAAAAACACTCCACAGCAGGCCTAGAATGGCAAATCACCATCAACTCTGCAACCCCGCTCGCAGCGGTTTTCGACCAGTCCATGTGGAAGGAAAATATCCAAGAAAAACCCAGTGTCAAGGCCTTGCCTTCATTCCTACAATATTCTCTGAACAGTTTCTGACCCCTGTATCAATCTGTGCCTTTGCTTTTATACTTTCTGGTATGGTTCTCTGCTTCGCTCTATGATGCTTCGTTTCACCTCCCAGATTGTATCGTTTCGTATTCCTCACCTTTTTGTTTGCTTTTTTGACTTTATGTTTAATGCCGAAACGTTGGATATTCTCTATGAATGTAACGTTTATGTAACCCTTACATGCATGCCACGTGTTTCGTGCTTCTCTACATGCTTCATAACTGCCTCCTTGTAAATTGCAACAAAAAATAGCATGTCACGATATCGCGACGTTTTTTTGCATGCAACTTTGTTCCTCTGCCTGCACAGCGAAAATGAGACATGTCACAAAATCACAACATTTTTCAGCCAATAGCCTTGTCTGCCATCATGCACAACGAAAATGAGACATGTCACGAAATCGTGACACTTTTCTCTTTTGCACCATATTCTACTTTCTGTCGCGAAATCGTGACAATTTTTCGTTTCGTACCACTTGGCTGCTTTTTGTCGCGAAATCGCGACGCTTTTCTTTTTCAGGCTGTCTCGCTGCTTCCTATCATGAAATCATGACATTTTTTATTTGGAACTGTCTTGCGGCTTTCTGTCACGAAATCGTGACGCTTTTCTATTTTAGGCTGCTCTTGCTGTATTTGGCCGCGAAAACGTGACATGTCACGAAATCGTGACATATTTTCCTTTTGTACCATTTCATTGCTTGGAGCCACGAAAACACGACCGATCGCGATATCGTGACATTCTTTTGCTTTGTACCCCTTTGCTGCTTCTTGTCATGAAATCGTGATGCTTTTCATCTTTGGCATGTCTCACTACTTCAAGTCGTGAAAACGTGACATGTCACGATTTCGTGACCATTTTCCATTCTGCCTTTCTCTCTCCTCTCTAGACCACGATTTCACAGCATGTCACGAAATTACGATAATTTTTTATCAACACCTCTTCTTGCTTGCCTAGGCCATGAAAGCTTGACATGTCACGATATCGCGACATTTTTTCATTTCCAACAACGACAGAGCAACATGTCACGAAATCGCAACAACTTTCATTTCTAGGCAGCGACAGAGCGACATGTCGTGATGTCGCGACAACTTTTCTTTTTTGGCCACGACGGAGTGACATGTCGCGATATCACGACAACTTTTCTTTTTCGGCCGCGATGGAGCGACATGTCGTGATATCGCGACAACTTTTATTTTTCAACTGCAATGGAGCAACATGTCTCGATATCGTGACACTTTTTCATTTTTGTGTAATTTTGCTTTTTTCTTGATTTTTAGCATCTGGGCTACTGCAGTTTTCTTTGAAAGCATGCAAAAAAGGTGGGTCCCCAATTTTGGGGTGTGTTGTGGATCAACCACAACAAATGGTGACTCTACTGTCAAATGCTCCTAAGAATTTTGGTGAGAACCCAACCTGAAATATACAAGCTTAGATACAGGCATCAGCACATAAATATAAACAAATACCGACAGATCAAAAATACATGAAACACCAGAATCATAAGTATCAGCTCGATGTGTGCAATGTGTTTCATTCCCTATCATTTGAACTTGATCAATATTCCATTGTCAGTTGTACTTATGATTTGTATGCAAGGCTATGAATGATTTGTGCAGGATTTGATGTATGATGAAGATGCTAGAGATATAACAACCTGCTTTACAAAGGCTCAAACCTTCTAATGTCATGAAAAAACATATTAAAGCTATCAAACCCTCTCAGGATCAAATATATGTGTATTGAATTAATTTATTAGATCCCAAAGTTGGTTATGTGTCACTACCATCTTGAACCCATGTGCAAGTGTAAGTGAAATCAGAACTTTGGGGAATAGGATTCCCAACCTAAGCAAGATGGGAATTTAACCCTATCCTTACTATTCTAATTTGGATTTCATTACCTCATCTCGAACAAAATGATTTAACCTGTTATGGATGAAATGATCAGGCTAGTCTATCCTTTTGAGCAATCAATGGTCTTGCTTTTAGACAAGACATGTTGCCACGCATGAGCATACTTAACCCCATAATCCATGACTTGGCTTTCATTCATTCTTTTCTCTCTCATTTTTTCTCTGGACCTTTGGGATGACTACCCATCCTTGCTAGGGACATGTAATACGATCCCTCCAATCCAATATTAACATGAAATCAAAAATATTATCTTTTATCTCTTGAACCTTGGGGATGACTACCCATCCTTTGCAGAGGACATGTAATACGATCCCTCCAATCCAATATTAACATGAAATCAAAAATATTATCTTTTATCTCTTGAACCTTGGGGATGACTACCCATCATTTGCAGAGGACACGTAGTACAATCCTTCCAATCCAAGATTGAGATGAAATGGAAAAAATTAGTTTTACTTTATTTTCTTGGACCTTTGGGATGACTACCCATCCTTTGCAGAGGACATGTAGTATGATCCTTCCAATCCAAGTTTTATGATGAAATGGGAAAAATGGAAGCTTTGGGGAATTGGATTCTCAACCTAGGTAAGATGAGAATTATGCCCTATCCTTACTACTCCATGAAGGTCAAATCAGAGCTTTGGGGAATTGGATCCTCAACCTAAGTAAGATGAGAATTATGCCCTATCCTTACTACTCCATGAAGGTCAAATTAGAGCTTTGGGGAATTGGATCCTCAACCTAAGTGAGATGAGGATTTAACCCTATCCTTACTAATTTGATTTTAGGCTTTAAGCATTATGGAAGTGGTATAAACCACCGTTTTAAGTATTATGTTGCATGATAGGACAAACATGAAATATTCTTTTCACCTCACCTTTTCATCCAAGTATGGTTTTGACCATTTTGCTCAAGATTATTTTAATGTGCATGGAATGTGCTTGGTTCAAGATAGTTTGGGCAGCAGTTCCCAACCTTAGGATCCTTTTAATATATGTTATGTAATAATCCTAAGAGGATTCAACACCTTCTCAATAATTGCCCATGGAATGAAAATGTAACTCAGATGACATGTATATGCAATGTGGAATATGACATGAGGTATGAATGCACTGCTTCTTTTGCAATATATCATCTATTTTACCATAATGTGCAAAACTGACAACTTCATGCATCACAAGATTCAAACAATATTATTTAAATTTTTATGTTACTTGTGGAGCTTTCTACAACACAATTCCAATGTTTCATAGTCTCCTGATTTTAGGCATAAGTTGACATCTCAATTTTTTTTTTTTTTTTTATTATCAAAACAAACTAAAAATGCCAAATGAAATCAACCACACAACTTAAATCCTAATCCAAATAGAAACCCCAAAATGAAACTTGAAAGCACAAACCCAAACCAAAACCAAAATCTATATACAATATAGTACACGATGATGCCAAGATTGGACTATTACTTTCCTGGATCCCAAACATGATTAGAACATTTCAAAAGACATATGTCACAATACACATGCCAAACATTGTAGGAATCCAACCACAATAAGATCAAACCAAGCAATGCAACAAATTTCAACTTGCCATGCTCACCATACCAATTTGATTTAGTTCTATCAGCAACATCATAGGTGAGATTCAAATCAAATTGATTAGACAATGGTTGGTATTCAATTTTATTTTGTCTATTCTTTAAAGTGCAAGTTTCATCATTCCATTCATGATTTAGAAGTAGGCTTTCCTTTTCAAATGTGAGATATTGCAAACAAGAGCCTATTTCTAAAAGTCTTGAATTCAAATTATTTTTCAAGATTTTAAAACCATCAAAATCAATCAAAGCTTGGCAAACATCACCAATATTTGACATTTCATCATCAATGACATTAGCATCCAAAGGGACATCATGTAACCCATCACTTAAAATTTTTGTGGCTACTACCAAAGGTAAAGATTTCACCTTGTCACCCATACTCAACCCATCATGATTAGAATTTATCACAACTTGATGAGTGTTAGTAGCTTTTTCTTTTTCTTCATTGTCTTCTTCATCATCCAACACCTGTTCAAAAACACCAAAGTTAGGCACCCAATCAAACATGCATCCATATTTTTCAAAACAAGAGCCTAATTTTTCAAGATATGTGTCACGTGACACCTTTCCCTGATCAATGGATTGAGTTACCTCAAAATCCATATTTTCATTAGGATCATCAATAGTATCAAACCCACACCACTTAGGCTTTGTAATTTCATCATTTTGAAATGGCATAGACATTGTAGAAACAATAGGTGGATCAAGATTTTCGATTTCTTGCCCCTCAAGGGGAACAAAAACAATTGATTCTCCTTCTTCATCCATGGTAGTAGAATCAATATCCTTCTCCAACCTTTGATGAGATTCCAACCCTTCTTCCAAAACATTCTCAGATTGCACAGGACTTGTAATATCCTCATGTGAAAAGGCAATTGTATTATCCTGTATATCAATAGGCACACAAAATTCATCAGAAGGCTTGGAGTGAGCATGCTCTTCCCAAGAATCATAATGATCATATTTCAAAATCAAATTGTGATGCTCAACTATTTTTTCTTCATCTTTTAATTCATCAACATGTTTCTCATCAAATTTATCTTCACCTTCCTTAGATGGTTCAATTACTTCCAAAATTGGGTTATTGCTTGTATTCAAATTGATAAGGCTATCATAATCCACATGTGTAACCCATGATTCAAGTTTAACATAATTTGGAAGGTGTGAATTTTCTTGGCCATCATTTTCAACAATGTCATCCGCAACAGATTCATCCTCATAAAATTCATCTTTTGGTGAGTCAAGGGTTTCCAATTTGTCACATGTTTCAATACTAGTTGGATCTAGTACTCCTCCCTTGCATAAAATCATACTCTTATGAAAATCATTAAAATTGATTTTAGAAACATATTTTGAATCAATATGAGTATTTTGAAGTTGATTCATACTTAAGAAATATGGTTGATCTTGCATAGTAGGTTGAGGATTTTGAAATTGATTGAAGCTTGGGAATGATTGTTGATTCTAAAATTGATTCACACTTGAACTTGGTTGAGGTGGATAAATCATTGGGTGGGTAAAGGAGGTATTAAATGATTGAATATTACATGATCCAAAACCCACACCATAATTTTGACAACTCAATTGTTGCTCAATTGCCATTGCTTGAGTATAGGCTTGAGACAAAGATGTGATTAGAGGCATCCCTCGCAAATATGTGGAAGTGAGTGGGTCAAGAGCATTGACATATATTTGGAGAGCCACTTCTTCTTGCAAAACATAAAATGTCACTAATTGAGTATATAATCCAAAGAACCTTTTAGAAAATGACTTCACATTTTCACTTGGTCCTTTTTTAATAGTGAAAAACTGCTCATACATGTGGATTGGGTCAACTTGCTTTTTTTTGAATTGATTAAGAAATGCTGCCTCTAGTTGAGCCCAAGAATTGATAGATCCTAAAGGTAGACTGGTAAACCAATCATATGCCACTTTTTCCAAGGTGTACAGGAACATTGTACAAGCAACATCATCATACCAACTTGTTAAGTGATTCGCACAAAATTTGAATGCTCGAATGTGTTCTCCTGCAGTATTTGTCCCGTTAGACAAAAATCGAGGAAGACATATCTCAAAGCCAACGGGAAAATAATGTTGAACTCCTGGTATGTTCAATGGGCTACCTGTCATCCATGGTGAAAACATAGCCATTAGTGAATCTTAAAGAATATAACTTTAAATTTTTATTTTTTATTTTTTAAATTAAATTAAATCACATTATTCCTGTATGAACAATCAAAGCATTAGACTAGTGTATAGCAATTCATTTCCTCCTTTTAACAGTACAAAGTTGTATTGTTAAAAGAGGGCTAAATATAATGATCAATAGGGCATGAAATATTCAAAATTTAAATCCCTATAGCATTTAAATCAATCTGAAATAAACCAGTTCAGGCCCTCCTTCGAGTGCCAAAATGTTGAGTTGTGTTAGAGGAGGCCGAAGATGCTAATCAAATAGACTCAAAATATTTAGCAATGTAAAGCTATTAAACAATTATAAACCTGTAGCATCTAAAATCACGATAAAATAAACCTTTTCAAGCCCTCATTCTAGCGCCAAAATGTTGAGCGGTAACATTTTTGTAACCCTTACATGCATGCCACGTATTCCGCGCTTCTCTGCATGCTCCGTAACTACCTCCTTGTAAATCGCAAAAAAAAATAACATGTCGTGATATCGCGATGTTTTTTTGCATGCAACTCTATTCCTCTACCTACACAGTGAGAATGAGACATGTCACGAAATCATGAAGTTTTTTGGCCAATAGCCTTGTTCGCCATCATGCACAGAGAAAATGAGACATGTCGTGAAATCGCGACACTTTTCTCTTTTGCACCATCTTCTGCTTTTTGTCGCAAAATTGCGACAATTTTTTGTTTCGTACCACTTAGCTGCTTTCTATCGCGAAATCGTGACGCTTTTCATTTTCAGGCTGTCTCGCTGCTTCCTATCGTGAAATCATGACATTTTTCATTTGGAAATGTCTTGCAGCTTTCTGTCATGAAATCACGACGCTTTTCTATTTCGGGCTGCTCTTGCTGTATTTGGCCGCGAAAACGTGACATGTCACGAAATCACGACATATTTTCCTTTCGTACCATTTTGCTGCTTGGAGCCGCGATAACGTGACCGATTGCGATATCGCGACGTTTTTCTGCTTCGTACCCCTTTGCTGCTTCCTGCGAAATCGTGACGCTTTTCATCTTTGGCATGTCTCGCTGCTTCAGGTCGTAAAAACGTGACATGTCGCGATTTCGTGACCATTTTCCATTCTGCCTTTCTCTCTCCTCTCTGGACCGCGATTTCATAGCACGTCATGAAATCACGACAATTTTCGATCAACACCTCTTCCTGCTTGTCTGGGCCACGAAAGCTTGACATGTCGTGATATCG
This sequence comes from Wollemia nobilis, assembly GCA_028583015.1. Classification (NCBI taxonomy): domain Eukaryota; kingdom Viridiplantae; phylum Streptophyta; class Pinopsida; order Araucariales; family Araucariaceae; genus Wollemia; species Wollemia nobilis. Next base: position 8,938,388 of record JAQPPZ010016927.1, read on the forward strand.
CGACGTTTTTTCATTTCCAATAGCGACAGAGCAACATGTCGTGAAATCATGACAACTTTCATTTCTGGACAGTGACTGAGCGACATGTCGCGATATCGTGACAACTTTTCTTTTTCGGCTGTGACGGAGCGACATGTCGCGATATCGCGACAACTTTTCTTTTTCGGCCACGACGAAGCGACATGTCGCGATATCGCGACAACTTTTCTTTTTCGGCCACAACGGAGCAACATGTTGCAATATCGCGACACTTTTTCATTTTTGTGCAATTTTGCTTTTTTCTTGATTTTTAGCATCTAGGCTACTGCAGTTTTCTTTGAAAGCATGCAAAAAAGGTGGGTCCCCAATTTTGGGGTGTGTTGTGGATCAGCCACAACAAGTGGTATACCTAAGTGTGGCTCAAGAGGTTTGGTCTATCATTTTAGCATAGTTGTTTTTTGAGACATGACTCCAAAATTAACGAATGAGAGGTTTAGTGTTTGAACCACCCATTGTATGCCTTTGTAAGTGTAGTTGGTTTTTGGAACATGACCCCAAGTTGAATGAGAGGTTTAGTGTTTGAACCACCTTTGTGCACCTTTGTAAGTGCAATTGGTTTTTGAGACATGGCCCCAATTTGAATGAGTGGTTCAGTGTTTGAACCACCCTTGTGCACCTTCGTAAGTGCAGTTGGTTTTTGGTGTTTGAACCCCCCTTTGCTATATTTACGGACACATAAAAATATCTTGTGCCTTCCCTCTAGATAAATGGTATACCTGGATGGGATGACATTGTTGGCCACATAAGAGGAGGTTTTCTCTCTATATTTTAAGATTTTCTCTATCATTTAAGTATAGTTGGTTTCCAAGACATGGCCTCAACACTAATAAATGAGAGATCTAGTGTTTGAACCACCTCTATGTACCTTCAAAGTGTTGATGGTTTTTGAGACATGGCCCCAAGTTGAATGGGATATCAAGTGTTCGAACCACCCCTTGTGTTATCTTTATGGACACATAAATAATCTCTTATGGATTCTCTCTAGATAGTGATATACCTATATGGGATAGCATTGTGGACCACCTAAGAGTGACTCTAGAGGTTTATCTTTACCAAGATTTTAGTACACCATTGTACTACAATTATTTTTCAAGTATTACCTCGATATTAATAAATCGAAGGTCCAATTTTCAAACCACCCCTTGGGTGCCTTTGACATACACTTATTTTGAAAATATGGCCTTAAAACTAATAAATGAGAGGTCCAATGTTCAAACCACCTCATGTATTATCTTTGTGGACAAAAAAAAATAAAAAACTCTTATGACATTCCTCTAGATAGTGGTATAACTAGGTGGGATAACATTACAAACCACCTAAGATCAGCTTTGAAGGTTTCTCTCTACCCAAGAGTTTTATCCTAAGAGGACAACACAACAATTTTGGATTTGACTATTCTTTGAAATTTCCAGGGTTCAAACTACGGTGTGTGTGGGGTGTGCTTATTAATACCATATGAATAAGCTTAGATTTTGACCTTACTAGGGTTATGGTGGATGAGAATGCTTCACCCTTAGTGTTTGTGGTAGTGATTTCTTACACTATCTAAGATTAAAAAAATGATTTGTTATTTTTATAAAATATATTTTGTTTATTATGGTTGAATATATAATATATATATATATATATATATATATATATATATATTTATATATTCAAAAAATTTAAATTAAATAAAATCTAAAATAGATTATTGAATTTTATTCATTAATTTTTTTTTGGTAATTAAGGGTCATTTCATTAATACTGGGTTTTAAAGGTTAACCCAAAACCTATTACAAAATACAACCTTAAGCTGATGTGGATCCTTGCCTTGTTAAGGACTACCTGTCCTTTACTATTCCTTGCCTTTCTAAGCCCAAGAAACAAGTGGGCTTGATACCCATTACCCATACTAATAGCCCAACCATAAAGCTGATAGCATACCATAAGAACACTATAGAACCCCATACATATTTCAATACAATATATAGAGCTACTAAGAATGATATCCCCATGAAGGTCCCTTTCCTCAGTATAGATAGAAAACCAAAATTTGTCACAAATTGGAACAAAACAGAGCTAACAAGCCAAAATTCCTTTGTACCGGGTGGCTGGATGGAGGAAGCCAAGTTTCCTCCTCATCATCATCCTTGATATCCTCAACCTCCTCATCCTCCTCATATTCATCCGAGTCCTAGACAATTTTAGTCATATTTCCACCCTGGTATCATTTATTAAAAAACAAATTGTTGAGGACTCCATGGAGCTCATTCATGTGTTGAATTATGTTGCCCATAGTGTCCCCACCTCAGACTTCATTGGTGGTCATTTTGCATTACTTATTCCACATCACTGGGGACCCCTTGCTCCCACATGAAAAGTCCATCAGCATCCACCCCTAAGTTGGCCAACTTATCTGCCATTTTATTACCTTCCCGAAACACGTTTTATGCCAGCCTGTCATTCCTAGCTTCAAAAATAATCCTTACCTCTTCTATGATTGATTTGATCTGCCATAGAGGTTTTTTCCCATTGGTTAGGAGGTTTATAATTTTCATTGAGTCCCCTTTAACTATTAGTTTGCCTTCAATATCTTGGGACATCTGCAACCCTCTCCATAGGGCTCTTGCTTCTGCCTCATTGTTGGTCTTTCTTACAAGCTATTCAAAAAATACCAGCACCAAGTTTCCTTTGTGGTCGTGAACCACTCCTCCAACACCTGCTCTTCTAGGATTGTCCTTAGTTGTGCCGTCAAAATTGAGCTTGAACCAACCAATTGGGGGCAGGGTCCACTTCACACCTATTTTTGGATTGGGATTAATGACCAAGGGCTCATATTCCAAGGTAATATGTAGGGATTGAGCAAGATATTTTTCTCAAGGATGGTTATACTGAGCTTCGTAGGGGATGATACTGATATTTTCACGAGAAAAGGCAAGGATCTTGTTGGTAATGGTTACAGGATCATGGCTATAACCCTTAAAGGCTCTATGGTTTCTTTCTAACTAGACCTGCCATAGGAAATGGTGAAGGGAAATATTCCACATGAACCTGAGCCTAAGGTTAGTAAAGGGGTTAGGCCATTGCTAGAAGAGGTCAATGATGGAGGCTGGTTTGACCCATGAAATGCTAAAAGCTTGGAAAACCCCACCTAGAATATCATCTGCAATCGAAAATTCAAGGAAGATATGGAGGGTGGATTCCCAGTTAGCCCTGCAAAAATAAAAATAATCAGCAATTATCATACCTTTCCTTAACGTATTATCAATGGTGAGTATCCTCCCTTGGATCACCAACCATGAAAAAGGGAGATTTTTGGGATGATATTTTTGACCCACACCAACTGGTTCTGGAGGATGGTATCCTCAGGATCAATCATAAGCTTATAGGTGGATTTGACAGTGAAATACCCGCTCTCGGTTGTAGTCCATGCTACATGGTCCTCTCAACTTCTCATGGGAATTAATTGTTGGTGTTGGATATTTTATATTTCTTCTGACTCGGCTTCAAATCCCGATATCCTGATTTGTTTCCATCTAAACCTTCCCCTATTCTGCATCATAAAATCAACCACTTTCCTTCCTATGAACTGATTAGTATAATCCTTGACCTTGGCTAGGTGTGGCAATTGAGAGAGAGCCTCCTCCCTGGCCCACCTATCATCCCAAAAGCTAATATTTTACCCATTCTCTAAGATCCATCTCAGCCCTTTATTGATGATATTTTTGCTGGTCAAGATTGCCTTCCAAAAAGTCGATCCTCTATTTAGAATACTATCCTTTAGAAAATCAATGCTTGGAGGTATTTTATTTTAATAATGGCAGTCCATTGGTTCTCATTGTTGGCTATGAGACACCACGCTTGCTTAGATAGTAATTATGTGTTCAACTAATATACTCTTTTCAGGCCTAACCCCTCATTATCCTTAGGTTTGCATACCTTACTCCACCCAACTAGGTGTATTCTCTATTTTTCCTCCGATCCTGACCAAAGGAAGTTCTTTTGGATCTTTTCAATCTTTTGGTATACCTTATTTGGGGCCTTAAAAATGGATAAAAAATACACGGGGATGCTTTTAAGGGAGGCCATAGTGAGGGTAGCTTTACCTGCCTGAGATAGAAAGAGCCCTTTCCAACCAGCTAGTTTCTTTTGAATTCTTTCTACCACATTCTCCCACATTTATTTTCAATCCTAGGTAAGTAGGGAGAGCAACAATTGAACATCCCAAAATCCCAGCTATCCTAACCTGCCTTAGAATGGGGGTATTGAGGAAGTAAATTTTTCTCTTGAATAAGTTCACCTTCTACCCAACCGTCTCCTCGTAAACCTTTAGAATGCGCTTTATCATTCTAGCTTCAACTACTGATGCCTAGGTCAACATAAGGGTATCATTAAAAAATTGTTGGTGGGTTACAGGATTGGTAAGGGAGGTGGCTTTAATCCAAAAAATTAGACTTGCATTGCAGGTCGCTTTGATAGTTCTTCCTAGAGCCTCTGCCACAATAATGAACAACATTGGCCTGATTGGATACCCTTGTCTGAGGCCTCTAAGGCTTTGGAAATACCTTGTTGTCATACTATTTACAAGGATAGAGAAGCAAATCTTGAGAATACATCCTTTGATAATTCTTACCCACTAAGGATGAAAACCAAACTTTAGAAGAACTACAATCAAGAAATCTGAGTTGATGCGGTCAAAGGCTTTATTCATGTCAATATTTAGGGCAAAGGTTGCCTTTTTAGTTTGGATTGCAGTGTGAAGGGCTTCATGGACTGTAATCACCCCATAAAGAATCGATCTTCCCTGAACGAAGCTCCCTTGACAAGGATCAATCATAAGGGGAAGGTTTCCTTTCATCCTATTAGCTATGGCTTTAGTAAGGATTTTGTAGGACACATTGCATAGACTGATTGGTCTAAAATATACCATCATTTTGGGGGTCGAGCCCTTAGGAATAAATGCAATGAAAGTAGAATTAAACCCTCTATGGATGTTTTTTGAAGCCTGGAACTCCTTGACCGCCGATATTACATCCTCCTCAACAATGTCCTAGAAAACCTAGTATAAACAAGGAGGGAATCCATCAGGACCTAGGGCCTTATCAGGTTCCATACTGAACAAAGTATTTTTGATTTCCTCCTCTCTAAAGGAAGCTAGAATTTTGGCATTAGTGGACCCATCTATGACACTAGGTATGAATTTAAGGAGAGTCTCCTTGGCTTCCTCTTGGCATTGGGTTTCAGTCCCAAGGAGGGAGTTGAAATAACTAACAACTTCTTCTCAAATATCAATTAAATCCTGAGTTTTGGATCCATCAACTCTAGTCGATTCTCTTATCTTATTATTACTTCTATCTATCAAGGTAGTTATATGATTTTTTTTTGAATTCGAGTCGCCATACTTCAACCATAAAGCCCTATATTTTTGTCTCCAATAGGTTTCCTCACAAGCCAGAATATTATGATATTCCAAAAGCTTAATTTACTCCTCTCTTATTATTGTTTCGTCATAAGTACCATTTTGAATCATGTTGTCAATATCCTTCATAATTTCTCCCACTTGTTTCTTGTTCTCAAACAGGTTCCCAAAAACATCCTTATTCCAGATTCTCAGGTTTTCCTTCATTGATTTCAACTTTTGGGCTAACTTAAAAGCTGAGTTGTCCTGAATGGGTTGTTGCCACCAGATTTTTATTACTTTCTTCAGGTTTGGATGTTTGATCCACATTGACTGAAAGTGAAAGGGTTTCTTAAAGGAGTTAGCTTGTAGGACCTCCAATAAAATGGGGTTATGATTTGATGCAATTTTGGGAAGAGCTTGTAGAGTGGAGTCTCCAAAAATTGTGACAACTTCTTTTGATAGAAAGAACCTATCTAACCTTTCCTAAATAAGCTGGTTTTCTATCCTACGGTTTCTCCTAGTAAACTTAGCCCCTCTTAGCCTCACATCCATCAACTCATTAGAATTAAAAAACTCATTAAATTATTCCATGCTCCTTGTTGGAAGCCCAGTCCCACCCTTTTTGTCTAAAGGGTATAAGGGAGTATTTAAATCTCCTGCTACCATCCAGGTAATATCATGAAATATTGTGTTCAAGTGACTTAGATATTCCCATAATGAGGTTCTTCCTTGAACTGAATTGGGTGCATACACATTTGACACAATCCATGATATATTCTTGTTAATATAATGAAAAAACACACTTAACACCTTGTTATCATCTTGAATAATGTTGCCTTCCACACTCCTAGAATCCCATAACACCATGAGTCCTCCTGAAGCTCCTCTTGCCTTCTTGAAAACAAAATATCCTTGACTCCATATTTTTTTGCTGCTATTTTTGACTGGGCTTCATCTGTTTTTGTTTCTTGTAAGATAATAATGGTTGGGTTGTGTTACCTTCTTATTGAACTGACCATCCTGTGGGTCGGTGGACCATTCAGGCCTCTCACATTCCATAAGAGTACCTTCATTTAGATTGTTTGGGATTTTTTTCCCTCCCCGTTCCTTGGGGAGGTTTGCCTAATTTGTTATCATCTTGACCTGGGATAACCTGTTGTATCAGTGTTTTTTTTTTCCACTTGCCACTTTGTTCTCAGTTCTCAATCTATTATGTTCATAGTTAGACATCCTTCCCCTCTTTTTCTCACTGTCGTAATCAATTAGGGATTTTGTTGTGCTTATGGTCTATTTTGGGCTAAAATGAGGAGGTACAATATATTGAAGGACTGGATTAGAACACTCTTCTGGCATGTTTGTTCCTACCATTTTAGTCTTTGATTCTAACTCTTCCGTCCTTATCCTATATTCTCCACAATTCTACTGTGAACCTTCCTAAAATTTTGTAGGGATTTTGGTTATGATATTGGAAGGACCCGATTCCTTTGATCCTATCTCCTCCATCCTTTTCCTATATTCCTCAAGGGTGTGCTTTAATCCTTCCTGATGGTTTAAGAGTCTTTTAGTTTTGATGTTGGAAGGACCTGATATGGAAGGGGATTCTAAAGTTTCTGGTAATTCACCCTGAAGGATTTCGTCCTCACCCATCTCCCCTTCTACCGCTTGGTCAAAAAGAACTTTAAACTCATTTGAACTCAAGATTCTAGAGGTTACATTATTTTCCTTCTCGTTGGTGATTTGTTGCTTTCCTTTCTCCTGGGGTTGAGTGTGGTTGTCCTGCTCCTAGTAAATATTGTTGTTCTTGGTTGGCCTGAACCCTCCTCTGCCTGTTGGTCCTCCCGTGGATTAGTTCTTGGGGAATGCTTTACCATTTATCCTTTTACCTTCTGTCCTTTGAGCTTCTTTACTAACTGCTAGACTTGGCTATTGATTTTGCAGATGACCTTGAGTTTTGCATTCTATGCAAAATTTTGGCTTATTTTCATATTCCATTGACTGTTTTCTCAGATAATCTCCATAGACCAGTTCTACGAAGGTTGGCAGTTCGGAATCTAAGTTTGCGTTGACACAAATCCTTGGATGTGTCATCCTTGTCCTTGCCAAGGTTGAATGGTCAATGGCAACCAACTCCCCAATGGCTCTGGAAATCCCTTGCAACTAGTACTCATTAAAAAATGAGTGGGAAAGTTTGGTAGGCGAACCCATATGGGAGCTATATAAATATTTTATTTTTTGGGGTCAAATTCCTCTCCCCATTTTCTGATAAACAAGCTATGTTTTCCTAAAAACCACGATCCACCTGGTAGAATGTGATTTGCATTCTCCTTGTTATTGAATCTTAAGATGAAAAAGGCCTTAGACAAAGCAACAATCTCCAAGTTCCCAGTTGTTCTTCATTTGGATAGCGCCCAAGAGCATATAGTTTCTATATCCGGCCTTCCACCCATAAACTTGACTACTAGTGAAAACTCCTCTAGGGATAAAAATGGACCCATAACATTCGCAGGTGCCATAATCTGATTGTTCTCAGGTATGAGGAGCAGGAGTGAATGAAATCACTCTTTTTGCCTTCACTATTCCCGTTGCTCCGCTACTCCATCTCCCAAACCCCTGAGTTACAATAATCTTAATTTTATTCATTAATTATTTAAATTTAATATTTTTTATTAATTAAAAGATTATATTAAATTAAATATTAAAAAAAAAAAATTATTGTTGAAAAACATTTAAATAAAACATTATTAAACAAATATATTAGAATTTCTTTTAAATGAAATGAGTATTAATTTTTTTTTGGGTATAGTTTTTAAAACAAAATCAATGTTTATAATTGAAATCTTATTAATGAAGAACTTCCAATTTAATATATTTCATAATAATTAATTGATTGTAATATGGTATTGCATTAAAAATAATAAATAATAATTAATTAAATTTTAAATTGGTATTACAAATTTTTATATATTAAAAATAAATAATAATAATTACATTTAATATTTAAAAAAAATTATACTTTTAAAATATAAAGTTATTTATAGATTAATAGATATTAATGTTTTTTTTTAATTTCTGTTGATGTTCTTAAAGCAAAGAAATACATGACAAAGAAATACATAACACCTAAAGAACAAATACAGACCCATCCTTATAGAAAAATTAAATCATTATATGACCAAATTAAGCTTAAAAATTTTAAAACTATATCTATTGTCATCTTAGCTGAACCTCGAGATTGGCAAAGCCTAATCCTTAGATGAGTATGACCTCAAACTTCTTTGTTCGTTTAGAGAGACCTCCAAGCTTTATTTGTTTAGGGGTACATGGACTTTTAAGAGGAACGATATTTATTCTTATTTTTTGATACTAATTTAGATATATAAAATATATATATTTATAAACTTCTAATGTTATAAAAGGGTAATGGCTTGGCCATTTATAAAATAAAATTATGATGCTGAAACCACAAAGTTGGTCAAGTTAAATTTTAATGGAATATTAAATTGATTAAAAATTTAAAAAAAGTTATAAAAAACTTTTTAATTAGTTTAAATATTTTAAATGATAATTTTCTTAATATCGACATTTTTCGTTGACCTTCTAGCTGTCATTGTAGATAGAGGGGCAGCCCTCCTCCTCCCGCATTTAAATTATAAAGGCGACCTCTTAAGGTATAAATGAAAGCTCTTTAAAAAATCTGGCTGATCTTATGCAAGGTCCCGAATATATTATATTAAAGGTGTTTGATCAGAATCAGCAGTAGGTCTGGGAGATATAATATTAAAGGTGTTTCATCATGGATTATTTTCGGACTCGGTAACCATGAATGATAAATAGATTCTCCAAAGCACACCAAGGCAGAGCGAAGAGGGACAGGTTGAAGGCGAGCCCTCGTCGATCAGTTATCTTCAGTGTCCTCTATTTATCTGGCAACTCTTTTAAAAAAAAGCATCCAAAGTTTTTAAAAGCTTTTGGAACAGCATCACCTATACCCCTTAAAAACACCTCCCTACCTTAAGGGGAACCCCAGAAAACATTAACCTTAAAGGAAACACCAAAAAAAACATCGAACACCGAGAGCTATTCTTCTTTGAAATCTTTGGGAAACTCTAAGGAACCTCCTTTATTCCACTGCAGCAGGCAGCCGAGGAATCTCGATAATGAACCTTTAAGCCGGGGAAGCTTAAAATTTGATCTTCCTTTTCTAAGGGTTTCTAAGTGTTTTTTCTTTGAGATTGATCCACCCCTTTTTAAAACAGAGAGGACACCATTCAGCTTGAAATAGAGAGGAGGGGTTGATCCTCTTGAAAAAGCCCTTTTTTTTTGGTTTTCTTTCCTTTTTATAGTAAAATTAAATTTTTGTATGGTTAAGTTAAACTTTAAAAAATTAAATTTTTGTACGGTTAAGTTAAACTTTAAAAAATTAAATTTATTTTTAAAATTATATTTATTATTATCTTTTTTAAATTTGATAGTTTAATGTATTTGTTTTGAAACTTTAAAAAATTTAAGTTAAGTCAAGTTTTAAAAAATTAAAATTATCTTTAAAAAAGTTATATCCATCATCATCTTACCTAAACTTAAGAGAGTGATGTATTTATTTTTTATTTGGTAAGTTAAGTTTTGAAAAATAAGTCAAGCTTTAAAAAATTGCAATTGTCATCATCTTACCTAAACTTATCAGTGTGATGTATTTGTTTTCAAGTTAAAAACAAATTAAGTCATTATATGATCAAATCAAACTTAAAAAAATAAAATTATTTATCCCATCATTATCTTACCTAAACTTAAAAACTAAAATTATTTATACCATCATCATCTTACCTAAACTTAAAAATTAAAAATATATTTTTTTGATCTAATCAAACTTTAAAAAATAAGCCAAGCTTAAAAAAACTAGATTTGTCATCAACTTAGACTGTGATGTATTTGTTTTATATTTAAAAAGTCAAAGGCGTGATGACCCCCTAAATTGCCCTTTGGGTTTGCGTTTACACTGGGATTCGCCTTCTCCTAATCGCCACTCACATTCTATAAATATCCTTTTCCATGCATTTTCATTTCCATTCTCTCATCCTATCTCCTATTATTGTCTTTGTTGCCCATTTCCGATTTGTCACTAAAATGGCCCTACCTCTTCACAAACTTCTCCTCATTGTCAGTGGAATGTTGTTTGTTCTCCTTTGCATTTGTGCAAGCCCCTCCCATGGCCTGCACAAGTGCCATCACCAGGAATCTCAAGCCCTACTCCTCTTCAAAGCCCGCCTCAATGATTCCCGTGCCACTCTCATTTCTTGGGTGAACGGAACCGACTGTTGCAAGTGGCACGGCATATCCTGTGATCTCGGCACCAACCACGTGATCACACTTAATATTACCTCTGCTATGGACGGTGGTATCATATCGGATAGCTTGTGCGACCTTCGTTTTCTGAAACACGTCGAATTATCCGAGAATCAATTAACAGGTACTCTTCCTCTCTGTCTTGGAAATCTCTCTCATCTTCAATATCTTGAATTATTCAATAACAGTTTGAGTGGGACAATTCCCCCTACCATGTGTCTGCTTGCCAATCTTACTTTTCTTCGTCTCACTTATAACCAACTCAATGGAAGTTTACCATCTTGTATACGTAAACTTTCTTCTTTAAATACTCTTTTGCTTGCCTACAATCGATTGAGTGGAAGTATGCCGTCTTCTCTAGGAAGTCTTTCGTCTCTACATTGGTTTAGTATCTGTTCCAATGAGTTCAGCGGTAATGTCCCAGATTCCTTGGGAAATCTCTCTTTACTTGATTCGTTAGATATATCTTCTAACAGACTAAGTGGGACCCTTCCCTCCTCCCTTTCTCGGCTTTCCTCCCTCACTTACCTCTATGCTGATAACAATGTCTTCAACGAAAGCATTCCTTCATCAGCATTGTCATCCTCCATCCAAGTTCTCTCCCTGTCCCTAGACAACAATCAAACAATTTCGGAAACTTTTTTCCATAACCTCACCAAATTGAACGAATTGTATTTATCCAATTGTGTACTGAACATTAGCACTTCATGGATCCCCTCTTTTCAATTATTCACTCTGGCCTTGATATCATGCAAGACTAACGGACAAATTCCACTCTGGATTTCAACCCAATACTTCCTTGAAGAGTTGACATTGGCCAACGACAACCTTGTTGGAGAAATTCCCTTTTGGCTATGGGATACTAGTCCAACCTTGGGACGTGTAAATCTTACAGCAAATTACTTGGAAGGCTCCATTTTTACAAATACTTCAGCTTGGACGCAAATTACCTCCTTAGACTTGTCTAAGAATGCGTTGAGTGGAGGCATTCCATCATTATGGTCTCCTAATATGACAATTTTAGTACTCAATGATAATTTGTTTACAGGTAACATTCCTCCCACCTTGGGCAAACTATCACAACTCCAAGTGTTAAGTCTAGCCAACAATAATTTATATGGTGAAATACCTTTGAACTTGGTCAATTGTGTTTCTCTTCAAATATTGAATTTGGCAAACAATAGTTTGGAGGGAAGAATACCTTATAACTTTGGTAAACTAAGCAAACTTTCTTCATTAGTTCTTCGAAAGAATAAGTTAGAAGGATCAATCCCTCATTCAATAACAAGTTGTATAAGATTACAACTTGTCGACTTTGGGCAAAACCGATTTATAGGCCGGATTTCAAATTCAATTGGAAATCTTTTATTGTTAAGAGTATTGGTGATGAGGGAGAACAATTTAACAGGTAATATTCCTTTAGAAATTGTCCAACTACTGGAACTCCAAATCTTGGACCTTTCTTCCAATCATATATCAGGTTTTATTCCACCCAACATTTTTTTTTTAAAAGCAATGACCATAGCAAATCAGAAGGACTTTGTGTTGTCAAATGACTATCCTATAATAGATATTTTTGTAACATATTATCAATATGAGGATGATTTGTATATAATTTCCAAAGGCACAAATCAACACTACACTTATATTCTTTCCACTTTGACATCTATAAATCTTTCAAACAATCAATTAAGTGGAGAAATTCCCTTTGATTTTGGAATGTTGAAGGGCTTGAGGCTTCTCAATCTATCTATGAACAATCTCATGGGGACTATTCCAAATAGTTTAGGAGAAATGACTCAACTTGAGTCACTAGACCTTTCTAAAAATAGACTCTTCGGAAAAATTCCTATGGAGTTAGACTCTCTAAACTTCTTGGGGACATTAAACTTGTCCAACAACAACCTTTCAGGCAATATACCCCAAGGGCAAAAGTTGATTACATTTACAAAATCATCATATATAGGGAATCTAAATTTATGGGGTTGTCCCCTTCCAAAAAATTGTTCTTGGCCAGAATTTTCTTCTCCTCCTCCCACATTTTCTAACAAACAAGAGAAAAGCATGAAAATTCCATGGTATGAGATTGTAGTGGGATTGTCATGGGGGGCAAGTTTTGGAGGCACATTGTCATTGATTATTGTAAACAGAAGATGGAAGGACAAATACTTTCAAAAAGTTGATGTTGTTTTGAATTTTTTATTCCCTTGGCTCAACAATTGGACATTATGAAGAAAAATTTATCCACTTCAGGTAAATACAAAGGATTTTTAGAGTCTATTTTTATTTTGAAATTACTTATATGAATCAGTGTTATTTCATTTTAGGTAATATATAGTTTGTGTTGTGTTATTATGATGTTTGTAATTTCAATATATATTTGAAAGTAAGGTTTAGTGTTATACTTTATTCTTTTGGTTTGGAATAAAAAACAACTTATATAGGTGTTTGGATAATCCATTGATATTGTAGGTAGACATACAATACATGGTTACAACTATTCTTCTACTTGTGAGCAATTTTTCTTGCTATGCATATCTTATAAGGTTGATGATATTCACTTCTTAGAATATTGAGGTAAGATATATAATACATATTGAGAAGCAAATTTGTGCATATATTTATTCATTTATTCAAGAATTTTGTTCTAACATCATTGGATAAATCTATGGATTTTGTTATCTTCATTTATGTGGTTTTTATAACTTTTACAAGTGCTTCTGAGTCAAACTCCTATAAACAATTTAAATTTATTCACTAATGTTATTTTGGTGGTAGAATTGGATAATAGTAAAATGGATAGAGGTCTATGTATCCCATTCATATGTCTTATGAAAGCATTGTGAAGTCATGATAGTGATTGTGTTCTAAAGGATATGCATGACAAGTGGTTTACTTTTGATTATATTATTGGTGCCACTTTAGAAAGTGAGATTGTAACTCCATATATGATTGATTGTTTGTATGGAGGGCTAAACAAAGAGTCCGCTTCTCTTGATTTGCTATCCATGACCTTATGCATTTTGAATAGTATATTTGTCTTACATGAAAGTTTCTTTGAACACTCTCTCAGGTTTACCTTCGTTAAAAGCAAGTTTGATCATAATGATAAAATAATATTTGATGATAATTGTGAGATGATGCTTCGTGGCACAAAATTTCCTAATTTGGATAAATGATATCCTACTACCACTAGAGCATGAATGCATTAATTCTCTTTTTATTAGATGAATATGTAAGATCACTATAACAAATGGTTGAAATGTAAAGAAGAATGAATCCAAACTTGGAATAATTGTTGCAATTCCCCACCTATTTAAAACCACTGGCATACCTTTTCCTTGGAACAATTGTTGTGATTCCTAGCCTATTAAAAACTGTTTACACACCTTTTCCTTTGACAAACTAGATATTGGATTTTGCTAGTGAAATTAAATAAATACTCATTTTCTTAGTGTATTATTAGTCTCTTATTTATTTTAATGTACCTTTGAGTATATTTAAAATTTGTAATTTATTGTCTCATTTATATTTTAAGAGCATCTCTTTTAGAGTATGCTATCAAACTTTTAAAGTTAATAGAGCCCATAGAAGGAGAGATGAAGTAAAGTCTATTTTGGTCATATTGAACAAGACTAAATTGAATATGCATTCCTTGCTAATAGAGAAGCATATAAAGTTCTTGGTATTGGACTCTAATAACTATTGATTTATGACTTTATGTTTTACTTGTGTTCTTGATATTTATGTTTGTTTTCTATATTTAATTTTTTAAATTTGATTCATGTGTATGTTTATATATATTTATCCCTTGTATCTTACAAGGTTTCTCTACATTGTAGATTTATGGGTTTTATTCATTGTTCTTTAGGACTAAGAAACTAATTTCACAAACATTGTTGGTGTGGATATTTAGTAGAAAAACCTTGTACTTGTTGTAAGGTTTGAATCCCCTTTCTCTCTTTGTAATTGTCATTCCAATTTGTTACTGTTCTATTTATTTAGTTTGTTCTTCCTTGTTTTTTATTTCTAAAAATAATTATGCACATTTTTTAGAGGTAACTTATAAATTTATTTTTATTTTTTTTTAAATTGTCATTCATATTTTTTTTAATCATTTTTGGCTGACATGCTTTACTCATAGGCTATAGTTGATTAAGCACATAGAGGAACATCACATATTCAAGTTTGTAGAATGTGTAGTGGCTAGTGTGTATATTGTGCCCCACTTTACTTATGGTCTCAAAGTCTATTTTGGTCATATTGAAAAAAACTAAACACTGAATATGCATTTCTTTTTCTAATAGAGAAACATATAAAGTTCGTGGTATTGGAATCTAATAAGTATTGATTTTTTAATTTATGCTTTGTTTGTGTTCTCGATGTTTATATTTTTTTTCTATTTTTTAAAAATTCCATTCATGTGTATGTTTATATTTATTTTCCCTTTGTATCTTACCAGGTTGATTTACATTGTAGATTGATGAGTTTTGTTTTTTGTTATTTAGGACTAGGAAATTGATTTTGTACAAATTGTTTTTTTGTTTTTTTTTGAATTTACATGGTGGAATCGGTAGCCACCACGAATCCGAGGCAGGTTGTTCGAATTTTATGGCCGCCACAGTATTCTGTGTTATCCGCTCTGGAAGCCATCACATAAATTTTCATGGATTCTACCCCTATAACCACTGAAAACACCAGGAAAGGGAAAAAAATTCAGTTCGACAAGGCCCAAGATTTGAACCTTGGACCTTCGCTCCCCTTACGGGGTTTCGTCGAACCAATTGGTCTACACCTCGGACCTGATTTTGTACAAATTGTTGGTTTGGATATATAGTTGAAAATCCTTTTACCTACTCCTAAGGTTTCAATATCCCTTCTCTCTTTATGGTTGTCATTCCAATTTGTTATTGTTCTATTTAATATGGAAGTTAGTGGGGTTGCTATTTTTCATAAACTTCTACAATCATTAGTAGTAGCCAGTGAGAACAAAAAGTCCCTAAAGTGCCTTGATATTTTGTGGCTTGGACCAATTTTGTATAGCTTCACGGGGGCTGTTCCCACCAAACCTATTCCACCTCGTTATTATTGACCCCACATGAAGGGGGCTATCCTCAAAGAATTCAGATCAAACTACTACATTTGCAAACAAACTGCCCCGAGATTGAAACCTGGATATAATAAATACCTGACTAAGCAAATAAATAAGAAACAATTAATTAAAATTTTGAAACTTGTGAGGAGGACTCATAGTCTAACGTCAATAAGAAACAATTAATTAAATTTTAAAAATCAAACTCTACTTTAAATTCGATGGAAACTTGTGGGGAGGACTGATAGTCTAACGTCAATAAGAAACAATTAATTAAATTTTAAAAATCAAACTCTACTTTAAAATCGATGTAAAATAATGGTTATAGTGACTTAAAATAGGTTGTTTATTTTCTTATAATAAATAAGATTATTGAATAGAGTTTTGAATTTTAAATTTTTATTTCTTATCATTACTATAAACTTATAATTATAATAAATAAAATTTCATTATCATATAATATATTAATATTAATCTAATACACAACATATCATTATTAGCACATATATTTCACATTGAAATTTATTAATCATTGCTTTACGAAAGAATGTACTATTATTTTAGTAGTTCTGGTAGCTTTAACACACAGTTAGTATGTTGGTTATGTACTTGAGATGTGCTAATTCCACCCATGGTTAGACAATTTTAATATAATATTTTTTCATCTAAAAAATATTATTATTGTTTAAAGCCTAATTTATTAATAAAAGCTTCTAAATTTTCATCCCGTGATCGGAAGAAGAAGTCACATGTGAAAACGGTCACCGTGTCAAACACGCACGCCCTTTTTACCACCGGTTTTCAACGTCCGTGACCCGAAAAAAGCAGACCGTCCCCGTGTCAAACACACACTCCCTTTTTTCCACATATTTCCAACATCCGTGACCCCAAAAAGAAGACGATGTGAAGCCAACACGTACTCCGTTTACACGCACTCCCTTTTTACCACCGGTTTTCAACGTCCGTGACCCGAAAAAAGCAGTCGATGTGAAAACCGTCCCCGTGTCAACACGCACTCCTTTTTTCCACCGATTTCCAACCCGAAAGGGAAGTCGATGTAAAAACACGCACTCACTTTTCTGTCCACGCATATCATATCGCTTCAAATGTCAAAAGTGTGATAGACCCCGCTAAAGTGCGCTTTGGGTTTGCGCTTACACTGCGATTTGCGTTCTTCTAATTGCCACTCACCTTCTATAAATAGCCTTTTCCATGCTATGCATTTTCACTTTCATTCTCTCCTATTATAGTCTTTGTTGCCCATTTCCGATTTCTCAGTAAAATGGCCCTCGCTCTTCAGAAACTCCTCCTTATTGTCAGTGGAACGTTGTTTGTTATCCTTTGCATCTGTGCAAGCCCGTGCCATGGCCTGCATAAATGTCATCACAAGGAATCCCAAGCCCTCCTCCTCTTCAAAGCCCACCTCAACGATTCCCGTGGCACTCTCGATTCCTGGGTGAAAGGAACTGACTGTTGCACGTGGCACGGCATATCCTGTGATCTCCGCACCAACCACGTTCTCACACTTAATATTTCCTCTGCTGCTGACGGTGGTGTCATATCTGATAGCTTCTGCGACCTTTGTTTCCTCAGACACGTGGAATTACCGTTCAATCAATTAACAGGTACTCTTCCTCTCTGTCTTGGAAATCTCTCGCATCTTCAATATCTTGATTTTGAGCCTAATTACCTGAGTGGAACAGTCCCCCCTACTATTTGTCTGCTTACCAATCTTACTGATCTTTATCTGTCTGATAACGAACTCAATGGAAGTTTACCATCTTGTATAGGTCAACTTTCTTCTTTAAAGTCTCTTTCTCTTAACAACAATCGATTGAGTGGAAGTATCCCGTCATCTCTAGGAAGTCTTTCCTCTCTAAATTCGCTTAGTCTCTGGTCCAATCAGTTCACCGGTAACGTCCCACATTCCTTGGGCAATCTCTCTTTACTCGATTGGTTAGATATTTCCTCTAACAAACTAAGTGGGACCCTTCCCTCCTCCCTTGCTCGGCTTTCCTCCCTCACTAGGCTCTATGCTGATAGCAATGCATTCAACGAAACCATTCCTTCCTCAGCATTGTCGTCTTCCATACAAGTTCTAACCCTGTCCCTCGACAACAATCAAACAATTTCGGAAACGTTTTTCCATAACCTTACCAAATTAAAGGAATTGTATTTATCCAATTGTGTATTGAACATTAGCACCTCATGGATTCCCTCTTTTCAATTACACAATCTGGGCTTGATATCATGTAAGACTGACGGACAAATTCCACTCTGGATTTCAACCCAATACTCACTTGAGGAGTTGATATTGGTCAACGACAACCTTGCTGGAGAAATTCCCTTTTGGCTATGGGATATTAGTCCATCCTTGCGACGTATAAATCTTACAACAAATTACTTGGAAGGCTGCATTTTTACAAATACTTCAGCTTGGACAAAAATTACCTCCTTAGACTTGTCTAAGAATGCATTGAGTGGAGGCATTCCATCATTATGGTCTCCTAACATGACAATTTTAGTACTCAATGATAATTTCCTTACAGGTAACATTCCTCTCACGTTGGGAAAATTATCACTGCTCCAAGTGTTAAGTTTAGCCAATAACAATTTAAAAGGTAACATCCCATTCAATTTGATCAATTGTGCTTCTCTTCAAATATTGAATTTGGCAAATAATAGTTTGCAGGGAAGGATACCTTACAACTTTGGTAAACTAAGTCAACTTTCTTCATTAATTCTTCGAAAGAATAAGTTGGAAGACTTAGTTCCTCATTCAATAACAAATTGTACAAGGTTACAAGTTCTTGACTTTGGGCAAAACATGTTTACAGGCCAGATTCCAAATTCAGTTGGAAATCTTTCATTGTTAAAAGTATTGGTGATGAGGGAAAATAATTTGATAGGCAACATTCCTTTAGAAATTGGCCAACTACCGGAACTCCAAATCTTGGACCTTTCTTCCAATCATATATCAGGTTTTATTCCACCCAGCATCTTATTTTTAAAAGCAATGGCCATAGCAAGTCAAAATGACTTTGTGTTGTCAAATGACTATCTTGCAACAATTTTTTTTTCAGCATATTATCAATATGAGGATGACTTGTATATAACTTCCAAAGGCACATATCAACACTACACTTATATTCTTTCCACCTTGACATCTATAAATCTTTCAAACAATCGATTGAGTGGAGAAATTCCCTTTGATTTTGGAATGTTGAAGGGCTTGAGGCTTCTCAATTTGTCTATGAACAATCTCACGGGGTCTATTCCAAACAGTTTGGGAACATTGAGTCAACTTGACTCACTAGACCTTTCTACAAATAAACTCTTTGGAAAAATTCCTATGGGGCTGAACTCTCTAAACTTTTTGGGGACATTAAACTTGTCCAGTAACAACCTTTCAGGCAATATACCCCAAGGGCAAAAGCTGATTACATTTACAGAATCATCATATTCAGGGAATCCAAATTTATGGGGTTGTCCCCTTCCAAAGAATTGTTCTTGGCCCGAATTTGCTTCTTCTCCTCCCAAATCTTCTAACAAACAAGAGAAAAGCATGGAAATTCCATGGTACAAGATTGCAGTGGGATTGTCATGGGGAGCAAGTTTTGGAGGCACATTGTCATTGATTATGGTAAGCAGGAAATGGAAGGACAAATACTTTCAAAAGGTTGATGTTTTTATTCCCTTGGCTCAACAATTGGACATTATGAAGAAAATTTTCTCCACTTCAGGTAAATACAAGGGGTTTTTAGAATCTATTTTTCATTTTGAAATTAGTTATGTGAATCTATATTATTTCTTTTTAGGCAATAAATATTTTATGCTTTGTTATTATGATGTTAGTAATTTCAATAGATATTTGGAAGAAATATTTAGTGTTATCCTTTATTATTTTGGTTTGGAATAAGAAACTACTTATATAGGTGTTTGGATAATCCATTGATATTGCATACAATATAGGGTTACAACTATTCCTATGCTCGTGGGAAAATTTTCTAGCTATGCATATCTTATAAGGCTGATGATATTCACTTCTTAGATGATTGAGATAGGATAAATAATTGATATTAAGAAGTAAATTTGCGCATATTATTATTTTCTTATTTGAGAATTCTATTTTGTATTATTGGATAAATCTATGGATTGTTATCTTCACTTATGTGGCTTTTGTAAATTTTACAAGTGTTTCTGATCCAACCTCCTATAAACAATATCAAGTTATATTTTAGGATGAAATAGCATTACAAGCAACTTTTAGAGCCAAACTAAATAATTTTGAGTGAAGAAAGCACAGTGAAAGCTACCATTTAAGTGTACCTTATAGAATACCAAATTGGATAACAATAAAATGGGTAGAGGTCTATGTATCCCATTCAGATGTCTTATAAAAGCATTGTGAAGTCATGATAGTAATTGTGTTTTTAAGGAGTTGCATAGCAAGTGGTTGATTTTTTATCCTATTATTGGTGCCACTTTAGGAAGTGAGATTGTAACTCCAAATATGATTGATTTTTTCTTGTATGGGGCGCTCAACTAAGAGCCCACTTCACTCGAGTTTCTATCTATGGCCTTCTACATTTTGGATAATATATTTTTCTTACATGAATGTTCTTTTGAATATTGTATCATGTCGGCCTTCGTTAAGAGCAATTTTGATCATAATGATGAAATAATGTCTAAAAACAATTGTGATATGATGCTTCTTGGCATAGAAGTTCCCAATTCCAGCAGTAATATCCTAGTGGCACAAAAGTATGAATTTCTTAAGTCTCTTTTTATTAGATGAATATGTAGGCTCAATATAACAAATGGTTGAAATGCAAAGAAGAATTTGAACCCACACTTGGAATGGTTGTTGTAATTCCCCACCTATTTAAAACTGTATACACACCTTTTCCTTTGGTAAACTAGATACTAACTTTTGTTAATGAGATTAAAATACATGTTATTAGTCACTTGTTGCTTTCAGTGTGCCTTTATGCATATTTAAAATTTGTTATTTATTATATTATTTATATTTTAAGAGCATATTTTCTAAGAATCCTATCAATATTTTAAATTTAATAGAGCCCCTAGAAGGAAGGATGGAGAAAAGTCTATTTTGGTCATATTGAACAAAATAGAAAATTGAATATGCATTCTTTTTGCTAATAGAGAAGCATATAAAGTTCTTGGTATTGGACTCTAATGACTATTGATTTATGAATTTATGATTTCCTTGTGTTTTTTATGTTTATGCTTATTTTTATTTTTATTTTTTAAATTCACATGCATGTATCCATTTATATTTATTTTCCCTCTATATCTTACAAGGTTGATTTCCATTGTAGATTGACACATTTTGTTTGTTGTTCTTTAGGACCAAGAAACTGATTTTGTACACAATGTTAGCGTGGATATTTCATAGAAAATCCTTGTACCTACCACTAAGGTTTGAGTTTTCATTTTGTATTTCTAGTTGTAATTGCAATTTGTTATTGTTCTATTATATAGTTTGTTCTTCCTCTTTTTTATTTTTTAGAAATAACTATGGACAAGTACTTTTCTATTCATGATGTTCAATCATTTTCTATAGTGAGGGCCATCTATCTTCTTCCCTTTGATTTACCCTTTAAGTTCAAGTTGTATACTTTCATCTATTTAGTTGATTGGTTAAAGATTTTTTATTCTACTATTATTGTTTAATGTTGCTTGTTTGTTTTTGTTTTTATTTTTTTTTCTATTTCATTGTATCTAATATTTTGTTAAAAATATTATCATAATATTCTAATGCTATTAATCAATTTTTTTCGTTGTTCACTAAATTTGAACTAACGAATTCTCTTTTTGATATTTCATAGATTCTTCATAAAAAAGGTTGGATGGTATCTGTCACCCATCTACACCAAGTATCTAGAGTGCCTCATTATACAATGGGTCCCTTACTAAATTTGATAACCAACTTATGTCCTTCATATTTAGCATTTTTTGTCATTGTTGGATGACATGTTTTACTCTTTAGGTGTAGCTAATTGAGCACATAAAGGAACACCATGTATTCAAATTTGGATAATGTGTAGTGGCTAGTGTGTATGTTGTGTCCCACTTATGGTCTCAAGGCCCAACAAGGGATACACTCCTAATGTCATACACAATTTGGTTGTAGAGGAGGAGGATCTACATTAGATACATGAAGTAATGATGTCTACTCACAATCATGAGATGATGTTTCTTGCCACTAAAGTTCTTGATTTTGGTAAATGATCTCCTAATGGTACTAGAGCATGCATTTATTAGAGTGTTTTCTTAGTAGGTAAATATGTAAGTTCACTATAAAAAATGGTTGAAATGCAAAGAAGAATTTGAATCCAAACATGGAGCAGTTACCACAATTTCTTACCTATTTAAAATTGTTGCACATGTTTACCTTTGGTAAACTAGTTACTGGCTTTTGCTAGTGAGATTAATTTTTTTCTCATTTTTAATGTTTTTACTCAGTTTTTTTTAGTTGTGCACTACTTAATTTGTACTAACGAATTCTCTTTTTGATATTTCTTAGATATTTCATAAAAAAGGTTGGATGGTATTTCTCACCCATCTACACTAAGCATCTACAGTGGCCCATTATACAATGGTTCCATTACTAAATTTGATAAGAAACTTCAAACTATTGATGTTGTAAATTGCATATAGCTTCTTTCTAGAGGTAACTTATTATTTTATTTTTATTTATTTTTAACTTGTCTTTAATATTTAGTATTTTTTTATCATTGTTGGATGACATGCTATACTCTTTGGTTGCAGCGTATTGAGCACATAGAGGAACACCACATATTCAAATTTGGAGAATGTGTAGTGGCTAGTGTGTATGTTGTGCCCCACTTATAGTCTCAAGGCCCAAAAAAGGATACAATCCTAATATCATACAAAGTCTGGTTGCAAAGGAGGAGGATCTGTATTAGATGCATGAAGTAATGATATCTACTTATAATCATGGGATGATATTTCTTGCCATTGAAGTTCTCGATTCTAGTAAATGATCTCCTAATGGCACTAGAGCATGAATTTATTAGATTGCTTGCTTAGTAGATAAATATGTAATCTCATTATAGCAAATGGTTGAAATGCAAAGAAGAATTTGAATCCAAACTTGGAGCAATTGCTGCAATTCCTTACCTATTTAAAATTGTTTCACACGTTTATCTTTGGTAAAGTAGTTATTGACTTTTGCCAGTGAGATTAGAAAAAATTCTCATTTGTTTTTATGTATTAAAAATATCTTGTTGCTTTCAATGTGCCTTTGTGCATATTTGAAATTGTGATTTATTGTCTCATTTATATTTCAAGAGTATCTTCTAAATCTACTATCAAAATTTTGAAGTTAATAGAGCCCCTAGAAGGAAGGATGAAGCAAATTCTATTTTGGTCATTTTGAAGAAAATAGAGAATTAAATATGCTTTCCTTTTTGTAATAGAGAAAACATATATAGTTCTCGGTATTAGACTCTAGTAACTGTTGATTTTTGACTTTATGTTTTTCTTGTGGTTTTGATGTTTATGTTTGTCTTTAATTTTTATTTTTTAAATGCATGGTTGTGCTTATATTTATTTTACCTATGTTTCTTACAAGGTTGATTAATATTATATATTAACATATTTTATTTATTGTTCTTTAGGACCAGGAAATTGATTTCAGATACATTATTGGTGTGGATATTTCATAGAAAATCCTTGTACCTATTACTAAGGTTTGAATCTCCCTCATCTCTTTGAAGTTGCCAATCCAATTTGTTATTGTTTTATTTAAGTAGTTTGTTCTTCCTCATTTTTTTTCTAAAAGGAGTTAGGATATTTTATCAAAATATTTAACTTAATTTACAATGGTTCTTGCATATTATAGGTATTATATATACTAGGGAAATTGGTCAAAGTACTTCAACATTCATGGTGGATAACTAGTCAATTATATTTTATAGTGAAGGTCAGTCATCTTCATCCTTTTGATTTACCCTTTAAGAATAATTTGTATACTTTCAACCATTTAATTGATTGGCTAAATATTTTTCATTCAATTGTTGTTGTTAAGAACTAGACATATTTGTTTGCTTGTTTGTTCTTCTTTCTTTCTATTTCCTTGTATCCTACTCTTCTATTAAAAAATATATGGAAAACTTATAGTGTTGTTACTCAAACATTTTTTAGCTCCACGCTGCTTAATTTAAACTATGAATTTGCTTTTTGATATTTCTTAGATTCTTCATAAAATAAATATTGGATGTCATTTCTAGCCTATCTACATCTAGCATTTAGAGCGTCCTATTACTAAATCTAATAAGCAAATTCATACTCATGATGTTATAAATTTTATATAGGTCTTTTCTAGAGATAACTTATTATTTTATTTTTATTTTTTAAAAAGTTAAGTTTTTTGTTTATATAGGTCATTTGTTTGTCTTTGTTGGATGACATGCTTTACATTTTATTGTAGTTGATTGAGCACATAGGGGAACACCACACATTCAAATATGGATAATGTGTACTCGCTAAGGTATATATCATACCCCTTTACTTGTGATCTCAAGACCCAACATGGGATACAATCACAATATCATACAAACTTTGATTGCAAAGGAGGATCTACATTAGATGCATGAAATAATGGTGTCTAGCCACAATCATGAGATGATGCTTCTTAACACTAAAGTCCCTAATTCTCATAAATGATCTCCTATAAGCACTAGAGCATGAATATCTTATAGTGTTTTGCTTAGTAGATGAATATGTAAGTTCACTATAACAAAAGGTTGAAATACAGAGAAGAATTTAAATCCAACCCTGGAATAGTTGCTATACTTACCCACCTATTTAAAACTATTTGTACACCTTTACCTTGGTAATGATTAAAAAAAATCTTATTTTTATGTATTATTTATCTTTTGTTACTTTCAATGTGACTTTATGTATATTTAAATTTATTATTTATTAACTCATTTATATTTCAGGAGCATCTCTTCTAAAGCATACTATCAAACTTGTGAAGTTGATAAAGCCCATAGAAGGAAGGATAGAGCAAAGACTATTTTGGTTATACTCAAAAAATGAAGAATCAACTACGAATCTTTTTTGGTAATAGAGAAACATACAAAGTTCTTGTTATTGGACTCTAACAACTATTGATCTCTAAATTTATGATTTGCTTATGATTTTGATGTTTATGTCTTTATTTTTTTTATTTTTTAAATCTCTGCCTATGTGTTTTTGTATCCATTTTACCACTATTTATGATGAGGTTCATATACATTGTGTATTGATGAATTTTATTTACTTCTTTAAGATTTGCAAATTGATTTGGTACACATTATTATTGTGGATATTTTACATAAATGTTTTGTACCTCTTACTAAGGTTTGAATCTCTTTGGAGTTATCATTCCAAGTTATTATTTTGCTTATATAGTTTGTTCTTTCTCATTTTTTTTTCTTCTAAAATGAATCGTGGATATTTTATAAGAATATTTGAATTTACAATGGTTCCTGGTCATTTTGCCAAGGAAAACTGATCAAGTACCTCAACATCCATGATGCTTAACCAGTCAAACATCTTCAATAGTGAGGATGAATCAAGCAAGCAATCGCGGACGACAAAGACGGAGATTCGCAGCAGGTACTAATACTTTTTCACGGAATATCTATCCTTCGGCAATCACGGCTTTCAGATTAAGAAATAAATTTGTATGATGTGCAGGTCCACATTTCTATGGTAGGAAGTGATCATATTCCTATCTCTGCAACAGGACAGAGCACTTCCTATTCCTATCTCTTGTATAAATCCCATAGCATTCATGAAGTGGTGATTGGACCTCTGGAAGCCGATACTGTATACTATTATCGCTGTGGAGGATATGGGTCCCACTATAATTTCAAAACCCCACCCTCCCAGCTCCCTATCACGTTTGCAGTTGTAGGTAAGTCGACTTTGCTGTAATAACTTTTATTCGCAACAAGGCTCATACTTGATTTCATTGATTTCAGCCAATTTATTCTATAAGTGAATTTTCCGTTCAGAGCCTACACCAAAAGATGGAGAATGCCATACGAAGAAAGCGGCTCTGCCTCAAATCTATTATTTTCATTTGAAGTTACAGGAGTGCACGTTCTACTGTTGGGTTCGTATACAGACTTCGGCCCAGGGTCGGAACAATACCAATGGCTTCAGGTCTGCCGAGTCAATATATTTTGAATTTAATTAATGGAATTCAATGAAAGACCCACCCGGATTTGATTCTTTGTAATTTTTGGATGTTGTGTTAGGGGGATCTTCAAAAGGTGGAAAGAACCAGGACGCCGTGGCTTATAGCGCTACTGCATGTATGTGCCTTGGTACAATACAAACACTGCTCATAAGGGAGAAGGAGAAGACATGAGAGAGGCCATTGAGAAATTGCTGTATGATGCAAAAGTAGACATTGAGAAATTGTTGTATGATGCAAAAGTAGACATGGTATTTGCAGGCCATGTTCACGCGTATGAACCCTTTTTAAGTATTCCAACCAAGCAATCCTAAGAACTCCACCTTTATTATCATTGTCGTCTCATTTTCTGCTGGTCTGGATCTATGTTTTGACGATGCATCAGACTCGAGTGTATATCAACAGAAGTTTAATTATTCTCTTATCTATTGATATTACACACCATGCTATGGACACATCAAAGGAGTAGCTTTCCTATATGTAGATTCCTAAATATTGCGTTTCGAGATGAAAGAGGTCATAATTTCTTCAAAATTAGTCCTTTATGAAAATCTTTTTAGTCCATGTAGAAGTTTTATGTGGTGTATTCCATCTTTCATAATGCTTTCTCTAACTAGTATCTTCTAAAAATATTACAACATAAAAATTTGACCAACCCTCCAATATCTTATATAGGCATAGCTTATGTACCTATGATGGTTGTTCATATTATACTATGTTTACCAAGGTTCCCCTTTTTAGAGGCTTCCCATGTTAGTGGTTTCCTCCCTTGTGATGAAACTCTTTCTCTTCCTTTTTGTTGTAAGCTATATCCATAGACCCTCACCTATTAGCATGTGTGATGATAACCTTTGTCTACGTTCAACAAGTGGATCCATGAAAGTTCATTATTGCCTTAACCATTATGATATCCTCCTTCACATTATCAAGTATAATCTAAGTGGCTTCCTTCATATTATTAATTGATAATATTTTATCACTTTGGATTCCCATACCTACACACTTTATATTCATTGCCCTCTTGATCTTAACTTATGAGGCTCTATCTCTTTTGGTTTGATTTTGTATTAGTGCATTAAAAAATAATGCATACTAAACTTTGCAATCTTTACACTTAATGCATCTCATTAACTACAATGAAAACCCATTGAACTTAGAAATAATACAAAGTTATGACCATGAATGAAATCAAAATTTTCATTATTATGATATTTAATAATAAGAAAGTCATAGGCAAACTTTTAACCAACTAGCTAAATATTCTTCATTTAATTTTATTTGCTTGACCATCCCCTAATAATCAATTTATTTAGCAAGGACAAGGTTGTCAATTACCAATCCTCTATCCATTGACCATAGAACATGTGCATGGCTTTATCAAATCCAACCTCAAAGAAGTCCCCATCAAATAACCAATTATGGCTAAGAAGTAAGAACCCTGGTTGTTCTCATGTTCTAACTTGGATGGTGTCATATTGACTATGCAGAAGATAAACCATGCCTGGAATCTAGTACCTATAATCCACACATAGCATGTTGATCATTACAATATGTAGAGGTAAATCATTGTTAATTTTATCCCACCTTTCTATTATACTGACATGGATTAAACTTATTTGATAATTAAAATACACAAATTTCTTTATTCCTTGCCTTATCAAGCAACACACTATAGTGTGCTTTCATGGTTGACCTATTTTTGTTGTTGCCATGAAATTTGGTGAGTTTTTATCCCAACTAAATCTTGATAGCACATCTTGAGGGCCTCCTCTAGGTGGCCAATAATGATGTTAATAATTTTTACACTCTTCCAAGTTGGCTCATATTTATCTTCTTTGTTCTTATAACAGCTTGCCCAACGTCCCCTTTCCTTAATTCCTCACTTATTTGTAATTATATTTCTCTAGTTTATATAACAATATTTTCAAGTTGAATTCACTTGAATAGACACAAATCTCATCAGTACAAGCTAATAACATATTTCTCATCTTTTATTTTTTGTATTAGATATATTTTATCACATCTTTCAATTTGTAAATCAATATATAATTATGTTGATTGTAACCCACACATTTTAGGCTAAAATATCACTTGTTTTTAATGAAGTTATTTAATACCATCATGTGCTTGTTTAGTAAACACTTCTATTGTTTGTTGAAAAAACTTTTACACCTATAAAAAACTAAATAGTGGTTAGTTTTATTTAATGAGCTATTTAGTTTCAAAACTCACTTATAATTTATTATGTAAAAAAATACATGAAATCATTATGACAAGGCAATATTTTCATGCAAGCAAGTTAAAAGATAAATCCTTTTAAGTGGAAATAGTAAACTTAACAAAAAATTTAAATTCTTTTGACTACATATTAACTCTTTTGACCCAAAATGTGATACAAAAGAAAAAATACATATGGCTTTGATGTTTAGATGACACTATAGTGGTGCTATAAATAGGTCTTAATTTGAAATTACAATGGTACTATAAACCACCATTAAGCCAACTCTAAGGTCACTATGTGTCAATGTGATCCAAAAGAAAAAATGCATTGGACACCACCATAGCATTGTCATAACACCACATTTTCAATGGTATATTAGTATTATTGTTATAGGTGCTATACCCTTTAAACATAGTTGTCTCATCAAAAAACTATTTTATCCTTCTCTTGTCAAATTTAATTGTTTTTTGATAGTTTGTAGCTTATATGAAAGGTAAAATAAGACTATGAAAGATAAGCATGTAGTATGCATCAAATGGATTAGTTTATTTTTTTTATGTGGAAAACACCCCAATTGGGATACCACTTTTGGGTAAGTCCCGAGGAGGTAGGGTTATCCATTCCACAAAAATCGCCCAAGATTCACATTTGGTCTGCCCCCTTTGGCATACTCAAAGAACATGCCTAAAACAACAAAAACACAAATAAACACAATAATAATAATAATAATAATAATAATACAAAACATAATAAAAAAATACAACATAACAAACACAAAAACAAAAAAAACTGATAGGGTAGAAATCGACACTTGATAATTTAACACATAAGCAAATGATGCATTAAAAGGAGAAACTGTATTCCATTGATATTAAAAGAAGATATAGGTTATAATAGGGACATGATGACCTTTTTATGTTTCTTTTCCTAACAATGTTACAATCAATCCGATGTTGTCTTCAATCGTCCCTCAATGAAGGTGGGCTTCTTTGTATGTGGGCCACCATCGGGTTGTTTATTTGAAGATGTTCTTCCTCTTCAGATCTGCTAAATAACCTGCAAAATGGGGTTAGTGCATAGAGGGGCTTGCCTTAGTCAAGCCTCGTATTTATGAAGACAAAATGACCGATAATATGTATGGAAACTGAAATAAACTGCAAGAATGGACATAAAATAGGAAAATAAGCCTTACCTACCATATATGGGCTGATCTAGACACTATAGACCCAATTCGCCACTCGAGAGGTGAATTAGGACTAGATTTGTAGGGCAAGGGGCTATCTGAGCTATGAGGTCCCTTTTGTAAAATCCTTTCGATGGATTGATCCTTAGGCAGCTGGTGTGCCTTTGTATGCTGTTGTCTGCTATGAGAACTGACTGTTGAACACTCGGTATCAATTTTTGTAGATATTATGTACTTTGTTGAACTTGGGAGAGAGAGGTAATTAGAGGTTAAGGACCCACTATTAATAGGAAATGGCAAGGTGCAGGGGGGAGTTAGATAGACTAAACCTATGTTTGATTCTGACTAGGGTTAGGTTAGAAAATATAATGTGGCAACATCACATTCCTTACGAGAAATATCTCATCCTCACACATGTGTGAGGATGGATTAGATTTAATCCTGATTAGGAAGCCTTAAGTCAATTTAGGACATGATTAAAAGAAACATCCTAACAAACCTTAATTTCACACATGTGGGAGGGTGCAATTAGCATTAATTAAGTATTAGAGGTTAATTAATCAAATTTACCCTAAAAAGGTGACTTAAGTGAAGTCAACATTAAATTAGATTTTTGGAATTGACTTGTTAATTGTTTTTTCCAATTAATATCCTGTGGGGGCCTCAATTGAATTTAAATAGGATGTTAAATGTTATCCCAATGCAAGGGATTTGGCTTTGAAGGCTTATTAGGGTTTTGGACCTAAAAGCTATATATGGGAGTCTACACACTACTATGGCGAACTATGGCAATCTACGTATGACTACGCATGACTATACATAACTACGCATGACTACAATAGCCTAAAATAGCCTACAATAGCCTAGGGATATTTGGAATCACCTATGGATACGTAGAAATAGCAATGTGTGACTTTTGGGTGTCTACATTTTGCCCCTTTTGTACTATACTGTGTAGAACACAGTTTAATACAAAAATGTGAAGGGTTTGTACATAAGGAAAATGGATAGAAGGGGAATGGAATCCAATAAAAGGTATGTAGCCACTCGAAACGTGACCATACAAATTAATCGGATGTCCAAGGGAAATAAGAGAAGAAGGAAAGAAGGAGAAGAGGAAAGAAATAAAAACAATGTTGGTAAATAAAAATGAATGATTATGAATGCAATGATGTGATTTTGATGATTTCGTATGACATTTACGATGCCATACCAGTTGCTTGAGAATGACAACTTTTGACTTCTTTGCTTTTACGACCAGATCAGTGTGGTCCAAAAATGAATAGGACAAAAGCCTATCTAAATTTTTGATGTTGATTGATTGATGAGAACATGGCGACAAGTGTCAAACCATTTGAGTTAGTTAACATTTGAATTATTCAAACGTGTCATTCATTGTGCTCCATGAATTCCAGAGTGAAGTCCTTCAAATGTTGCATTGGATTAGTCGCTCGTGTCATTCATTGTGCTCCATGAATACCAAGGTAACCTTTCCATTGTTACGCATAACTCTCATGATATAACCCATGTATGGTTGTGATTGAGATTATTTCGTATGATAATATTCAACAAAAAAATTTGTATACAAATATGCTAATTGCACTTTTGGATTTTCAATTTTGTGGTTGCATGCAAAGTTGACATTGGATATGAATACCCCCTCAAACGAGGAATCAACAATGAGGTGAATGAAATGTGGTGAGTTGATGATGCAGCGATTGATAAGATACCAATGCATGATGAATATGATTAAAAACAAATTAGAAGAAAGTTTTATGGAGTTCCTAGGATTTTGGAAGAAATTTGCCTACTTTCCTAGGGTTTTGTGAGCAATTTGGTTGATTTTTGGGTGTTTAAGCTGAATTTGCCACCCAGGGGCAAATTTGACCTAAATCACCACCCGATGGGCAAATTGGATCTGGGTTCGCCCCTCGGGGTTGAAGGCTGGATTAAAGCATATTTGAGGCCAAATTTTCTTGGAAGAGGTTCATTTTGATGATGAGAAATATTCGAAAGCGATGTGTGGGAGCTTCTGATGACACGAGGAGAATGCAGTTGACGACTTCGAGGGCAATGTTAGGATCCTATCCTAACTTTCATTATTAATGATATTCATATAAAAAATTTATATATTAAAGTTAGTATAATATAATAATTAATTATTATATCATTAGGATTAGGGTTAAACATAATAATTAAATATATTTAATTATTATGAATGGTAGTGATGAAATGACGTAACATTAGGGTTAGATAGATATAAAATGTTGTACAATAAATCATTGGAGGGGCATCCATGAAATATTAAAAACATATATTCAAACCATTGGAGGGACCCCCTATCAGTGCAAAAGCGATTCAATCCTAAAGACGATTCTTTTTTATGTTATTTTATTTATTATTTATTAAAAACTAAGTTAGAACCTTTAGGGTCCTAACATCTGGTATCAGAGCATTATGGATCCAGCCATGTGGGACCAAAAATTTGAGGAGGAAGTTCAAAAATTGAAGGCAGAATTTTGAGAATTGGGGAAACCATTCGAAAATATTAAAAAAAAAAATAGTAAGTTAAGTGAGGATCTAATGGAAGTAGAAGAAGAAAAAGTTGCAAATGAAAATGAAAAACGTAGAAAACATTTTGCCAAAGAGCCCGAAGCCATAAACTTTCAAAAGGTACAAAATGCAAATGAAAAAAATAA
This sequence comes from Wollemia nobilis, assembly GCA_028583015.1. Taxonomy (NCBI): domain Eukaryota; kingdom Viridiplantae; phylum Streptophyta; class Pinopsida; order Araucariales; family Araucariaceae; genus Wollemia; species Wollemia nobilis. The sequence goes on from JAQPPZ010016927.1 coordinate 8,970,585, forward strand.
TCAAAACCCTAGCAATTTTTTACCTTCAAAGAAGCCCATAGCCATGTATTTTCTAGTAATACATATTGCACTTTCGAAGAATGAAGAAAATAATTCAAACCATTTGAAAATAGAGAGTCAAAACAATGGCCCTAAATATATAATGACTTCTAATCGTCGGATGGCCTATAATGCAGATTATGTTCTCTCTTGGATCACCAAACTGGGCAACCAAGAATTACAAAAGGCGGTGAGAAGAAAAATCCAATCCTTGGTGTCTAGACATTCGGCCAGTTTTATCAACTGGGATGTGAGCAACGAGATGCTATATTTTATATTTTTTAAGGCCAGTTTTATCAATTTTCTTAATTGTTTTTAATGTTTTGGACTGCTGAAATTTCTTCGCGTGACCTACGTGCGACCGCCACCATGGCCACCTCCACCATGTAATACAAATAGAACTTGATTGATGCATCCAAACACGTGGGAAAATGGCAATGGGTATACTCTCTACTTATATCTTCATCCTATGATCTCAGAACACTGTCGTCGTTGTTGCCCAGCTATTGCAGTCATCCGATGGAATAGACAAGCCTCCGTGAATAACTTTTTCCTTGTTGTGTTGCTCATCATAGGATGCAGTGAAATTCATTGTTTTTAAAAGAGAAACTTGCGTTGCCATGATAAAACCATTTCATCGCCCGTAATTTTGAGCCTTGTCGCTATAGAAGCCAACCATTGCCGCCTCCAAATCTGTATTCACCACCATCATTTTCGTGATCTTGGCCCTGGAGTGCAAAAAATAAAAAAATTAAAGACCACTAAGAAAATTTAGGTTGTTTTAAGGAATAGTCGGCCTTACAGGCCTGTTTTAAATATATATTAAAAAAAACATTTTGAACTCTCCTATTTGAAGACTATCGTATTCCCCTTTGAAATAAATTAAATATTATATTATGATTGGGATTTCCTCTATCACAATATCTTTGAATTGGAAGAAAGCTGAGAGCAATGAAAGTCAATTTATCTTTAAATATGCCATAGTGTAAGATATTAAAAAGATAGGTTTCTCAAAGGCTTTTTGCTAAATGAAGGATTCAAACTTACCAAAAAAACAAAACAAATCAACACTCAACCTGGCAACTTGTCACTCTACAATCATACAGACGTCATATTACTTTTTGGCTACTTGCCATGATTTGAATTCTATTTCTCAATATGTGAGCTTTGATCTTGTCAAACAAAAGGAGGAAGTTGGAGAGTCAGATTTTTGCTATGGAATAAGGGAACTACAAAGTTTTATATTTTTGAATTATGCTGATTGAAGCCCAAGTGCAGAATAGAAGTCTACTCGAAAGCAGTTGGAAATTATGATGCTTGAGAACACTTGAGCTCATCCAACCAATGAGTAACATTGAGTAGAGAATAACAAGCACTAACAAAAAGAAACTGATTCACTTGAAGGAAGACAAAGAAGTTGTAACGTTGGCGGGCATGGTAGAATCAAAATGCCTAAAGAGTAAGAAGCCCATGGAGAGTTCAAAGATTTGACATATGCCATATCATATCTGTATAATGATGTGTATGTTAAAGGACTTTGCAATGATAAAATTTTAGAGGCCAATGTTATTCATTATCAACTGGGAATATTTACCCAATTAACACAGAGAATTACATGTATTTATCGTCAGTGCATTTAACAAAAGACTGTTATTTTTATAGATAATTTTATTTATATTGGGATGAAATAGTATGAAATACCTATTTGTTTCAGAGGCATGAACTTGTAACAGATGCAATCAAGAGTGTCGTAAATCATATTTTCTTAGTTGATATGATACCTACCTATACTCAAAGTCTTGAAAAATACACATGCCGAACCACTCGAGTATGGGGCTCCAAATTCCAGCACATCATGAATAATTGATTGCTTGATGAGAACATGACAACAAGTGTCAAACCATTTGAGTTAGTTAATATTTGAATTATTCAAGTGTGTCATTCATTGTGCTCCATGAATTCCAGAGTGAAGTCCTTCAAATGATGCATTGGATTAGTCGCCCGTGTCATTCATTGTGCTCCATGAATGCCAAGGTAACCTTTCCATTGTTACGCATAAATATCGTGATATAATCCATGTCTGGTTGTGATTGAGATTATTTCATATGATAATATTCAACAAAAAAAATTGTAGATAAATGTGCTAATCGCACTTTTGGATTTTCAATTTTGTGGTTGCATTCAAAGCTGACATTGGATATGGATACCCCCTCAAATGAGGAATCAACAATGAGGTGAATGAAATTTGGTGAGTTGATGATGCAACGATTGATAAGATACCAATGCATGATGAGTATGATTAAAAACAAATTAGAAGAATTTTTTATGGATTTCCTAATATTTTGGAAGAAATTTGCCTGCTTTCCTAGGGTTTTGTGAGCAATTTGGTTGATTTGGGGTGTTTAAGCTGAATTTGCCACCCAGGGGGCAAATTTGACCTAAATCACCACCCGATGAGCAAATTGGATCTAGTTTTACCCCTCGAGGAGTGAAGGCTAGATTAAAGCATATTTGAGGCTAAATTTGCTTGGAAGAGGTTCATTTTGATGTCGAGAAAGATTCGAAAGCAATGTGTGGGAGCTTTTGATGACACAAGGAGAACGCGGTTGACGACTTCGAGGGAAATATTAGGATCCTATCCTAACTTTCATTATTAATGATATTCATATAATAAATTTATATATTAAAGTTAGTATAGTAATAATATAATAATTAATTATTATATTAATTATTATATTATTAGGATTAGGGTTAGACATAATAATTAAATATATTTAATTATTATGAATGGTAGTGATGAAATGACGTAACATTAGGGTTAGATAGATATAAAATGTTGTACCATTGGAGGGACCCCCCTATCAGTGCAAAAGCGATTCAATCCTAAAGATGATTCTTTTTTTATGTTATTTTATTTATTTTTTATTAAAAACTAAGTTAGAACCTTCAGGGTCCTAACATCTGGTATCAGAGCATTATGGATCCAGCCATGCGGGACCAAAAATTTGATTAGGAAGTTCAGAGATTTGAAGGTAGAATTTCGATAATTGGGGAAACCATTCGAAAATATTATAAAAAAAAAATTTAGTAAGTCAAGTGAGGATCTAATGGAAGTAGAAGAAGAAAAAGTTGCAAATGAAAATGAAAAACGTAGAAAGTTTTTTTGCCAAAGAGCTTGAAGCCATAAACTTTCAAAAGGTACAAAATGCAAATGAAAAAATAATCAAAACCGTAGAAATTTTTTACCTTCAAAGAAGCCCATAGCCATGGATTTTCCAGTAATACATATTGCACTTTCGAAGAATGAAGAAAATAATTCAAACCATATGAAAATAGAGAGTAAAAAAAAATGGCCCCAAATATATAATGGCTTCTAATCACCGGATGGCCTATAATGCAGATTATGTTCTCTCTTGGATCACCAAACTAGGCAACCAAGAATTACAAAAGGTAGTGAGACAAAAAATCCAATCCTTGGTGTCTAGACATTCGGCCAGTTTTATCAACTGGGATGTGAGCAACGAGATGCTACATTTTATATTTTTTAAGGCCAGTTTTATCAATTTTCTTAATTGTTTTCAATGTTCTGGACCGCTAAAATTTCTTCACGTGACATGCATGTGACCGCCACCATGGCCACCTCCACCATTTAATTCAAATAGAACTTGATTGATGCATCCAAACACGTGGGGAAATGGTAATGGGCATACTCTCTACTTATACCTTCATCCTGTGATCTCACAACACTATTGTCGCTGTTGTCCAGCTATTGCAGTCATACGATGGAATAGAAAAGCCTCTGTGAATAACTTTTTCCTTGCTATGTTGCTTCTCATAGGATGCAGTGAAATTCATTGTTTTTAAAAGATAAACTTGCATTATCGTGGTAAAACCATTTCATCGCCTGTAATTTTGAGCCCTGTTGCTATAGAAGCCAACCACTGTCGCCCCCAGAACTGTATTCGCCACCCTCATTTTTGTGATCTCGGCCCTGGAGTGCAAAAAAATAAAAAAAATTAAAGACCACTAAGAAACTTTAGGTTGTTTTAAGGAATAGCTGGCCTTACAGGCCTGTTTTAAATATATATTAAAAAAAAAACATTTTGAACTCTCTTGTTCGAATACTATCGTATTCCCCTTTGAAATAAATTACATATTATATTATGATTGGGATTTCCTCTATCACAATATCTTTGAATGGGAAGAAAGCTGAGAGAAGTGAAAGTTTGTTTATATTTAAATATGCCATAGTGTAAGATATTAAAAATATTGGTTTCTCAAAGGCTGTTTGCTAAATTAAGGATTCAAACTTACAAAAAAAAAAAACCAAATCAACACTCAACCTGGCAACTTGTCACTCTACAATCATACAAACGTCATATTACTTGTTGGCTACTTGCCATGATTTGAATTCTATTTATCAATATGTGAGCTTTGATCTTGTCAAACAAAATGAGGAAGTTGGAGAGTCAGAGTTTTGCTATGGAATAAGGGAACTATAAAGTTTTAGATTTTTGAATTATGCTGATTGAAGCCCAAGTGCGGAATATAATTCTACTTGGAAGCAGTTGGAAATTATGATGTCTGAGAACGCTTGAGCTCGTCCAACTAGTGAGTAACATTGAGTAGAGAATAACAAGCACTAAAAACAAGAAACTGATTCACTTGAAGGAAGATAAAGAAGTTATAACGTTGGCGGGCATGGTAGAATCAAAATGCCTGAAGAGTAAGAAGCGCATGGAGAGTTCGAAGATTTGACATAAGCCATACCATATCTGTATAATTATGTGTATGTTAAAGGACTTTACGACGATAAAATTTTAGAGGATAATGTTATTCATTATCAACTGGGAATATTTACCCAATTAACACAAAGAATTACATGTATTTATCGTCAGTGCATTTAACAAAAGACTGTTATTTTTATAGATAATTTTATTTATATTGGGATGAAAAGTACGAAATACCTATTTTTTTCAAAGGCATGAACTTGTAACAGATGCAATCAAGAGTGTCGTAAATAATATTTTCTTAGTTGATATGATACCTACCTATACTCATAGTCTTGAAAAATACACATGCCGAACCACTCGAGTATGGGGCTCCAAATTCTAGCACATCGTGAATAATTGATTGCTTGATGAGAACATGATGACAAGTGTCAAACCATTTGAGTTAGTTAATATTTGAATTATTCAAGTGTGTCATTCATTGTGCTCCATGAATTCTAGAGTGAAGTCCTTCAAATGATGCATTGGATTAGTCGCCTGTGTCATTCATTGTGCTCCATGAATGCCAAGGTAACCTTTCCATTGTTATGCATAAATATCGTGAAATAATCAATGTCTGGTTGTGATTGAGATTATTTCATATGATAATATTCAACAAAAAAATTTGTAGATAAATGTGCTAATATCACTTTTGGATTTTCAATTTTGTGGTTGCATTCAAAGCTGACATTGGATATGGATACCCCCTCAAATGAGGAATCAACAATGAGGTGAATGAAATGTGGTGAGTTGTTGATGCAGCGATTGATAAGATACCAATGCATGATGAGTATGATTAAAAACAAATTAGAAGAAATTTTTATGGAGTTCCTAGGATTTTGGAAGAAATTTGCCTACTTTCCTAGGGTTTTGTGAGCAATTTGGTTGATTTTGGGGTGTTTAAGCTGAATTTGCCACCCAAGGGGCAAATTTGACCTAAATCGCCACCCGATGAGCAAATTGGATCTAGTTTTACCCCTCGGGGGGTGAAGGCTAGATTAAAGCATATTTGAGGCTAAATTTGCTTGGAAGAGGTTAATTTTGATGACGGGAAAGATTCGAAAGTGATGTGTGGGAGCTTCTGATGACACGAGGAGAACGCGGTTGACGACTTCGAGGGCAATGTTAGGATCCTATCCTAACTTTCATTATTAATGATATTCATATAAAAAAATTATATATTAAAGTTAGTATAGTAACAATATAATAATTAATTATTATATCATTAGGATTAGGGTTAAAAATAATAATTAAATATATTTAATTATTATGAATGGTAGTGATGAAATGATGTAACATTAGGGTTATATAGATATAAAATTTTGTACGATAAATCATTGGAGGGGCATCCATGAAATATTAAAAACATATATTCAAACCATTGGAGGGACCTGCCTATTAGTGCAAAAGCGATTCAATCCTAAAGACGATTCTTTTTTTATGTTATTTTATTTATTTTTTATTAAAAACTAAGTTAGAACCTTTAGGGTCCTAACATCTGGTATCAGAGAATTATGGATCCAGCCATGCGGGACCAAAAATTTGAGGAGGAAGTTCATATATTTGAAGGTAGAATTTCGAGAATTGGGGAAACCATTCGAAAATATTATAAAAAAAAATTTAGTAAGTCAAGTGAGGATCTAATGGAAGTAGAAGAAGAAAAAGTTGCAAATGAAAATGAAAAACGTAGAAATTTTTTTGCCAAAGAGCCTAAAGCCATAAAATTTCAAAAGGTACAAAATGCAAATGAAAAAAATAATCAAAACCCTAGAAATTTTTTACCTTCAAAGAAGCCCATAGCCATGGATTTTCTAGTAATACATATTTCACTTTCGAAGAATGAAGAAAATAATTCAAACCATATGAAAATATAGAGTCAAAAAAATGGCCCTAAATATATAATGGATTCTAATCGCCTGATGGCCTATAATGCAGATTATGTTCTCTCTTGGATCACCAAATTGGGCAACCAAGAATTAAAAAAGGTGGTGAGACGAAAAATCCAATCCTTGGTGTCTAGACATTCAGCCAGTTTTATCAACTGGGATGTGAGCAACGAGATGCTACATTTTATATTTTTTAAGGCCAATTTTATCAATTTTCTTAATTGTTTTCAATGTTCTGGACAACTAAAATTTATTCACGTGACATGCGTGCGACCGCCACCATGGCCACCTCCACCATGTAATTCAAATAGAACTTGATTGATGCATCCAAACACGTGGGGAAATGGCAATGGGCATACTCTCTACTTATACCTTCATCCTGTGATCTCGCAACACTATCGTCGTTGTTGTCTAGCTATTGCAGTCATACGATGGAATAGAAAAGCCTCCGTGAATAACTTTTTCCTTGTTGTATTGTTCGTCATAGGATGCAGTGAAATTCATTGTTTTTAAAAGATAAACTTGCATTACCATGGTAAAACCATTTCACCGCCTGTAATTTTGAGCCCCGCCGCTATAGAAGCCAACCACTGCCGCCCCTAGATCTATATTTGCCACCCTCATTTTTGTGATCTCGGCCCTGGAGTGCAAAAAAATAAAAAAAATTAAAGACTACTAAGAAACTTTAGGTTGTTTTAAAGAATAGCCGGCCTTACAGACCTGTTTTAAATATATATTAAAAAAAAACATTTTGACCTCTCTTGTTTGAATACTATCGTATTCCCCTTTGAAATAAATTACATATTATATTATGATTGGGATTTCCTCTATCACAATATATTTTTGGAAGAAATCTGAGAGCAATGAAAGTCTATTTATATTTAAATATGCCATAGTGTAAGATATTAAAAATATAGGTTTCTCAAAGGCTGTTTGCTAAATTAAGGATTCGAACTTACATAAAAAAAAAAACAAATCAACACTCAACCTGGCAACTTGTCACTCTACAATCATACAAACGTCATATTACTTGTTGGCTACTTGGCATGATTTGAATTCTATTTCTCAATATGTGAGCTTTGATCTTGTCAAACAAAAGGAGGAAGTTGGATAGTCAGAGTTTTGCTATGGAATAAGGGAACTATAAAGTTTTAGATTTTTGAATTATGCTGATTGAAGCCCAAGTGCGGAATATAAGTCTACTCGAAAAGCAGTTGAAAATGATGATGTCTTAGAACGCTTGAGGTCGTCCAAACAGTGAGTAACATTGAGTAGAGAATAACAAGCACTAATAACAAGAAACCGATTCACTTGAAGGAAGATAAAGAAGTTATAACGTTGGCAGACATGGTAGAATCAAAATGCCTGAAGAGAAAGAAGTGCATGGAGAGTTCGAAGATTTGACATAAGCCATATCATATCTTGTTAGAATACTAATTGTATGAAGGTTGAATGCGATTGGAAGGAATATGGTGATGTACATAAATATGAAGGATGGGGTGCGATTGGAAAGACGCACCCCTGATAAATACAATTATAATATGTTAGGAGGGTCCTAACATGCCACCCCCCTTAAAGGAGCTTTGTCCTCAAAGCTGGAAATTTGGAAATTGCTGTTGGATATCTTGAAGATTTTCCCACGTCGCGTCTTCTAAAGGTAGACCTTTCCAATGGATTAAAACTTTCGTGATATCGCGAGTACGAAGGTGACGAGAGCGGCGATCCAAGATAGCTTCTGGCTCGACTAGAAGTACTCCATCCTCTGAGAATTCAGGAAGAGTGGGTTGTGTCGTGATATGGGTTCCAACTACGAGCTTAAGGCAAGATACATGAAATACGGGGTGAAGTTTGGAAGAGGGAGGAAGCTCAAGTTTGTAAGCAACGGTCCCAATACGTTGGAGAACTTTATACGGCCCGTAAAATTTGGGTGCTAACTTCGGAGAACCTTTTTGTTTAAGAGAGGATTGTCGGTAAGGTTGGAGACGTAAGAAAACCATATCACCCTCGTGGAAACTACGTTCGCTTCTATGTTGATCGGCTTGCTGCTTCATGCGATGTTGGGCGGTGTGTAGGTTCTCTTTTAGGATCCGTAGTATGTCATCTCTATTAGCAAGTTCCATTTCCACCGCATGGACTTTTGTAGTCCCTGGAATATAGGAAGTGAGGGATGGTGGTGTTTGACCATATAGTGCTTCATAAGGAGTCATTTTGATGGACGTATGGTATGAAGTGTTATACCACCATTCCGCTAGTGAAAGCCACTTTACCCAATGGAGTGGTTGAGTAGAAACAAAACATCGAAGGTATGTTTCCAAGCATTTATTTACAACTTCTGTTTGGCCATCGGTTTGAGGATGGTAAGCGGAGCTCATACGAAGTTGAGTACCTTGTAATTTGAATAATTCCTTCCAAAAGGTGCTAGTGAAAGTTGGGTCGCGGTCACTAATAATTGTGGAGGGCATACCATGTAATTTAAAGATGTTATCGAGGAAGAGGTGGGCTATAGTGCTAGCGGTATAAGGATGAGCCACTGGACAAAAATGGGCATATTTAGATAAACGATCAACGACTACGAAAATGGTTGTTTTTCCTCCTGATTTTGGTAATCCTTCAATAAAGTCCATAGAAATATCTGCCCATGTTTTGGTGGGTATAGGAAGAGGTTGAAGTAATCCCGGAATAGCAAGGGTCTCCCCCTTTTGTCTTTGGCAAACTTCACATTCTTTTACAAAGTTTTTGATGTAATTTTTCATTCCTACCCAATAGAAGGAGGTAGTGGCTCTTTTATAGGTTTTTAAGAACCCTGAGTGGCCTGCAGTGGGTGAGGTATGTAACTCATGAAGAAGTTTTTGTCGATAAGTTGAATTGGGGGTGAGGACCATCCTCCCTTTGTATCTTAATATATTGTCCTTCCAAGTGTATGGAGGTTTGCTACTAGGATTATGTTGAAGTTGTTGAATTAAGGCGTGGATAGTAGGATCATTTATCCATTCTTCATGCACCTCATCTACCCATTTAGGAATAAGGGAGGAAAGAGCATGGACTTGAGGCATATCTTCAAATTTTCTAGAAAGTGCATCGGCTGCCATGTTGTCCTTGCCCTTTTTATATGTAATTTCATAATCATAGCCAAGAAGTTTAGTAACCCATTTTTGTTGTTCCGGGGTATTAGTCCTTTGTTCCAAAAAATACTTCAAGCTATGATGGTCGGTGCGTATAATGAAATGTTGGCCAATAAGGTAAGGCCTCCAATGTTGAATAGCATGGACAATCGCCAACATCTCTTTTTCATACGTAGAGCGAGCTAAATTCTTAGGAGAAAATGCTTTGCTTATAAAAGCTAGAGGCCTTTCATCCTGCATGAGTACGGCTCCCATTCCTATTCCTGAAGCATCACTTTCAATGACGAACGGTTTAGAAAAGTTGGGCATGGCTAGAACAGGGGTGGTACACATTGCAGTTTTCAAGGTGATAAAGGCCTCGTCCGCTTTAGGCGACCATTTGAAAGCATTTTTCTTAAGTAATGTTGTTAGAGGAGCAGCGATTTTACCATAATTTTGGACAAATTTTCTATAATATCCCGTTAGTCCAAGAAACCCACGTAGAGCTTTTAAGGTTTTTGGAATAGGCCAATTTTTCACGTCCTCGATTTTGGAAGGATCTACCATAACGCCTTTCTTTGAGACAATATGCCCTAAGTATTCAATTTCTTGTTTTCCAAAGGAACACTTTGATATTTTTGCATAAAGTTGATTTTCCTTCAAGATTTGGAACGCTTGTCTAACATGGTCCAAATGTTCTTCCCATGTTTTGCTATAAATCAAAATGTCATCAAAGAAAACTAATATAAATTTACGAAGGAAAGGGTGAAATACCTTATTCATTAGACTTTGAAAGGTAGAAGGAGCGTTGGTAAGGCCAAATGGCATCACCAAGAATTCGTAGTGCCCTTCGTGAGTGCGAAAGGCCGTCTTAGGAATATCCTTTTCATTGACTCGTATTTGGTGGTAGCTTGACCGTAAGTCCAACTTGGAAAAATAAGCTGCCCCGTGGAGTTCATCTAATAGCTCGTCTATGACCGGAATAGGAAATTTATCTTTGATGGTCATTTTATTAAGCGCTCAAAAATCGACACATAAACGCCACGAGCCATCCTTTTTTCTAACTAAAATAATTGGAGAGGAGTAAGGGCTTTTGCTAGGTCTAATGACTCCTGCCTTAAGAAGCTCTTGTACTAATTTCTCTATTTCGGTCTTTTGGAGGTATGGATAACGATAAGGTCTAATATTAGGAGGTTGATGCCCTGGAAATAGTGGAATAGTGTGATCGTGACTTCGTTGTGGAGGTAGTCCTTTTGGTTCATTGAATACCGCCTTATGGTGGTCTAAAATATTTTGTAACTCTGGTGTCTCGTCTTCTTTGTGACTAGGTTGAATTGAAAATAATTGGGCGACCATTCCTTTGTTTCCTTTTCGGATAATTTTCTCCATTCTATGCGAGTTGACGATTTGGGAAGGTCCCGATTTCAGGCCTTGGATAATATAGGTTTGGTTCTTTGCTGTGAATTTCATCCATAGTTCATCAAATTCCCATTGGACTACGCCCAAGGTTCGTAACCATTGTACGCCTAGTACAATGTCGCACCCACCTAGGGGTAGGACGTACATGTCGCCTTTCATGTTATAAACCCCCATAGTTAGTTTTATATTTCTGCATTTTCCTTTGCATGCAATTTTTCCGTCGTTTCCAATCATCACTTCGAAGTTATTGCAAGGGTATATAAAACAATTTGCTTGTTTAGCCACCTTTGGATCGATAAAATTGTGCGTGCTACCAGAATCTAGGAGCACGGTAAGGTTTTGTTTCTTAAAATACCCTTTAACTCGCATTGTTTGAGGGGCAAAAAATTCGGCAAGGGCGTTGAAGGAAACCTTTGGTGCATTTTCTTCGTCACTTTCAAGTGTGTTGGATAATACCTCTACTTCGAGTTCAGGTTCCTCTTCAGTAGAATTTCCTTCTTCTGTGGCATCTAGAATATATAATTTTCGTGAGGCACATTTATGATTTCTATCAAATTTCTCATCGCAATGGTAGCAAAGACCCTTAGCTTGTCTTTCCTTCATTTCCTCGAAACTCAGACGCTTAATTGGTAGAGCGGGGTTAATTTTGGGGGTTGTGTAGGAGTTTTGGGTTCATCCATTTTGCATTGGTTTGGGGTTGGTATAAGTGTTTGATGGTTTCCCCCAAGTTGGTTTTGTGAACCGATTTCGTGCCTTGATTTTGTCCTCCGCTAATTTCGCCAAGCCGATGGTCTCTAACATGTTTGTAGGGTTATACATTTGCACCTCAATTCGAATTTCTTCTTTTAATCCACTGACAAAACATTCTTGAAAGAAGGCAGCGTCTAATCCGGATGTTCGATTAGCTAGCCTTTCAAATTCTGCTTGGTATTCGCTTATCGAAGTGGTTTGGCATAATTTAGTGAGGGCCCCTGTAAAGCTTTGAAACTTGCTAGGGCCGAATCGTACTAATAGGTTATGTGTAAAGGTTGACCACGTCGGAGTGCCATTAGTTTTCTCGAACCATTGGTACCATTGGATGGCATCGTTTTCCAAATGGAAGGAGGCGATATGCACTTTTTGCATTTCTGAAATTTGATTTAGTGAGAAATATTGCTCTGCTCGGTAGATCCAGTTTGTAGGGTCTCCGCCTTCAAATTTTGGGAAGTCTAATTTGGTCGTCCATGGTAGAATGGAAGTTTGTGGACCTCCTAACATTGCTCGGTTTGATGACCCATTGTTGGTTGAGTTTGCATGTGATGTTGCCTGATTTTGATTGATGGCATCAAGTTTAACATCCATTGCAAATATTTTTTCGAAGAGTTCTCTTGTGGTACGAGAATTCTCCTCTCTTTCCTGGTTAACTTCTTCAGCGAGCCTATCGTGTTTCTCGTGGATGGAATCCAGTGATCGTCGTCCTTCGGCCATTGCGGTTGGTGTAGGTAACGATCAATGTGACTTGGTACCAGGTGAGCAAAAAATTAAAATTAAATAATTTTTTTGTTTTAACAACTTTATAAGTTGTTTTAGCAATTTTTTTTTTTTATGTTTCCCTCTGCGTTTCGGACGTCGCCGTAACTTAATAATTTTTTTCCTTTGCGTTTTAGTCCTTTGGCGAAGATTTAAATTTCGGCGAGGATTATGACACGGATTAATGTCGTCTGAATGTTGTTTGCGTTCACCGAGGGAGCAAGAGCTTAAAATGTATTTGCAGGGCCTTTGACTTCGTCTACTTTTTTATCCCGGTATAAACAGCGAGACGTCCATGGGATCGCCAAAAGCTTAGAACAACGATGATTTGACGGCTAGATCGGGCACTGTTATAATAGCTGAGGCAATGATTTTTTGTTTGACAGCTTATGGCAGCGGTGAGAGTGGATTAACTGTTATGGTGGGTGTTTGTTTTGAGGCGTTGAAGAGGTGAGGACAGCGGAAGGTATCAGGGTAAAAAAAAAAATTATTTGCAGCGTTCGTTGGAGTATGGCAGCGGAGGGTAAACAGTGGCAGGCGGATGATGGCTCTGATCCAAATGTTAGAATACTAATTGTATGAAGGTTGAATGCAAGTGAATATATCGCCTTTGACTGTTGAATCACTTTTAATATTGAGGAAAAACCTGCAATAGATTATATATTGAATAATTGTTCGATGATTTAAAATGAATATGGTGATGTACATAAATATGAAGGATGGGGTGCGATTGGAAAGACGCACCCTCGATAAATACAATTATAATATGTTAGGAGGGTCCTAACATATCTGTATAATGATGTGTATGTTAAAGGACTTTACGAAAATAAAATTTTAGAGGATAATGTTATTCATGATCAACTTGGAATATTTACCCAATTAACAAAGAGAATTACATGTATTTATCATTAGTGCATTTAACAAAAGACTGTTATTTTTATAGATAATTTTATTTATATTGGGATGAAAAGTACGAAATACCTATTTGTTTCAAAGGCATGAAATTGTAACAGATGCAATCAAGAGTGTCGTAAATAATATAATTCTTAGTTGATATGATACCTACCTATACACAAAGTCTTGAAAAATACACATGTCGAACCACTCGAGTATGGGGCTCCAAATTCCAGCACATTGTGAATAATTGATTGCTTGATGAGAACATGACGACAAGTGTCAAACCATTTGAGTTAGTTAATATTTGAATTATTCAAGTGTTTCATTCATTGTGCTCCATGAATTCCAGAGTGAAGTCCTTCAAATGATGCATTGGATTAGTCGCCCGTGTCATTCATTGTGCTCCATGAATGCCAAGGTAACCTTTCCATTGTTATGCATAAATATCGTGATATAATCCATGTCTGGTTGTGATTGAGATTATTTCGTATGATAATATTCAACAAAAAAATTTGTAGATAAATGTGCTAATATCACTTTTGGATTTTCAATTTTGTGGTTGCATTCAAAGTTGACATTGGATATGGATACCCCCTCAAATGAGGAATCAACAATGAGGTGAATGAAATGTGGTGAGTTGTTGATGCAGCGATTGATAAGATACCAATGCATGATGAGTATGATTAAAAACAAATTAGAAGAAATTTTTATGGAGTTACTAGGATTTTGGAAGAAATTTTCCTACTTTCCTAGGGTTTTGTGAGCAATTTGGTTGATTTTGGGGTGTTTAAGCTGAATTTGCCACCCAGGGGGCAAATTTGACCCAAATCGCCACCCGATGAGCAAATTGGATTTGGTTTTACCCCTCGGGGGGTGAAGGCTGGATTAAAGCATATTTGAGGCTAAATTTTCTTAGAAGAGGTTAATTTTGATGACGGGAAAGATTCGAAAGTGATGTTTGGAAGCTTCTGATGACATGAGGAGAACGCGGTTGACGACTTCGAGGGCAATGTTAGGATCCTATCCTAACTTTCATTATTAATGATATTCATATAAAAAAATTATATATTAAAGTTAGTATAGTAATAATATAATAATTAATTATTATATCATTAGGATTAGGGTTAAACATAATAATTAAATATATTTAATTATTATGAATGGTAGTGATGAAATGACGTAACATTAGGGTTAGATAGATATAAAATGTTGTACAATAAATCATTGGAGGGGCATCCATGAAATATTAAAAACATATATTCAAACCATTGGAGGGACCCCTCTATCAGTGCAAAAGTGAGTCAATCCTAAAGATGATTCTTTTTTTATGTTATTTTATTTATTTTTTATTAAAAACTAAGTTAGAACCTTCAGGGTCCTAACATCTGGTATCAAATCATTATGGATTCAGCCATGCAGGACTAAAAATTTGAGGAGGAAGTTCAGATATTTGAAGGTAGAATTTTGAGAATTGGGGAAACCATTCGAAAATATTATAAAAAAAAAATTTAGTAAGTCAAGTGACGATCTAATGGAAGTAGAAGAAGAAAAAGTTGCAAATGAAAATGAAAAATGTAGAAATTTTTTTTCCAAAGAGCCTGAAGCCATAAAATTTCAAAAGGTACAAAATGCAAATGAAAAAAATAATCAAAGCCCTAGTAATTTTCTACCTTCAAAGAAGCCCATAGCCATGGATTTTCCAGTAATACATATTGCAGTTTCGAAGAATGAATAAAATAATTTAAACCATATGAAAATAGAGATTCAAACAATGGCCCTAAATATATAATGGCTTCTAATCACCGGATGGCCTATAATGTAGATTCTGTTCTCTCTTGGATCACCAAACTGGGCAACCAAGAATTACAAAAGGCGATGAAATGAAAAATTCAATCCTTGATGTCTAGACATTTGGCTAGTTTTATCAACTAGGATGTAAGCAACGAGATGCTACATTTTATATTTTATAAGGCTAGTTTTATCAATTTTCTTAATTGTTTTCAATGTTCTGGACCGCTAAAATTTCTTAGCGTGACATGCGTGCGGCCGCCACCATGGCCACCTCCACCATGTAATACAAAGAGAACTTGATTGATGCATCCAAACACATGGGAAAATGGCAATGGGCATACTCTCTACTTATACCTTCATCCTGTGATCTCGCAACATTGTTGTCGTTGTTGCCTAGCTATTGCAGTCATCCGATGAAATAGAAAAGCCTCCGTGAATAAATTTTTCCTTGTTGTGTTTCTTTTCGTAGGATGCAGTGAAATTCATTGTTTTTAAAAGAGAAACTTGCATTGTCGTGGTAAAACCATTTCACCGCCTGTAAATTTGAGCCCCACCACTATAGAAGCCAACCATTGCCACCTCCAGATCTGTATTTGCCACCCTCATTTTTTTGATCTCGGCCCTGGAGTGCAAAAAAATAAAAAAAATTAAAGACCACTAAGAAACTTTAGGTTGTTTTAAGGAATAGTCAGCCTTACAGGCCTGTTTTAAATATATATTAAAAAAAAAAATTGAACTTTCTTGTTCGAAGACTATCCTATTCCTCTTTGAAATAAATTAAATATTATATTATGATTGGGATTTCCTCTATCAAAATATCTTTGAATTGGAAGAAATCTGAGAGCAATGAAAGTCTGTTTGTTCTTTAAATATGCCATAGTGTAAGATATTAAAAATATAGGTTTCTCAAAGGCTATTTTCTAAATGAAGGATTCAAACTTACCAAAAAAAAACAAATCAACACTCAACCTGGCAACTTGTCACTCTACAATCATACAAATGTCATATTACTTGTTGGCTACTTGCCATGATTTGAATTCTATTTCTCAATATGTGAGCTTTGATCTTGTCAAACAAAAGGAGGAAGTTGGAGAGTCAGAGTTTTGTTATGGAATAAGGGAACTACAAAGTTTTAGATTTTTGAATTATGTTGATTGAAGCTTTGATCTTGTCAAACAAAAGGAGGAAGTTGGAGAGTCAGAGTTTTGCTATGGAATAAGGGAACTACAAAGTTTTAGATTTTTGAATTATGTTGATTGAAGCCGAAGTGCGGATTATAAGTCTACTCAAAAGCAGTTGGAAATGATGATGTCTGAGAACGCTTGAGCTCGTCCAACCAATGAGTAACATTGAGTAGAGAATAACAAGCACTAAAAACAAGAAATCGATTCACTTAAAGGAAGACAAAGAAGTTGTAACGTTGGCGGGCATGGTAGAATCAAAATGCCTGAAGAGTAAGAAGCGCATGGAGAGTTCGAAGATTTGACATATGCCATATCATATCTGTATAATGATGTGTATGTTAAAGGACTTTGCGACGATAAAATTTCAGAGGCCAATGTTATTCATTATCAACTAGGAATATTTACCCAATTAACATAGAGAATTACATGTATTTATCGTCAGTGCATTTAATAAAAGACTGTTATTTTTATAGATAATTTTATTTATATTGGGATGAAATAGTATGAAATACCTATTTGTTTCAGAGGCATGAACTTGTAACAGATGCAATCAAGAGTGTCATAAATAAAATTTTCTTAGTTGATATGATACGTACCTATACTCAAATTCTTGAAAAATACACATGTCGAACCACTCAAGTATGGGGCTCCAAATTCCAGCACATCATGAATAACAGAACTTTACCCAGCCATCCCATAAACGAAGCTAGATTTTGTAGAAACCAACCAATAAGGGCGTAAACGGAGCTAGATTTTGTAGAAACCAACCAATAAGGGTGAGAAGAGGTATTGTTTTCAGCCATTTAGAATAGATGTTGCAAACGTGTATCCACACATGGAACAAGACCACACATATATGGCAATGAACACACTGTTTGTAACTATAGATGCATCAGAATTCTGCAATATAGTACAACAAAAGATAGGAATGTTGAAGGCTTTCGATGGCAAGACTAAAGATACGAAGAGAAATGTGAAATTAATATCACATTGGGTGAGGTGCAGTAAGTCATGAAACGCACTGTGAAATCTCCACGTTTAGATGAATATGATATAGCTCACTAAAAAATGAATGGTAGCGAACGATGAAAAAGGTTTGTGGAGGTAGTGTCGTTTCAATTTTTTGAAAGCAATGGGTCACTTAGCATAAGCAAAGAAGGTGCATTATTTCTAGCCGATTACATTAGCTAATCCATAATTCAATAAATCATTGCACACCAAGGAGACGGTTCATTGAATTATTACATATGTAATTCGGGCACCAACACACACACATATGCCTTCCAGATTAATTGCATATATAGGGAAGGAGACGGTTCAGCCTGTGCAGATTAATATAGTAATGGCAGAAGATGCTTACATGTTATTGTACTCAAGATGAATGTAAATATTTATTTATTTATATTATTGATCTTCTCCATGACCACCATAGGTTCCAGATACCAGAAACATCGGTGTCAATTAATTCATATGAAGCAGTTGTTAGTAGTATAAACATAAGTGATAGCAGAAGACTTGCACGTATCATCGCCAACATGGCGATCACAACACTTGGCCCGATGTGGATTAAAGCGGACTGCAACCACTCCATTTCATTATATATCTCTACATGGAATGTTGAACACAAGATTTTCTCCCACTCCATCCATTCTTGCTGAGGCTCATATTTCTTACCCTCCTCCATCATCATATTGTAGATGCACTTTCTCAGATATATATCATATTGGCATCCACAACGCTCGGGCCATATGAAATAAACACAACGAAAAATCATGCCATCTTATTAGATTCGTTGAAGTCATCGATGAAATAAACTTCATGATAAGAAAGTTGCACTTTGTAATGAAATACCTGAACTGAATTTATAGTTACCTGAGTCTCCAATCCTAGCAACAATTTGGGTGGGAACTGATCGTTTCTTCTTCTGACGGAACAATGGTAGAGTGTGAGTAAAGTATCTTTATGTGCGTGGAGTTGTAGAAACCCCCATAAAATTGAGATGCAGCACAAGTCACTCTTGTCATTGGAATAAAAAGGTAGGAACTAGGAAGTGTTGAATCCAAAGTCATCAGTGTGGTATATCCTCTAGCAAAAGTTATCTTTAACACAAATATTTCATCAGCATAATTTAGTTGCCACCGAAGGAAATGCATGAGACCAATTTGGCTTTAGTCTACCAAAATAATTTTAAAGGTAAATCATTCGCATATCTACAAGGGCATTACTGTATCCTATGTCACTTGGAGGAAATACTGCAATTTCTACGTCATGTTACCACGAGTAACAAGCAATAGTGACAAGTGAAGACATTTGTTTTCAATGAGAAAATCTCGAGTGATATCCAACCGAGTGATAAGAACATGATGACCACCGATTATGAAATCATTGCACAACTATGAATTTGCAACATTTACAATAATAACGTTAGGAAATAATTTGGTTTTATCTCAAGGGCTTAGCCTCTAATAACTATTTTACACCCTTGCCTAGCTATGACAATCGAGGAATGAAATTTGACGTTTGACATAAGGAATTGGACGTCATCGATTATTACGTTAATGGATGGTGACTTCTCTTCATAGTGAACTGCATAGTATTTCAAGTCTATGTATGGCATAAATTTCATCTACGACATTAACAAAGCTTAATAAAAGAAAAGTGAAGTTACCAATGCATGAGAGGGGACAGATTATAATTGCAGCAAGCATTAGTCTCATAAGCTAAAGTACCATCCACACAAAATAAAACCAACCACGAGCGTTTCAATATGTGTGCATATAATACAAGCCATCACAGTTGAAACCATTGCCTATACATTAATCTGAAAACAAATGAGAGATGAGAGACATGGTTACTTTATGATTCGCCCAATCATAATTTGTACCTTCTAGGAATGCGTAGAGTGTTGATGGCAGTAAGGTTACTCTATCCGGTGTGGACACAGACGGGTTCAAACAAGATAAACCTATTCAATCCAACATTAAAAATTGGCCCAGCATACTGTAATTTTTGCACAACAATTATTGTCAACTTTTGACACGATGATTTTTGCAGTAATTTATAGTGACGATTTTTGCAGTAATTTGTTGCGATGACTTTTGGCGACAATTTTTGCAGCAAGTTGTTGTGATGACATTTTCAATGATCTTTGCAAAAAATAAAATAAAATTCTCAATTCTCGCTTTGAGGACAAAGCTCTTTTTAAGAGGGGTGGAATGTTAGGATCCTATCCTAACTTTCATTATTAATGATATTCATATAATAAATTTATATATTAAAGTTAGTATAGTAATAATATAATAATTAATTATTATATCATTAGGATTAGGGTTAAACATAATAATTAAATATATTTAATTATTATGAATGGTAGTGATGAAATGATGTAACATTAGGGTTAGATAGATATAAAATGTTGTACAATAAATCATTGGAGGGACATCCATGAAATATTAAAAACATATATTCAAACCATTGGAGGGACCCCCCTATCAGTGCAAAAGCGATTCAACCCTAAAGGCGATTCTTTTTTATGTTATTTTATTTATTATTTATTAAAAACTAAGTTAGAACCTTCAGGGTCCTAACAGACAAGGATGATGAGGGGAGACAGGGCGGCTGGCAGCAGGCGCGGGGATCCATCGGTAAGTGTCCTTTGTATTTGTTTTTATTTTATTTTTTGTTTTTCCTAAGAAATATGAATGAGGCGGGGGAGGTTTTCGTCTTGTTTTTTAAAAATTTAGTAATTTTTAATTAAAATTTGAACACGTAATGATAAACAATCCAAATGGGTAACAAAAAAGGTGATATGTTCTGGGATTGGACTTGTTTTAGCATTGATTTGACCGGGTGAAGGGTAGAGTAGGTATGAAGTTTGACCATGTATTTTTGGAGTAACGGTGTACTATTTTTGATATGTTATATTTTTTGCTTTCGTTTGATGTGATTTCGAAATTTGTTGTTTTTAGGTGTAAGGTAGTGAACTTTGACTGTTAAATTTACCACCTTAGGGATAATATTTGTGGAAACCGATGAAACTTTCACCCTAGAAGGGCAAAATGGGTATCCAAAAATATTGATTGTTTTTGTTTATGATTATGTTTGACTTACCTTTGATTTGCATGCCAAGGTGTGGGTAGTGTGAAATTGAAAATGAGCTTTATAGGGAGCCATATTTAGACTATTTTTCATATATGTTTGAACTTTCACTGCCGATTGGGCAAATGGGTGTTCAAAAATGTGACTGTTAATTTTGAATTATGTCTTCTGATGTGTTTTCAGTTTTGGTGTATTTACGGTA
Source organism: Wollemia nobilis (assembly GCA_028583015.1). NCBI lineage: Eukaryota > Viridiplantae > Streptophyta > Pinopsida > Araucariales > Araucariaceae > Wollemia > Wollemia nobilis. The sequence continues at coordinate 8,991,480 of JAQPPZ010016927.1, forward strand.
AAGTTGACTTTGAACTCTGTGTTGATTTGTACATTGTTTTTAAATTTTGTCAAATGTTTTACCGCAAAGCGGGCAAATGGGTATTCAAAAGTGTATTTTGTTTTTGTATGTCAGATGGGTGGACTCATTTTTGAATTTTGTGCCATAGTGGGTATGTGGGTGAACTTATATTTGACTTTTGGGAGCCAAATATGTACTATTTTTCACATTTGTTTGAACTTTTGCCATAAAATGGCAAAATGGGTATCCAAATATGCAACTGTTTTGTCAATGTATTTTGTCATGTGATTTGTGCACTATTTTGTCTCAAAGTACGTGTCAAATTAAGTGGTTTTATTTTGTAAATTTTGTATCATGAAATTTTATTTGATTGCATCATTATGTGGATGTCTAACGTGTGTTTTGTTATGGATGAACAAGTGAAGATGCTCGAACCCCATCATTGGGTGCGATAGATGAAGAGTGCTTTTGACAAGGTGATGAATCAACCGAATGAGTTGAAGTGGTTAGATGATATATGGTTCTGAGGTGTGTGGGAGTGTACCAGTATACACACCAATAGGGCATATGTGTTTGTACTATGTGAGTGGTGGGATGCTAATAGGAACACATTTCATTTTCCCATTGGAAAAATGACTATCACTTTAGAGGATATTTATCGGATCTATAGGTTATCGATTGAGGGTGTTCCAGTGAGAGGTATTGCTGATGAGAGGAAGGAGGCTATGTTGGAGGAGTTATTTGGGGCAGATTGGAGGGTCATTGATATCTCTAAGATGGATTATGATTGGTTGTGGTTGTAGAAGAAGATATTTGATCGACAATGTGTAGCCATGATGATGATCTCTACTTACGCATTGCTTGAAACTTTCGGGGTTTCGTTCACCTGGAATATACTAGACTTGGTGAGTGACATGGTCGAGCATAGGGTAGTGTTTACTTGGGCACCTACTCTATTGACCCAAGTGTATCGGGAGTTGCACGTTGTAGTTCATGGTAGGAGGATAGGATTGAGTGTGATTCCCTTGATACAGGTATGGGCATGGGAGCACATAGTTATTGAGAGGCCATATTTATTGCCTAACCCTATGCATGTAACGAGTAAGGAGTATTTGCCCTATGCGTTGAAGTGGAGTATAAAGGCTAAGCAGGGTATGAAGATGCCACATGAGGGTGATTCTTTGTTATGGAGGGGTAAGTTTGGAGACCTGAATCCTGGGGATATCAGATGGAGGCCTTGGTTAGGAGGTGTGATGTGGGATAAGGATAACAAGTAGTTGCACACAATTCAATAGGGTATATGGATAGTAGGGAGATATGAAGAACACAAGCTTATACTGAGAGGGGGGGTGAATAGTATAAGACCTCTTTTTAGTTTTTCCTTTATACCTCAAAATAGTAAAGCAATATACCCAAAGCAATATCAAAGCAATGCACAATATTATCCACAAAGTGACACCAATTTTAACGTGGTTCACCCAAAATTGCTGGGCTACGTCCACAAAACTTTTCTCTAAAAGTTTTCTCAAAGTTATTTTGGAATCCTTCCCAATTACAATATTTATGAGCCTCGACCCAAAGGAGATACCTTCCCCTAATCAGAATTTATGAGCCTCTACTCAAAGGATATACCTTCCCCTCTACTCTAGAAATGATCCTTCAGAAGATCAACTACCTCTACCTCTTGCCAACACATGGAACTCCTTTCCACCGAAGACCTCCTGTCCTCAATGCTTATCCTAAGAGACCTCTACCTTCTATGATCATGTCCACAGCAGCTCAACAAACTATACCAAACATAGTCAGTTGATCTAGTACAAGTCTTCCTCTATCTATCAAATCTGTCCAACTCTTGAACAAATCAATCCTCTGCACACAAGCCTTCTCAAAGACTTGCCAAATCTATCCTCAGGTTCTTCTCAAAGAACCAGTGCACCTCTGTCTTCAAGTTCTCTGATAGAACTATCAAACTTAGCTCATAAGTCCTCTGCTAGGACCTGTCCAAATATGTTCACAAGTCCCCATCAAAACCTGTCCAAAACTACTCACAAGTCCCCATTGAAACCTGCCCAAAACTCAGCAAGCTCATCAAGAAAAAAAAAATTCTTAGTAGGAAATCACAAGGTGAATTGTTAGAGACCCAATGTGATTTTTCAAACTCATAGAAGCATAAAGAGAATTTTTAGAGACTCAATATGTTCTATACTCAACTCCCAATCTCAAAACTCAACTCAAATCAACTCAACTCAAACTCAATCTCAAATCTGAAAACTCAACTCAATATCTGAAATGGATAGGATAGAATGCTTTCTTTCAATAACATGAAACCCCAACAATTGCCAACTATGCAAAGAATCACATAACAATGATACTCATGTTCTTTTCACCATCAATTAGGGCTTCAACAAAAATGCTCATCAAACAAGGTTCAATCACCACCATTCAGCTCAAAACACAACCTTGAAGCATTTCACAATCATTAGAAAATGAAACAAGTAGAACTCCTTTTCTCTCCAATATTGTTTGAACAAAAAGCATCCACCAACTCAAATCACAATAGCATAAAACAACTTTTCAAATCATCAACAAAGGAGTAAGCCCAACACTTTAACCAAGTAAAGAATAGCTTGATTATTACCAATTTAATGAAAGCAAATGTCAATCTCAAAGCTGCCCACTTAAGGTTTCACAACTTCACACAAGAAGCAATTTTAACCTTAAAACATCATGCTTTCATTTCCATAATCAACCAAAAACACTCTCAACATTACAAGAAAATTTTATCCCTTATACACCTTATTTCTCCCTTATAGTCTTATCAAAAATAAAATTTATTTCTCATAAGAATGCAATAAGATATTTCAAACAACACCTTCAAAAGAATATTTTATCAAAATAAAACAAGCTTTAAACTCCTTATAACTCCTAAGCTATTTTTCCCTCTAATAAACTTCCTCCATCCGCAAAATACACTTAGCAAAAATTAATTTCGAAAATACCTTGGCCAACATAAAAAATTGCGCTATGGAGAAATTACGCACAAATTCTAACACCACCCGTTGCGTCCACTTCATGATGAAAAACACTTTCACGTTATTCGAACGTGGAACCTCCCGTTAGGGTAGCGCGCCAACAACCTAGCCACTACCGATGTGCCAAAGGCACCTGATGAGGTTTAAACCTCACGCTGTTAGCCTTGTTCCTTCTGTGCTAGGGATTAAATAAAACAATAGTGCCTCCCTTTCTTCTAACGTGAACATGAAGACGAAAACCTTACGACGGATTTACGACAAACGGCGAGTACAAAAAAAATGAACAGCGGATTCACGAAAATGGTGAAGACACAGTCAAACAGTAGATCACGAATTCACAACGAGCAACTCTTTTCCAAATGCGGATGGGATAATTCTTGATTTTCATTGAGGGATATTTATATGCATTTTTACCATAATCTCTTGACGTCGGCGAGGAGTTTAACACGTCGGCGGAGGTCTTGGCTAGCGCCCACAATCTTAAAATATAGCGCCCACATAGTTAAGACATTTGTGCCATGGGTGAGGAGAACCCATTGCAAACAATAATTTAATATTTATTAAAAATAATTAAAGGGAACCTTAACAAGGTTTTTAATTATTTAAGTAAATACTTCCTCCTGGAACCAAATGCATTAAACTAATGCATCCACCTGTAATCTTTAAACCTGCCAACTTGTGGTTTACAAAAAACCTTTGAAACTGTCATGTCGTAACCTTCATCAAAACAAATTATTTGATATCAAATCAAATTCCTTCAAGAGCTTCTTGACATAAATGACAACTTATACACTTGAGCAAAGGCAATGTACCCAAAGTATCCAAAATTGCCAACAATCTCCCCCTTTGTCATTGATGGCAAACCTTTATTGAAAACACTTCTCAAGAGCCAAAACTGAAACCAATTGTGCTAACAACTGACCAACTGTGCCCACAACTGAGAATATTCCTTTGAAGTTTTTCTCCCCCTGACTTGAAGCTCTCCTCTTCACTTTGAAGCTCTACCCCTTACTCATATCTCTCCCCCTTTGTCATCAATGGCAAAGGGTCACCTTTGGGGCTTGGGACTAAGAATGAGCCTCTTAGCTTAGTCCCTCCCCCACCTCCTAATGAGGTGATTAATTCTGGTGTGGAAGTAAAACTCCCATTAGGCACTGATCATTATCAGCATCTATAACTTCCTTGTCGGGCCTTCTCTTGAACTCTTTGTCCATATTCCTGTTCTTGTCATTGTTCTTGTTCTTTTTCTCATCCTTGTTCTTGTCCATGCCTTGATCCTTATACTTGATCATGCCACTGTTCCTGTTCCTGTATTCTGGAATTTCATCTCTACACTGTCTGATTATGTGACCTTCATTGTTGCACTTGAAACACTTGACGATGTTGTTTCTCTAAGGTAAACCTGATCTTTGAATCCACCAATTTTGACCAAACCTGTTCCTGTTATTTGCCTTGCAATAAACTGCCTTGTGCCCAAACTATTGACAAGAGTAGCAATACCCTTGAAAGAAACTAGCACTTTTTAAATTGTCATTTACCTTCTTCACTTAAGCAATGCAATGTGAAGCCATGTGACCAAACCTGTGACAAGCAAAACATCTGCCTTGAAACTTTCCTTTATTTGACCTCTTAGGTTCTGAAAACTTCTTCTCATTCTGAATTCTGTTTTCTATTTTTGTGCATCTATCATTCAAGGACTCCTTTTCTGAAATACTTTCCTCATTAGAACTCTCTAACTTTTGGAGTCTCTTACTGGACTCTCCAACTTGTTCCTTGTGTGACTTAACAAAACCAAGGCCTGTTTTATCTGTTGTCTTTCTTTGACCTTTGATGAGTGACTTAACCTTTTTGGAGCTATCTTGAAACCTGTAAAGCTTATCCTTGTACTCTTTAGTTTCCTCTTTCAAAGAAGCCATTTTCTGTTCTAACTCACTATACTCAAGAACCTTAGACTCTAACTCATCCTTGAGTTCTTGTGTCTTAGCTATAGAGAATTCAAGACTTTCTATAAGATCATCTCTCTCCATACAACATTCATCTAACTTATCCTTGAGTCTAGAATTCTTCTTTCTTTCATTTTTCAAAGCACTAAGAGCACTAATAAGTTCATCTTCAAGATCTACTTCACCTTCCTCTATATCTTCCTCTATTTTTTTGCTTTTTGAATCATCAAAGCCTTTTTCAGATTTCTTATCACTAGAGGTGCTACCATTTTCAAAAACCATACATGCATCTTCCTTATAGTTTTCTGAAGCATCCTCATACATACTAGAAAAAAAATCATTATTTGTGCAATCATCCTCAAGGTGACCAAATTTTCCACATCTAAGACATTTCATGATAATGAATCTATGTTTTGGTTCTTTCTCTTTTTCAGATATGAACATCTCATTTTCATTATCACTTGAAGAACTTTCACTATCACTACTAGAATACTTACTTGCTTTGTCTAGGTAGAAACTCTTCTTATGCTTGTGAGAATACCTCTTTCCTTGATTGGTGTGCTCATATTTGTTCTTCCTGTGATGCTTGTGCTTTTCATAATCCTTGCTCTTAGAATTCTATTTATATTCATCACTTTCATTCTTGGGAATAGTATAGTCAGTAGCATAATGACCAAACTTTCCACAATTGAAACATCTTATATTTTTCATACTTTTGTGCTTTCTAGAGAACTTGCCTTTCTTGTTGTAATATGCCTCTTCATTACTAGAAGACTCATCACTATCTTGAAGTCGTTTACCCTTGGATTTCTTGGTAGCCTTGAAAGTCGCCTCTTTCTTTACATCAACCTTCACTTGAGTTCTCAACTCAAATGTCGCAAGTATACTATGGAGCTCATCCTTTTTCAACTTATCCAAATCTTTAGCTTCCTCAATAGCAGAAATATTTTCACTAAATATATTAGGAAGAGATCTTAAAATCTTATCACAAACATCATTTTTAGCAAGCTCAAGACCTAATTCTTTCATGGAGTTAACAACCTCATCCATACGAAGCATGTAGTCACTAATATTTTCATCATCATTCATCTTGAGTTGTTCAAACATACCTTTTAAGTGTCTCAACTTGGCCTTTCTGACATTTGTATCACCTGTATGAACCACCTTCAATTGTTTCCACATTTCACTAGTTGTCTTGCAGTGAATCACTTTGGTGAGATCTCCTTTCTGTAAGCCTTTCAAGATTGCATTCATTGCCTTTGAATTGCTGTGATGTAGGAGCCTTTCTTCCTTAGTAATAGGACCATGTACAAGAATAGTGTACTCATCTTCAATAACTTCCCAAACCTCATTACCAAGTGCCATTAGATGAACCTTCATCCTTGCACTCCAAAGACCAAAATCTGACCCATCAATAATAGGTGTTGCATTGCCACTTGAATGATCCATTGTGTTCTTTACTAGATTTTCCTTCAAGCTGTTAAACTTTTTGAAGGCACATGCTTTGATACCAATTGAAGAACACAAGCTTATACTGAGAGGGGGGGTGAATAGTATAAGACCTCTTTTTACTTTTTCATTTATACCTCAAAACAGTAAAGCAATATACCCAAAGCAATATCAAAGCAATGCACAATATCATCCACAAAGTGACACCAATTTTAACATGGTTCACCCAAAATGGCTGGGCTATGTCCACAAAAATTTTCTCTAAAAGTTATCTCAAAGTTCTTTTGGAATCCTTCCCAATTACAATATTTATGAGCCTCGACCCAAAGGAGATACCTTCCCCTAATAAGAATTTATGAGCCTCTGCTCAAAGGAGATACCTTCCCCTCTGCTCTAGAAATGATCCTTAAGAAGATCAACTGCCTCTACCTCTTGCTAGCACATGGAACTCCTTTCCACCGAAGACCTCCTGTCCTCAATGCTTATCCTAAGAGACCTCTACATTCTATGATCACGTCCATAGTAGCTCAGCAACCTGTACCAAACACAATCAGTCAGTCTAGTACAAGTCTTCCTCTGTCTATCAGATCTTTCCAACTCTTGAACAAATCAATCCTCTGCACACAAGCCTTCTCAAAGACTTGTCAAATCTATCCTCGGGTTCTTCTCAAAGAACCAAGTGCACCTTGTCCTCAAGTTCTCCGATAGAACTATCAAACTCAGCTCACAAGTCCTCTGCTAGGACCTGTCCAAATCTACTCACAAGTCCCCACCGGAACCTGTCCAAAACTGCTCACAAGTCCCCATCGAAACCTGTCCAAAACTCAGCAAGCTCACCAAGAAAAAAAAACTTTCTTAGTAGGAAATCACAAGGTGAATTTTTAGAGACCCAATGTGATTTTTCAAACTCATATAAGCATAAAGAGAATTGTTAGAGACTCAATATATTCTATACTCAACTCCTAATCTCAAAACTCAACTCAAATCAACTCAGCTCAAACTCAATATCAAATCTGAAAATTCAACTCAATATCTGAAATGGATAGGATAGAATGCTTTCTTTCAATAACATGAAACCCCAACAATTGCCAACTATGCAAAGAATCACATAACAATGATACACATGTTATTTTCACCATCAATTAGGGCTTCAACAACAATTCTCATCAAACAAGGTTCAATCACCACCATTCAGCTCAAAACACAACCTTGAAGCATTTCACAATCATTAGAAAATGAAACAAGTAGAACTCCTTTTCTCTCCAATGTTGTTTGAACAAAAATCATCCACCAACTCAAATCACAATAGCACAAAACAATTTTTCAAATCATCAACAAAGGAGTAAGCCCAACACTTTAACCAAGTAAAGAATAGCTTGATTATTACCAATTTAATGAAAGCAAATGTCAATCTCAAAGCTACCCACTTAAGGTTTCACAACTTCACACAAGAAGCAATTTTAACCTTAAAACATCATGCTTTCATTTCCATAATCAACCAAAAACACTCTCAACATTACAAGAAAAATTTATCCCTTATACACCTTATTTCTCCCTTATAGTCTTATCAAAAATAAAATTTATTTCTCATAAGAATGCAATAAAATATTTCAAACAACACCTTCAAAAGAATATTTTATCAAAATAAAACAAGCTTTAAACTCCTTATAACTCCTAAGCTGTTTTTCCCTCTAATAAACTTCCTCCATCCGCAAAATACACTTAGCAAAAATTAATTTCAAAAATACCTTGGCCAACATTAAAAATCACGCTATGGAGAAATTGCGCATGAATTCTAACACCACCCACTGCGTCCACTTCACGATGAAAAACCCTTTCACGTTATTCAAACGTGGAACCTCCCATTCGGGTAGCGTGCCAACAACCTAGCTGCTACCAGTGCGCCAAAGGCACCCGATGAGGTTTAAACCTCACACTGTTCGCCTTGTTCCTTCTGCACCAGGGATTAAATAAAACAATAGTGCCTCCCTTTCTTCTGACGCGAACATGAAGATGAAAACCTTACGACGAATTTACGACAAACGACGAGTACAAAAAAAATGAACACCGAATTCATGAAAACGACGAAGACACAGT